>JAJKFI010000002.1:16773719-16806595 GCA_029204185.1 Lerista edwardsae
AAATCCCACCTGACACCCACTGATCATGAAAACAATCTGTCACTTTTAGAAGAAAGCATTTATTGGTACTTTACTATCAGGCAGTCAAATATGCCAGCCCTAGCAATTATTGTTAGCAGATTCTTCAGAGGAGGAAGAACAAATCTCTAAAACAAATCTCTAAAGATAAACAAATCTCTAAACCTTTCTTTTCTTCCTTTTTTGGGGGGTGGGGGCAGCTCATGGACCTTTTTGAAAATCTGATGAAAGCTGTGAATTCCTTCCCCAGAAAAAATGCACATAAGCACTTTTTTTGCACCTGCTCCATGGACCCCCTGTCATGAAGGAGAGATTGTCACTAGAGTAACAATCATGGGAGCAGGATCCAAATCGGATGCCGACTACCCAGGACTCCTTCAAACATTGGGAGAAGCCCATTCATGACTCCAGGTTAAGAACCACTGCTCTGAAGGAATACTTCTGTGATCGTACCACCACTCCACTGGGTCATCCCATTAGCATCTATCCAATAGGTTGAAATGAATGCACAATGGATAAATATAATGCAACTGATCTGAGTTTTTGACAAATGTGGGTGTCTTTCAAATCATAAGAACATAAGAAGAGCCCTGCTGGCTCAGGCCAAGGGCCCATCAACTCCAGCTTCCTGTATCTCACAGTGGCCTACTAGGTGTCCCCAGGAGCCCAGTAGACAACAAGATGCTTGCATCCTGTTGCCACTCCCTTGCACCTGGCATTCTGAAGTAGCCTACTATTAACGTTAAGGAGGTTGCACCACCCATCATGGCCTATAGCCCATAATGGACTTTTCCTCCACAAATCTGTCCAGTCCCCTTTCAAAGGCATCTAGGCCAGATGCCATCACCACCTTCTGTGGCAAGGAGTTCCACAGATTAATTCCTCGCTGGGTAAAAAAATATTTCCTTTTATCTGATTAACTCTCCCAACACTCAATTTCAGTGGATGTCTTCTGGTTCACTCTGAAAGCAATCATAACCATTCCGATTACACAAAAGCAGGTTTTGCTGGAGTGCTTGAAGTCTATAGGAGTGAAGGGCAATGAATATGCCAATAACTCAGGAGCAAGCTGAGCAGTTACATTATTATATGTTAAGAGGAGAATGGCATCACTGAACAGAACTTCCATCTTTCTCTCGGTGTCTCAGTCATTATTTTCTCCAGATTTGCTCCTACTGGGGTTACTCCTATATGTCTGGACAAGATGGATTGGATTGTCAAATAGGGATGCCCTGAAAAGAAAGAAGTCCAACTCCTGTCTGAGTGGGAAGTATTATTTAATTATCCTGACTGCAAAACTGCCACAAGCAGGCTTCCGTTTTTGGCTTTTAGCTGCTGAGTGAATAGACATTGAATATGGGATATTAAATTTTCAAAATCCAGGGAATAGTGTCTGACCACCTCCATTGCTCTTAAAAAATTTCCTTGCCAGTCTGATTGGTCTCTCCATATAGTAGAATGCCAATAGTTTGGGGTCCCAGTTTTCCAGCACTCCTGATAGTCTAATTCCTGACCTAATTGGCTCCTGCACAGGCATAGTTGTGCATAGCTTGGTGATGGTTTTGCCATGAAAGGCTATAGAGGTGACTTGGGGACAACCTGGCTGATTTGGCAGGAATGTAAACAGTGATCCTGTCATTAGATCTGGGCAATAATGGTGAAGGGGATACTAGAACCAGGAATCATTGACGGTGGGGTAGCAACTCATGAGTCGCTAGTATTTCGGACAGTATAGTACTACCTAGGTCAGTGATGGCGAACCTTTTGGGCTTGGTGTGTCAAAGCTTCAGAAAATGCTAAATTTGATTCTGTTGGTGTGTTACCCCCCCCCTCCCAAACAAAAGAGAAACTTTCCTTTATATTCGTTTATTTAAACAAAAAATACAATCCAATCATTTGTGGTGCTATGTATTATATAAAGAAACATCAAATAATTCCAAAAATGAGTAGAAAAAGCTCAGTTTTTGTCAGCTTTTGTGAATGCTGGTGTGTCACCCCAAACGTGACGGCATGTCACCTTTGACATGCATGTCATACGTTTGCCATCACTGACCTAGGTCCTGAAGGTACAAGGTTATTGTATTTCCTTCCTTTGGCCAGAAATGGGGTAATAGTTTCTCCCACTTGACATCTTTCAGGCCCCATGTTCAGAATCTGCTGCAGGCTTGACAAGGGTGGCACCTAAAACCCTTTATTTAAATAGAAATGGGTTCTACATGGTCTTATGATGGCTAAAAGGTTGATCTTATGGAATTGGCAGGAAAAATGCCCACTCAATGGAGAGAATGGAGAGAAGATGCTCAATGGAGAGAAGATCCATTGAACTTGTTGATCTTTGAATGAACGGCTTACCATCGACAATGGCTACCGGACGTATTTGATTAGGTGTCGGAGCCATTTCTTGATACAACATTTGGCAATATGTGAAGTGTACACTGATAAATAATATGTTGACAGCACATATTTTTTTTCCTGTTTTTGTTTGTTGGATGGGGGAACATATTTAGGTGTTTGTACATAGCAATTTAACCCGTGTATATCTTATATTTTTGGGCACTTTTTTGTTTGTTTCAGTTAAATTTTTGTTGCTGTTGAAAATGAAAAAGTTAAAAAATTTTTTTTTATCCTGGATCATTTAGACAAAAAGTGACAAAAGGAATATAAATGTAAAATTAATGAATATGGATTTTTAAAAAGAGTCTTATAGCTCCTTAAAGACTAAGCAGTTTATTTCAGCATATTTATTTTACACTCCACACATCAATTTCAGTCTGGCCCATAACTTTTCCTTACTCCTTATCTAATGAAGGTGGCTATTACTATAACGTTTTCACATCAGATGATCTCTGACAATGACAGTGCCAAGCAGCTTGTAGAACTTTTGTTACTACTACACCTAACAACACTTTATCAAAACAGTGGTGATAGTAGTTTATATATAGTATTAATATCATCAGCATCACCCAGCTTGGAATTCCAGGCGTGTTTTGACCTTCACATTGGTCTCAAAGCAAAACATCCAGCCCCAATTACATAGCCCTTTCTCATTGCCTACCATCCTTCTCCTGCACTTCAACAATACTGCTAGCTCGTTTTAAACCTAACATGTCATAGTGCTAAGAGATCCTAGCCTTGTGAGGGAAGTGTTGGTTTGTTTGAACATATCAGGTCATCCCTGTTTCCAGAGAACATTTATAATTCAACCTTATATAAGGGTAGGGAATGCGTGCTGATATTGTGTTCCTAAGAAATCAATCATAGTGAAGCGACACTGTATCCCCACATGCTTCATCAGACATTTTCAGGTTCTTGAATGAGACCGTGTGTGTACGGGCTCAGCTCTGTATGTTGCAGTGACAGCTTGTGGGCTGGGGAAATGGTTTGATAACAGTCTAGACCAGCACAGCGCGCACATATCTTTTGCACCACAGTTTGTTTTGAGGCTGGGAAATTAGCTGCGTCACTGCTGGATTCAGCAAGCTGTTTTGATAATAGTTCGTCGCAGGCTTATTTGTAACAGTAGTAGTCATGGGACAAGTCTGGTCCAGTTCTGGTTTAGGTCTGTCTTTATACCACTGAAATCTAGCTGTATCCAGATGGCAGCTCCTTTTATAGCTGACCTGGCTCTGTAAGAAGGAGAAGAAAGAGGCACCGTGACATCCGAGTATGTTGTTTGACTATTAAACCCCAGTCTGTTAGCAGTGATCAGCAAAAGGGTCAATGTGGTCTCTCTGTCACTTGTGTGTCAAGCACATTGAATCCCGCTTAGTGGTGCTTAAGTATGAGTATCTGCCTGACAAACTTATTTCACTTTAACTGTCCTGGCTGCTTTCCCATGAGATCTTAGGATCTATCATTTAAAGTGCAATCGTAACCTGGAGTTAGGCCAACACAGTTGGCCTGCAAAGTTTGGCCGGCACAAGGGACACCATAAAGTATGTTTGGACCATTCTCGGAATCAGAGAGGCCAGCACACAGACTTGCGCCATCCTCCCCGACTCCAAGCGTGGTCCAAACACATTTTACTGTGTTGCTTTTGCTGGCCAACTGTGCCACCCTAACTCCAGGTTAGGATTGAGCCCTCAGTGACAGTTCCTGTAACTCAGGGCGCAATCCTAAGGAGCACCAGACTGGTGAGGCCAACAGGCCAGCACCATTTCCAGAGCTGCTTAGGACAGGCTGGAGCCTCCCGCTGCAAGGGAGCGTGAGCTTCCTTAGCGTAGGGGAGGCTAAAGAGCGGGCGCAGATCCGAGGAGACTGCGCTGCCCGAATTGGGGCCGTTTGGCCTCGCTGATGGGCTTAGGAAGTGGCCGTACAGCCATCTCCCAAGCCCATCCAGGTCCAGCCTCTCTCCCTCCCACCAATCCCCGTCCCAGGATGGAGGTTTTCCATCGGCGCTCTGAAGCCGATGCTGCGAGCACCGTCGGCTTCAGAGATGGAGCGCTGACGCGGGGGTGCTGCTTGACGCCCATGCGCCGGCACTCCGCCCCTTGCGTCAACACGATGACGTCGCGTCGATGCAAGGGGCACACTAGGATTGTGCTACCCGGCGGAGAACCCAATAACCTTCCCTCTACCTAGTTGCCTTTACCTACTGTCTCTATGGGGTTTAATGACTGTTAAACCAACTGGGATAAAGGTGTCCTGAGATTAAATGGTGCTGAGGATGTGGCAATAGCTAGGTAAGTGGAGGGCCAGGGCGGAGGTGAGGTGTAGAGCATCCTGTGCCTGTTTGCTGCCTCTCCCAGCCTGATGCTCAAAGCTGCTTTTTCAGTTAGCTGCATTGCTGGATCACCCTGAATATTACTTAGAAGCAAACCTGTATTTCATGCCCACCCAACTTCACTCAAAATACTAATCTGATCACTTTTTATGAGCAAAAGCTCCCAAGCGTGTAAAATATAGGAATATAGTTCCATTGCACAGATGGAATTTTGGTCAAAGGAAATACAGGTCATCCCCCCAAACCTAGCAAGAGTACTTGTTTCCAAGCTATACAGCTCATGTAGACCACCCCTCTCTGTTTTCAAGGGCATGGGGTGGCACCTAGCTTGGGCAACTTGCACCAGATGCTATCCCTACCCCAACCTGAGAGTAGCTGCAAACCCCATTTGTCTCCTTGGACTTGCACCAGCTAAAGAACTGACACAAGAACGAAGAGATAATCAGGAGGCTTACACAGGAATAAGGGAAAATATTCCCCAGACACACACACTATAGAATACAGTGCAGCCTGTTTCAGCATGGCTCCACCCTATGGCAAGGGAAAGGATAGGATTGGCTGTAATTTTCTCAACAACCCTGAAAGCAAGTTTTAATGTTTTCTTTCTTGGGAAATGAGGATGGAGAGGTACAGAGTCAAAGCACACAGCCACTTTTGTCACTTTGTATGCAACAGTAGGACTTGGCCCAAAGACATGCTTTGCCCTTTTCTGCTACCTGTGACTAAGAGCTAGAACCAATCAGTTTCTCCCTGCAGCAGCTGTGCAAAGGTATCCTGCATTGTTTTTATTGATTAAAAAATTACAACCACAACTTCATGTTTAATTACTTACAAACACTGTGCTCCAAACAAAAAACACAGATGGCTAAAAATTGTATTGTATTGTATTGTACATGGGGAAAAAAATCCTGAAAGTTCAGTAAGCATTTTGAACAAATGACGGTTATTCTAAAAGTCATTGCTGGTTAACGCATCTGGTTTTACTCATCAAACACTAGAAGTCACAACTCCAAACGAACAGTAGATCATACTATGCATGGTATGGTATTGTACAATGGAGGACACAGACGACTGCCAAGCTAATTAAGGGCCCAATCCTATCCAACCTTCTGGTGTTCTGCAATGCAACAAATGTTCCCTTATCTTGAGGAGGCCTCCATGATTCTCCACCACCAGCAAACACCCTCCCCCATTGGGATGGCTACATCAGGGTTGGAAAATTGGTAGGATTTGGCTCTAACGTCTTTACTGCCCATAGTGAACTATGAGCAAATATCCCTGCACTCTATTCCACGCCCCACTTCCATGCATGAATTAGATACCAGTGAGATCTCTGAACAGATGTTTGGAAGGCGTGTGCATGAACAGCAGCAGCAATGTTCACTTCCCAAAGGAAACACCAATTCAGTAACCACCAGAGAGTTTGGATTTCCAGTCAAGAGGGCCTGGTTCAACTCTGCCAAAGGGGATTTTCCATGGGATTGGCACAACTTTCCTTCTTGCTGTTCAGAAAAAAATAAGTGGTGGTAGTTGTTTACTGGCCATGCCAGCTAGAAGCAGCAACTTCAACTTCTTGTGTCTTTAGCCCTTGAAAATATGTTCTCAGATCTTCCCCTTTCAGTTTTTCCCCATCCCTTCTAGAAACTCCCAGTCACCTATTAAATATGTTCTGCTAGAGTTGAAATGTATAGGTTCCCAAACGCTCAGCTTTGAAAAAACATTGATTGCATTTTCCTAGAACAGAACTACATAACTTACTGATGGGAAGAAAAACGAACAATGGGACTCTGCTGCTTTGTTCCACCTGCTGCTTTGGCTAATGCCACTGCCTTTGCCTCCTTGGACGGCTTCCTGGGTAAGTAGCAGCTTAGTGGTGTATTTAATATGTTTGCTCAAAACATGGCAGTTTCCCAATCAGATTGGGAACGGCCAAGGTTGAAACGCAGATCTTAGAAGCACCATGTTTAGAGAATAGTAATATAATAAATTCAGTTTTCATGGGGTAGAAATAAACAGGGGACAGTAACTAGGAACAAGGGGGTCTGACTCATGTAAATCAGGGCAATTAAAAGGCATGGAATTGCAGTTCTGAAATTTTCAGTGACAACTGGTAAATTTAGGGCACAATCCAAAGCGCCTGTTGAGCTGATCCATGTGCCTTGATGCAATAGCCCAAGACTGTTGCAAATGTGGTATAAAGTATATATGCACCAGCCTGAGAGGCGCTGGGCTGAGGCAAGCACTTGGTCGACCTGGGTGAGCCCACGGAGCCCGCAGGTAAGCCACTCCTATGCTGGCCATGTTTGGCCAGCACAGGGGTTTCACTGGGCAGGGTGGAAGGTGGTTGGTTGGGAGGGCTGCTGCCAGACAGGCAGGGTGGTCCATGGAGATGAGGCCATTAGGCCCAGATTCGTGCCACTGTGGGAGGCTCGGACTTGTGTCTGCAATTGTGCGGGGGCAGATCTGAGCAGCCCTATCAAGCTGCCTGTGGCTTACCATGGAGCAAGGGGGTGTTTTTCCGCTTGTCCCATGCGAAGCTGCTGCTGCTGCCGCCGCCTCCTAACTTGGTTAAGATGCAGCGCAGGCCAGCAGGCATGCCTGTGCCTGGTCCAAGTTAGGATTGCGCTCTCAGTTAATTGTGCCTAACATCCTTAGTCATGACTAAATATACTTAGGATACAGTCCTATGCCTTGAGGAAGTAACTGGTGTGCTCTGCTCTCCTTTATTGTCTACTTGCTTACTTTTCTCTTAATTGCTGAAACAAAATGATGAGGAAGGGGATTTAGGGTATATCTGCACAATTAAAAACATGTTTTGAATGCTCCAATACTGTACAATGGCCAAGAAGAAGGAGAGTTTAAAATATCTGCCAAGACCGATTACAGGGAAGTTTGTACTACTTTAATGAGGTACATGCGCATGCACGCACACACAGAGAGAGACACACACAAACACACATGTGCACACACACGCGCGATATGGGATGCATCACTTCCTCATGCAATTTTATTTAAGTTTATTTAATTTTTGGAACAGATCATGGACATGGTCCACTACTTGAGTATAAAACTTGGCAAAGGCAATCAACAGATGGGAGATCAACTTGACTTGAAAACTCCTCGTAAAAGGCACATACATAGAGCTAATACCTCTAGTACAAAACCAAGCACAGATTTCAGCATCTCCAACTCACTTCTGTTTTGACAATAATCTATAGGCAGAAGAATTGCAATTATAGTGAACTGACATGCCCTCTCTGGCTGTGCTTGTGCTGTCAGTTCTTTGGAAGTTCCTGTGTCTGAGTCATGTAGATCATACCACTGCTAGAGCAGGCACTCCTGAGCTATTATTTTTGGAAGACAAAACAACACAAGATAATTCTGGTATCGTATCTTTTCATCTCTGGCTCCATATTTTTCAGATGAGGACTAGTTGTGCTTTGGTGTGTCAATTCCCCCCCCCCCCAACAGACAGTGTCATCTTTCCCTGCCATTGCTATACTTGCAGGTGCTGGCCCTAAAAGGACTGACACTTCCTGCGGTCACCTACTTCACTATTTCCCAGTTAGCCTCATTAGGCCCTAATGCAGGATCAGGAGACCCCAGAATTGTAAAATGGCACTGGGAAGGAGACAACTTATTGCCGCCACTATTCTACCACAATCCCTGATAGGCATCCCATTAACCCTGTCCTGCCAGGCAGTGGTGGGGAGCAATGGCTGCTGTAGGCCTCACTGCCTCAGAGAATGACTGAGCACAGGCATGGGTTCTAGTGATGGCATGGGCCCCTGGCTTGTGTCCCCCCAGACCCCACCTGTGGAACAGCCTTGTAGAAAAAATTACAGTAGGGCCAGCGATGGGATCTACAAACGACCTGGGGGAATGCTGGACGGGATGTAGGCGGGACTTCCGGGTGATTGGCAGCCCGTCCGCGGCGATCCACAGCTGCCCTGGCCTCGGGGGGCTCCTGCTCGCTGCAGAGGATGGGTGAGGGTCGCGCCGGGTGCCTGGGCAAGCAGGGGTGGGGCGCACTAACCGGGGGGAGCCCCCCCCCAGGCCAGGACAGCTGCAGAATGCTGTGGACGGGCAGCCAATCACGCGGAAGCCCCGCATAAGTCCCGCCCAGCATTCCTCCAGGTCGTTTGTAGATCCCGTCGCTGAGTAGGGCCCCCCTTATCCATTGGATTTTAACATCTACAAATGCCTGCGGCTGGAGGGCCTCAGAGGACCTGCCGGATATGACTGGAAGTGTCTTTCCTTCACGTCTGGGAACGCTTCTGAGGCGCAGGGATGCTGCATGCAGCCTCCCTGTGCAACAGGAGGCCCCCCCGGACACGATTGGAAGTTACTTCCAGTTATGTCCATGAGCCTTCCTGAGGAGGCCAGGAGCTGTGCACAACCTCCGGATGGCAGGGTGTGGCCCCCAGGTAAGTTGTTGCCACTCTGGCCCTCCCCTCACAAATTATCTGAGGAATTTGGTATCTGGATGGTGGTCCTGGAACAGATTCCCTGCAGGTACTGGGGGCCACTAAAGAATAAAGGTCTTCATAGAACAAGAGATATCACTGAGTCAGTGGGCTTCTAATCTCTCAAATCCACATCCTTAAATATCTTGGCCATTCTAAACCTTTTCTTTAATGAAACAGGAAATTATGAAGACCAACGTTCTTCTTAAATGGTTGCAGTTGGGCACATTTTCAGCCATACATGATACACAGGGTGCATATATATTCAACTCACCAATTTTTTTGGGGTGCGCGCGTGTGTGAAATCCATGGAAGCAGAAACTCAATCCATGTGTATTTTGCACCTGTATGCCAATAAAGGTATCGTACTGCATCATATCATATTTTGCACTTGTGTATCAACATCTACTTGCATGAAGTATTGCAAGGAGCAGCCTTTAGCTTTGATTATTTATTACAACTCTGAGTAAAGACTGGATTGCCAAGCTGTATTTGTACAGTATTTGGCCGTGTTTATCCCTGAGAACAAAGGTCATTGGAGGCTGTCGTCTTTTGCAGCTTGAGGATTACAGTTAAATTTAGTTTTACACCTGTGACACAATCAAAGAAAATGGAAGACTGCTTTCATCATCTTTCACCCCTTCGGATGTGAACATGCACTTATTTGCCTTCCATCCCAAACACCGTTTTTACTGAGATCAGATCTCTTTGGAATGCAGCACACCCATGAGACTTAGTTTTAAACATTAGACATAGTTGGCTCAGAAACCACCAACAGTCAGACTTGCCTAAAGGCTGTTTGTGTCCTTAAAACCGAATGCACGGGTTTGCTCACCTTTTTGACTCTTCCTCCTGCCCTCTCACTAGATGCCAGATGTAATAAGCTTAATATAAAGAAGATGAAACATTCTGTGCTTCAGTAGTTCTATAGGAAAAGGAATCGGGGGACATGTGTTTTATCCCATGAGGCCTAAGGAGAATGTGGGTGTCAGTCCGCTGAAATGTGTCCACTGTTGTTAAATGGTACAGGAGCAACACTTCATGTAACACTAGACCACTGGAACTTTAGGTCCCAATTACACATGACGTGTGAATTTGGGCCCCTGGCTTCCCCCCTTTTTAACCAAACGCAGCTTCAGGAGGCTATGATTTTATACAGAAGGACACCGCAGACAAGGGGCTTCTTAATCCTTTCTTCTCCTTGTGTTGTTGCAAGGTTAACATTAGGACAAGAAATACCAAGTTACTTCCACATTCGGAGAAAGCCATACCAATGCTATTATTATACGTTCCCCTCTAGCTTATGTGTGGAATAGAAGCTGGAGGTCTGGAAAAAAGAGCCAGAGGGAAAAGTGTTAAGCAGCCCCCCTTCCACTCTTCTGTGTAAACTCGTAGCATCCTGAAACTGCTTTTGGTTTAAACAAAAAGTCATGGGAATGCCAAAGGAGGCTGCTTGCTCCATCTAGTTTAGGCCAAATAGAGGCAGCTGCAGGGACACAGTCATATATACTACTTCCTTTTCTTCTTCAGTGTAAATAGGAGAGATCTACAATTCAGGCCTAAACCTGTTTAATGGTTTTATTCAAGCTGCACTGGGAATTGGTTGCCATTAAAATGTAAAAACTCTCCCATTAAGCGTGCAATCCTAAACCCCGTGTTGGAATAGGAGTGCCAGCTGGCCTGCCCCATATCCAGCACAGAGCTGGGACTGGCTGTGGCACAGTCCAGGGCAAGGGGAACCTATTCCCCTTCCCCTGGGTAATGCGGCAGTGGCCCAAATGGGGTTACTTGGATCTCTGCCACCGAAATAAGCAGTGCAAATTTGAGCAGCCCTTATTGGCTGGGTGGTCAGGATCCAGCCCAAGTGCCGGATCCTGACACCACCACCCTCCCCGGTCCACAGGCCTCCGCCTCCCCCACCCTCCCCAACCCCCTGCGCCAGCCAAGCTCGCTGCCAGTCCTGGTAATCAGGGTGAAGATGCCAGCATCTGTACGTTGTCACAAACATGCTTTATGGTGCATCATCACAAACGTGTTTTATGGCGTGCTTACAACAACACTGGGCCGGCACAAGATGCAGTTTGGATTGCGCCTGAGGAATCTCAATACTTCCACAAAATGATCGTTCCCAGGAGTCTTTGGAAAGAAACCAGTTTAATTAAACCATGACAATTAAACCAGCTCTACTCACATCCAGTTGGCCGCTAATGTTCTTACTGCCCACATTCATTGCTGCATTATAGCAGTGTTGTTAAAATAACTTTATCATAGGTATGTATGTAAATGAAAGAGAACACATATATAGGGTTTGCTACTATGTATCCATGATTTTGGGCATCCGCAGCAGATCTTGGAACATACCACAAATGGATAAGGGAGAATTACTGTAATCAGAAGTTTATTTGATCAGGGACGTTATTGACAAGTGGTTACATTCACATTGGAGACATTGGGCATTCATTTAACTCACATACCAATATGTTTTGGAAACTAAGAGGCTTCTGTTGCACCTTGAATGAGATTTGTATGTCATCCATTAATATTTGGGGCTGACATTGTCACATGCCATGTTACCTGTGATGGGGATGAGGGACTACCCAACCAGGTCTGTCGCCCACCGCTGCCTTGACCTACCACTATTGCCTCTGTTGAATGGATGCAACCCCATCCAAAACAACGCTCCTTGCCCAGCTCCCGCCTCACATGGTTCTTTTCCAAAAACAGGATGTGCAGAACTTTCAATTTTATTAAACAGGATCATGTAAAGAAGGAACAGGGTGACTAGGTAAAAAAAACAGATCACAGCTTCCCACTGTGAAAAAAACCACATTCAGGTGCGGGCAGCAGCAGAGATTCACTTTTTTTGAAAAGAACCAGGTGGTAAAGGAGCAAAGCAAGAAGCAGACCAATGTGGGCCCATCCACATTGGCATGGAGAAAGATGATGGCATAGCAAAGGACACTTGGAATCTGACACTCCCCCAACACTCAACACAAACGGTGTCATCCACTTCCTGGTTGGGACCCATCTTGCTTCGCCCAAGCCTCTCCTCCCACCAACGTGACTTTTCTGCCTCAAAGCTCCCCTATGGATTAGCTGATGAACATGCGATTTACAACATGCCACAAATTTATGGCAGGCAGGGTCACAGATGTGTGCATCTTTGCAGAAGAATGAGTTTAATAAAAACACACCCAGATAGTTCATGATCATTCTTGAAGGATGCCCTGGTTATTAGTCAGGGTGTTTTAAGCTGAAGATAGCTGTGGCTCTACAGGTCTATTATGTAATGGAAACAGGATGGTCCAGCTATCAGAGCAACAAGAATTTGTTATGGTGATTAGCATATGGGATGGATAGATGCTTAAGTGAAGCCAGAAAACTACCTGGGTTGCAGTCAAAGGTATAGTCAAATAAAAAGGTAAAGGTTTCCCCACGACCGAATGGTCTAGTCGTGACCGACTGTAGGGGGCGGTGCTCATCTCCGTTTCAAAGCCTCCGTTTCAAAGTCATGTGGCTGGCATGACTCTAGGAACGTCGTTACCTTCCCACCAAAGTGGTCCCTATTTGTCTACTTGCATTTAGGTGCTTTCGAACTGCTAGGTTGGCAGGAGCTGGGACAAGCAACGGGAGCTCACTCCGTCGCGCAGTCTTGAACTCCCAACCTTGCGATAGGAAAGCCCAGCAACAGCGGATTAACTCGCTGCACCACCACGTCCCATAGTCAAATGTTGTTGTTGTTGTTCAGTCGCTAAGTCGTGTCCGACTCTTCGCGACCCCATGGACCACAGCACGCCAGGCCTCCCTGTCCTCCACTAGCTTCCTGAGTTTGCCCAATTTCATATTCATTGCTTCGGTGACACTATCTAACCATCTCATCCTCTGTCGCCCCCTTCTCCTTTTGCCTTCAATCTTTCCCAGCATGAGGGTCTTTTCTAAAGAGTCCTCTCTTCTCATGAGGTGGCCAAAGTATTGGAGCTTCAGCTTCAGCATTTGTCCTTCCATAGTCAAATACCCAGTAGGTATTCCTAGGATCCATTCATTGAGGAGAGAGATGCAGGGGAGACAGGAAGGGTGCAATTCATGCAACACAGGCTAAAGTAGACATGGTGCTTTATGTATTCCTACATGGTCAAAGTTATGTAGCATCATGGGAAATGTAGTTCTGGAATTGCATTAATTCCATGCCAGCCAGATGGCAACTGAAAGGTGCTCCAGGTTGTAGCCACCAGTACTGAGTGTATCTTGGATCAATAGAGGACTGACCTGAATCTAGATCAGAGATTTTCAACCTTTTTCATCTCGCAGCACACTGGCAAGGTGCTAAAATTGTCAAGGCACACCATCAGCTTTTTTCTAATTGACAAGGCACACCATGCTGCTGGTGCTGCTCACCTCCCCAATGGCCCTACTAATATATGACCCCCAAATTCCCACAGCACATCTGCATACCTTTTGCGGCACACTAATGTGCCATGGTGCAGAGCTTGAAAATGGCTGATCTGATCTGCAACAGACGCTACTAAATGCTTTCCTGAATTGCGTACCAGATTCTACTGGGTAGGCCCCTTAATATCTACTGTCAGATTACAGATATTCCAGGAATACAGCAGCAACCTTACTAATTTTTACCCTTTTCCTTAACTGGCCCGGAAGACTGATCTAGGTTTTTCTGCTTGTTAAATGCTTTAGGAACATTCTCTAAATTTTGCAGCAAAAAACTTTTTCAACTCCCAGCTCTTTCTTTAAAAATAGCAACTCGCCTCATATGGTGTTAGTAAAATAGTATGAACTGCACTTAAAAACAAAACAAAAACCAAGTCTGAAAAATTAGAGTGGCTGTTCACACATCATTACTTTCTGTGGTTTGAACTGGTTCACTCATTCCAAACTTCTCAAGGCAGTAACACGGACTTTGGAAGGTTGACAGACTACATCTTATTTTGTCGTTTCTCAGCAGATGGCACAGCAAGGGCTTTTGCACGGAGCATCCAGTCTTAACACTTAAGAAACAGTCGCTTCACTGTATTTCTTAAGATGGAATATTTTTCCTATTTTTATTTTCTTTCTTTTTGATTTCTAAAGGAGTAGTACAATTTTTCTCCTATTGTTTTTGCCTATTTCCCCCTAATTTTGGATACTTTAACCTGCCTTTCTCCAAGGCTTTTGTGATGGTTCAGCATCCTCAAAATTACTGAGACATCCTGCTGCAGTAGCCACTTAATTCAATGCCATTGGAGTGAGGCAGCCAGGTCTGTTTGGGCATGGTTTTTTTTCATGACTGGGTGCAGTTTAGGCAACAGATCCTGGCCACACCTCCTCTTGGGATTGGCAAGCAAGAGCCAATTGAACATCCAGGTCCCACCCAAATAGGGCAAGAGGCAGGTAGAGAAATCCCAGTGGTCATAAACCATCCATTTGGGTGGGCTTGTAGCATCAGCACTTGTAGGATTTACAAGATCATAAAGCGCAGGGATGCTTGTGTGTTGCCCACAGGAGAACAGCTGTTGTTTGAAGAAAGGAGAACATGCTCACCTGCCTTACTGCCTTCATTGTGAATAAACTACAACAGGGAAAGTGCTCAGTTACTGGTAATTGCATCTGGGGCTGGGATTTATTTTATTCACCTTTTGCCTTTTGGTCTCCTTGTGAACAAACCCACTTTTTGTCATACCTGTTTAGGGTTTTTAAAAATATACAACTTTGATCCTTTTGCAGCCAGACCCCTCTTTTACTGCTTGTTCTCTCAGTCCTTTAATAAACCTTTTTGTATTTATACTGTTTTTCCTGCTTGATCTCCCAAGATCCTTGGAGATCTCTCTACTCCCACTTGTGAGGGAATGGGTTTAACACATGGCGTTTAATACATCCCCTCCATCTGTTATGTTTCTTTGTATTACTCATTACTACAGATAATTCCTGTAGTAAATAGAAGGAAAAAGGAGGCTGAAGGTGGACATGATTGAAATAGTAAAAGGATATACTTTTTCCCAGCGGGTAATTAATCTGTGGAACTCCCTGCCACAGGAGGTGGTGATGGCATGTTTAAAAAGTGCCTTTAAAATGGTGCCTTTAAAAGGGAAACTGGACAGATTTCTGGAGGAAACATCTATCACAGGCTGCAGGCCTGAATTTAGGAATTTCCTAATTGTAATTCCTAAAAACCTCCTAATTGTAGAAGTAGGCTACCTCAGAATGCCAAATGCAGGTGAGTGGCAACGAGATACAGGTATCTTGTTGTCTTGTGTGCTCCCTGAGGTGGGCCATAGTAGTGGGCCACTATAAGATACAGGAAACTGGTTAGATAGGCCTTGGCCTGATCTAGTGGGGCTCTTCTTAGTGGATTGCCCCTTATCCAGACTTTTGAAATCTGAATTATTCCAAAATTCAGACTTAAATAAAACACTAGAAGGTCATGTGCTCATACTCACATACAATGCAGGTACAGGCTGTAAGTTCTATGCTCTGTGGTGCGAAAAATGTCAGAGTGGCCAACAGACACCAAAATGGGTAACAGTGAAAAGAGCAAGAGGAAGCATTTATATTTATGCCATTATTCCAAAATCCACACAAACCCAAAATCTAGACCCCTTCTTCTCCCAAGCAATTTGGATAAGGGATATACAATCTGTTACTTTATTACTCTGGGAGAGAAAATTCCCCAAGGCAGCTTCTTTTTCTCCGGGTGTCTTAGCCTTCAGTGGTGGCAGTAACATGACTATCAATCTAATCCCAGTAAATCCTAGTCTGTCCAATGAAGAAGAATGAAGTGGAGAAGAAGGGAGAGGGGGTCATTACTAAACATGAAGTGCCACATCCATTTTGCCCTCTAGCTCTTTTTCTTTTTCATTGCAGAAGGATTGCATATGCTAAATCCCAACAGCTCAAATTTGTGGCCAAGTTGGATGAGAACAGACATTTAGTTTTTTTTTAAAGATGCCAAATGTGTGGCTACTGACTGCTAAAGCTTTCATCACATCTTCCAGATTCTAGTCTCCCTGGTTACCCAGTCCTATTAGTTTGGCTCAGAAATGAGAGACACTTGGCTTCTGATTACCAATTTTACAGGAAATCTCTAGAATTACTGTCCAACCAGGAGCCTAAACTTCCACTCCTGTCAGGGAAGTTATGAAGAACGGCCTTATTACTTTTCCTTCAAAGTCATAAGACAGTTAATCATAAATAAATGACCCATCTCTTGATTGCTTCATATGTGGGAATTGTGCAGCACTGCAAGATACTTGATCCATGTTGGCAACAAAAGGTTCTTCTAGAGAAATGGACCCAGCAGACTTGGGCATCCAGACTTTGTCAACTGTGATACATTTTGCTGTTTGTTACTGCTTCGTAGTGTGTATTCACCAGCGACTTGAAGGTGAGGCAGAACTGCCCCATCGGAGTTCTTTGAAGCCACCAACACTGTGATCACGCAAACACAACTCATGGGCTCTGAGTAGCTGGAGCATGTGGGTTATGCGGGATCACTGCCACTGCAGCAGCAGTTCTGCCTCACCTTCCACTCCTGCACTGCATGGGTATTAACCATGACCATCTTTTCTTAGGCATCCTCAGGCAGGGAGACCAGGTGTCAAAACCACAAAGGAAGACACAGCACCCCCAAATGTAGGAAATTCAAGAAAAATTTAGGACGTTACTGTTCTGCCAGAAACTCTTGCTGAGCCTCCCTGAGGGCCCTGATGCCCGCACTAGGCCGACTGGTTTCCCCTTTAAGCAGCCCTGGTGCAGTAATGGAGGGAACACAACTGGGCCTTACCCAGCGGCGGCATTCAGCCGGTACGCTGGGCGGGACTTACCTTTGAGTGGCAGTCCACCCGTTGCGTAACAGTACATTCCGCAACGGGCGGACTGCCGCTCAAAGGTAAGTCCCGCCCAGCGTACCAGCTGAATGCCGCCGCTGGCCTTAGCTCTTTAAGCACAGCAGCCACGGCACTCAAAGTCAGTCCCAAGCCAGAAAGTCCATGTCCAAGTCACACCAAGCCAGATCAGAATCCAAGCTCGTAGTCAGTAGTCCATGGACATGGGTCAGATACACATTTGTCAGTCCAGTCTCTCTACTTCCACCAAACTTTGCTCCTACCCCACACTGCTGTGCTGCTCCTGCCTCTACGTTTATACATCTGCAGACCTATCAGAGACTGTTGCTAGGCGGACTATAGCTAATCAACCACACCCATCTGCACCTGCGCTAACCTCCTTTCAGGGTCAGGGGCCTCATCAGCCTGCAGCTGTGCTCTGGAGGCTAGCAAAGACCTTGGGGGTTAACCCTGTAATCCCTGGTTTATCTGGACAAGGGGCCATTAGTGATACCATTCCCTCACTCCTTGGGATAGTTCCTGCCTTTTCCCATACAAACCTTCAGATTTTTTTTCCAGACATATTGATTTTGGGGTGCCTTGTCGTCCTTTAATGCAACCCAATAAATGGAGGAACAAGAGACAAAAATGGAAGCAAGTGATGCAGGCAGCCCCTCTTGACGCTGGCACTCCTGGCTGGCCTTGAAAGGTAGGACATTCTGAAGTTTTCCCAGGACAGGTGGTTGAAAGGAAAAAGACGACATCTGGTCACCCTGTCCTCAGACCCATCAGGGTTTGTTTGGTTCTGGGGAAAGACCTATTTGGCTAAATGTATGCACATGTGCTTATACCTTCATGTTTAATTAATCTGGTTTGGTTTGAATGATTGTTTACTGCCTGAACTGGTCCCACGCAGTGATCTGTGTGCTTATGCTGTGCACCTGTTAGGGCTCCTTCCTGCCCCTTGTGGTTAAGTTTCTAATCATGTGGGAGTGTGTTTGACTTTGAAAAGTGTCGCAGCTCATGTAGGACCGCAGTCCAGATAAAAAGCAACCTAATTGGCTGGGGAGGCGAAGCAAAGATTTCAGGGTTTGGGGCCTCTTGCCCTCATCACCAGCCCCTTTTCCTTAGTTCTGTTTGGCTATATAATCCATCCCTATGATCATGTTTCCAAATAAATGTAGTGGGGATAGAACAACAGCATGGGACTTGCTGCTTCTGCGATCAAAGATGCATACCGAGGCAGCATTTCTGTGCACGCTTGTACGAGCTTCAGTCCCATTGAAATAATCAAGACTTTCACTGTCAATCACATTGCCCCATTGCAGTTGCTAAGGGAAAGAGCATTTGGTGGCTTTATTGCCAGTGGAAAGGTTACAGGTTTCCCTCGCTCAGCCCATTACCGCATCCCTCTCAGCTTTGCAACAGAATATGCGCATTTAGAAACACTGAATTCTCGCAGGCAAGCAACTGCTGAGCGCCATTCTCTCAAAGGTCAGGTTCACGTTGCAAGTTACAGAGGCAGTTTATCGCCTTGAACTTTAAGATGTTCACTGTGAGAATAATGTGCAAAGGGATACTGAGGCACCAAGAAGAAAGCTCTGCTTTTCACTTTTCTTAGGCTGCTGCCCACTATTCTGTCTTAATGTTGATGAAAGCAAACCATGATGAGTGCTTGCAATCTTTTTTTTTTCCGAAGAAGAAGAAGGTTGGGCACAAAGCAGACAGAAGGGTGGGTAGGAGCTCCTTAATCAATCATATTCTTCCATACATCAAGCCTTGAGGCAGTGGCATCCCTACAGGGGCGGAAATGCTACATTTTGCAGGAGCTTGAACTCCTGTGGCCCCTCCCCCTTGTCTTCAGAACCATTCGCAGCGCGGAGAACTGAGGCAACAGGGAGGGGCCACGTTACACAGGCTCCTGAAAAACCTAGCATTTTGCCCCTCTCCCCGATAGGAATGCCACTGCCTTGTATTGTGAACACTACTCATGCTCACTGGTGGCACAAGGGCATGGCCAGGTTGGATACAGGCCTGGGGCCAACGCTCATCAGAGAGCTTGCCTGGCCAGGCTGACCCCTGAGTCATCAGCTTAACATAAGAATATAAGAAGAGCCCCACTGGATCAGGAAGACAACAAGATACTTGCATCTTGTTGCCACTCACTTGCATCTGGTATACTTGGAAAAAGTAAGCTTGGCAAAGCCCCTTTGTTTGGTGATATATCCTTAAATATGTTTGGGTTTTTTCTGTATCTGGTCTCTAGGGCAGTGGTTCCCAAACTTTTTTAGCATCAGGGCCCATCTAAGAAAAGTTACACTGTACCAACTCCTCGAGCCCCTGTGGCTATAATGGTGATTGGGCAGCAGTGCTCTCCCCAATTAGCAGGTTGTTCAACCCTTGATGCACATAGCCTAATTTATCCTGTCAGTTTTGCAGACCACCAAAAATTGGGTTGTGAGCCAATGGTGGGCCGCATACCCACAGTTTGGGAAACGCTGCTCTGGAGAATGTTGTCGTTGGGAAGCCTGGTGGGTCAATGTTCTGCTCACCACCAAGTGTTCTGAAGCTTCATCTGCTACTACACTGCTCTCAAATTGTCACTTTTTTCTTCACAACCATGAGGACAAGGATCATAGTACTTGAGAGAGGGGAAATTGAGACTTTCTAAATTCTACACCTACCAAAATATATTATGTTCCACAGAGGACAATGGTTCTCAAACTTTTTAGACTGGGACCCACTTTTTAGAATGGCACTCATGTTGGGACACACCGGAAGTGATGACATAGCTGGAAGTGACAGCATCAAGCAGGAAGTGCCATCACTGTGACATAATCAAATGGCATTCTTGGAATGCAAACGTGCATTTTTGGACTGCAGCAATTGCACAACCATGAAACATCTCTGAAAGAAAGCAAGATTAGGTCAAAACATTATGTGAAAACACTGATCTAAATTTTTTTTTAAAAACTCTCACTTGAAAATTCAAACTGTTAACACTCACTACAGGAATATAGCAAGAGTAAGGTCTGCAGCATCCAAGATGGCTGCTCTCAGTTTTCTGCAACCCACCTGACATCAGGTTGTGACCCACCAAGTGGGTCCTGACCCACAATTTGAATAACACTGTCCTAGGACATTATCAAGTGGCAATGATTGTAAATGTTCTTCCAAATAGCCCAGTATTTATATTTAAATGCTTGCAGACGTTTCAAGGTGTCGTCTTTGGGGTTTTATAACACAACCATAAATATTTGTTCTGGGTCAAAGTGTGGCACTGTAAGTATTCAGCTCTGAAATGAATCGCAGCCATAAAAAAGACGACACAAACCTGTTCTGCAATCTTTGTAAGTCAAAGGAATAAAGAAACAAAACAGAAGGGATTTGCCCAAGTTTCCTTGTTTTGGATGGGATGCTCACTGCTAGCATGCCAGAAGCAAAGAAATAGCCTTGTTTATGGGAAAGGAGCATTTCTCAAGCCAATAGAATGTTAATGTGAACCAGGCTTTATTGGTGGCTTTGCTTTTCTTTCCCCTTAAAAAAATGATTGCATCAATTTTTTTAAATGTAATGTTTATCCATAAACAATATATTTTCAATAATGCCTTTAATGCCCATGAAAATGGTTTGTTTTGGTTCTCTGCAAAACAACTGCAGCCTGATCTAACAACTTTTTTTCAGGCAACCAAAGCCCGGCTTGCCTTACTAAAGATTCTACAGAGGTCTGTATTCTGCATTGCAATTGGTTCAACAGAATTATGGTACTAAACCTGCCAGTTCAGAGGTACCAAATAACCAGAGATTCTTCAAGTGAGGCTTGATTTCATCACCGGACTGCTGCCCCTTGAAAAATTGGGACAAAATGCAGTGGGGGGCAAAGGCCAGATGCAAAAGGGAAGAGGACAACAGTGGACTAAAACTGGCATAAGATCAACCTTTGCTGCCCATCTGAACAAGAAACAGAAAAAGCTGGAGAAACAGGGTCATTTTGGGAAAACCGAACACCCTAAGAATTTCGTAATAGAAAACCTAGTTTGAAAGCTCTGTTCATGGTTTTGTATTAATGTGCAGAAGTTGAGAGCAGAGGCAGTGAGTGCAGTCCCATTTTCCCCAGCACACACTGACGGTGCAATCCTAACCTGGAGTTAGTCTGGCACAGTTAAGGCCAGCAAAGTTTGTCCGGCACAAGGGACACCGTACAGCACATTTGGACCACTCTCTGAGTCAGGGAGGATGGCTCACGCCTGTGTGCTGGCCTCTCTGACTCCCAGAGTGGTCCAAACATTCTTTACGGTGTCCCTTGTGCCGGACAAACTTTGCTGGTCCAGTTGTGCCAGCCTAACTCCAAGTTAGAATTGTGCTATTGAGTCTCAGTACTTGAGCTGGCAAGACATGAGAATGCTACATAATATACAGGCAGTGGTGTCATTCTATAATTAACTACCAGAACGCAGGCGGGACTTACCCCTTGATTGACAGGGGCCCCGCGACGCGTTGCCGCCTGCTGTTCCGCCGCGGAGGGCTTCTTCCGGGTGGCGCGCCCCTCCGCGGCTCTCCGCAGCACCCAGCGCGCCACCCAGGCAAGCGGGCACCCCCTCCGAAGCCAGGGGTGCCCACGCGGGGCTCGGAACGGTGGCGACGCGTCAGACCCGTGCAGCCAATCAGGCGGTAAGTCCCGCCCACCGTTCCGTTAGTTCGTTACAGAATGACACCACTGTATACAGGCCAATCCTGAGCTGCCCGGCTTTTAAAAGAGCCACCCGAGTCTCCTCGGGGGGCATGGCGTTTGTCCCCTTCCCCCAGGGAAAGCCCCAGTCCCCGCAATGTGCCTTCTCAAGTCTCTGCCAGTATTTTTCCAACAGATACTGGAGCAACCCTGTGTCTGGTGTCCAAGCCCAACGTGGGGGTTCAGGATGTGGCAGCAAGGGCTGCTGCCAGTCCCCTCCCCCTCCTGGCACTACTCTTCCCCTCCCCCAACCAGTTCTGCCCTCCGCATGCCTTCCCCACACACCCTCTCTCCACCCCTGCTCTACCCGTCTCCTCGGTTGCACTTACTACAGTTGGTGGTCTAGTGGTCGCACTGCGGTGCTGAGGGTCTGTGCCATGGTTGCAGGCCCTGCACTGGTGCTGCAGCATTTAGTGGTGCCACAAACGTGCTTTATGGGCATAGGCATGACACAGGAACCAGAGGTAAGAGCTTACCACAGGGTTGGGCCCATAGTCAGTGCAAAATAAATTTATGGAACTATGTGGCTCTCTCTGCTGAAAGTGGATAATCTGTTGTTGAGAGGCTCACCAATATTTATTTTTTGTAGGGATTTTTTTTGGGGAAAAATATTGTTAGAATAATGGATTCAGGTGGTTTACTTACATCTTGATGCTTTGCTGAGCATCTGGGCTTTTTGTTATAAATAAATGGAAGTGTACGTTGCATCATTTGAAATAATGTCGAAAGTACTTTGCGCCTGGGCTGTTTAGTATGCAGTGGGTCAGAAAGAGACCCTTTCAAAGGAAGTTAGCTTTAGGCAAGAAAAATACTTGTTCAAAAGGAATGGTTTGATAGACAATTTTCTGTTTATGATATTTATGCAGCCCTTCATTTTAAAGCAAACAATCCTTCATCAAATACATTTTAGATAACTCAGGGCCCAATCCTATCCAACCTTCCAGCACTGATGCAGCTGTGCCAATGGGGCATACCTGGAGGCTTCCAAAAGGCTGGAAAGTTGGATAGGATTGGGCCCTCAGTCTTGGCATTATTCTTGGTCATTGTCAGCACAATGCTCACAGGGACTGGACAGGCCAACTGGCAACTTATGTCCCCTTACCCCGAAAAAAGCCCCAGCAACCCCAACAAAATCACTGATGCAACTCTGAGAGGCCCGTGGAGAGCCAACCAGGCCAGGGACAGGGGTTAGGATCCAGCTTACGTGCTGGAGGCTGGTTTTACCCCCTCCCAGCCTGGTCCATCATGGGCCCACCCTCCCTGGCCGCCTCCCGGCCCAATCCACCTTTCCTCTGCCATCAGAAGAATCCAGCAGAGACCCTCAGGAAGCAGAGTGCAGCAGGAAGTGCCAAAAGATCTCTGAATGCTATAGAGACCTTCCAGAGGCTGCAGGAACCTTCAGAATGGCACCCGTCACTAGCATGGACTCCTTAAACATGACTGGCGGATGCTTCTGCCAGCAATATTAAAGAAGTCGGTGCTGGTCACAGGTGCAATTCTGAATGCCCCTGTAGCCTTTGGAAGGTCTCTGCATAGCGGATGATGAGGACAGAGATGCAGATAACAAGGAAAGTAGCAATACTGCCCCTCACAGATAAGCGAAGTAGCATATAGTGATATCACATATAAAGAGGATTGACTGTATGTATTCTTGGTCTGATACATAATCTATTAATCTATTAATTTATTCCACAATGTATTTTTTTTAGGCCAAAGAGTGCAGTATTCAGAGACCAAGGGGAAGATAATTAACAGTTTTTGTTGTTGTTGAAGGATGACTTTATATAGATTGTTGTCAACCAGGAGCTACCTCAAAATCCTATTGCTCAGCCTGTAGCTGTCCTGGGCTGTAATTCTACATACACTTTCCTGGGAGTAAGTGCTATTGAACACTTTGGGAATTACTTCTGAGTAGATATGCATAGGATTGCGCTGTTTGCCTATCCAGAATTACAACAGGAACCTGTCATTGGCTTCTTTTGTTATAATATACTTATTTTTGATAAGTGTCATTTTATCACTATTCAGTTTCTTCAGTGTCTTGATTTGTCTTTTCAGACTGTTCCAGATCTCTGTTTATCAACTGCTCAAATGCACGTATAGCCACGAGAGATATTGCATGTGGCTATACGTGTCAAAGAAGGGCAAAAGTGAGTAATGGAATCAGCAGCGTCTGCACTCAAGTCTCCTGGAAAATTCATTTAGTTTCAGCATCTTTATAAATCATGTACTATCCTTTGGGCAGTTGTCTGCCATGAGCCCACAGTCACAAATCAATGCTCACAGGCAGGATACTGTTGTTGCCCAAGCAATGTCCCAAATTGATCTGGAACCTTTTTATAATCTTTCCAGGTCAAAGAAAGCCAATGGGAGCTAAAAGTGCTTAACTTGGCAACTTCCTGTTGGTTATGTAACAATATCAGATTTCATGATTCTGCAACAATGTGACCAAATTATACAATATAAACTAGAGGAGTTATGCAAATATACATTGATTACATAATGTTGAAGGAAGGAGATATATTCCCTACTAATTATGGAATTCCCTGAATTGAATAGACATGACAATGGCAGTGGTCAGAGGGTAATTCAGAGAAGAGGGTTCTATGCCAACTGAGAGGAAAGTTCATAAAAGTCACTTTTGATATAAAAGCCATTTGCCATTTTCATTTGGACAGGGGGAAAGCTTGACAAACCTGGGAGAGAAAGCTCCTTCCCAATACTTTTCCCACATGCAGCCCAGTTTTGTAATGGAAAAATAGACAGAATACTGGACAACACTGTCTACATCACCCTGTCTTGTTGTTCTTATTGTTCTTATTTATTGAACAATTTATTGTTCTTATTGTTCTTATTTATTGAAAGACTCTATTTATTTATTTATTTATTTATTTATTTATTTATTTATTTATTTATGGCAACTCACTACAAAGTCAGTCTCAGAAATGGACTAGGTTAGCGATTTTCGGAATTTTCCTTCACTGCACACTCATCTTTATTTCTCTATGGTCTTCTTCTCTTGTGATGTCACTTCCAGGAGATTCTTCCAGAACCTTAGAGCCTTAGAGCCAGTGAAGGAAGAGGGACAGATGATTTGTAACTACAGACAGTTGCCCTAAAAACAGAGCCATAGAATGGTTTTTCAGCTATTTTCAACTGCTGTGCTCCAAACTCCCACGGCACAACTGCAGACCTCTCATAGCACATCAGTGTGCTATGGCACACAGTTTGAAAATGGCTAGACTAGGTTCTTGATTGAAGTGGACTAGATCACTTGGAATGAAATCCTGTAGAGGAGCATACTATGCAAAGAGGTAATGAAGCAAAACTGCAAAACACTAACATGTTCCTACCTTTGTGTCTTCCCTTGTGATGTAGCTGGAGGGGAGTCAAAATGCTAATATTGTTGGCACCACAACACACCATGTAAGCAGCTCCCCCTCACCACTGGAGCCATACCTGACAGCCAGAGCTCTTGCTGCCCGGTATGGCTCTGACAGTGAGGGGGAGGGGTTGCTTATACAGTACACTGAGGCACTGACAGTTTTTTGACCCCTTCCAGCTATGCCACTGGCCACTGCTCTTCCCTACAAGTAGAATAGTGTGTGGGGTGAATGCCCACTTCGTTTGAGGCAATTTGCCCTGACATGAACTGAGTTTGAAACAAAACGCTGGTTGGTGAAAAGACTATTGCTATGTATATTGGAGCTTATTCAGGTCATTGGCATCACCACAAATACTCTCAGGTCACCTGACTGAAGCTCTTAACACAAGTAGTTCTATGCCACATGCAGGAGAATTTTCCTCCAAATGCTGGACTGAGTGTCACCAGAGTTACAAAATACACTTGAAAAAACAGAGGTGTGTTTAGGTTTGCTTTGCCCCCCCCCACACACACACACTCTAACTTCTCAGAATCTGAAGTTATTCTTTGCTGCTAAACTCAGCATTTTGAACTTAATTAGTATTTAGGGAGGCAGCAAAGTAGGCAGGAATCACAAGTCCATTTCGTATATGCCTGTTGCACTGAACAGAGAATGGTGCTGATGTGCCAATTTCTTAAAGGTTGTTGACCTCTGAAAGTGCAGTTCTGCTGCATCAGTGCTGGGAACATTGCTAGGAAATGCTCTATCAGCGAGTGTACAAGAAGCTTGAAGGGAAGAGGACACGTTCTTAGGACAATGCACTTGCCTACTCTCCACCCACTGCCGGCTGCCAATTAAGCATGAAAACAAACTAGCCTCCTCATAGAAGCTCCTCTTTTATATTTCCCTCCCAGCCACTTCCTGGTTCTCTCTGGCAACAAAGGAGAACCAGAAACTTGGATCATTCTGCATCTGATTTCTTCACTACATAGGTTTTTTTTTTCCTGGGTTGTGAAACAATATAGTGCTTCTTTATTTCCAGGAAAAGAAGCTATTTTCTAGAGCTGGTTCAACCCACTTAAAATGTTTAATGAAAGTCCCTCTGGACTAGTTTGGTAGACCTGTGTCAGGAAACCAAAGAAATATACTTGCAAGGCAGCAGAGAGCTGGAGTTGATTACACTGTTGGTCTACTTTGGAAACTGTTGGAATTGGAGACCTATGTATGCTATGTCAGTGGTTCTCATTTAGCAACAGGACCCACATTTCAGAGTGGCACTCATGTCAGGACCCACTGAAAGTGATACCGCTAACCTGGAAACAGGGCCCGGCCCTGCTTGTTAAATGAATAGGAACGAAGTGAAGCCAGGGGGCGGGCTTAGCGGCGACGTCATTATATTCAAAACATTGCTGATTCCAAGCATTTCAGATTGGTTTGCACGTGATGTTTAGGACTTAATAGTTTACTCCTGAAGTAAAAACTTACCAAAATAACAACATGTGATCGTGGAGAAACATCAGTGGTAACCTAATTATGAGTTAATATGCAATTCCAAGGTTTAATTCCGCGTAATTATATTACTGAACACACCGGACGAAATGCTACTTGCTGTCTATTTAAACTCGGATTGCACTGTTTTGACAGACTTATTTTTTGAAATCTACACAACCAAAAATAAAGTGTGAACGGGAAGGAAAGAAAAAAAGGGGAGGGTGGGCAAAAATTAGATAAATATGTAGGAAAATTACATTAAAATCTCTCAATGTATAACACAAGTAGTTGTCAATATGAGAGTAATTCTTTTTTACTTCTAGGCTATTAAGAGTATTTTTTTAAACTTCTACACTCCCCCCCCCCATAAAACAAATTCTGTTAACGTTCAGAAGTTCGAAAATATTACCGTAGAAAATGGAAGGCGGGGAAAAAACGTGTAAACGGGAAGGGGGGAAAAAGGAGGGGGGAAAATATATATTTTTTTACCTTCTAATCTAGACCATTAACAGTGGGTGTCAGAAAATGGTGAATAAGACTGCTAGGAACAACAAGGAATTACACAGCTTCAAAAAAAAGGCACTCACTGAACGGTCGTTTTATTGAACCGATGTAATGTGAATACATGAATCTTTCCGTGGAAATTAAATCCCATTTTTCGTACAGCGATTCGCACACCCGTATGCAGAACACGCAGGCGTGATTAAAGACGTTGAGATTAACTTTTACACACGGGCAGGGAGATTTTGATTCCTGACTCCGTGGCTGCAATCCTCCTTTGCAGCGATGATCTCAGTTTATACCCATGGCTTCAAGAATGTGACGTCATGTTCCCTCCAGTCAATATATAACCTTCTTGCCTGGAAATGATGTTATAGCTGGAACTGGTTGTGTTTAAGCAGGAAGTGACATCTTTGTGAGATAATCAAATGACATTCCTGGAATGCCAACTGGCATTCTTGGACGGGTTTCCTTGCACAACCATGAAACATCCCTGACAGAAAGAAAGATTAGGACAAAATATTATGTAAAAACACTAAACTAAAAACATTTTTTTTAAAAAAGTCACTTGAAAATTTACTGTTAACACCCACAAAAGGAATATAGCAAGAGTAAGGCCTGCTGTTTCCAAGAAGGCTGCTCCCAGGTTTCCGTGACACACCTGATAGCAGGTTGTGTCGTGACCCACCAAGTGTTGTTGTTGTTGTTGTACCTTTGCAAGGGTCTAACTCAGTGTGCCCACTGAAAAATTGGAATAATGATCAAATGTAAATTATATTTTAATGGGAATAATAATTTGTACAAAATTTTTTGAGAGTGCGAAACACTTCACATATATTATCAGTCAACAGTCAATCAACAGTTATTTATATACCGCTTTTCAACACAAAGTTCACAAAGCGGTTTACAGGCAAATAATAATAAAGTTAAATGGCTCCCTGTCCCCAAAGGGCTCACAATCTAAAAAATGCAGAACAGCAACAGCAACAGCCACTAGAAAAGACACTGCGCAGGGGTGAAGAGAGACAATTGCTCTTCCCCTGCTAAATATAAGAGGAACACCACTTGAAAAAGTGCCTCTTGCCCAGTTAGCAGGGTATATTATGTTCATGTAGTCCAGTGGTGTCATCTACAAACAAGGAACAGGAACGCTGGGCGGGACTTCTGCGGGACTTCCGCGTGATTGGCTGCCCGCCCGTCCTGTTCCGCGGCTGCCCTGGCCTGGGGGGGGTGCCTGCTCGCCAGGGGAGACGTGTGGGGGGCATGCCGGAGCCTGAGCAAGCAGCGGTGGGGTGTGCAAACCGGGGGCAGCCCCCCCGAGGCCAGGGCAGCCGCAGAACGAAACGGGCGGGCTGCCAATCTCGCAGAAGTCCCGCCCAAGTCCCGCCCAGCATTCCTGTTCCTTGTTTGTAGATGACACCACTGATGTAGTCCTTCCAAGAACCATGTGATAAGGGAAAATATTATCCCAACACTGTAGCTAACCAAGGCTGAAAGAGTACGGCTTCCCTAAGACACACTGGTAAGGTAATGAGAGAGGTGAGATTCTAACTGGGATGCCTGATTTGCGCCCCATCTTTGGTTTAGATGGGTCTCCTCATGTAATACTGTCCCCAAAACCACATCATGTGCTTGCAGCATATTCACAATCTTTGAATACAGATATACGTTTTCTGTTTTCCCTTTCCATTCACATTGGTAGGAATACAGGAGCTGCAAAATGGGATGGCTCCATTAGCATAATTTATTTGCCATTGAAGAAGTTGCGAACCGATTGTTAAGGAAAGCAGGAATCTGCCTCTCAGCCAGACAAATAGGTCCAAAAGATATTCTATTGGTAACATGTATGTGAATCATCTGCTGATGTCATAATCTTGTTTGCTCACTTTCAGAATATAAGTAGACCATGACCAAAGAAAAACAGGATTATCTCAGTATCTGTTCCCATCAAGTATATTATGGGATGGCTATTTAAGGTGACATCCCAGGCCTTCTCTAGCCATAATATTCACATTGTGGACATTGGTTACAACCTTAGACACATATACTTGGGATAGGACAGCTGTCCATGTGATTTACTCACAAGTAATGGAAATAGACCAAGGACTTATTTTTCCGTGCACACACAATATGCACACACAATATTTCCAGAAGTGAACACCAGTATAATTTTGCTGTTCCTGCAGATTTCTGATTTTTTGTAACCAGATTTCTTAAAATCATATGTTTCAATTTGGATATTTCATAACTTTGTCTGGATTAACTAACCTTTTTCTAATGAGCGTTATTGTTTCTGTACAGCACATGATTGATCTAAGAGAACTTTGCAAGGAAATATGGTGATAGGCATTCACATAACTTGATTTTTATACATAATGAACCCTCTGCATCCACGGGTCGAAGATAGGTGCCACAGAGGTGCGCTGTGACGTTTGCTGTTGTGCTGCACTGTCTTACCCAAAGTCTCCAAAGGCTTCTTCTGGATCATGCTGGTCAGCAACACACTCTTCCAGTTGCTTCTGTGGGCCATTCTGAGGTCTGTGGAGGCCAAGAGAATGTTGGCCCAGTGAGACCTGCAAGTGGCCTCTGAAGGCGTCGGGTGTTGGACTTCAGTAACCACAGAATTTGTTGTTCCAGAACGAAACCTCTGTGGATAAGGAGGGTCCACTTATTATATAAATTATACACAGTATATGCTCTGTGTGTGTGTGTGTGTGTGTGTGTGTGTGTGTGTAAAACTATAGGTCGATCTTTTAACTGCACCAATATTTTAATTAATTGTATACAGGTATGCCCCAGTATCCACTGGGGTTATATTCCGGACCCCACTGTGAATACCTGAAACTGCAGATAATGGGGATGCCTTTTTAGAAATGGGGAACATCAATGCTTTTGCTGCAACATGGCAAAAAAAAAGAAAAGATATTTGTTTAATGTTCCTCTATCTTTTTAATGCTAAGGGACGTGGTGGCGCAGTGAGTTAATCCGCTGTTGCTGGGCTTGGGAGTTCGAGACTGCGTGACGGAGTGAGCTCCCGTTGCTTGTCGCAGCTCCTGCCAACCTAGCAGTTCGAAAGCACCTAAAAATGCAAGTAGATAAATAGGGACCACTTCGGTGGGAAGGTAACGGCGTTCCATGCGCTACGGCGTGGAGTCATGCTGGCCACATGATCGGACAAAAACGCCGGCTCTACAGGCTTTGAAACGGAGATGAGCACCGCCCCCTACAGTCGGTCACGACTAGACCATTCGGTCGTGGGGAAACCTTTACCTTTATCTTTTTAATAGGTGTCCCAGTATCCATGGTATCTGTGGATAATTGAAGCAGTGAATACCAAATCAGTGGATGCCAGGGCACATCTGTATTTTATTCCATTCTTATTGTTGTAGACTGCTTTGAGTGCTGGAAAAGCGATATAATTTTTTTAAAACAGCTAACTAAATGTTATAGCAGCCCAATCCTACAGTGCAGCGGTGCCCAGAGGAACAGTGGCACCAAAATGGTGATCACTGTATCCTACCCCTGGTTGCTTAGAGCAGAGATATCCAAAATAGGGACCAGGGGTCACATACAGCCCACTACAAGATTTTATCCAGCCCTCAGCAACTTAACTTTGCCTACCATACAGTCAGACAGTTAACATGTACAGTTCTGTTGCCATACTCCTTTCATATGGCCAGAGTGATATCAGCCTGGCTAACCCTCATTTCAGTCATGTGGGCCGTATGCTTTAAGACCCTCAAACCATAATTATTCAGTTTTTGAATAATCATAATTATTCACCTTGCCAATAAAACAAATTGCGTTTCTGCATGTTGACTTTTTCAGCAATGCTGTAAAATAATCACAGTGAGCAAATAGAGTCATTTTGATACATGCATAATCAATAATGAACTGGGTTTTGCAATGGATCAGCCAGAGACAGTGTGCCATGTATTGCTCATTTCTGCCCTATATAAAACTGAGAGCACAATCCTAACCTGGATTAGTTAGGCCAGCAAAGTTTGGCTGGCACAAGGAGCACCTTAAAGCGCATTTGGACCATTCTCAGAGGTTGGTGGGGGGGGGGGGAATGGCACATGTCTGTATGCTGGCCTGTCTGACTCTGAGAGTGGTCTAAACATACTTTACAGTGTCCCTTGGACTGGCCAAACTGTGACGACCTAACTCCAGGTTAGGATTGCTTTCTGATTTTTTCTCAGCTCACAAAAATGTGTCAAATATACAATGTGGTACTCCTACTGAAAAGTTTGGAGACCCCTGGCTTAGAATCAGGATCGTAATGACAAGTATGAACTCTCTGTAGCTGAGAAGCTGTGACTGTAGCAGCCATTGTTTGTCATGCTTTGGAAATCATATCTTATTTTTATGCATTGTTGCATACAAATTAACTCCTCTATAAAAATCCAAATCATTTGTTCCAAGACAAAGCTGTGACAAAAAATGAATGCTTCTATCTGATGAAAAGCAAAAAATAAAAAAGTCCTGACATAAATAACAAAGAATAAACAACAAAGAATAAATAAATAACAAATAACAAAGAATAACATATACAAAAATAACATATACAAAGAATAAATAAATAACAAATAACCATAAATAACAAAGAATCACAGATGTACCCCATAATTGTATAATTATAATTATAATCACCACAGTTTAAAAGCTAATTTATAAGTGTCAATTTGTACATAGATTCAGCAGGCATAGGCACTGCAAGCAAAAAGAAAAAGAAAAAAAAATGCAGGGAATTGGATGTGGTGTTCTTGTAAATTCAGGGCTGAAGATTTATGACAGTTTCAAATATTATGGGTAAATGATTGTATCTGCAAGACTTTAGCAGATTTCAAAATTAAAGGACACTCGTCCAGAGGTGTATCAAGGTCATTTAGCGCCTGGGGCCCATAGGTTTTTTTGACACCCCACTTAACAAAATTGTTTTCAGTAATAGTCATGCCATGAAATGAATATTAATAATGGCCAGAGAAGAAGCACAGTGAACATTTTCTTTGATTGAACTCTCTCTCTCTCTCTCTCTCTCTCTCTCTCTCTCTCTCTTTCTCTCTCTCCCCGTATACTAACTTTGTAAGTTTGCATGTTTATAATTGTGTATTATATACAGTATAACTTTGTAACTTTGTATATATAATCATACCAGTAAACCATTACCAGCCAGGGTCATCAACACCGTTGCCACTATCTTGGACACCTTCTGCTGCCTGGCACCTGGGGCTCAGGTGCCTCCAGCAACCTCCTTCATACTCCACTGCACTTTATTCCTGGCCCTGCACTTCATCTATCTCAGTGTTTTTCAAACTGGGGGTTGGGGCCCACTTGGTGGATCATGACCTGATATCATGTGGATCCTGGAAAACTGGGAGCAGCCATCTTGGAAGTTGCAGACCTGACTCTTGCTATATTCCTTTTGTGAGTGTTAAAAGTTTCAATTTCAAGTGAAGGTTTTAAAAGTTTTTTGTCTGTAGTTCAGTGCTTTTACATAATATTTCGTCCTAATCATGCTTTCTGTCAGGGATGTTTCATGGTTGTGCAATTGCTGCAGTCCAAGAATGCCAATTTGCATTCCAGGAGTGTCATTTGATTACGTCACAACGATGGCACTTCCTGCTTGATGATGTCCCTTTTGGCTATGAAAGTGATGGTAAACCTTTTGGGCTTGGCGTTTCAAAAATTCAGAAAACGCCTAACTTGAGTCTGCTGGTGTCACACACACACACACACACACACACACACACACACACACACACACAC
>JAJKFI010000002.1:16824928-16869453 GCA_029204185.1 Lerista edwardsae
CCCCCCGGGCGAGCAGGCGCCCCCTCCGAGGCCAGGGACAGCCACGGGGCAAGCGGAACAAAAGCGGAAGTGCACGGACGGGCTGCCAATCAAGCGGTAGTCCTGCCTAAGTCCCGCCCTCCGTTCCCCCAAGTAATTTGTAGATCCCATTGCTAGTAACATGGTAGCCTTGAAGGTTGAAGCTCTGCATGCTTCCAGAGTGGTTCTTACAAGGCATTTACAAGTGGTAGCTCCATTCCACTCTAGCGGTGGCAGCACCAGGATTAGGCCATCGATTCTGCTGCTGGCTGACTGTGGAAGAGCAACGAGTCAGCAAGCTAAAGAGCCTAGTATAAAAAGAAGCATGATTCATCCAGTGTATCTTTACAGGTGTTTATCCAGTCTAACTTCTCAAAGCTTCCAGGGACATATACTACTTGTATCCAAGAGTTCTAGATCCCCACTGGGATGTGACGTTGGATTGCTGTGATTTGGAAGAATTCCATTTCTCCGCAGTAGGTCTACCACTCCTCAGGGACAAACTTTGGTCTTCGTTCTTTGTTGCCTTCCGTCATTGACTTCTTCCTGGAATGTCACAAGCTGTACTTGCAGGTGGAGAAGGAAAGTACACAGATGGAGAAGTGTAAACCTGCTGGTCTGGCACACCTGTGCCTGTACAAAGCTTCTTGCAACCTTGCTAACTTGTCTCACTGCCCAGTTATTCAGCACAGTTGAAAAGCTTTTCCAAATATTTAGTCTGAAGTTGACTTCTGAGCCAATGAAATACCTTTCCCTGTTGTATCCGCCATGGTCAGAGAAAATAACTGCTTTCCATCTTCTTCATAATGATTTTTTACATGTCAACACTGTGACTCTTCCACCATTCAGGGCAATTCTGGACATGAATTTACTGTGTCAGACTTTGCACTTGCTTGTATTGCCGAAAACATGCCTAAGCATAAAATCCACAAAAAGAAGCTTGCCTTGTCTTCTCAGAATCAAACATATTCCAAACATTTTCCCTTTTACTGTCTTGCTTTCTAAAATATTACTTCTTCCCAGGCGCATAACTAATGAAAGTGTAGCCCAGTGAAGAGGGCAAAATGATGGCCCGTAAGTGATGTCACAACAGGAAGTGATGTCACAGCTGTATGTTTTTAGGCCATACCTTTTGATAGAACAAAGATATTACACTCCAATTTGTTTCATTGCATTCTTCATGAAATTCTGCATTGAATGATGTATCAACATCACAGTACTATTCCCACAAATATTTATTTTAACCGCAATTTTTATATGAAAGTTATATTTTTGTTTTCTGGGTTTGGGATCATGTTTGATCATTATATTATATCCTGGTTTGTTTCATTGCATTCTGCATTAAATTACCTTTCCAATGATATATAGCATGATGGTATTATTCATTTATACCAAAGTTTTCAACATTTTGGTCTCTAGTATCAAGCTCAGCTTGTTGCCCCCCCCTAAAGTTTGTTGCCCGGTGAAGTTGCATCCCCTGCATCAGTGTAGCTATGCCCCTGCTTCTTCCATCTGTTTACTGCTAGTTTACTGAAAAGAAAAGCAAGATTGCAAGGCCAGCCAACCCTCATTGCTGTTTCAGGAGGATGATTTAGATTGGGCAAAACTACACGGGGGGATGGGCTCCCCCCCACCAGCACTATTTCTCCAATCAAAACCAAAAAAAACCCAGGGTTGTTTTTAATTGAAAAAGAAAAGACATGGGGAAATCACTTTATTGATGTTCCGCCTCCCATCTGCTTCAGCCTTAAGGAGAGTTCATAAGTTTGAGGGTCAGGATAACGGAGGGCAACAGTCATATCTAGATGAACATATAGGCCTATTAGTAGTTCTTCTGATGCTGCTCTTAGAGGGACATCCTTCTGCTTTGGCAGCTGCAGTGATCAAAGTAGTGATATTTCCTTGCTTCTATTCGGTTTACTCCTTTGGTGTTGTTGGGCACCAAGATTATTGAATTAGATGAGCGACTCTGCAGTGGTTACTGTCGCTGTTTCCTTCGGAGAGATAGACAGGGGTCATCTGTTTTAACAAAACCACATTGATTTCTTGTATAAGGCAATCATAAGAACCCTGCTGTTGATTTTAAAAGAGCCACAAGATTGTTTGCACAAAGGCAAGTGTACTTACTTCCTCCTTAGCCCTTTTAGATGTTGGCAGCCTCTGAATGCAAAGCAGTGAGGCATGCAAACGGTCATTCTGCTGGGAGAAGGTGCTTAGCACCAGTTCAGCAGCTCACATTATTATATTTCTAACACACTCAAAGAGAAGAGATCCAACAAATGAAGCCTTCTTTAGAGTGACACCAAAGTAATAAGTGTGTGTGTGCGTGTGCGTACAAGCGCATTGTTCGAATGAATGAATTTCACTTGTTGGTGTGGCTGTTGCAGGACTATTTTTAGCTGCCTAATCCTTCCAGCAGAACATGTCTTCTCCTTTCTGATTAGTACAAGGCTGGCTGCTAGTCAAATGATAATTACATCCCAACCCATCACCTACCACAAGCCAACAAACAACATGCTAAGTTATTTTAACCATTGCATCCCAGCTCACAGTTGTGTCGACTGTTTTGAATTGAACACCATAGCTGTACTTTGGGGAGCCAAAGAATGATTTGATTCTCACTCATTCAGAGACTATTCTGGCAAGGCCAACTACTTCTCTAACCCAAGATGAAGATGGGGTGCAGTGCTGGCATCAGTGCTAGAGACCTGGGGCAAACCCTGCACTGACCTTCTCAAGCTTATTGGTGGCAGCAGATGGCAGCTCCTTCTGCCCGTTAGCCAATGGAAGCATCCTTCAGAGGTCCTGTTATGGGTAGATAGAGCACACGTCTCTCATGAACTTGTACCATCACTACCATGGGTATGGGGGGCATACTAATGGCAATATGGGGGGGTCAGTCTGAATGGGTAGGCTCTCCAGTTGGCATGGGATCTTGACCAGTGCCCAACCTGGCCATCATGCTGCCCCTCATGGAGCCCCATGCAACATGACTCTTGCTCTTTAAGAATAATAATAATAATAATAATAATAATAATAATAATAATAATAATAATACATTTATTTATATACCGCCTTTCTTAAGATCACTAGATTTCTCTAATGATTGAACTCAAGGTGGTTTACATAGGCAGACTTTCTCACAAACCTGAAGGTTTTTACAATTTACAGAATGTTCTATCTTCCAAGAACAACACTCCGACAGATCTTTCTTTCTGGATTTAGCCTTCTTTCTTTAGTCACCCGTCTGTCGTCTGCTGGCTGATGAGGCTTCCCTGCTGCCACCAGAGATGCAGCTGATTTCAGCACACTCCTCCTCCCACGAGGCAGCTGAAACTCAGCTTTTAATCAGCCGCAGTTTCCAAGGTCTGCTGCTCGCAGAGACTTCCGGCAGTCCCGAGCTCACGACCTTGAGATCTTCAGCTGTTATCTTCGGGCAAATGGAGGCATTAACCCTCTCGGCTAAATCTTCTGCCCAGGCTTCTGAATAGGCATTGGATAGATAAATGTTGGACAAGTCTGTAGATTCAAGAAACAACGATGTTTCTTGGGTTGGGTGGCTTGGAATGACAAACAAATTCCTTTCTTGGGATGTTTATTAATGTGGAATTGCTCCAGCATCATGATCACAAGTTCACCCAATGCTGATGCATATTTTAGTGCCCCTAACAGCCCAACAAGGGCCTGCGCCGACAGAAAGCACGCTGCAAAATTAAGGCTCCACCAAGGTTGCACAATAAAAACTCAAAGCAGGATTTGTTTGTGTCTGCACAGTTCAGGGCTCCCATCCATGCAATTTGATATATTGCAAGAGAGAGGAAGCTAGCAGATTCAACCAGATAGGAAATTACAATAAATTAGGGAAGGGTGCAGAACAAAGCAGGTTTTCACAGTTCATTCTGAAAAGTTATTAATAAATGAGCTGCAGATAAGGCATAAAGGGAGAAAATAAATACTAAAAGAGTTGGCCCTTTGTAGTTTGAAGTACAGTACAGCCGTTCCTGATGGAAAAAGGAGCTTGAAGCCCAAATATTGCCATGCCGCTAGAAATAAATGACTGATTGGATTGCATGCCACGGTCAACTCACAGACCAGACTGCCAGAACTTCAGATCTCTGTGTGTGGTTTGGCTAAATGCCGTCTCCACTCTCTCTGATGAGTTTTGCAGGTACTTGCTCCACACCTTCTATGCGTGGGTGACTATATAGGGCACGGTGCTCTTCTAGTCTTTCAGTGGTCTCTGGTCAGGAAGCTCCCTGAAGAAATCTGGCCTCAGTATGCTACCATCTGGAATAAAGCAATGCAATGTTTTCAAAACCTCTTATCTAAACACAAGTAACTGAACTTGCAGAAAACCTCAAAAACTATAAGCTCCCATTGATGTGAGCTTATAGTGACGGTGTAGTGGACAAGACAAGAAAGACGGTGTAGTGGACAAGACATGTGATAATTATGCTCCATTTCAAACAATGCTTTAGATTTCTCACTTGGAAAGTTGTTTAACTTGCCCCTTGCCTCAGTTTTCTCTTTTCTATACAAGCTTCTCTTTTTCTATACAGGTTGATTATCCCTTATCTGGACTTCTCGGGACAGGAAGGTGCCCGGGCTTTTGATTTTTCTGGATTTTCTGGAATAGCTGCATAAATATAATACAAAAATGCTTCCCCTTGCTCTTTTCACTGTTACCTATTTGGGTGTGTGCTGACCTCTTTGACATTTTTCAACAATATCTGTATAGGCACATACCAAAGAGCAGAAAATAGAACTTACAGTACAGCCTGTGCGTGGGAATGAACACAAGACCTTCTTTCTACAGAAAGTTAAAAAAAGTCTTGGACAAAGATGTCTGGATTTTGGAACAGTCTGGATTTTGGATATCCTGATAAGAGATCATCTATCTGTTGTAAAATCATACCACTACAGGCAACAATGAATTAGGAAGGACCATTTCAGTGATGCCAGTCAGATTAGTGAATAATACTGTGCTTAATTAGCTCTTTGGAAGTCCCTAGTTCGACAAAGTCATTGAGAAACTACTGGAGGGATTGGATATTGGTTGTCACTGAAATTCAATCCAAGAGTATATTACATCAGGATCCTAAATTGATGCATCTTGGCATTATACAGACTATTAATCTATTGTATGGGATGACCTATAACAAATAATTTCAGTATAAATCCTGTGTCAGTGTAATGGTTTTGGCTAGGTGCATAGTTTTCACCTTTTGCAGAACTGTGGCCCACAATCAATCTCACATAAAAATGGGCCCTATGTCTGTTTTTTGACCATATACATTGACCTTTCTCCTTTCTTTTTTAATCCTCTCTCATCCTTTCTCCTCTTAAAAAGACTATAATTAAAAACAAGAAAAAATTATAATGATACTACTGTGACCCACCTTATGGCAGAATGTGACCCATTTGTGAGTTCCTCTCCGTCAGTTGAAGACCAATGACCTTTGACAGCCTTCCAATTTTAAATGTTTCCTAAGCTTCTAGTACTATATACCTGATGATTACAGTATATGCAAAGTTGATTTAAATGGACTTTCTGGGCATGATTAGCACTCAGAAGGCATATGCTAAATGCGTCAGGGGGGCATGATAAGAGTTTTCAAGTAAGTGCCAAAGCTCCTATAAATAGAATAGCCAATGACAGCAGGCTGTTCTGCCAAATTCTCCCTACTGGGCCTCCCCAAAGGCCCTGATGCCCACACTAGGCTAACTAATCTCCCCTCCAGAGCAGCCTCAGAGATAGGCAAGGGGGGTTCAGTCACCCACTGGCCTCCTCTCTTCCAGCAGCTTTGCTTGGGATCACAGGCTGGCCAGCCTCCTCCAGACTGCCCTCATCACTGGCTTAGCTCCAAACTACCCTAAGTCGAGCACCACCAACCCCCCCCCCCCCACCAAACAATAGGCAGTCAGCTTGCCCAAGCCACAACTGCCTCCTCCACTTGGTGGCTCCAGGGGCGTGGCAGACGTACAGTTGTTCCCCACAGTTATTTCCCACAACGAGTTTACCTTAGCCAGTCTTTCAGCCAGTTCATCAGTCCATCCGACAGTCCATCCGACAGTCCTTCAGGCAGTCAGTCCAGCCGGCACGCCGTCCAGCCGGCACCTACTTGGTGCTCCCGTCCAGCACCTTTCCAGGTGCCTTTCCTCCAGCATCTATCCAGCTTCTTTTCTCCAGCTCCTGCCTCCAGCTTTATACTGAGGCCAGCCAATCAGTGGGCAGGCTTTAATTCATCAGCCACACGCATCTGCACCTGTGCTAACCTTCCTTCAGAGCCAGAGCCCTTGTCAGCCTGCAGCTGTGTGCCCCAGCTTGCAAAGAACTTGGGGGTTAACCCTATAATCCCTGGCTTATCTGGGACAAGGGGGCATTGATGATACCATTCCCTAGCTCCTCGGGGTATCTCCTGCCTTTTCCAATACACAGGCCAAGAAAAAATGGGTGCAAACAGAAGGGGAAAAAATTACGTTGAAAATCAGGAGACAATTCCTAAGCATCAACATATCTGAGCAGTAAAACAAATTCATAAAACACAGAGTAGAGGAATGATCTTTGGGTTTTTTATTACAAAAAAGAAAAAAAAGGAACATTATCAGATCTCCTTCAGTGACTGGAAATGGACAGAATGACCTATTAAGGTCAATATGTCTGCAATATGTCTGCTTCTCCCATCGTAAGCTGTGATTCATGTCTTTGTTCCGTCTCCCCTCTGGTTTCTCAAACTTTTCAGCACAAGCCTGCCTGATATTTGTGCTCTTTTGACTACAGCTCCTATTGCTAATCCGTGTCTGGTTTGCTTCAAAGAAATATCCATCATGTATGTTTGGACTCTGTGCTTGCACTACCTCAGCTGTCCTGTGAGTCTTCCCTCTGTATGCTTTTCAATCTTTAAGAACACGCTGTACTGGGAGAATAATCCAGAATAGGGCTCTTGCCAATGGTCTTCCCGTTTCCCTTTGTACACATGGGCACCATATGTCTTACGAAATCTATACGTTTATCACTGCATGGTTCTTTCCAATCGTACGGTAAATGGAAGCAGAGTCAGCACTGCATGTTTTGCAGCAATTTTATTTTTATTCAGTTGTAACAATTTAAAACCACAAATCCGCACTCTGACTGGAGCAAGTCCGTCTGTCATGACCACAGAACAGAGGCTGCAATCCTATACACAGTAACCTGGGAGCAAGCCCCAGTGAAGACTGTGGGACTTACTTCTGAGAAAGCAAGCACAGGACTGGAAAGCAAATCCTCTAAAAAAGCAAAGTTTCTCATTTAAGTGGTTTGTGGATTGCAGGGTTGAGGTTCTTGACATCAGTGGCGTAACTCTGATGCTTAGCATTTGTACAGTACTTCCTGAATTCGCAAAGCACCAAATCCCGCATTATTTGATGTTGTCGTTATAACAACCCAGTAAAGTTAGCACCTCTTCAATCCTATGCACACTTATCTGGGAGTACATACTATTGAATTAAATGAGGCTTACTTCTGAGTAGACATGCATAAGATTTCACTATAAAAATATTATAATCCTATATTGTAGTGGTGGCGGTGGGTTGTCTACGACCACCTACTGAGTTCATGGTGAGATTCACAGTCCTGATGCGCAGCTTGGTCTTCTAGCCACTGTGCCACACTATCTCTCAGGACTCTAAGACTAATCCATGTTAGCTGGTAGTGTCGGCATACCTGCACTGACGTAGTTCCACAAAAACAAGAAGTGTCAGGGCTTATTCCAGTGATGGCGAAACCTATGACACGTGTGTCAAAGGTGACACACCATGATGCTTTTGGTGACACACCAGCATTTACCAACACTTGACAACACCTGAGTTTGCTTTATTAGTATTTCATTTTTGTAATTAAATTATTTGACATTTCTTTATATAATACATAGCACCACACATGATTGGACCATATTTTTTAAAAAATAAATATATGTAAAGAATTGTTTCTATTTTGCTGGCAGGGGGTGACATGCCAGCTGACTCAAGTTAGCCATTTTCTGAATTTTTGACACACCAATCCCAAAAGGTTCACCATCACTGGCTTATTCTGATGGAATGTGTTTTCCCCATGGGGGTAGATAGGAATTATTCCTATGAAGAAATGCATAAGGTAAGGCTTTCTTTGAACAATACTGTTCACTAGCCTGCTCATAATGTGATGAAGGGCAAATGTATTGCACTGGAATGAGTTATGTGAACTTTTTGGGAAAGATCCATGAATGAGCCTATGAATCCATGGGAATTCATGATGGGAATCAAGCATTTTGTTTATGGACATTCCCTTAAAAAAATTCACTTGGAGACTTACAGCCCAAGTCTAGGCATATCTTACTCAGAAGTAAGTCCCATTATAGTCAATGGTGCTTACTCCCAGGTAGATGTGGATAGAATTGTAGCCTTGGGACCCGATCCAGAAAGCCATATTGCTGGCAGTACATGTTGACTGCTGGTACAAATGTTGTGAACGTGTTGTTAAGAATGTTGGCTGCAATGTGCTGCCTGCGCTGGGCTGGCACTCAGCACCAGGTCCCAACTCAGCGCACTCAGTGCCAGGTCCCAGCGCCAGGGCAGAAGGGACAGCGAGTGCTCCAGCAGTGCCAGCCACTGGCAATTCTGTTTGGGGCAGACGGAAGTCTGGGAGGGGGAGGAACTGGGCAGGGGAGGAGAGAGACCCATGCCAGGGGGCGGGACCCGGAGGTAGCTTCCACTTCAGGATCTTATCCTCAAAGGTGGCCCAGGCAGTCTGGGGCTGCCTGATTCACCACCGGCCATTTTGCCAGAGGTGAGCTGATTGCAGGCGGCTGGGCTTTCCCCAGGGGAATCTCTGGTGGTTGCCTGGTTCCTGCAGAATGCAGTGGTCACCATTTTGGTACTGCTACTCCTACGGGAGCTGGGCAGTTCAGGATTGGGCTGACAATCCAGTGCAATGTCTTCCATGTGCACACTAAACAAACAGATTTTTATAGTATTTTATAATTACAAACAGTAACAAACAGTATTTTATAATTGTTTTGTGAAGTTCAATATTTTAAAATTTTCTTTTTCCATTTCCCTCATCCTCCTCTACCCCCACCCTTTTGCTTCATCTGAGCTCATTTTTGTGGCCTGTTTTTATTGCTAACTGGCCTGGGCTGTATCCAGCACAGGTTAGGTGCAGGCTGCAGTGGAACTCAGGGTAAGAGATTTTTGCTGCTTATCCCATATCTTGTGCCAGCCACCACTATAGTCCACTCACATCTGCACCAGCAATTTTGCTAGCGCAAATCTGAGCAGCCTGTCTAAGGCTGCTCGGGCCAAGGATGAGGGTTAGGATCTGGCCTTAGGTGATGCAGCCGGTCCAACGCCCCCCCCCTCCTAGGCCACCCTCCCTCTGCTCCCAGCTTTGATTTGTCTTCCGCCACTCTCTCCTAATCCCCCAATGCCAGCCTGCCTTGGCCGGGGCAGATTCACCTGTTCTGGGCACAGATAGGACTCTGTGCTGGTCCTTGACGAGGTGTGCATGTGTTTTACAGCATGTTCATGACACCCCTGAGTCAGTGCAAGAGACTTGTGCCAGCCTATCTCTTTTTCTGGATTGCACCCTATGGCTGCTAAATTAACAGAGTTGGAGAAGGAACTTCCCAGTTGAGTACTTAACCATTACTCAGCTGTGCTGGCTTGCCAGAGACTCAATGCCGCCATGCCAGCAATCACTGCTGTGCTGCAGTGAAGTTCTGCATCAACTCATGATAGTGCCAATGTATCCCCTTATTACACCCACACTGTAGTTTTCCACCCAATTCTAAGCATTTAATTGCCAGTTCAATGACTCATAGCAGTGGGTCATGTAAGTGCTATCAGGATCATATTCAGGTCTTTCCAAAAATGTCAGCATTTTTATATCAAACAGCAAACATGTTTCTTAGCAGTGTCTTATTTCATAGAGCAATTTGTGCAAATCCAGCTAAAGAGGCCATATGTACCTCTGACCAGATGGCTATACACATTGGTGCCATAGGTACAATTTTCCAATAATTTTATCAAGGAAGCATCATTCAGCTGAGCAGTGAGCAGGTTTAAGTGTCCTCTTCACTGTTCCATCTCGGCCAAAAGGCTGATCAGTACAATTACCACTAATCTGAAATGTTGTACATTTGCATTATGTTTACTAGGGCTGCAGTTAATATTAATATGTTAAAACAAATTAATATATCAACAAATTAATATGTTAAAATATGTGCTTGATTAGAAAGACATTCTTGATTAGCAGATTTGTTAAAAAGATAACTTTTAATCCCTATAAAGCCGTGGTGGCATACACAGGAGACATAATATCAGAAGAGGAATTCCTGTATGTGTGAGAGAGCTCTATCACACTCAAGGGAATGCCTCTCCCAAAGTGATATCCAAGGTGCATCATGTAAAAGATTTATATGATCTGAAGAGAAACCAGAGCACGTAAAAGCAAATAATTATTTCTTCCACTCCCCGAACACCTGTTCTATGTCTGCAGATTTAACTGATTAATCAGTGAAAACTCATTCGATTAATTGACTAAGATTTCTTTAACAGAGAGTGACAGTTCTAATATTGTCACTCAAATACCAGTTATACTGGTAATACTGGTATACAGTTATACTGGTAATTGTCAGTTCAAATACCAGTTATACTGGTAGCTGACTGTGGCTCAGATCATCAGCTTCTTCTTGCCAAATTCAGGCTTAAACTGAAAAAAGTAGGGAAAACCGCTAGGCCCTCCACGTATGACCTAAATCAGATCCCCTACGAATATACAGTGGAGGTGACAAATAGATTTAGGGGCTTAGATTTGGTAGACAGAGTGCCTGAAGAACTTTGGACAGAGGTCTGTAACATTGTACAGGAGGCAGCAACTAAAACCATCCCAAAGAGGAAGAAATGCAAGAAGGCAAAGTGGCTGTCTGACGAGGCTTTACAAATAGCTGAGGAAAGGAGAGAAGCCAAAAGCAAAGGAGAAAGGAAAAGATATACCCAACTGAATGCAGATTTCCAGAGAACAGCAAGGAGAGATAGGAAGGCCTTTCTAAATGAGCAATGCAAAGAAATAGAGGAAAACAACAGAATGGGGAGGACTAGAGATCTTTTCAAGAAAATTGGAGATGTCAAAGGACAATTTCATGCTAAGGTAGGCACAATAAAGGACAAAAATGGCAAGGACCTAACAGAAGCAGATGAGATTAAGGTGGCAAGAATACACAGAGGAACTCTATAAGGCCGATCTCAATGTTCCTGATAACCACAGTGGTACAGTCACTGAGCTCGAACCAGACATCCTGGAGAGTGAAGTCAAGTGGGCTTTAGAAAGCCTCACTAACAACAAAGCTAGTGGAGGTGACAGCATTCCAGCGGAATTACTCAAAATCTTAAAAGATGATGCTGTCCAAGTGCTGCTCTCCATATGCCAGCAAATTTGGAAAACCCAACAGTGGCCACAAGACTGGAAAAGATCAGTTTACATTCCAATCCCAAAGAAGGGCAATGCCAAAGATTGCTCGAACTACCGCACCATTGCACTCATTTCACATGCTAGCAAGGTCATGCTCAAAATCCTACAAGCTCGGCTTCAGCAGTATGTGAATCGAGAACTACCAGATGTACAAGCTGGTTTCCGAAGAGGCAGAGGAACTAGAGATCAAATTGCCAACCTTCGCTGGATCATGGAGAAAGCAAGAGAGTTCCAGAAAAACATCTACCTCTGCTTCATTGACTATGCTAAAGCCTTTGATTGTGTGGATCACAACAAACTGTGGCAAGTTCTTGAAGAGATGGGAGTTCCAGACCACCTGATCTGCCTTCTGAGAAACCTTTATGCGGGTCAGGAAGCAACAGTTAGAACTGGACATGGAACAACCAACTGGTTTAAAATTGGGAAAGGAGTACGACAAGGCTGTATATTGTCACCCTGCTTATTTAACTTATATGCAGAGTACATCATGAGGAAGGCAGGGCTGGATGACTCACAAGCTGGAATCAAGATTGCTGGGAGAAACATCAACAACCTCAGATATGCAGACGATACCACTCTACTGGCAGAAAGTGAGGAAGACCTCAAGAACCTTCTGATGAGGGTGAAAGAGGAAAGTGCCAAAATTGGTTTGAAGCTCAACATTAAAAAGACTAAGATCATGGCAACCACTCCCATCACTTCCTGGCAAATAGAAGGGGAAGAAATGGAAGCAGTGTCGGAGTTTATTTTCCTGGGCTCCAAGATCACCGCAGATGGTGACTGCAGCCATGAAATTAAAAGACGTTTACTTCTTGGGAAGAAAGCTATGGTGAACCTAGATAGCTTAATCAAAAGCCGAGACATCACCCTGCCAACAAAGGTTCGCATAGTCAAAGCGATGGTTTTCCCAGTAGCCATGTATGGCTGTGAGAGCTGGACCATAAGAAAGGCAGAGCGTCGAAGAATCGATGCTTTTGAATTATGGTGTTGGAGAAGACTCTTGAGAGTCCCCTGGACTGCAAAGAGATCCAATCGGTCAATTCTCCAGGAAGTCAAGCCTGATTGCTCCCTGGAAGGACAAATGCTGAAGCTGAAGCTCCAATACTTTGGCCACCTGATGAGAAGAGAGGACTCTTTAGAAAAGACCCTCATGCTGGGAAAGATTGAAGGCAAAAGGAGAAGGGGGCGACAGAGGATGAGATGGTTAGATAGTGTCACTGAAGCAATGAATATGAAATTGGGCGAACTCAGGAAGCTAGTGGAGGACAGGGAGGCCTGGCGTGCTGTGGTCCATGGGGTCGCGAAGAGTCGGACACGACTTAGCGACTGAACAACAACAACAACATACTGGTAACTGGGGAACTAAGACTACCATCCTTGTTAGATTTACTTCAGGGGTTATAGAATGACCGAATGGAGAAACCTTTGTAGTTAAAACAGTTTCCCACTATGCCGTAAGACAGAAAGACACATTTTTTACTCCAATGACAACTGACCTAGCTTCACCTTTCTGTGAGTCTTATATGGGGGATCTTGTTCCATTCCTGGTAGGAGGGGAAACATTAACTGCAGACAAATAAATCAAGAGGAGAATGCACACTGTTGTCCTAATTTCAAAGAAACACAGCAAAAACTTCCGGGCACTTGGATGCTTGGGCTTGCATGCGAAGTAGTTTCTTTTGTTTTCCACCTTCTTTATGTTAAGCAATCTAAAAACTAGTAAAAGCCCTGTGATGTTAAACTGATTTCGAAAAAAGGTAGATCTGTGCTCCGAAGGATTGCCTTCAACTATGTGTTACCTCTGGGGTGCACTTTTTATCTTTTCTTTTCAAGACCACAAATAGAATCATAGAAAAGCAGGAGCTGAAGGAAAACTGAAGGTCATCCAGTTGAACCTTCTGCATGTTGGCAGAATACTCAGCATTCTTATTAACGCGCGGAGGACAGGCAGAGAGCCAATCCATGTGTAATGGGCCAGCACTCCCTCGAACAAGAGAATGGCCTATTGGAAAGGACTCCCATGCCAAAAAGCCTCTGCACGTGGACAATGTTTGTGTCAAGGAGAGGGCTAGGCTATAAAGTACTTCCTTGACATGTACCTCCCAGGCAGGAAGGCTCGGATTCAAGCATCCTAGCTAACAAGCCCTCCCTCATAGGCATTCCGTGATGGTACTTGAGGGCTGACCTGTAGACCCTCCTTACACATTTGAACTGGCTCTCCAGGAAAGCTGATCATTACAGTGTGGCGCAGGAACAGAAAGCAGAAGCCAGCAAGAAGAGCTGGAGGACTGGTGACATCGGCGACTTTAGGATGAGACAGTAGAGTAGCCAGAGGGGGGGCAGCACGGTAAGTACTGCAGGCACTGCAGCACGCCGTGTAAGTGGCCCTTCCTGCTTGCCGGCGTGGCCTTTCTGGCAATTGTACATTGCCGTCGCTGCTTGGAATGGCTCTGATGGCAAGTGGGAGGGGCCACTTACTTACCTAAGTACACAGAGTACTTATTACAAGCACTCTGTCCAGCGATGCTACTGGGACAAGAAATCTTTTACATAGGGTCCACTCAGGCAAGCAAGCTGTGCACAAGATCACAGAGATTCAAGATTTTGGCTTTTGGGTACAATATCTTAGAAAACTACTTTACCTTGCCCCTAAATCTATTGTTTGCAGATCTATGTACAGTCATGACACTGAGAAGTGCAAGATTGCGTCTTCCCCTCACAAGAAAGGGCTTTTCAGTGTCCCCCTTCAGTCTCCCCCCCTCCCGTCCCTTGAAGATCAGGGCCCTCCCCTAGCAGGATCCGAAGTGGTGTTATGAGCTACCACCAGATAGAAAAATGTGGCTTGTTAATGATGTGCATGTGGAAATGTTTGTTCACATGCACCCAGTGGCGTTTCTACAGGGATGGCAAAGCTCTAAGTTTTGCAAGAAGCCTCACCTTGCAGTGGAAATCACTCCTCTCCTGCACCGTTTTAGCCAATCCTCACAGGGAACAGCAACATCTTGGCGTTGCTTACTGGCTACAGCAGCAAGGGAGTGGAGGGAGTTACATGACAGGGTAAGGCTTCTTGCAACACTTAGAGCTTTGCCATCCCTGTAGAAACGCCACCGCATGCACCACAGGCTTCTTTCAATCCACCAAGCCAGTATAGATTACATGTCCATAATGACACGACTCTTTATGAGTGAGCAATACAAAATGGCTTAGACTGGATTGAGTTCACTGCCAAGTTTTATACTTTCAAAATATGGGGAAGGAGAACTATTTTTTTTTACTCCTTTGCATCTTGCACGTCTCTCTGCCTATATGCAATATTTGTGTCTGGGGTCAGACTTACCTGACCTTGGGAGCAGCCTGCCCAGCGGGCACAGGGCTAGATGCAGACTGGGAGAGGCTAGAACAGTGATGGCGAACCTACGACACACGTGTCAAAGCCGACAAACCACAACATTTGGGGTGACACACCAGCACTCACCAATGCATGACAAAAACTGAGCTTGTTTTACTCATTTTTCATTTTTGTAATTATTCGATGTTTCTTTATATCATACATAGCACCACACATGATTGGACTGTATTTTTTTTGTTTAAGCACATGAATATAAAGCATGGTTTCTCTTTTGTTTGGGTGGGAGGTTTGACACACCAGCAGAGTAGTTTCCTAAATTTTGACACACCAAGCCCAAAAGGTTCGCTGTCCCTGGGCTAGAAAGACCTCCTTGGGCAAGGCACATGCTGTCAACCCACTGAGCAGGAAGGGAGACTCCAGAAACCTGGGTAAAGCCCTGAGGTGGCGGAGGAGGTATGGGCCAGCCTTAAGCCAATGTGATCAATGTCGTCACACTGGGCCCTGTGCTTTGGGGGCCCCGGCACCAGCACAGCAAGCATATTGTCTACTGTAGCAGCAGCAGGGATCTTAAGGGCTGTAGGCCAGTGGGGCGAGCACAGCAGCTTTACCTTGGGCTCTCCCACCTGCCCCTGCCTCAGTGGCATTTCTACAGGGATGGCAAAGCTCTAAGTGTTGCAAGAAGCCTTACCTTGCAGTGGAAATTCACTCCTCTCCTGCACCGTTTTAGCCAATCTTGGCATTGCTTACTGGCTACAGCAGCAAGGGAGAGGAGGGATTTACATGACAGGGTAAGGCTTCTTGCAACACTTAGAGCTTTGCCATCCCTGTAGAAACGCCTCTGCCCTGCCTCTGAATGGCCAAAATGGGCTTCCTGGAAGCAGTTAGTGGTGATGTCATCATGTCACCACAACTATTTCCAGTTGCTGCACTTTGCATGTGGCACCGCAAGTGCTCTTATTGATGAGTGGGGGCCCTGGGGGGGTGGGGACCCCACAGGATGCCTCACATTGGGCCCAACCGCTCCTAGAGCTGGCCCTGAAACCCCCTCTCTCCTCTCCTCTTTGGGGGAGAAGAGTAGGACAGCCCCAAGGAGACAAATCACGTGGGCATGGCCTTGGATGCCTTACCTAAGCTGCTGCCTCCATATGGGTGGGAAATCTGGTGATGTGCAGGAGGCCAGGACCCTCCCTGGCTGCCCTAATAATTTAATAATCATAAGTATATATTCTCAGATAGACGGGAAAGGCACTGTACAGGCACTAAACAAACTCTCTTCTGTATTTTTATGTCACCTGCTCTGAGGCTGCAGGCAGAGACACATTCTTAATTTATGCGTCCAAGACTACTTTATATGCGTGGTGCTTTTTGCTGTGCATAAGCACATGAAACAATAGGCTGTCTCCAATTAAATTACAAGTTACAGATTTCACACCAGCACAAAAGCACTATCATTTTTGTATGTTGGTGGGGTGGTCTCCATAATCCTGAAAACATGTTCCCCTGGACTGTTTTGCACATGCCTAGTAGGGAGCACAGTGTATTCAAAAAACCTGTCGACTTTGGTTCATAAAGGGAAAATGTCTGAGTCTTGGCACGTAAGACAAATTCCAGGGCTAAGCACTGATATACATCAAGCCCTGTCCATGGTATTCTGTCACAACTGTGGCCAAGCCTTGGTGCAGATGCTACACTTGCCACAGAAAACAGTTTCTCTGTGGCCCGTGAACCATTCCCGGGCTATAATGTTTAGAACTCCTTGCAGTATGGATTGCTGCCCTCATGGTGGGAATCTTCACACACACCTTGCATGCCAGCCGTAAATCTGTTAGATGGCATACCTGATATTGCTGCATAACAATAGCAGCTGATACATTTTGGGCCCAATCCTATCCAACATTCCAGCATCAATGGAGCCGCAATAACAACATAGGAACAGCCCTGCTGAATCGGGCCAAGGCCCATCCAGTCCAGCTTCCTGTATCCCACACTAGCCCACTAGACACCCCAGGAAGCACACAAGACACTTGCATCTCCAATGCAGCCCTAAGGTAAGGGAGCAAATGTTCCCTTACCTTGAGGAGGCCTCCATGACTGCCCCCTCACCGCAGGATGCAGCACACACCCCACTGGCACAGCTAAATCGGTGCTGGAAAGTTGGACAGGATTGGCCCCTCAGTCAGGCTGTTATCACAGTAAAATTCATTCTCTTATGAATGGCTATTTCGCCCACTCCACTTTCCCAAATATTAATAGCAACACATTTCATCATTGCCTAGCGGAATGCACTGCTATAGCATAGTGACAGTGCACAAAGAGGCATGGCACATAAACTATTGTTGCCCCATAAAATATATATAATATCCCTTGCATACTAATATCCCTTGCATTGTCAGTACAGTCTGGTCCTCTTACAAAAGAAATAACTGCCAGGGGAAGACTCCTTGTGGGAAGGACAGAATGAAAGTGCAGTACGTAAATAGAAAATACAGTTTATAGTGCGATCTTTTCAACGAGATGGCTGCTATAAGCAGAAACCTAAAATTTGTAGCAAATGGAAATACAGTACTGTGATATTTCCTCTGATCAAAGCAGGTCTTTCATGCCATATGCACAATTCATTTTTATCCACAGCACTTATTCTAAATTTTCTGAACATTCACTTGTCAGACAACCTGTTTGACATCAGACCTCAATCAAAGCCCAGCATAAATTGTAGTTTGCTAAGAGGCACAACCACTTCCTTTGATTTCAAAAGAGCTGATAGATTGCGGCATTCTAGTTATAAGGCTGCAGGGCTGAAAGGAGCCTCCAAAGGTATCTAGTCTATCTCCTTGCACTCAGTATTGATCTTCCATATCCCAAATAGATTAGACCAAGCCATGGACTGAAGATCATATCCAATTGATAATGGGATTTTTACTTGATTTCTTCCTGGCAGACATTTTAGGCAGAAATCAAACTGAGGAAGCTTCCCAATTGAAAAAGTTTCATGTGCTGAATTTCTGCCTCTAGTGCTTGCTGTTAAAGTCCTGCCAGATAAAGGTGGCAATGTCAGATGCTAAGAAGAGGGAATTAAATAACCAAAATGATAATTGACTAAGACCTAGCCAGGGAAAAAAATTCAAATCACTTATTAAGTGGCCACAGTAACTGTGAATACTTTCATGGTAACTGCATAGTGAATGTAGCCTGAAGTTCTGCTTACAATGGTTACAAAGTTTCTGACTCTCATTGTTCCATATCTTCATGAGATTTAATCTGTAAATTTTATCTGTAGGTTTAATCTGTTTATTCTGTACATGCTTTCTAATTATGATCAATTTTTATAAAATACTGCCAGCATGAAGCCAGGAATTAGAATATACTAAGGAGTGTGTTAATGTATCCTTAGTATCCTACCAGTCTGGCTGGGTGGTCCCTTTTAACTAAATTATACTCTGTAATACATGATTAGTGATCAGGTAGTGGATGGGCTATTTTTGAATGGAGTTCTCTCTTGCTTGAGAATAATATGCCTCCAAGGGTTGATTGGTACTAAGTGGCTGGAAGAGGAGCAAAAACTGTTATCCTGGGTTAATAGGTGAGCAACCTGGCTGCCACAGGGGGCTTCAAGGAGTCCCCCTTGAAGCACACCTTAAGTAATTCATGACTATTGCAATTTCAATACACAGCAGGTATTTCCAGCAAAGGTTGCAGTTCTCAAAGGCAGTGAAATGCAATTAATTCAGCAACTTTCTGTACTGGGTCTCCAGCTACCTGGTCTTGGATTCCAAATAGATTGAGCCGGATGATACGAACTGTCCATCAAAGTAGCTCATGTATTTATAGCCAGGCTGGAAACAACTTGCCTTTGGCCCTGGAATTTCAAGGGAAGTCAGCAGCCTTCAGCCTAACAGGAATGCTACCTTATTTGGTGCAGCAAGCATATTTTTTAAAAAAGATAATTGTGTCAGGAAAAGTCATTAACTTGAACTGTATTGGTAATACGATCCATATTTTTAGCAAAACAGACTCTGCTTTTGCCATCAAAGCCGGCTATTGTTTCTTTACCTAGAGAGAGACACTGTAAGTAGATTTGCTTGTGCTGCAGTGGTATTTATTGCACATAGACCGATGACTTATACAGTAGTAAACTGCACCAGAGTATATAAATACATTATAAAATGCATACACACGTGTGCGCACCCACACTCACAACACACACAATGGGGGAAAAATGGGGAATGACAACAAAAAAGTCACAACAGATTCACATGGGCTCCTAGGCATCAAAAAATTATTGAACTAATGGAAAACCTCTCAGAACAGATTCATTTCTTGTATGAATATACTTACAGTACCTCAATTAAATAATATAAAAAGGATTTGTAAAAAATAAAATGGCAATATATCAGACAGCAATAGAAATCAGCCTGGAGTTTGATGGGTTTTTTTTTTTTGTCAAGCTCTGCTTTGTTTTCCAGTGGAGTTGTGTGTGTGTGTGTGCACGCGCATGTGCATGCACGTGCAACGAACTTTACAATTGTTAACACTGTGCAAAAGAGCCCCCCTTCTCATTTCTTTCAAATGTGCAGTAACATTCCTGATTTCCATCCTAGCCAACATTCCCTGCTCATCTTTCAATGTGAACAAACTTGTCTACAGAGGATTGATGCTCCTGCCTCTATGAAAAACAACCCTAACTAACGATACATAAATAAGCTGTTTAATATAAACACATTTTCCCCTGTACAATATGCACAGTTTGAGGTAGATGTCTCTTAGCCTGATTGCTGTTGTCTCATAGGACAAGAAAAATGCACACACGTTCCTTCCCCCCAAAAAACCAAAAAGACAGTGGGACGAAAGGATCAAGACCAGGAGAGATTTGTTCAAAAAACAAGCATTACATGGCCATTTCCAATATTACTGGTTTACTCTTCCCTCCTAGGAGAAGAAATGTGGCCATTATAAAGGCTGAAAGCTTATGCTCCCTGACGTGGGACAGAGCAAGTTCCACTGAACTCACTGAACTGACTGAATGTACATAGGCAAGGCATGGTTAAACTCAGAATATGTTTCCCAATGGCTTATAAAAAGACTTTTTGCAAGGTTTGCAAAAGTGTTAAGTGCCTGAAATCTCCACTGACTTCAGTGAAGATATATGGGTGACCAGCACGTCTTCAAAACAAAACAGGCTACTTTGTCTGCTACTGAATCTCCTGGGATTTGTCACAACTACGTAAAAAGGTGATCTCCAGCTCTGAAGTCAAACTACCAAGGGCTTGATCCTGTTTCCTTCAAAATCAGGGGAGGAAGTCCTCGCCTTTCCCCCCACCAGCTTTCAGGCTGAGTGCCTGTCACAAGTTCAGCTCTTCCTGAAACATGACTTTTGCAAAACTCCATCAAACTGATTTTTGCTTCCTTCCCAGCTCACCAACACCTACCTCCCCTGTGTAAATACGACTAATAATCCAAATGGCCCCGACACATGGATTCGTAATCTCTTTTGTTCAATGGTCAGTTGCTCTCTGTTTGTTTTAGATCCTGATGAGTCAGAAGAGGTACGCTGCATACAGGTTCACCAGCTTTTCACCTTGAGTAAATAAAATCCTCTCCCCATTGAGGCTGGTCAGTTTGTCTTCTTGCATTTAGCTGACCTCCCACTGGGTATAGCTTTTCCCCTGCCTGCTATCTGGGGGGCTCCCTTTCTTTATCTGCAATATTCAACATGCCCTCCCAGTGCTTTGATACTCCCCACCAACGTATACCTTTATACCTTGGATTCTGAACAGGAGGTTTTACTGTTCCTTTCCTCTAAGCTGGAATCACTTCCATTCTGTGTACCACCATTGCAATCAGACCACATCCCACCTATGGTACATGGAGGAGTACTTCCTAGTGTACTGACGAAACCCCCAGGGTACTGAGAGAACTCCCCAATACTGGCATGCAGCCGGCAGTCTGCTTTCCTTGGGCAGCATAACATCCTCTTGAAGGCCTTGCGGAAATCAGGGCTCCTGCAGTAGATGATGGGGTTGAAGGCAGAGTTGGCATAGCCCAACCAGTTGAAAAACACAAAGAGCTGGTCTGGTACTAGACCTCTGTTAAAGACCTTGACCACATTCACCAAAAAAAAGGGCAACCAGCAGAGAGTAAAGACACCCATGATGATGCCCAAAGTCTTTAGGGCCTTCTGCTCCCTGACCGCTAGGATTCTGGAATTTTTCCTTCGATTGACTTGGCCATTGCCCAAGATGGGCAAGTGCTGGGGAGCTGGCTGCGGATGTTGCTGGTGGTTGTTATGGAACCGGCCCTCGCACTTGTCGATTTTCTTCATTTGCTCCTTTGCCTCTCTGTAGACCCTTAGATAGACAAAAATCATGACAAACAGGGGGATGTAGAAGGAGATGATGGAGGAGGCAATGGCATATGCCCTATTGGTGACAAAGTCACAGCAGCCAGGATTGTCGTAACATTCCCGAGCCTCGAGACTGTCGTCCCTCCACCAGTGCATCATAATGGGCAAAAAGGACACCAAGGCGGAAATGGCCCAGACAATGCAGACGATGCTCTTTGCGCGTCTCTTGGTCATGAGGCTCTGGTAGCGGAACGGGGAGGTGATGGCCAGATAGCGGTCGATTGCAATGACACACAGAGTCTCGATGCTGGCCGTCACGCACAGCACGTCCACCGAAGTCCAGCACTCGCACAGGAACGAACCCCACAGCCATTTGTTCTTCACCACCAGGGTGGCACCAAAGGGCACCACTACAGATCCCATCACCAAGTCAGCGCAAGCCAGGGAGGTGATGAAGACGTTGGTGAGAGTCTGTAGCCGCTGGGTCCGCCCGATGGCCGCGATCACCAGCCCATTGCCCACCACGATGAGCATTACCATCAAGGACATCAGGACGCTCATGCCCACCACCCACTGCTGAGACAAGGAGATCTCTTTGTTGCCAGGAGGGTAGGGCACGGTGGAGGCGTTGCTGCTGCTGTTGCTGGGACTCGCAGGAGACGTGGAGTTGGATCTGTTGTGAGAGCTGTAATCCAGGGAGATCCACCCATCTCCCATGGCTGTCCAGTGAGGAAAGGGTCAGCTTAGGGCAGCCAGGCTGGAGGCATGAAGGCGACGCGGATCTCCCTTCTTGCGAGCGCCAGAGGAGCGGCGAGCGACTTTCCGCAGCTGCTGCAAGCGCCGCCACTTGCTCGGAGGCTTCAGCATGTTTGTGAGCGCTCTCTGGCGGGCTTCGGCGCCCAGGACGCCACCCCGAGCCTTGACGTCAGGCCCAGCGGCAGCCAATGGAGTGCGGCAGCCACCGCATCGCTTCGTCCGAGGATCCGAAGAGTGGGCTGGTGGCGGAGCAGGGCAGAATACCTAGCCGGGTTCCCCGCGAGAGAGGGCGGGCTGGTAGCCAGAGGGGGTGCGGATAGACGAGGCAGTCGAAAGTCTCATTCCCAGGCAGGTTCTTTGGGTTTTGAAAAGGGGGCTTCTTCCAAACGCCGCCCTCGGTTTTTTCCTTCCACCGACGCGGAATGACCTTGTGCGTGCATAAAACTGGCGAGATGCGTGTTGTGATCCTCCAGGAGGCCGCTTTCGGTTTTGCGAGCCGTGTGCTCCGTTGCTATTGGCCGGCTTTTTTTTGGGGGGGGGGGGGAAGCTATGTATGTGTGATATCGATCGGAGCTTTGGAGTTGGATAGCTAAAGGGTTTGACCTCCCCCCCTTTACTTCATTCCTATCCCTCTTCCTCCGAGCGGCACTTGTCCTTTGAGCTTAATGTATCAGCAAAGATTTGGCCCAGCTTCTGCGGGTGAAAGAAGTGATCTCTGGGATCTCAGGAAGGGTCTCGAAGGTGATGTGAAATAGCTCGCGGTTTACAGGGCAGGCGCTAGGCTTTGCCCCTCCCCCCTCTCTTGCAGTCTCACTGGGCACTTCTGGACAGGGTGTCTAGTCTGGGCAAAAAGTCACACTTAGCGGAATCCCACCCCCCGCGGGGTGCACATGATGATGCCACAGTCCATCCACCTGCATATCCCTGGCCCCGCCTTGCACTTAAAATTATCCCATTTAGAAATGCAGAAAATCCGAACGTTTCAGAAGAGCAGCTCGGCCCCGCGGCGACTCCATGTGCGCGCTGCTAGCGGTCCTGTTCCTGCCTCGAGAGGCGCCTGCTTGCATACAGCAGACCTCGACAGGAGCGCTGGTGTGTGTGTGTGTGTGTGTGTGTGTGTGTGTGTGTCACTCTGCTGTGTCCGGAAAACACGCTCTATCTCCTGCAGTGTGCAAGGAATGTTGCATGTGACTGCAAGGGGGAACGCGACGATTGGTTGGGGCGAGCAGGAGCGCGTCTGGAAGTGCCCTTCCCCAACCGTCCCTGCCGTTCGGCCCAGACGGAGCGGGTGAGTGAGCGGCGGAGACCCCGGCTACTAGCCTCGGCGGCCGCCTCCCTCTCTGACTCGCCAAGGAAGGGCCCGAGCAGGGAAGGCAGTTCAGGAAAAAGACGCAGCTGACTCAGCGCCCTCTTTCTGGGTGGCCCAGTGGCCAGTTCTCTTTGCTGCACTGCCCAGAGGAAGGAGGGTGAACAGTGGCCGCTCCTTGCAGCTGCCTCCACGGCTCACTCATCTGAGCAGGCACTTAAGCCGAGGAGACAGCTGCAAAGAGCACCCTCTCTCCACAGTGGGTCTGGCGCTACTTGCCACGCTGCATGGGATAGGAGAGCAAGCCTGTGGGTAACCAGTGAAAGCCCCTGCAAGGAACAGCATCTAGTTGTTTTCTTTTCTACTGCTGCCTGTATTCTCTCTGTGGGTGCTGTGGGGCTTGGAATTGGATCCCCTGTGCTCAGAAAGAGGGCTGAGCCGAGCCTTGTCACCTGTGTGCACGTGCTCACCTGCCTGAGGATGTGAAGAGCAGCCTTTTCTGGGCCACAGTCCTGGCCCGCTCTCCACTGCCACCTGCAGGGGAAGGCATGGAGATGCCTGCTCTGCCATAGGCTTCCCAACTTGTGGTGGGAGAGGGAGAAGGTGGGAGAGGGAGGTGTGGCTATCAATAAGTGGCTCACCACACAGGATGGGGGATCACCCTCCCAGGGAAGTCCAATCCTCCCTGGTGGCATCTGGTCAAGAGGTTTGCGTCAACATACTTTCCCAAGGCACTGGGGCCTGCAGCTGCCCAACAGTGTCTGGGACCAAATAAAAGGGTATTGGCGGAATGAATGAAAGGAAGCCTCTGTGCTGTGGCTTCAAACTTAAGCACACTTCCTGGAGAGTAAGTCCCATTGTATGTGGTGGAACTGTTATATGAAGAAACATGCGTAGGATCACAGTGCATAATTTATGTGAGAAGGCAGATTGTGAGGAAAAAAGTGTGTGTGTGTGTATGTGTGTGTGTGTGTGTGTGTGTGTGTGAGAGAGAGAGAGAGAGAGAGAGAGATATTTTGTGTACTGTGTGTTTAGGCAGTTGTTATTGCTGGATTTTTTTCCCCAGAGACAAAATTTTGCAAGAAAGTGTAGGGTGTGTGTTTCTTCCTTTCTTCCTCCCCTCTTTGACTTCTGTGCCAGCTAGAGTTGCTTTAGATGCCAGTCCACTGCTTACATAAATGGGTGAGTGATATAACCTGTGGATAGTATTACAATATGTAAATATGGTAAGCAAGAGAGTGAATTTGTATAGATAGAATTATGAACTAATAGTGCCTGTTAGGAGACAAGAGGAAAAAGGGAGGAATCCTGCAACTTTTAGTCTGAAAAAGCAAATGATAGAGTTTGAAAGAAAGAAAAAGAAAGAAGAATGGATTATTATTGCTGCTTTTATTTACTTCAAGCTGAACAGCAGTGGCTTGAATCAGAGTATCAACATCCTCATCATCATATTTATTTCCCCTTTCTTTGCACGCAAGCAGCGATGTGGAGATATCCTTTTCTGTCAACTTAACACAAAGAGGACAGATTGTCTTTCTGAATGAATGCCTTTAGTGCATTGGCATGTTCAAAAGTTTCATCGGTGCCAAGTAAAGATTTCCTTCCTGGCTTCAAGGGTTTTAATCTCTTCTTCTATCATTCAGCTTTAGATTTGGGGAAGGCCAAAAGAACCTTCATCTATCCAAACATAGTCTATCCAAGCACTCTCTTCTAAGATAAACAAATTCACACCAATATTGCATGGGAATAAACAATTTGAGCACATGGGACTCAATGAGTCCTTAGTAAGAAATATCACTTCCACTAAAATAATGCCTAGGAATACAGCTTGTTGTTCTGTTTTTGTTTTCTGATGTTTCCACCAGTTAAATAAATTTTATCGTTTACCAAGTGAATAGTATATGCGGCTTCTAGAATTTGCTCTGAAATTTTTTGCACTGGGACCCACTTTTAAAAATGACTGGTTTTCAAACTAAGAACATAGAAGAGCCCCAAAGGTCCATCTAGTCCAACTTCCTGCATTTCGCAGCGGCCCACCAGATTGCTCAGGGAATACACAAGACAACTAGATAACATGCATCTTGTTGCCACTCCCCTGTATCCGGCACCCTGAGGTAGCCTACCTCTGAAGTACGGAGGTTGCACTAACCATCATGGCCTGTAGCCTGCAATGGACTTTTCCTCCAGAAATCTGTCCAGTCCCCTTTTAAAGGCATCTAGGTCAGATGCCATCACCACCTCCCATGGCAAGGAGTTCCACAGATTAATTACTGTGGTAAAAACGTATTTCCTTTTATCTGTTCTCACTCTCCCAACACTCAATTTTAGTGGATATCCCCTGGTTCTGGTATTGTGAAAGAGGGAAAAGAATCTCCCTTTATCCACTTTATCCATCCCGTGCATAATTTTGAATGTCTCAATCAAGTGCCCCCTCAGGCTTCTTTTTTCTAGGCTGAAAAGCCCCAAATGCTGTAGCCTTTCTTCATGTGGGAGATGCCCTAGCCCCATAATCATTTTGGGCGCTCTCCTCTGCATCTTCTCTAGTTCCCCTATATCTTTTTTGAGGTGTGGCGACCAGAACTGTACACAGTACTCCAGATGTAGCCTTACCATCTGTACAGTGACATACAACGATTTGTACTTACGATTTGTACAGTGGCATAAAACTGGGCCGTCACAATGCCAAGCCTAAAAGCTTCTGCCTCTCTGCCTTTAAGGGGTGAGGGCAGGGCAAAATGCCTCACTTTTTGCTGCGCCAGCTCTGAGGGGTGTGGAGAGGCCTGTGGAAGCCTCCGCAGGGCTCCCCAAACATCTGCAGAACTAAAAAAAAGCCATTATGACCCACTTCCGGTTTCATGATTGCAGGTAAGGCGCTCGCAGCCTCTGTGCTCAGGCAGCAACATGATGCATGGGACTGAGTCGCTGCCTTTGCCTCGCCCCCACAAACACAGCTGTGAGAGTTTGAAAATTGCTTCTCTCTTGGGACCACCCAGCTTTATGAGACTTTCTAGGAGATCTAGAAAGAAATATCATTTATTTACAAGTAATTTATTTAACTGCAAGAGAATTCCATAATGAGGCGGCCCTAAAGAATAGCCTCAAGGCCTGAGGGGCTTAGTTATGCTCCTCCCCCAGTCCCTATAACTTGTCATTGAGGGACTTGGAAAAAAGATTAGAAAAAAGACACTCGGACGTTTATTTCCCTATATTTACACAAGCTTGAAAACTGCAGGAGCTCAGCTCTTTGCGTGGCAATCAGCACCTACCTTGCAAACTGTAGGAGCTCAGCTCTGTGCAGGGTAGTTAGCAGCTATCTGATTTTTGAATAGCGTTGGGGCTTGAGGCAGTTATCTGATCTTTCCATCGCCTATGTTTTCACTGGAGCTCTGGGGAACCCAACAGGCCATGACCCATCAGTTCTGGACCCACAGTGTAAGAAATGTTGCTCTAGAAACTAGGCATACCTAGTCGAGTTGGCCTACCTGAGCGTCAGCCTAATGCATGGATATCCAGATCCAGCCCCCGGGGACTCCCCATCTGGTCTGCCAACCTTTCAGCCAGCAAGAGACTACAGCAAGCCCAACCTTGCAAAAGCAAGGCTTGAAGAGCTCTCCAAGAACCATATGGGGCAAGACCTGCCTCCAGGGATTGAGCTGGGGTGCATGGGGAAGCTACATTGCTGGGGAGCTTCCATGCAAGTCTGGGTCTGCTTGTGAGTTTTTTCCCCATTTGGGAACAACTTGCCTGGCTTTTCTGTTTTTTTGTCCTTTAGATTTTTGCCAGTTTCTGCTGTTTTAGACTGTGGGGAGCTTCCATGCAAGCCTGGGTTCATTTGTGAGCAGAAGCTCACCTGCAGCCTGATTGCCTAAGGTTGGTAGTTTGTGCAAAGGGGTTTGTGTGTGTGTGTGTGTGTGTGTGTTGTAACAAGGCAATAGATGGGGAAAAGTGATGCATTGACTGAGCTGCAGAGGCCTTATTTGTAAAGGGGGGGGGGAGGATAACCTTGCCCACCTGCCCATCCACCAGGGGCTTCCATTTAGTGTGGCAGGAGCTCTCCTGAAGGGAAGTTTTGGAGGGGGGCCTAAAATTCCTGCATGCCTGGAGGCCCAGCCATGGTTCAATACAACTCTGCACAGGGCTGATTTTCATCCAGTTTGTGTTCACTAATGAGACAGCGTTTGCAGCTAATATGGTGGTACACAGATGTGACTGACAAAAATCTGGGTTAGTTACCCACATCCTTCCTGCACCCTGCTACCTCTCTGTCATATTTACTGCCTAAGTGCCATACTTACATGGCATGAAATCAGCCAAACACTAACTGAATCTCAGAAAATACCTTGCTAGAGCCCATCAAGTAGCTAATCTATTTAGATTAGCTCATCAAGTAGCTAATCTAGGCAGGAAGTGTGGTCTGGAGGTTGAGCTGTTGCCTTTGCCTGAAGATGCTAAGCAGGATCAGCCTTGGATTGGCCTTGGATGGGAGACCAGAAATCACTGACAGAGCTTGTGGAGGAATGGGAGGAGTGTGGAAGAGTCAGCTGACAAAAGAACTGGCCAAGGTGTGATCTGTGGTGGACTGTGAAGGCTCAGAAGGTGCAAGAGTGCAGCCAGGATCATGACCACACATTGAAAGGAAAACATCTGAAGAAATTGAGGGTTCTGTGAATAGTACATAGAACAATAATGGTAAAAACCCCAATTGAAAAATGGGGTTTATGAACAGCCTGCCCATGTAAACCGCCTTGAGTCCAGTGAAATCTGGAGAAAGGTGGTATAAAAATACATCAAATAAATAATAATCTGTGTTTGTCAACTGATAAGCGTTCCCAGATACCATGCCATTGAGCCAAAACTGTTCTGTGTTTATCAGGAAGGGCATTCCACTGCATTGAACATCCATGTCTGAAGGTGGAAATGGTCAGGTTCTTAGGCTAAAGTTAAGGAAGAGATCCTTAAGGTTAAGGTCTTGGAAATCAATGGGGCCACCTTCTGAGTCAGAAGTCCCAGGGGCACAGTGTACCTGGTTCTTGCTTCCTTTGGAGGTGAAACACAGAAGCTCTGGGTGGAGTTAGACTTAGTGTGTGTGTACATATGACTAGAGAAAAAGAATTGTAAATAGGGTCAGGTGGCAATAAAATGTAAGGGATTTGTTTGTGATTGCAAGGTTTACATGTGTACAGTATAATTCACAGCATTCATAATTTTATCTCTATGGCAGAAATAGAGAGTTCAGAGAGCTCATATTGCCCCAGAGCACAGAGTGCATATACAATGTGGCAACCAAGTAGTGAATTATTTATTTGTTTATACTTATTATTTAACCCCGATTAAAGGCCAGTGACCTCTTGCTGCTTAGCAATTTTCTCTCCCACTAATCCTCTGAACTTTGACTACCTGCTGTGTCTGCCCATTTGTGAGTCTGTGACATGCTGTACAGTGTATGGCTGTGGTGTAATGGTAAATTTTGGAGTGGAGGAGTGCATCATGATACCTGCATAGTCATACACTGCTGTGACTTATAACACAAAAAATAATTTTTTTTCCTTAGGGATTTTTGTTTTTTCCTGTCACTTATTTCTGCTTTAAAACTTACTGCATTTCATTTAAAATCTAGCTAATTTCATTCCAGACTCTTAAAGTTGGTTGCAATAGTTTAAAACAAATGCAGAAAAACTAACAAATAGAATGTAAAAATATTCAGAAATGTGTTCATTGGGAGTTACTCAGCACAATGCTTCTTGTTAGTTACAGTCCTGTTGGAAAAAAAGTTTCAAAGGCAACACCTGAGTCTCCCTGCTGCTGCTGCTGAAATCACCACTCTTGCTGCAGGTGAAGTCCTGGATTTCTACTGCCCCCCCCCCCCCGCTCTTCTTTGACAAAACCCCTGGTGCATGGAAGAGGTTGGGAAAGAATGACATGCTCTACACCATGGTAGTCAAACTTGTGTAATATAGTGCTTGCTAAGCACAGGAAGTGACATCATTACACAGAAAGTGATGTCATTAAGCTGATGATGGCCAGAAATGGATACTTTGTTCTCACCTAGGAACTCATTGGTTGCAAATGATGGAAGAAAAAGATGTGCAAATCTTGACCAGATTTTCAAGATATGGGAGATCCCAATTCAGGAATGCTGCATCTTTTCCACAGTGTCACTTCACAACTCAGCAGCTGAGAGGTGATATATGAAGTGATGCCTCACGGATAAGGCACTGCTGAGAGAGCAGTCTGTATAAGAACTCGGCTCTCCCAGCACCTGCCTCCCCATAGCATTCCTTGCCTTCTGGGGCTTCCTTCTGTCTCCCACCCAGAGCATCAGGCTGCAATCCTATAAACACTTTCCTGTGAGTAAGCCCCACTGAACATAATGTGTCTTACTTCTGAGTAGACAGGCATAGGATTGTGCTGTCCGGCATTACATATTATATAACAACAACATAAATGTGCCCTGCATGTATATAATCTGTGAGGCTGATAGTTGCCTTAAATCAGAAAATTAAAAGACAGAAAATTAAAATCTGGCATAAGTGCATATTTCTTGTTCAAAGAAAAAGCTATGCCAATTTTCCATATTTTAATACAGAATGCATGTTTTCCAATTAAAAACTATAATTTTCAAATTGACAGATTCATTTACATTGATCCATTGTTTTTAGGGGAATATAGATATTGCAGAATGTTGTGATATGAACTATGCTTATTATTATAAGAGAAACATTTTGATTTTTTTTTCCTTGACATTTTCCCATAAATGTCTTGTTTTCACTCTTGGCATTTCTGAACCAGTGGGATACCACTGTTCCGCTAGAAAACAAAATTCTGTTGACATTATTTCTTGGGCAGCCTGGGGATGATACATGATAATATTCCAGATACTTTCAAGGGTTGCTCTGTGTCAAAGAACACAATGAAAATTGAACAAAATTAGGGACAAGCAACTTGATGTCTCTTATGTTCCGGAAGTGATTGCCTGAAGTGATCAGAATTCAGGAGAGGTGCTCACTATTTTTCTCTTTCATTTTCGGCTAGACTAATACAATATTAGAAAACTATTTTGTGTGGGTTTTTTTAAAAAAATTGTGGGTTTAGAATAGCATTTGATGTACTGTATGTTGCTCACTTAAAAATTTTCCGCACAGAGAGTTTGGTAGTAATCATCTTACTGCATAGTTGGAGGTTACAGATGATGATCATTTCTCCATGTGTCAGGTTTTTGAGTTGCCATCATACAGGAAAATATTTGTTTAAAGGACATATATCAGACCAGGGTGTGTGTGATCAGTGAGCTGAAGCAATATAAATGTCTATTGATCAAATCAGAAAGCTTGTTAAAGGCATGGATTGCAGTTGGAAGTCAGTGTGAACCATGATACTGCAAATTATGGATCTACAAAATGCCCTTTTAAATCAGTTATTCTGTGCACACCTATATAAGTTACCCAGTTATACACATTGGGGCGTGTGTGGTTCACGTACCAATGACTTGCCCTTGTGAACGAGCTATTGCGGATTAATTTCAACTGACATTACTTTCATGCCACCTGATATTGACCCAAACACAGTGCTTTTCAGTGGAGACAGTTCATTTATGCCTTTGAGTAAGAATGATCAAATGTTGAAATGATTTCTGTAGGGAACGTTTTATGACAGTTAAAAAGCAATTAATTGCTCTGACATTAAAAACTCATTTCCAGGTAACTCTTAGTGTTTGTCTTTCCTATATTGCACAAGCTTTGGAGGTCATAAGTGACTATGTGAAACAGGTTTGTGGTTCCCCCCTCCCTTCCAGGGCCTTAAAGGCTGTCTTTATTTTTATTTATTTTTATTTTTTGGTGAATGAAACAAACATTGCTAATTTCATCAGCAATAATTGCTTGTTAGCATCCATCTGGAACCCTTTTGTCATCTCAGTTAGACATCAAATGTGCAACATTAGTCTGTCACACCACATAATGAAGTAAAACAGACACCACCTTTTCTAAGTAAAGAACAGAATCGAGCGGCTTTGAAGTAATGAGAGATGTTTCCTTCTGTAGAGCTGGTGAGAAGGAACATTCACAGATGAATCCTGTCTCGTGTACGTTATGATAGGTGAAAGCAAACAAATCACAGTAGGTTTGTCAGGATGAAAATTAAGGAACTGCTTGAGCCTCATCAGGTTATTAATGCTGTATAATTGGCAAATAAAAATGTGGTGGGGTCTTCACTATAGCCTTACCTAAAAAGGGATTATTCGCACCATGACTAAGGATTCCCACCCTATTGAGGGAACTTCGTGTTGAAAAGCGCTTTGTGAACTTCGTGTTGAAAAGCGGTATATAAGTACCTGTTGATTGATTGATTGATTGATTGATTGATTGATTGATTGATTGATGGGTTACAGATGCCACTTGTGCGTTATCTGAAAGCACCCTCACTGAAGATCTGAAAGCACCCCTATGCTGTGAAACTGATCTTTAGGAGAGACAGCAAACCAACCACCAACAGGTTGAATACCACTTTCATGATAACACTTTTGTGTTGTCTGCACTGAACTTTAGTTAATTAGGCCCCATCCCACCAATAGCTGATCCCAAACACCTCCATAATTGCACAGCCATAATTGGCCTCTAGTCCATATTCATCATGAGTTGCTGATTGTCCATAAACTGATCTGACAAAAGGAATCCTTTTGTTAAGCTTGCAGTTAATGGATGAATTAGTTCTGCTTTTTCTGTATCTTTCGTGCCTATCTGATATTCAGTTTAAGCTCTGCAATCATTATTCTACACCATTCCACTATCATTTTTAAACTAAGAACATAAGAAACATCCTGCTAGAGCAGGCCAAAGGCCCATTAATGTCAGCTTCTTATTGGCCACGGCAGAGCACCAACTGCCTCTGGGAAGCCCACAAACAGGAGAAACCTGCATAATGTTCCCTCTTCACCCCAGCACAGTGTCTTTCTCATGGCTGTTGCTGGTGGTGTTCTCCATTCTTTTAGATTGTGAGCCCTTTTGGGACAGGGAGCCATTTAAATTTAATTTTATTATTTGCCTGTAAACCGCTTTGTGAACTTTGTGTTGAAAAGCGGTATATAAATACTAGTGATTGATTGATTGATTGATGTTAAAGAGTGTCATGTATCCATTCCTCGGCCCAGCACATACAGCTTGTGGCAGTAGCTGCGCATGCCCGTGATAGCACCCCCAACAACCCACATGAGCAGCAGATCTGGGTGAGATAGGAAAATGTAAGATCCTAGGAAATTTCTGGGTTCTCCTAGGTACGTTACCCCCTCACCTCCCTCTCATGGGTCCTGGGTTTGGGATCAGGTGTACCCTGGCAAAGTTACTAGCTTTCAGTGTATCTAATACAATTGTTGTAAATATAAACAAAGGGAGGTGAACCCTTTTGCACCAGTCTGAACTTCCTTTTTTCGCAAAAAAAAAAAAAAAAGTGATACGAAATTTAGACTAAAACCAGATCGCAGGGACTGTTCTGAATAAGAAGACAACATGTTACTGGTTGGTTTCCTTCACAAAACGTTTTAGAGCCACGGCCTCATTTCATGCTGTTCCCTGCAAGTGTGCTTTAAATGCTCTCCAAGTGATGATCCGCTGCCAGGCTGTCAGTGGCTGTAAGAATTCCAGAGGGATGACACAAACAATTCAGGAAAGGATGGAGAGATTTGTCTCAGCTGGCTAGGAAGCCCCAACCTCCTTCAAGTGAAATCCTGGCTAAACCAGGACAAAAACTGAGACAACCTTGTTGAAATCTCTCCCATAGTTCAGCAGCAAATAATTTTATCAAAATTGTATTCGTTTGTCTATGTTGAAAACCCTTCAGAGAACAGAAAGACCACTTCAGCCACACAAGCAGAATAATTGCTGTTCATAGCCAACTCTTACAATCCTATTCATCAGTGTTTCTCAAACACATTTCAGGTGGGTCATGTAGCATCTAACAGCCATAATTGAAAATATGGGTAGATGGGATACTGGAAAGGGGGAAGGTTGTGTGGTTATTTTGCTTGTGTCAAGGTTGTAAATAGCTTTTTTGGTTCCTTTCTGAGTTCACCTTGCTGTTGGAAAATGGCTGAGAAATAACTTATTGCTGTATTCTCCAGAAAGCAGGATCTAGCCATCACAATGACAGCACTTCTGGCTATTACACCACTTGGTGGGTCCCAGACAAGCTGACATTCTAAAAAGTGGGTCCTGGTGGTAAAAAGTTTGAGAACCACTGCTATACATGTCTACTCAGAAGTAGGTCACACTGAGTTCAATTGGACCAACTCCCAGGAAAGAAGCCTTGCAGCACAATGCTAGGTGTATATACTCAGAAGTTAGCCAAATTGACTTTGATGAGACTCACTCCCAGGTAAGTGTGCTTAGGATTGCAGCCTTAATTTTGTTCCGCCGCTTTACTTAGCCCATGTCTGAAGATGTCTCTTTTTACATCTGTGTTTTACTTTTGTGTCTTTCTCCAAATAACAGTGGTATGACCTTGACCCAGTAATCCATTATGTGGCCACTTGGCATAAACCAATGAGAAAAGGCATCAATCTTTCTCAGTCTGTTTATGTGTTTATAACCATAATAGGCTATTATAAAATCCAGGCTATTGCACAAATGCTTGTTTGCAATGCAAATAGCATCAATAATAAACACATCCTTTTCTTTGCATATTAGATTAATGACCATAAATAAACAAGGAATTCAAACCTGGGTATTAAAAAATCCATACGAGAATATTGACAATAAGCCATCTTTGATGGGTCATGATTTTCAAAAGTGTTCTTTAGGTTGGATCATGGTTTCAAGAAAGAGTGGAAGAACTGTCAGCTGAAACAGGTGGCAGGAAGTAACACCAGATACAGGTAACACTTGATGTACAGGAAACATTAAAACTGGAAATGTTTCAGACTTCAGCCTTTCAAAAGATTCATGCAATTAAAATGAGTATGTTCATGAACATGATACAATGGAAAGGAAAAAAAACCAGGAGATTCCCCCCCCCCCCAACAATACAGGAACTGGAGGGTCATCTATTGAAACTGATGGGTTACTACCAGTGATGGTAAACTCGCCGGGAGGGAACGGGTGGGGGGGCGCGCTGGGTGCCTGGGCGAGCAGCGGTGGGGCGCGCCAACCGGGGGGCAGCCCCCCTGAGGCCAGGGCAGCCGCGGAACGGAATGGATGGGCTGCCAATCACGCGTAAGTCCCGCCCAGCATTCCGCTTCCTTATTCCCAGATCCCACTGCTGGTTATTACCACTAGCTTGGATTGGACAAATTCATGGAGGAATTGATCCTTTATGTCGTGAGGAACATGATTGCCATGCACTACCTCTAGATTCAGTGCAAAGACATAGGGTGCCGGGGGGGGGGGGGAGGTGAGCGCAGTAGGAACTGGCTGCGGCAGGGCACAGCAGCGCAGAAAAACCTGTGCACTTTTGGCACCCCTGCCCTCCCTTCTGCTTGGATTGCTCCTAAATGGAGTGATTCCAGGGGCGAGGAAGTGTGGCCGGGCGACACACAGGGGCAGGGTGGCTGCACTGGGCAATGCGGTGACGTTGCTTCGCCTCAGGCATGCTGCGAGCCAAGAATGACACTGAGAGTACAATCCTAACCTGGAGTTAGGCCAGCACAGTTAGGCCAGCCAAGTTTGTCTGGCACAAGGGACACCATAAAGTATGTTTGGACCACTCTTGGTGTCAGGGAGACCAGCAAACAGATGTGCTCCATCCTCCCTGACTCCGAGAGTGATCCAAAAATACTTTATGGTGTCCCTTGTGCTGGCCAAACTTGGCTGGCCTAACTGTGCCGGCCTAACTCCAGGTTAGGATTGCTCTCTGAGTCAGTGTCACTGTTCTGAATTCCAGTTGCAGGGGAACATTATGCAGGTTTCTCCTGTTTGTGGGCTTCCCAGAGGCAGTTGGTGCTCTGCCGTGGCCAATAAGAAGCTGACATTAATGGGCCTTTGGCCTGCTCTAGCAGGATGTTTCTTATGTTCTTAGTTTAAAAATGATAGTGGAATGGTGTAGAATAATGATTGCAGAGCTTAAACTGAATATCAGATAGGCACGAAAGATACAGAAAAAGCAGAACTAATTCATCCATTAACTGCAAGCTTAACAAAAGGATTCCTTTTGTCAGATCAGTTTATGGACAATCAGCAACTCATGATGAATATGGACTAGAGGCCAATTATGGCTGTGCAATTATGGAGGTGTTTGGGATCAGCTATTGGTGGGATGGGGCCTAATTAACTAAAGTTCAGTGCAGACAACACAAAAGTGTTATCATGAAAGTGGTATTCAACCTGTTGGTGGTTGGTTTGCTGTCTCTCCTAAAGATCAGTTTCACAGCATAGGGGTGCTTTCAGATCTTCAGTGAGGGTGCTTTCAGATAACGCACAAGTGGCATCTGTAACCCATCAATCAATCAATCAATCAATCAATCAATCAATCAATCAATCAACAGGTACTTATATACCGCTTTTCAACACGAAGTTCACAAAGCGGTTTACAGGCAAATAGTAATAATAAAGTTAAATGGCTCCCTGTCCCAAAAGGGCTCACAATCTAAAAAAAGGCAGACCGCCAGCAACAGCCACTAGAACGACTGCGCAGGGGTGAAGAGGGACAGTTACTCTTCCCCGGCTAAATATAAGAGGAACACCACTGGAAAAAGTGCCTCTTGTCCAGTTAGCAGGGGTCTTGTCCAGTTAGACGGGATAAAGCCTTTCATCAACTACCTTTGGTTGTACTTTGGAGAGACAACAGTTCTCATACCTGGCAACAGTTTTGCATGTTTTATTAACATCCAAGATAGATTATGGTACATGGGTAGGGCTACCAGATACAAACTGAGACACAGTACCTATACTTTTAACTACTGTATTATATAGAAGAGGGAATTTTGGCAGATTTTAGAAAGAGTACAAAAGGAGTTGGAAGCAAGCCTGCTAAAGGAAGCTTAATTTAGTGAATAAATTCCTGCCAAAATTCCTTCTTCCATACCAGTGTTTCTCAGACCTTATGTCATGGGGCCCACCAGGTGAGTTGTGAGCCAATTTCAGGTGGGTTGTGTAGCACCTAAGGAAGTCATCTTTGAAAATACAGGACATTGGAAAGGGGGTGGAGTGTGTGATTATTTTGCTTGTGTCAAGGTTGTAAATATGCTTTTGTCTTTCTGATTCACTTTGCTATTGGAAAATGACTGAGAAACAACCCAACTTATTGCTGCATTTTCAGGAAAGCAGCAGGCTCTGGTATCACAATGACAACACTTCCGGCCATGACATCACTTCTGGTGGGTCCTGGACAGATTGTCATTCTAAGAAGTGGGTTCCGGTGCTAAGGAGTTTGAGAACCATTGGTCTATATAATGGTTAAAGGTATAGGCACTCTGTCCCCCAAAAGGGCCTTTTCTTTGATGGAGCCAAAATGAGGAGTCACTTGGATATGCTCACCAGAAAAAATAATCATTATGTTCTAGGTGGCAGGCAAAGACCACCTTGTTCTCTCATACTTTCGATTGTATTTAAGATCCCTTGTATCAGATGTTTTACTCTTTTTAATATTGTTTTTGCTGGTTTTATAGCCTTATTTTATAGTTTTATTGATGTTTTAATTTTTATGGTGTTTTATATGAATTTGTTTGTAGGCTGCCTTGTTTTATTATATGTCAAACAAAAGAATACACCTTTCTAAAATAAAGTTTTATATAATGTGATTGCAGAAATTCTGCACTAGCGTCAATGTGCAATCACAGAAGTCCTCTTCAGGCATTCTTATCTGTGGCATGAACACGTAAAAGGCAGTCTTTGCCGTATTCATGAGAACATCTGTAGGAACATCTGTTTGTGCATACAGCTGAATGCACAGATGACTTCTGCACATAATTAGTAGCCCTGTCTTTGTAGGGTTCCCAGTCACAAGTGGTGACATCTCTGTGCCTACAGAGGAATTAGGGTGCAGGGTTGGAGGAACAGAATCTCCTGCCCTTCCATGTGCATTTATTCATGCTTAATCTGTTTCGGCTTCCTAGGCTTGCCTCAACCCCTATCATATTCTTCCTAAATCTGTATCAGCTGCCTAGAATGGTCTTGATCCATTGGATAGCATCACATTCCATGGTTGGTCATAGATTCAAACACCTGGCTTGAACTACCAGTATACATGTTACCATTATCAAATGTACAATCTATGTTCAGTGTACACATGATGGTTGCTCTATGAGTAAAATTAGCCATAAATACTGATGGTTGATCTATGAGCACACAAGGTTTGTTTAGTTTGCACACAACAGCGAATGCAATCTGCACTCTACATTTGCAAGACGTTCTCTAGTGTCCATGTTGCCTTTTTACATATGACATAAAGGATACAAATGAATATATAAAGAAACTGCCTTATATTGGATCAGATTATTGGACAATTTGTTAGCAACAGACTTGCAATAGTGTTGGGAGGGGGGGAGCGGATGCTGCTGCTTCTCCGTATACATTTATTCTACACAAAATAGCATTGGTACTTATAGAGCAACTATTATGTGTACAGTACATTGGACATAGATTGCACATGTGTTGATGGTAACGTTGACAGTTTTAGCAGGCATTAGAATCTGTGGCCAACCGTGGAACATGGTTCTATCCAATGGAACAAACTGATACAGATTTTAGAAAGAGTACAAAAGGAGTTGGAAGCAAGCCTGCTAAAGGAAGCTTAACTTAGTGAATAAAATAATCCTGCTTTTCTCCATAAAATCCATAAAATGATATCCATACATTATTTAATTTTGATTAAATAAGTTCATTAAACGTACATGATTTCTGCACAGTGGACAAGATATGCATATTTAGGACCTCCAGTTCTTACCAGTCATTCACCTACACACTGAAAAAATAAACTCAGAATATGCTTCAGTCTCCATTAATCTCCCCACTGTTTCACACAGGTGACACACGGCCCAATGCTATTAAAGGATTAAACCAGCAGAACGCACATTCTGCTGGCACAACCTCCTTTATGGCTGTCGCAAACATGACTAGGTCAGTGTACACAGGCTGACTGCCATGCAAGCTGTGAGCAGCCAGCTCCGTGCGCTCATGGGTGCCAAACACCCACCAGAGGAGATGAGCTGGCACGTAGTGAGGAGAAGACTGAACAGGGCAGGGGATGGGCATAACAAGGGAGAGGGTGGGCAGAACGGGACAGTGATGGGGTGAGAAGGAAGGCAGATCAGGCATGGGAGGGGGGCTGCTGCTAGGTCTTACCTTAGGGTGTGGGGACAAATGTTCCCTTACCCCGAGGAGACCTCCAGCAGCCAGAAGTCCCTGTGGGATGCTGTGAACACTATGCATACACTCCTGCATTGCATTGTGAGAAGGTAGGTAGGATTGGGCTGACAACTAGGCTTGAGCTGTGGGCTCAGTTTGGCTCACTTTGCAATTTGAGTTCTGGAGTGTTCCTGAGGAAAAGTTACTTTTTTCAGAGATCATTTCCCCATCTTTTTGCCGTGTACTTCAGCACCCTCCTGGGGATGCTATTTAGATGTGATTTAAAAGAACAATGAGGATAACAATATGCTGATGAATTAATTACCTTGAAAACTAGAAATTACTGTGTAGTGCTTAAATGAAGGTAGATTTCCAAAAGGGAGAAAAAAAACACCCTTCTCAGCTAATATAAAAGCAATCACTGCATCTTATTTTTGCATGTTCCTTCTTTTTTTTCCTTGCACACACACCAAGTTACAGTAAGTCACGAACTTTAAAACAACTGAACTTACAGTTATCTATATTGCCTACTTAGCAAACACTGAGCTCAAGCACTGGCATAATGCTTTGCTCCCTATGCCAGAAAAAGGCTCATGGAAGGAAAATAATGAAGGCGTTTCTCGTTTCAGAATTATATAAACGCATGTCCCTAGTGAGTGACCTGCATAGAAAACATGCTCAAACTTATAGAGGCTCTTTATGTTGTCACAGCTTTTTTTTTTTTTTCCAATTGATGTTTTAATTTCAGTCCCAATGCCACACTGCTGGGGAAATTAGGCATTCCGGAATCTTTGACTATTTAGTGTGTGATTGCTTAACTGCCGGTTTGCACGAACCTTTAAGATTTAATTGGGGTGATAGCTGAAAGTGTTTGATAAGGAAAATTGCAAATTGTGCTCAGAATTGTCACCTTTTGCAAAGATTATAGCCGCGAGGTATATACTGTACATTTCATACTTAGCATTTGTATAGCGCTGGCGGTTTGCTGCTTGTGATGTCACGGCAATGATGGTCTCCCTTCCCCTCCATTGCCTCCTGCTCCTTACTGGTTTACCTCTCATGTATTGTGTCATTTCTGTGGAGTTGCAGATTGAGCAATCCATTTGTGAAGAGCCCAATCCTCTCCAACTCCAGCACTGGTGCAACCATAGTGCAGGCCCAAGGTAAGAGAACAAACATTCCCCTTTCTTGAGGAGGCCTCCATGGCTGCTTCAGGCCTGGAAAGTTGGAGAGGATTGGGCCCTAAAATACATTGAGTAAAACAGAAGTAGGCATGTATATAAAATGTCATTTATATATTATTTTTCTTTGAACACAGAAAGCTGGAGAAACAAGTGACACAATACACAGATAGTTTCAACTTGCTTAAATGGTAAGCAACTACTTCTGTGCTGTAATATATGTGGTAGACAAGCACTTAGTAAGAAGCATTATAAGTCACTTCCAGAGTTATTTCTTACTTTAGGACGAGGCCCTCCAAATCCCAGCCCGGGGCCAGATGCAGCTCTCGGACAGCCTCTATCTGGCCCATGGCTAGCCTCTGGTTCCCTATGAACCTCTTGCCCTCCTGACATTGCTGGCATGGGCTACACCTTCCAAGCTGTGCTCTGGATGTGTGTGGAGGATGGTGTGTGTTGGGGCTTGGAGGAATCCTGGAATTTTGAGATCATTTATCTATCCAAGTTCCATCTCTAATGTATTTATTTAAATTTTATACTTAAATTTATTTATTTTTCCAGCTCTCAACACCATGCCACATATTTGATGTAGCCCTCAGGCTAAAATGTTTGGAGACCCCCTGCTTTAGGATATAATGTGCATATGTGTAATTACAATTTGCCCACATTAAAGGACACGGAGGCAATCTTGAACCCTTGTGTTTTGATGTCCTAGCCTTTATGCAAACATAGTCCAGCAGTTGATGGCATGCACCCCGTATTTCTGAAAGTTGCCATTACTGACCAACACAAATAACAATACCACCTCTACAGCCAGACTGTACCGTTCTGTTTGTCCTCAGTTTGGACATGTCGATAAGCAACTTGTCATGGGCATTGCTTTAATGCAACAATTGAAGATGGCAGATTTTGGAATGGGCACATTCCTTTTGCAAACTATTCCTGTCTTACCTGATGTGTCTCCAGCCTCTTTAATATTAAATATTGTTAATAGTTTGCCAACGTTACCATCAACACATTGTTTTTTTAAAAAATGTGTTTGTTTTTATTGTTATCAACAATTGTTATCAGCAAAAACAAACATATCTATAAAGTTTTGTGTGACCTTGGCTGGAGATTGGGGATGAGAGGGCAGCCTACCCCTTCCCAGTGCAATTGTGCCCCTCAAACCTGGAGGTCCTGCCCAACCCGGCTGTAACAGAGGAGCAACTGCATCCTGCTGCCAGGTGTAAGAGGCTGAAGGAAAGTCTGTGAACAGGCAGGTCGTGCCCACCCCTGAGCAGATCAAGAAGAGAGGGGTAGCCAGCCCTCAAGCTGAGCACAGTTATGGATGTGCAGGTGGAGACCCGGAAGGGCTCTAGAACTCTAAGGAATAAGAAGAACAGAAAGGAAGCCACTGAAGGAGGAGTATGGGTATAGCAAGCTTCTAAGGCTCTACCTCCAACTCTACATTAAAGGGGCTACCTACCTATCCCTCCTGGGCCAGCAAGGGGAATTAGAAGGCCCCCAAGCCCAGCAGTACCCATTTTACAAATTAGAATGCAAGTAAGTTGTAATTTGTTGTTTCTGCATTGAAGACTGCAATGTAATGATATAAACCCGATATTGTTGCTGAAGAATTACACAAGTGACTAAAAATACAAAACATCACATTTTGCATTTTAATTCAACAAATTAAAAAAAAAAACCCTGACCATTTTCAAGCACCTCTATTTATAGATGATAATAATGTGCTGCTCAAGAAGGGTTAAGGTGACATTGCAAGTTGATTTCTTGGGCAGTGAGTATGTGGGAAGTGATTCAAATGTTATTATAGTTTAACTGATACCTATCCAGGTGTTCCATTATTGTTGAAAGTTGAAATGTTCATAGCTTGTGAAGATTTGGAATCCTACCAAAGCTTCAGATTTTGCCCTCATCTAACAATGGTTCGTACAGATATGATTCTCTACTTCAATCAATAGCTATAATTTATGCAGCCCAATTTCTGATATAATAAAGCTTATTTTACAGGACAACTAGATCAGTATCCACTACAGGCCCGATCTGGTATCCAGAACTCCCCCTCTCTCGTGGATTCCAAAATCCGTGGACACTGGAGTCCCAATTTAAAGGTCATTAAATTAAAAAAAGCACAAAAATGCGGCAGCGACGTCGTTCACCCGGTACGCTGGGCGGGACGTACCTTTCAGCGGCAGTCCGCCCGTTGCATCACATCTGGCGGGCGGGAAAGCAGCGGAACGCGGCATGACGCAACGGGAGGACTGCCGCTCAAAGGTAAGTCCTGCCCAGCGTACCGGGTGAATGACGCCGCTGAAATGTGGTTTCCTACTTTCGTGTGATAAAACTGTACCATTACTAACCTCTTGTGACAAAAAATAGCTCTAAAGACCCACTTCTGGGTCACACAGAGGTTCCTTGCACTCCTTCTTGGACTCCTCCTGACATAGAAGAAGCTCTTTGGATCTTTGGATCTATTTCAAGAAGTTATACTGATTTGAGTCTTGAGTCACCAATAACAGGAGTACCAATTTGATTTGAATTGTTGGCTGCACAGGCAGGTAACTGTTGCTGGAGGGAAAGAAGTGGAAACGGCTGATTTTCATGTTTGAAGAACAGCTTAATATCCCTGTCCTGAGTCACTATGAAAAGCCTAGAAAACGGTTGAACATCTGTCTTCAGGTACTTTAGGGCTATCTTTTTATTGCTGTTCTTCTTGGCTAGAATATTGAACAGAAAAAAACACAGGTTTTTCCTGTGGCTCAGCTAAGGCACCACTCTTGTTAACAAGGTTTTCCTCAACAAAGGACTTGTAAAGATTATTGCAATCCTCTCTGCAAAAATAATAAATTCTATAAGTTCTTTATCTGCAAGTATCTTGCTGTCAGTAACTGCAAGATCATAACCATTTTTTGAATGGGTTGCCCATCGTTTTGAAACCATCTCTCGGTGGATACATGCTTTGCATCAACATAAATTGGAATTACTTGCATTACTTGCATTTCTCATGGTGATGGCAGTAATCTCGGACTGGCGTGGATAGGGCAGCCCAATCAGTAAAGCACGTTCACAACAACTGGCAAGTAGGCAGTGCTGGCGGGAAGGCCTGGATCTCCTGCAGGTGCTGAATCCAGCCTGACGGCCACCAGGACAAGTAAGTGCTGTGCTGGGTGGCAAAAAGGTGTGGGAGAGTGAATGGAGGTGGGGAGAATTAATCTGGGAATTAATCTGTGGAATGCTTTGCCACAGGAGGTGGTGATGGCATCTGGTTTTGATGCCTTTAAGAGGGGATTGGACGGATTTCTGGAGGAAAGGTCCATCATGGGCTATAGGCAATGATGGATTGTGCAACCTCCTTACAAAGGTGGTGGGCTACTTCAGAGTACCGGGTGCAAGGGAGTGGCAACAGGATGCAAGCATCTTGTTGTCTCTTGCCTCTCTGGGGCACCTGGTGGGCCTCTGTGAGATACAGGAAGCTGGACTAGATGGGCCTTTGGCCTGATCCAGCAGGGCTCTTCTTATGTTCTTATGAGAGGATGTTTTGGAGTGGGAAGAGGGTGGTTCAGGCCTGGGAGGGGTTGGAGTTGGCAGTCTCCATCATATCCTAACCTCCCTCCTGGGCCTGAAAGCCCTACATGGGATTCTCCAACTTGTGCCACCAATTTTGCTGGTGCAGATCAGATTAGCCCCATTGTGCAGGGGCTTGACATGGGGTAAGGGAACAAATGTTCCCTGAGGAGATCCAATTTTGGCACTGGATATGGTGCGGACCAAGCAGCCCTGCTGCGCCCGCCCAGTTTCAGCACTGGATTTCCACACAGCCCCGCTGCACTGATTAGGATTGGGCTGTTAAGGTCACGATCAGACTCTCAATTTGATAGTGGTCGAGAAGTCTCTGGACCACCAACCCATTCAGGGATTCAGGGCTGAATCAGCTCTGCCATTGCCTTTGAGAGAGGCACAGGAGAGAGGAAGGCTGAGGAGAAACCTGAGGGCTGTAATAGTGAATCTAGAATCCCCTAGATTTTGAGCTGCTTCTCTGGGAGATGAGGGGGAAATGACAGATACAAAATGGTAGCAAAGGCACACTGGCAAGTAGTTAGAAAGAAACAGAGACTAAATCATAGCAGGGTCATCATCTTGTGAGAAAACTTTTAGCATTCCGAAGACCATGGTTGTTTGGTTTTTCATTAATAGCGTAACAATTTGATTGAAGAAGAGTAATAGTGAAGAAAAAAACATGCACAAGAATCGATACTCTGTCCCATACTCCCCACCAATGATTCCCATGCTCCTGTGGCTTTGTTTACTGATTGAACAAAGTATTTTTTTAGTTGCTGCTTGGCCCCTGAAAAAAGTCATGTTCATTATTTCCTGCTTCATAAACTGCCCTGCACAGTAAATCTTTCCCAATCACTTAGAAGAGAGCTTACTCAAGTGATTGTTGTCACAGCAAAAAGAAAACATCAGGATACAACTTGCTCTGATAGCCATTTTAGTGTCCATAGGCAATTTACAGCTGCAAAGTAATAATACAGAGACTTGGATAATAGAGACTGTCTCACCATTTCCAGCAGAGGAGCATCAGTCACCCAGCAAGAGCAGGTGCCGTGTCCTCCTGTGGGTCCAAACACACAAACTGTGGGACCACAGCCCACTAATGGGTCATGATCCAATTTTTGGTGGTTCACTACATTGACAGGAATGATTAGTCTATGAGCATCAAGAGTTAAACCACCTGCTACTTTGTGTGTGTGTGTGTGTGTGTGTGTGTGTGTGAGAGAGAGAGAGAGAGAGAGAGAGAGAGAGAGAGAGAGAGAGAGA
>JAJKFI010000002.1:16869463-16903156 GCA_029204185.1 Lerista edwardsae
GAGAGAGAGAGAGAGAGAGAGAGAGAGAGAGAGAGAGAGAGAGAGATTGGGAGCACTGCACTATTATAGCCACAGAGACTTGAGTGGCTGACAAAGTGGATCTCCAGTGGTATCCAAAGTGGGATACCAAAAGCTCCGTCCCACCAATTTTTCTGAAAATGTTTTCTATTGAAAGTGGAGAGATGAAAGGATCGTTCTGCATAGTTTCCAGACTCATCCCAATTTATGCCCCCAAAGATCAATATTTCAGGGAAATTTAGGCCTTGGAGTTGTTTGCAGGGCATTCACACACACAGATACACACTTTGGCAAAAAATGAAACGTTAGCATATAGTTTATGGTTAGGGACTAGACTTTGGAATCAACTTGGTTTTCATCCCCGGGGGTGGGGGCGCAATCCTCACCTAGAGTTAGGCTGGCACAGTTAGGCCAGTGAAGTTTGGCTGGCAGAAGGCTGGTAACATATGTTTGGACTACTCTCAGAATCACAGCCAGCACAGAGATGTGCACCATCCTTCCTGACTCCGAGAGTGGTCCAAACGTGCTTTACGGTGGCCCTTGTGCCAGCCAAACTTTGCTGGCCTAACTGTGCCAGCCTAAATCCAGGTTAGGATTGTGCCCTAAATTACAGGTAAGTAAGTACCTGTAATTAGCTCTGGAACACAGCGATGTGCTAATGAAATCTAATGTAGGAACTTGAACAAAACTGTATTATTTTCACTTTATAATTGCTTCTCATAACTTTCTCATAAGATATATGTTAGTGATATCCAGTGGTGTCATTCAAATGATTTAGGAACAGGAACTGACTTTTGATTGGCACTTGTCGGGAACCCAGAACCAGCCACGGAGCCCATTAGGATCCGGAACGCCCATTCTGGTCCGTTCCCCCTGAATGACATCACTGGTGATATCTCAATGTTTCAGCCTAACCACAGCCTAGCTCAGTGTGCAGTGGCTTTAGCAACAGATGTCCCAGACAAAAGGTTCACCATGCAGGAAGTTCCTGTGCATTGAGATATACGTAAAACTGGCCACCACATAGCAGCAGTTCATCTCTCTCCAACCCCAAATCCTGTTTATCTGAATACAGTGGCCCTAACTTATATTATGCCAACACAACCATCCAATATCAATGTATTCAAAGTTCTCATTTTCTAGATATTTCCAGTGTCCACCAATGATTAGGCGAGTGGCACTGTGCTGCACTCAGTTCCCTTTCTGTTTTATTTCAGGGCTCAGGAAAATAGATTTATAGTATACGAATCCATTTAATCTTCAAAACAGCCTTGTAAATTAGGTTAGCCTGAGAGGTACTGGCCTTGTTCCCGCTACTCCCCCAAGCAGACCATAACACCTCATTATATTTGTATTTTTGGTCTCAACCTTTGAGGAGCCTTTTTGGGACATGGGGAGTGAAAGTGGGATCAAGCCCTATGAGATACTTTAAGAAGTTTTTTTTTTTTTTTTAAACAGATCCCTTCTGTGTGCAGAACTATGGACAAAACACATTTCTGAAGTCCATTCCAGCATAGTTCAGCTCATTTACGGTTTTGGTTCTGTATCTATAGCTTTGGCCCTTGGGGAAAATCTCCTGCTTTTTCCACAAGCTAAAATGAAAATTAAAGAACATAAGCAGCTTGTAAAATTAGCCTTTTACTCGTGTTTCTGCTTCTTGTTACTCCAGAAGGCTACTAGGTTGAATCCCGAGATGCACCTAAAAGTAGGGTTACCAGATACAAACTGGGACAGAGTGCCTATATCTTTAACCATTGTATAGCAGAAGGAATTTGGGCAGGTGCAGCTTTTGAAACCTTTCCATGATGAGCTGCACCTGCCCAAATTTCCTCTTCTATCCAATGGTTAAAGGTATAGGCACTCTGTCCCAGTTTTTATCTGGTAACCCTACCTAAAAGGGGACCACAGCACTGTTCTTCAAGCAGCCACTTCCCCTCCTCTTCAGAGCCACTTGTAAACAATGTAGCCTCCATTTTGCTTTAGCTGCTGGGAATGGCTCTGAAGAGAAGGGGGAGTGGCTGCTTACAAAACTTAATGCTGTGATCTCCCTTTAGGTATGCCTTTGGTTGAACCTCCTTTGGAGACCATACCTGCATCTGCGATATTTATTTATCAATATACAAGCAGAGCTTTAGTGGAGACAGACAGTTTTCCAAGGCAACAGATTCACTACTCCACAACTGATTCCCAAAGAAAGATTCTCCACCCCAAAGTGCTTCATCTACAATCACCACTAAGTTCTTTCTGATCTTCTCTATCTCTCTTGTCAACTTCAAAACTAGCAAAGCTGTTCTTTCATGCACAATCTGACAATCACTCATCTTAGACCCCGCCCCTGCAGGTGAATTGCACATCCAAGACCCTTAGCAGGAACTGCTGCCTAGCAGCCACCAGCACAGTGGTGTAGATACAGGAGGGCCGGTGCGGTAAGTACTGCCGGCGCAGCAACACACCATGTGAATGCCCCATTCCCACTTGCTGTCGGAGCCATTCTGGGCAGCAACAGTCACCCGTTCACTGAACAAAATGGCACACAGTCACCCGTTCACTGAACAAAATGGCAGCTCGCAAACCCTAGTTGTGTCTCTGACTGGAAGCTAGTGGATGCTAAATGACTGCAAAGGCTGACTAGGGAAGACCGAGGATGGGGACTGGAAACTCTGCCTGAATAACCGTAACATGAAAGTATGTTATTTCTGTTACTGGACTTTCATGGGATTTTATTGTCAGGATTGTAAAATGCTTCAAAGGCTCTTGCAGCCTCTAAAGGGCGAGATATGTTTTTGAACAAATCAGCTGACTGGGGGTTTGTCCACAGTCATTAAAGGAATGTTATCACTCTTTTGGCAAATCCCAAAAAGTCACCTGGAGATAAGCCACCAGGGCAACTCATAATGATTGATCCGTTTACCGGAATCAGTCCGCCAACTCCTATCAGTATTTACGACTTTTCCCTCTGAAGTTATGTATACATCTTTCAATTTATTTGCAATGTTTTGTCTACAGTCACATTCCGAAGTAACTTGCCTTTGCATGAGTGATATTGGTCTACTATAATGGTAGTCTTCCCCCTACTATTTTCATATCCATTTGGACTCGCTGCCCTCATTCATTTCCTGGAGCATTAAACATGACCCCTTTATTTCACGCTGACCTTTGTCGTCATGACAACAGAGTCATATTTTTGTGGCATACCTTGAAACTGAGGCAGCTGAGCTGTAATTCTTGTTATTTCAAATATGATGTGAATGGGAGTATGGTGTTCCTCTGACCTGAACTATTTGCTGTGATTCAAATGGCTAATTGGTCCATTTCAGCCCATTTCCCAGTTGCTATATTGTGGGAAAGAGGTGAAGTGGTCATTCAGTCAAAACACGCCATGCTAGCAGAGGCCAAAGAGGAGCCACAATAAAACAGGAAATGGCAAAGAGGTTGGGATTGCCCTCAGAAACAGGGCAGACCTACATGACCGCTTCTTTATTTGTCTCTTCTTTCTCTGACCCCAATTTCTTGGTATGTTTTGTTGACTAACTGCCTGTTAACAGTTTAGTTCCAGTGTAGCAATTTCAGTATTCAGTGTACCCACAGTACTGGCTTAAGCAAGGGATTGCCCAATCCCAGAATTCCTTGCTTTTTGGGATTTCACAGTTGTGAAGGGCATTTTACGGATAGTTTCCATGCAGAAATCAGACCAAGTTTGTGGAGTTCTTTCAATGCTCAGGTGTCTCTGGGCACTGGGCAACTCCAAATCACCACCTCCATAATTTTGAATCACAGGCTCTACCAATTTTCACCGCAGACTTCTTCTTTCCTCTGGGAGAGCTGACAAGTGGCACCCACCCCTTCTGATAATCGGGGGGCAGGGGCCACTTCTAGCTGCGCAAAGCTGTTCCAGGAAACTGCCTCGGTCTGGTTGGCAGCGCAGGGGAGGTCGTGGCGCTGCCCCCTGCCAGGTAGCTCCCAAAACCATTTGCCCAGTGGTGGAATCCAAATGATTTAAGAACAGGAACTATGACCGGGACTCACTTTTGATTGGCATGTGTTGGGATCCGCCCACCAGAAGTGACATCATAAGTCGGAAGTTATGGTTAGACCTGGGCTCCCTGTGGCCCAGGTCTACCCGCGGCTGGTCCCAATGGGTAGACTTGGGCGCTTTCCCGCCGGCATCAGACAATTTTAAACTGACCCAACAATTCCTCCGCTCCGGTTCTTCAAGCTGCAGGAGGGGGGAGGAGGGGGGAAGCCATGCCGTGGAGCCAGCACTGGCCTGGCCTCTGTCCCGGTTCTTCGAGCGGTGGGAGGGGTGAAGCCACGCCATGGCCCACTGGCCTCCGGAGGCTTCCCCCCCCCCACTCTAAGAACCGGGACGGAGCGGAGGCCAGCGCCGGCTCGGAGAAGCTGTGGCGCGGCTGGAGGGAGCCCCAGGCTGCCAGGCAGCCTACCTGCTGCTGCGTCTTCCTTGCTTCTTCGCTGCGTTGGTCTCCCTCAGTCCACTGCCTGCCTGCGTGCCTGGCTCAAAACGTGCAAGCGAAAAAAACACAAAAAACGAGCCAGCGAGTGACGAGTGAAGTGGGCAGAGTCAGCCCTAATTCTAACAAGTGGAACGCCATTCTGGGGCGTTCTGGCTACATTACATCACTGCATCTGCCCCCTTGATCCCCTAGATACAGGGAGAGGCAAACTGATGAGAGGTGTCCTGCATCTCCATTTTGTGTCCCCCCCCCCCGCGCCGGCTGCATCAGTCAGCTCTCTAATCACTGTGAGGGAAGGAAGTGCTGCTGGAGGAAGGAAAAATGAAAACATCAGCACCTGATGCTGATGTAGCCACCATGGCCTCCTTGCCCACTAAGCAGCCAGGGCAGACAAGGAGCGGTGGAGAATGGGGATCTGGAGCCCACCCCCCTGCCTGCTCTCTGTATTTAGGAGAAGACACAAACTGTGTTAAAACACACAAACACCCCTCAAAGTTAAACCACATCACATACTTTCAGTGAGGCAACATCCCACAGCTGACAACCTTGTGCAAGATGTTAAACATTAGCTTACTGGCAGGGAGTATAAGCAGTGGCAGTGGCAGAAGAGGCAGCCACAAAGGGGCACAAGCAGATGGCCTGGAGTCAGGCTGAGGCAGCCAAAAGAGGTGGTGGGTGGGCTTGCGGATGTGCACAGGGTGCTTTGCACCAGCACACCCCATACCAACCAGAGGCGGATCTAAGGAGGGGGGGGGCAAATCTGTAAGTTTTGCAAGAAGCCTTACCTTGCAGTGGAAAACACTCCTCTCCTGCACTGTTCCAGCCAATCCTCACAGCGAACAGCAACATCTTGGCATTGCTTACTGGCTACAGCAGCAAGGGAGAGGAGCGATTTACATGACAGGGTAAGGCTTCTTGCAAAACTTACAGATTTCCCCCCCCCCTTTAGATCCGCCTCTGATACCAACACACCACACAAGGTGGCTGCTTCATCCAGACTCTTTTGTGAGCAATTCCTGGTTATCCTCCAAATTTTGAAACCGCCAACATCTCCACTTCTGAGAAATCACCATTGGGCCGAGAAAGCAATGCGCACTTAAACCCCATTGAGATGAATGGAGCAGTTTAATTGTAACTACCTTAAACCCCACTGGGTTCAATGGGATTAGGCATGATTCACTTTCTCTGGACCTGGGCTATAAAATCTAAAGGTTACTTAAGTTAATCCTTGTTCATTTAAACATCTCACCCCACCCCAAAGATCTCCTAAGTAGAGTAAAAAGACTGACATTCCTGTGACTCAGGGCCTTAAATCAGGCAAATGCCATTCAGAACTGACAAACACGTTTGCCGTTGCTGTTTAACCAGACCAACCAGGTGATATGACATCTGGTGAAGAGCTTCATTTGAGCCAAACTTCGCATGGATAAACCTTGAATACCGTTCTGAATGCAAATACTCAAAACGTTAAACTCATAATTAAGAAGGGTGTGTCTATAAGCAGGCACAGAGCGTATTTCCATCACGATGGCACCCTATCAACCTATCCATATGTTTGCATGAAGTCACCGTAAGAAGTTGCTTCCAAAACAACGAAGATGTCACTCTATATTAGGCATCATGAGTGATTACAGGGGGAAAGCAATGAAGCGACATGCAGATTCATTTCCGCATCACCACTGGCAGACAGACAAGACTCGTTCCCCTAATTGTTTGTGGTGTTCATATGCCATAAAGCACCATTTGCTCATATGTTCTTACATTTTAAAATAGGTCCTGTCTTGCCTGTAATATCCTGCATTACTTTCCAAGTATTCCATAGATATTTTGATGAAGTCAGAATTAGTGAATACAGCAGACTTTAATTCAAAGGATGGTTATAAATCCTTTGGTAAAAAGAGATAATTCCCAGCATTTGTATTTTCCAGAGGGAAAAAAAATCCTGTTTGCCTTTTCTTTCCCATGAAAGGCAGGGACATGCCATCCATGAGACTGACTAAGGGCACAGTCCTAACCGACTTTTCAGCACTGACATAACTGTGCCAATGGGGCATGTGCTGCATCCTGCAGTTGGGGGAGGGGCAGTCACAGAGGCCTCAGAGAATGTTTGTTCCCTTACTTTGGAGCTACATTGCCCTTATCTTGGTGCTGGAAAATTGGTTAGGTTTGCACCCTGAGACAGTCACTTCTGGTGGTTGATTGACAGGCTGTATCTGCCCTGATTCATTCATTTGCCTCTGCCAGGCTTTCTCCCACTTCCTGCAGAAGAGGAAGTGTGGATGAGAGTAGAACAGTGGAATAAAGAGTAACACCTTTGCTTCCCCCCCAACTTCCACTTCTGCTTAAGGGAAGAGGAGGTGGAGTGGCAAAAGTAATGGTTGACAGGCTGTTGAATAAGAAGGGGCCAGAATTTGGCATGCTGCCTTAGTGCTGGGAGCTCTTGGGCAGCCTTGATAACAGAATAACTGGCCCTATGTGATGGGATACAATCACTGCAGTGTAAATGTCAAGAAAGTGGAAATAGAGGCGTGAAATCAAACCTGAAATAAGATAAGGGCATCAGAAAAGAAGTTACTCCAGTTTCATTATGCTGGAACATTATAAAATGTATAAGTCCAATGTTATTTTGTTCTTGCCCTATGATGAAGAAACGTGACACTCTCCCCATAATAAAGCACTCAAAGCCGGGAAGCAAATATGACATCAACGGGCCCGGGAGATCTTGTCCAGAGATCCTGGAACCTCATGGGCGTGGACTGGCTTTTGTCAACATTCAGGATTGGCATCGAGTAATGTAGACAAGAGCTGGGTAACATAAGGCAAGTAAACATGACATTTGGATTTTCCCAACCTGTTTGAAAAGATTGTCCAGGCAATGGCAAGTCCCAAATCTAACTGAGAACTCTTAGTCTTTCGCGGGCAGGGAACTCTGAACTACCTGAGTGCACTAAGTGCCATTGCACATATTATGCTTTTGTTTTACAGATACATTTCAATTTAAAAAAACTCTAGGAATAAGGCATATAGGCATTAAGATGTTTGGAGTACCCTGGGGTTGTTGGCTGACTGTGAAGTTCCTTAAGCAACATATTGGAGCTGTCCCGTTATAACCCAAGTATACTAAAGCAGCCTTCCTTTTTCCACCTGGCCCTGCGCAGTTCATCCACAATCCCTTTTAAATTACCTCCATCCAGTGGCATCCTAAATGTTTATCACATTTCTATAGGAAAAATCTCTGTGAGAGATGGAAAGAGCCTGACTCAGTGAGTTTTCAGGAGGAGAAGGAAGGAGGTGGGAATGTGAAGAAGCTCTTGGGAAGCCTGTGACCTGTTTGCTTATGATTGTACTTCCAGAAAACAGCCCACCAGGTTCCATTTGCAAAGGCTGACAACTATTTTCTTAACAGCAACTAACTCAACTGAAGAAGCTGCTGCTTAAATTAAGGTGGGTGATGTAAATGAATGGAAGGTCTTTTTTTCCTTATGCTCCTTTCATCTGCCTAGGAAAGAGGAACTGAAGCTCTAGTCTGCTGAAGTGACATTTTTGCCTCTGTGTGTATCTGGGAGAATGTGTAGGAACATAGGAACAGCCCTGCTGGATCAGGCCAAGAGCCCATCTAGTCCAGCTTTCTGTATCTCACAATGGCCCACCAGGTGCCTGAGGGAGCACACAGATACTTGCATCCTGCTGCCACTCCCCTGCATCTTGATTTCTGAGTAACCTATTACCCTCTCACCCCCACCCCCAGTGAAAACACCAGACCACGGGTTGGGTTTAGCTTTATTAAACTCAAGTAACCAATTTTTAAAAACATGAACCCTAATAGCCACACCATCCCTCCTTTGTCAGTCTGGGGTCGGCAAAAATGTGTAAATCTGTGTGTGCAGCATTACATTGCTGTAATGTATGGAGTTCCCCTAATAGTTAAGCCATGAATGAAGACAACTGAGTTACTGATTTGTCTAGATTTGCATGGAATATGCCCAGTTTCACACACTTTCCCCGATGCACTGAGCGAACATCTGACCGGTGAAATAGATTGTGCTGACTAGCCTTGGCGTCAACACCAGCCTGTTCTCTAGCTCAGCCCTTTATATTTAGTCAAAGGTACAGCTGTGGGCGCAATCCTAACCAACTTTCCAGCACTGACATAGCTGTGCCAGTGGAGCATGTTCTCCATCCTGCAGTGGAATAGTAATCACGGAAGCTTCGTCAAAGTAAGAGAATGTTTGTTCTTTCACCTCAGAGCTGCATTGCCCTTTCCCCAGTGCTGGAAAGTTGGTTAGGATTGCGCCCTGTATCCATGTCAGCTTCTCTTCGAGATTTGCTACCAATTAGGCAAGGGGAAAGACTACATGTGTAAGTGTTCCTGTTCAGACCTACTTTCAAACAAGGTTGAAGGGTGGAGCTGGTAGATACAGTGATCCTGGCTGGGTTTGCTCCTACTTTCCCCTCCACATATTCACCATGAGGAAATGGGAACAAATGGAAAGTGTTGTGGAAGCACCAGGAACTCATAATATCATGTTCACACTGGAATGGCAGGTTTGGTGAGCTAAAGCGAAGTAATTGCTGAAAATCTGGGGCTGCTGTGAATGCCGGAGAAGGATCTTATCTGTCATACATGCCTTGGTGGATTATTGCAACGCACACTATGCAGGCCTGTCAGTCAAAACAACTGAAGTTTCCAAACAGTCTCAGAATGCATTGCACAATTCATAGCTGTTATTGACAGCAAGGATCACAAATTTTATGCCAACACTAAAAGAATTGCGCTGGCTGCCACTTTTGTCTCCAGACTAAATTCAAGGTGCTGATATTGACTTTTCTGTCCTTACATTGTTTCAGATCAGAGTGCTTTAGAGAGTGCATCTTCCCTTATGAACTATTTGAGCCACTTAGAGGATCCTGCAGGACCTTGCTAGGTTGCCTTCTTTAGGTGAAACAAAATCGGCACCGGCACAGAGCACCAATCTTTTCAATGGCAATGCTCTCCTTTTCAAATGCTCTACATTGCTGGCTCTCCTTCGGCATTTTGGAGCAAATATTTTTGTTTGAAGATTAAGGTTTATAGGCTCTATTATACATAAAGTGTTTATTCATACATATTATACATATTATACATACTTTGGTTACCCCGGGTCCAGCATCCATCGATTAGACTTACTGTGAATGCCAGTGAATACCGGGCTCCATTTTAAATGGCTTTAAACTCACAAATAAGTGCCAAAATGGGGTTTTTCCTATCTTTGCATGGCCAAACCTGCGCTCTTGGGCAACACTTGAGAGAAGGAACCCCTGCACGTCACAGAAGTACTTAAAGACCTAAAAATAGCTGTAGATGCGGCGAAATGGCGCAGTTAGGCCGTGCAATGGTAGGAAATTCCATGTTGGTGCTTCTTTGTGCATTTGGGGCCACAATTCTATCCAATTTTCTAGCAATGACAAAGCTGTGCCAATGGGGCATGTTCTGCAATCTGCACTGGAATAGTATTTACAGAGACTTCCTCAAGGTAAGGGAATGTTTGTTCCCTTGGGGTTGCATTGTCCTTACCCCGGTGCTGGAAAGTTGGTTAGGATTGTGCCTTAAAGATATTTAAAATTGAACCCTGAAATCCATGGATTCCTGTATTCCTGTGGGGCTCCAGAACCCCTGTGGATACTGGGGTTCGACCTGTTTTTGGTTTTTAAAGCAATGATATAAAGCAATATGAATTGGTATGGTGTTTTTTGTCTACCTCAAAGACCTAGAATTGGATGGAAATGTCAGCTGGGAATGTACTAGCAAGTCATGTTAATGCTCTTCTGTGCTGATTTAGTTGGCGCTCTCTCAGTGATGCCTTGTGCGGCCACTCACAAACTTCAAAGCCATTGTCAGTACCTCACAGTCATAGCGCAGAAGATTTACAGAGGAGGAAAGATCAAATTTACATAATCCCCCTGGGAATCTTCCAGTTTTGTGGATGACTTCACAGGCTGTGAACTCCTGGAGTCTAAAATTGAGTACACAGGTTGGCTGAAGGGCTGTGAGAAATTAGATCTCTTGTGTAACCAAAATGTTACCTTTGGAAACCACTTAATGCGCATTTAGCTGAACATTTTCTTTGGAGATTTTTTAAGTAGAGTTTCACAAATGTATGTGGTTTGACAGCTACTAAAATGACACCAAACCATTTCCTCATGCATACTTCTGACCATAGGAAAATGCTTCAAGTTATAAATAACATGGTGTGAGGCATTGCTAGGAGATAAAAAAAATCAGTATTGCCATTGTGTCCAGAGGGTCAACTTCTGAAACACAACAAAGATGATTTGTGCACAGGGTGGCTGGAACTGAAATATCACTGAGCTTGTCTAACAGTGGCAAAGATGAACATTTTACCGGCCGTCCAGGAAGGAGTAATCATACTTTGAGATTTTCATTCTGAGTCAAATTTTCTGCTAGTGTCACACCAGATTCTGAGAAGACTGAGACTTTTCAGAGCCAGAAAAGCCTCATCAGGGGAGAATTTGGCCCTTTGTGTTTGTTTTCTTATTGCTGGGTAGGCTTTTCAAAGGTAGGAACGAATGAAACTGAAGCACTTTGAACAGATACTAAGGGCGCAATCCTAACCTGGAGTTAGGCCGGCACAGTTAGGCCAGCAAGTTTGGCTGGCACAAGGGACACCGTAAAGTATTTTTGGACCACTCCTGGAGTCAGAGAGGCCAGCACACAGACGTGTGCCACCCTCCCTGACTCTAAGAGTGGTTGAAACATGCTTTATGGTGGCGCAAAGTTTGTGCCAGCCAAACTTGCTGGCCTAACTGTGATGGCCTAACTCCAGGTTAGGATTGCGCCTTGAGAAATGTCACTACAGTGTATTAAATTTGCACTGTGCAGGAATGATACTTGAGAGGAGACACTAATGAAGATTCCAAATGCTTCATCTAATGGAATGACAGCATTGTATATTTCAAGGCTCCAAAACTCTGACAGCCTGGAATTTGTGTCATGAAGGTCATTATAAGGCTATGAAGCAAACAAAAGTCTTAATCTCTCTGTTTGGAGAAAGCTGGAAGCTAAGGAAAGGAAAAACAGGCATTGCTGTAGAATTTGTAAGCAGTCGGTAAATATGTCCCTCCCACACAACACACACACTCTCCCAAACATTGGGGTATCATCTTAAAGCAGTGATGAGAATGGCCATTACAAATGATGGGGGAAAAGATGCTGCCACCTTATGCTGCCCCCTCATTCCCTGAGGTTATTTCTTTTTAAAAACATCATGAGTTTATGAATTGTCTTTTTGGATTAAGGCAAAACAATGACGGCTTTTCTCATCACTGAGAAAAGTTCGGTGGACGGAACGTATCCTGTGAAACTTCTGCAGATGGTTTCACACCATATTTATTTGAAAGGACTTAACGTCAGTTAACACCATTTGTACACAATCCTACATCCCTAGCTGGGATGAAATTTCCAGCAGAAATATACAAGCTAACTGTTACTTATTTCAGATTAGGCTAATTGGGGATCAGGTCCCAGAATGTTAACTTCTGGACAGACAAGCAACAAGAGCAGATGAACTTGCCCTGGAGACCTACAAGATTATCAACAGAGTTGAAAGCAGAGTCAGACCATCCATGAAGCTGAATGAAGTGGTTGCTTTCGGCATCAGATTGGTGGATGGGGCCCATCTCTGTTCCCCTACTTGTCTCCACTGCTCCTCTTTCTCCTGGTTCTTGGGTTGGAAAAAAGACAGAGAAGAAGAGGAATGGAGAAGAGTGCTGAGCTAGAACATTGGAGAGTGGGAAGAGTAGAGGCTAGCACATCATCAGGTAAGGATTAAGCACTTGGCACTCTGCCTCAAGTGTCGGGAGGTCTTGGGCCTGTCTTAGTTGATTTACAGAGCAAAATTAATGTCTCCCTGTCCCAAAAAGAGATCACAGAGGATGTAGAAGAAACACCAGCAAACAACCATTAGAAAAGGCACTGTTCTGGGCAAGAGTAACAGTTGTTCCAGTAGCATAGCTGGCGGGGGGGAATGGTAAGTACTGCAAGTGCTGCAATGCACTGTTTAAATGGCCCTGCCCATTCACCATTGGAGCCAATCCAGGCAGCGATGGCAACATGCAGGCACTCATTGAGCCAAATGGCATCTCCTGTGCATTGCTGTTGATGCCTGGAATGGCTCCAATGGCGAATGGAAGGGGGCTGCTTACATTGTACATTGCAGTGCCTGCGGGCGCAATCCTAGCCTCAAGTTAGGCTGGCACAAGGAACACCATAAAGCTTGTTTGAACCACTCTTGGAGTCAGGGAGAATGACGCACGTTTGTGTGCTGTCCTCTGACTCTGAGAGTGGTCCAAATACACTTTACGTAAGGTGTCCCTTGTGCTGGCCAAACTTTGCTGGCTTAGCTTATGCTGGCCTAACTGCAGTTAGGATTGTGCCCTGCAATGCTTACTGTTTGGGCCCCTCTAGCTATGCTACTGAGTTGCTCTCCCCTTACTAAACATAAGAGGCACACCACTTAAGGAAGTGCCCAGTATTTGCCCAGTTAGTAGGCGATTCTTTATTTGTTCTCTTATTGAGGGGATGCTGGTACCGCAAGGACCATGAGCACATGAGAGAGACAAAGGTGGCTTTTAGCTTCAAGGAGAGGAAATGATAGGAAGAAGTGCTGCTGAAAAGTTCTTGGATGTTTGATGGATTCAGTATGCTAATGTAACCTATCGATAACTTTGAGTTACTCTCTTCAGCTAGGCAGCTCCTTTGGAGAACATGAAACCATACAATGTCCATGACATTGGTGGGGCTGCAGTGATTGAAGGTCACCGCCTTCATTCAAAGGCTCCTGTTGACTTCACAGCCTGATTAGCTCTTGCTGCTTGCATCTGAGCAGTATGTGGGCGGGCGATCATAGAAAACCTTCTTCTGGAGTGGTTTGAGCACTACAAGTGGTTTGAGAATGACATTTGCTCTTATGCAGAGCAGAGCAGAGCTGCATGTGCACCCTTCATGGCATCACATTTCAGAGCCACTTAAAAAATAAGTTGCACAGCTTGAGTAAGTAATAGCCCGTTCAGAGCATGCTGTATTTCCTTTCACAGCAGAGCTGCAGAAGCTCTTTAAAAATAGATCTTTGACTTCCTGCTTTTTTCTATTACAGCTTCTCTAAACTTCTAGCCTCATTTGCCAAACTTCATTTATCCTATTTGACAAGTAAGGAAATAAAACTGCTTTGGCACATGCCGGGGCATTTCCCAACCTTTTTGTCAGCTGACCTGTGATTTAAGCAAAGACAATGTTTGTTATCAGTGCAGAATAACAGCAACAAAATATCGACCCACCCCTAAGGACAAGAATATTTTTCATTTGTAATCTTTTTACATTATTTCATTCCTAGCTCTGACAAAGCTCTTCCTTTTCCATCAATTGTTACAATTTGTACCAGGAAAGACTTATTATCTTTCATCTCTATCATTTGTCTGTTTTTATAAGATTCTTATGCTGCTTTTAGTTGTCAACAGCAATGCAAGGTGGCTCACAAAACAATCATAAAAAATGCATAGCAACAATACTAACAACATCAACAATGCTGAACAATCTACACAATAAAACCCCCCAGATTTAATCATCAATTGGCACCCGATTCACGCCTACCAACCAACCATCCAACCAACCAACCAACCAACCAACCAACCAACCAACCAACCAACAGAACCCATCATGCATCCCTGTTCCAAAGCCCATTATGATGAAAACTGAGAACTGGCAGGGAGGCTGGGGAAGAGTGGTTGGTGGGCTCTAGATTCTTTACAGGCTCAGCCCCTTACCCAATGCCTCTCCTGTTGCTCCTCCCATTCCTTGAATTTAAACAGAGAGGAATAGACTCTTTGTTTGAGAGGAATGGTTTCTGTTTGTTTGTTTGTTTGTTTGTTTGTTTGTTTGTTTGTTTGTTTGTTTGGTTGGTTGGCTGGCTGGCTGGCTGGCTGGTTGGTTGGTTGGTTGCTTGGCAGGCATGAATCTGGTGCCAATTGATGATTAAGTTTGCGATTTTTTATTGTGTGGGTTGTTCAGCATTGTTGATGTTGTTAGTATGGTGTAGCTATAGAGAGTGGCAGAAGATTTAGTCGAGAGGGCTAATGCCTTCGTTTGCCTGAAGATAAGAGCTGAAGATCTGAAGGTCGCCAGTTCGGGACAGACGGAAGTCTCTGTGGGCGGCAGACCTCGTTAATTGCGGCTGATTAACAGCTGAGCTTCGGCTGCCTTGTGTGAGGGGGAGTTGTGCCGAAGTTCAGCCGCTTCTCTGGTGGGAGCAGGGAAGCCATTTATCAGCCAGCAAGAAGACAAACGGGTGGCCAGAATGAAGGACTAAATCCAGAAAGATCCATCTGTATGTGTGTAGTTCTTGAAAGATAGAACATTTCTGTATAAATTGTAAAAACCTTCGGGTTTCTGAATAAAGTCTGCCCATGTAAACCGCCTTGAGTTACAGTCATTAGAGAAATCTGGTGACCTAAGAAAGGCAGTATATAAATCCAAGTATTATTATTATTATTATTATTATTATTATTATTATTATTAATAATAATAATAATAATAATAATAATAATAATAATAATAATAATATTGCAGGTTCTGCAATGTGCCATGTAGTCAGCCTGTCCCACTCGTCATCAGAGCATTGCAGTCGCTGCCCTAAATGACTCTGATGGTGAGTGGGAGGGGCTGATTGCAAGGCACCTGGGGCACCTGCAATGCTAACCAGACCGCCCCTTTGTAGCTCGCTACTGGAATGGACCAGAAGCAGTTTGGAAGAGAGGACAGTGGTGGACAAGAGCATTTCTGATGTCATTTCCTCTACACTTCTGCTTCTTTTTCTTTTCTATTTGAATCCAGTGAACTGGAAGAAGAGCAGTTGAGGCAGACAGGCAGATGTGGCTGCACCCCACCGGTCTCATGAACAGGCCAGCTTTGACGCTCAACCATTCAAATCAAATGTCAACATTTTTTGAGCTTAATGAGCCACATTTATTTGTGGGGTAGTTAAGCAGGCCTATTCCTCACACCCTGTATCACCGCTTTCACCTAGCTTTTTCCACATCTGTATCAAGTATTCTCCTCACCCCATCATGCTTTCTCCCCACTACTCTTCCTATTGCAATATTGTTGTTATACATATTGTTATGTATGCAGGACGATAGCTAGGGGTTAAGCCTGAGCAAGACAGCTGGAGGTGTTGAGCTAATCACCCCTCCAATCAGGAGCCCTGAGCTATATGAATCCTGAAGAGTGGGAAAACTGTGGGTGGAGTTAACAATATACAGGGGTTGGGCTGTTGCCTTTCAGTTCAGTTTTAACTGAAATAAAACTGTTGCAATAAACATTCAAGCTGCACCTGCCTTGTTTGAGTTTCTATTGCATGGAACCCAACATATAACACATATTGTATATGTATTTTTGCAATATGGCTAATTCTGGGAGCTTTATTGTACTGTAGACATAGGCTTCTGGATACTAAGCTTCCAAAATGTGAAAGCTAAAATTCTTTTGTCTTGATGTTGATCCTGAAAATTGCAAATTTGAGTTTTTTAAAAAATCTTGGAAGATTTTCCTGAGCTGGTAGCCTGATAATAGTTTAAGAGACAATGGTGTATCTGGCTGAATGTGGAATATCATTTGATTTTCTATCAGAAAACTCATTATACATCAGTAAGATAGCCTGGATCTGCAAAACCTGATCTGGGAAGTCAGATCAAATTCATCATTTTTGATATGACATAGAGATCCACTGTGTAGCCTCACAGCCTTTGTTAGAATTCTGTCACCATCACAATTTAGAACTGGCAAGATTTTTAGAAAAGCATGTTATTGCAACTGACTTTCAATCAGGAAATCACATGGTGAAGACTCAGTGCTGGTTCATACAGATTGAAAAATCATCCATCCTGTGTTCAATTCTGCAATAACGAAACTGTGACTTAATACTAACTGTGTTATTTTGAATCCACATTGATACAGAAGGAGACATGGTGGCTAGGAGATCTGAGTAGAGGTATTGTGTGTGTGTTAGTGCTTGGGATGACAGGGTAGCCATTTACATGGTCATTGTATTTAAGGGGAAAGAGAGCTGGAGACTTGTGGTATCTTTGTAATGACCTATTTATTTACACATGCTGAAGTTGAGCAGTTATTACTGGAGCAGAGAAGCAAACATATGGGCAGACAGGATGGATGTTGCATAAGGATTAGCACTATCTTTCACAGTGTAAACAGCAGCTAGTTAGCTCTGATTTTACAATCCAGTTCTATGCATGCTTACTTTAAGGATGTTGAGAGCACAATCCTAACCTGAAGTTAGGCCGGCACAAGTTAGGCCAGCAAAGTTTGGCTGGCACAAGGGCCACCGTAAAGTGCATTTGGACCACTCTCGGAGTCAGGGAGGATGGCGCACGCCTGTGTGCTGGCCTCTCTGACTCCGAGAGTGATCCAAATATACTTTACGATGTCCCTTGTGCCAGCCAATCTTTGCTTGCCTAACTGTGCCAGCATAACTCCAGGTTAGGATTGCACTCTCAGTATCACTTGCAGCCAGGTAAAGTACTCCTAGGATTGCAGGTGTGGAGTGGGAAAGTCAGTCTTATGGCCTAATCCTAACCTACCTCTGCGCCAGTGGGAGTGCGCACTCCTCTGGCGCAAGTGGGGCACAAAAGTGCTGGAAAGCACTTTGCAGTGGTGTGCCTGCAAGCAGCACCGGTAAGAAGGTCAGAGCTTTCTTGCTGGAGCTGGTGTGCAGAACAACACCTGCCAGAGCAGGTAAGACTGGCTTAGGGGAGGGGGAAGGGCAGGGAGGGGTGGAATATGGCAGGTGAAGGGTGGCAATGGGGGCAGGGGGGGTGATTGGATCAGACCTGGGACAGGGGCAGGATCGGGGGCACTGGTGCATGCCGTATCCTATCCCTCTTCCCAGGCCTGATTTGCTGACACAAATCAACCTAGACTTGCGCCAGTGACGTCACTGGTCCAGGTCTGAGTTGATCCATTACCCCCACACTCCCAATAAAGACAGCAGACCGTTGTTGGAGTAGAAGAGGGCCACTTTATTGAATGACAAACATAGACTGGCAACAAGGACTGCCCAACAATAACATGGGAGGCAAGGGGGCGAAAGGAGGGGGTGAATGTGACCCCACCCTCCTTCGCCCCTTTAGGTGCGGAGTGCTATCTCGGGGCGATAACCCTATCGGTCATCCCCCCGCTGTAACCTCATTGGGCGAACCAAACAACTCCGGTCAGTCCCAGCTCTTAAGCTGGCTGACCGTCCTAGTTGCCCCTTCAGGGACCAAGGCAGCTGGCACCTCCGTGCCAGTCAGTGGGCTTCTCCCGGCCTCTCCAAGAGTCGAGCGGGCCTCACTGGAGCTGCCGAGATCCCCCCATGACCTTGCTGCCCTGGCATGGACACCGTGAGCTGCCTGATGTTGCTTGCCCTTACCCCGCACCTTTCATGCCAGTGGCCAAGGTTGTCACTAAGTCCCAACCACCCACTAGCCGGCCTTGTACCAGTCTGGGGTAGGCGAAAAAACTGCTCCTCCACAGCCAATCAGGGGAACAGCAAAAAATTCCTACCCAGCCCTCGAAGAGCGACCAGCTAATCTCAGACTAGTAACTGGGAGGGCGGGCGGGTTTCGCCGTCCGGGATCACTCTGGCAAGGCAGCGTGAGAGACGCTCATGCTGCACACTTACCACCCTCCCGGTGGCCCCTTCCAGCCAATGGCTGCTTGCCACGGTCTGCTGGTCCCCTGGGAGGCGGGGCCAAGGGGACCGTTAGTGCGTGAAGGCACCAACGGCCATTCTGCCTGCTGGGGCTGATTTCAGGGTGAGGAGACAAATGTCCTCTTATGTCAAGGAGACCGTCAGCAGCTGAAATTACCCTGCAGGACGCAGCGGAAGCTATGCCAGTGCTCCAGCATCCATGCAGGAGGACTTAGGTAGGAATGGGCTATAAGCTACAGAAGGCTGACCTTCACATTTAAGACCCTTAGAAAAACCTAACCATTTCTTTGGTGCCTGTAACGGTCCCAGAGGGCAACCCTAACCAGGAGTTAGGCTGGCACAGTTAGGCCAGCAAAGTTTGGCCAGCACAAGGGCCACTATAAAACATGTTTGGACCACTCTCGGAGTCAGGGAGGATGGTGCACATCTGTTTGCTGGCCTCTCTGACTCCAAGAGTGGTCCAAACAAACTTTATGGTCCCTGTGCTGAGCAAACTTTTCTGGCCTAACTGTGCTGGCCTAACTCCAGGTTAGGATTGCGCCCTCAGTGTTCACCATTAACAAAGATGTTCTCGAGAGAGGACTTTTAAACATTGCTTGACATAGCAACATGACACAACATGATGTGATACAAATTGTGTGCATTTCATTAATGTGAATGAGTCACCGAACAAACCTTTAAGCCCACCTCCATGCATTAGTGATAAAACGACCTGCTTATTCAGTGTAACATGTTGATGCTGTAGGAAACCTGAGGGTCAGTAGACATTCATGGCAAATGAAATAAATGGAAATGACTCTCAAGGCACTCTTTTTTTTTTTTTTTTTTGCTTTTGGAGATAAGAACTGAATCACTACTACTGACTCACCATCTTGTCTGTCGTCTTTCCCAATACCTGTTGCTTTTCTGTAAGCACTTTCTGAAAGATATTCAGGAAAGATGGGTGTTGCATTCCAGCACTGGGAGAGGCTGGGTTAACAAAACCACCAGTGGTTTTTCTGTGGGGTTATACTGCAGGCATTCATCAATTACAAATACATAGGGGCTCACCTTCTTACTTCGGAAAGTTTCAGGCCATTTTGATATTGTCACCATTGCTGTCACACCACGTTACACTTAGTACAACGTAATGAAGAGACTGTAGTGACACTTTTCCTACGGAGGTGTGTTAATAGCTGAAGGCTTCAGCCCTGCACGTACATGCTTTTGAAATAAATCAGAGCTAAAATCAGTGCAAACTACTTCCTCTCCCTCCACCCCCCCCCCAAAAAAAATCTGTTTAGGATCTGGATGCCTGTAACCTGAGATCATACAGGAAATCTGTGTGAGAGGGTGTGGGGGAACCTGGATTTCTCCAGCACAGCTATGTAAGTTCCCTGGCCTAGATCTTCCTGATGCTGTTCTGTAAAAACATTTGGGTCATTGCTGTTTGGCAGAAGAGCAGGACAGGAAGTTGCCAGGTGGTCAGGGCCAGCTCATTCATATGGCCGACTGAGGAAGTTACCGCAGGCAGAGATTGGGCAGAAGCATCTCCCCTGTCATACTACCTCCTCCGCCTCTTCCTTGAAAAGGAAAAAGGGAACAGACTGCAAGAGGGAAGTGCAGAGGAGAGGAGAGTAGTAAGTGTTGGAGGCGCTCTACCCCACCACTCTCTGTCCTTCACATTTCCTTTTCCACTTCCCCTTGGTTTTTGGAGAATGAATGGGAGCAGCAGCAGCAAGAGCTGGTGTACGTACTACTGAATAAGGGGTGGTGACACCTGTTGTACCACCTAGAGCACCAGGAGACCTTGAGTCCTCTCTGGTGTCCTCTCAGGTGTCCATCCTGACACACACAAGGGACATTGCACAAGGGTTAGTATGTATCTATCAAGGTATTAAGTTCCATAGCAAGAAATGGGATCTAGAAGTGAAGCACTAACCTGGGCTGGACAGGGAATGAGGTGAGAAGTGCTACTTGTGATACCTTCAGATACAAATTGGAAAGAAAGAAAGAAAGAAAGAAAGAAAGAAAGAAAGAAAGAAAGAAATGCACATTTTTATATCCTGTTTGAACCATCTTGTGTTGCTTTCCAGACTCGGCTACAGTTTGGAAAGACTTGAATACTTGTATTCATTCAGTGCCTACTGCTAATGTTTTAGAAAAATGTGATGGCAAAGCCTGAGAGGAACACAGCCAGAGATTTTCTTTTTTTGCATCCCGTTTTCTCCTTTGTTTAAAGAAGGCATGTTAAAACAAGTTTTGCTTTGTTTCCATTGGCTTTCATTATAAAGTAAATCTTAGTACAAAATTGAAACAAAGGGAAAGTTATGCGCCTCCCTAATTGGCAGATGACAAGAGGCTCACAAGAACAAGAGAAAAGGGAGCTGCTGTTGTTTCTTCCCCTTGTGGCAGGCAGTTCTGTTTTATTCAGGACTAGCTGGTCCTTACCCAGCATTGCCCGGGTATTTATTTATCCCAAGCTTCTATTAGACAGGAAAAGGAGTGAATTGTATCTATAGTGTAAAATTGAAGTAATTTTATGAACAGGTAATTAAAAGTATAAGTACAGTATAAAAATTATAAAGTAAAATCTTTTACAAATTCACTATAATATTAATTTAACTCAAAACTTGATTATAAACAACATTTTTAGTTTCACCTCCAGGAGCAAGAATACATAAATTCTTGGGTGAACCCACCCTTGAGCAATCAACATAAAGTCGTCCGTGGGAGAAACATGGCGATCTGAAATCCACCCCACAGTACTTAATAGGCTGCCCTTGTGACTTGTTGATCGTGATCGAGAATGCAAGTCTCACTGGAAATTGCAATCTCTTAAAAGTTAAAAGGAAGATCCATCGGAATGAGTGTTATCTGTGGGATAAAAACTGTTCCACCCTCTCCCTTTCCTGTTAAGATAGTCGCTTCAATTACAGTACCCAGCAGTGATGTCATGCAGGGGGTACGTGGGGGTACGCGAGTACCAGTTTCTAGGATTACAGTTGGCCCCGCCCATTCGCCCACCCACTCGTTGACTCCGCCCCCTGCAACATTTGAATTTCCTGCACGTTTGAGTTGCCTGCACGTTCTCAGAGCCAGGCAGGCAGGCAGGCAGCGAGTGGAGCCTTGCCTTGCCTTGCCACTGAAAAATGAGCTGCTCTGGGGTTTTGGAACTGTTGGGTCACTTTAACATGATGCCAGGCCTCCTTAATGTGTTCTGGGGGTGCTGTAGAATACTGTTGCAACTGTTGGGTCAGTTTAAAATTGTCTGCGGCCTCAAAAAGGGCTTCTTTCATGTCACTTCTTGCCACGACACCACTTCCGGCTTATGACGTCACTTCCGGTGGGCGGGTCCCGACATGTGCCAATCAAAAGTGAGTACCTGTTGTTAAATCATTTAGATGACACCACTGGTACCCAGCATCTTCTTGACACACAGCCTTGTGCCGTTGCAAAGTTTTGGCGGGTCGAGGTTCCGTAGTAAAATAATTGGAGATCCCACTGTAAGTAAAAGATGATGTGGTGGCAATCCAGCCGGATCAAGTGAGTTTAGGAAGTCTGATGGAAAATTGACAACCTCATATGCATCTACTACGGTATCGATAGACTTGTATTCAGTAACTACGCCTGGTCACATGGCAAGTATTTGATTGGAGTACAAGACCGGGGCATAATGATTTCTAAAAATTTCCAGAAGGTTCTACAGAGTTCTATTTGTTCTATTCGACTACACTTGGGCTTAAATGCCAACGGGATTGTCACCAATCAGCTTAGCGACCCCAAAAACTATGGATTTGACACGAATGTCAGTCATTTTGGACATTTTTGTTTGCACCCCTTCTCACCCCCCATGCTGATGGGGGCTGAACGTGGACTTAAACGGCCTCAGGAGTGTCACTGTTCATCTCAGCGACTCCAAAAACTATGGATTCGACACTAATATCAGCCATTTTCGATTATTTTTACATGTCACCCCCTTCCCATCCCCACCCCTAGGCGCGCCCCCACAGTATTTCATTCCAGAGTGTAAGTCATATGTACCAAGTTGGGTGTAAATTGCTCCAGGCTTCCAGAGTTATGCTGGAACATATGCGTGCGCGCATACACACACACACACACACATGCACGTTCATTTATAGATAGATAGGTAGGTAGGTAGGTAGGTAGGTAGGTAGGTAGGTAGATAGATAGATAGATAGATAGATAGATAGATAGATCTATCCTGTGGAGTGTGTTGGGATGGCAGAAAGCAAAATGGCTGCCGACAACACACACAGTGCTCCATTAGCAGCCATTTTGGGCAAGCTGCTGCAAGCTGCAACAACACACAATGCTGCCAATGGTTCCTGCTGCACCCACCATACAAGGCAAGGTAGTGGTAGGGGTAGGGGAGGACAGGGAGGAGGAAAATCTGGGTAGAGAGAGGGAAGAACGGATGGACCATTTTGTGCAGCCAGGCTCCACTGAAAGCGGCAAGCAGCCTGGCCGTACGTAAGCAGCCTCAAAGCAACCCTCAGCAGCAGTAGGTCAGCAGGTGGGTAGGTGGGTGATGAGTGGAATGGGGCAGGGAAGGGGGCAGGTCATACCAGCAGATCCTATCCCCCTTCTTGGCCTGGATCTGCCTTTTTTGGTCTACTTGGACTTTCGCCACCTAAATCAATGGTGCAAGTCCAACTAGACCTAGTGGGGCAGTAAAGGCTTACCCCAGGCAAGGGAAGAAATATTCCCTTACCCAGAGGAGATCTCCCCTGCAAAATGTGGTGTGAGCTCCAATGGTGCGGCTACACAGGTGGGCGGATTTAGGTGAGATTAGGCTGTATTTTTCATAACAACTCCCCATCCTTTCTTAAATCCTCCACTTCCCAGTGCATGTTTTAAATCTCCCTCTAGTTATAGTCCTGCCTCCCATTGGGTTGTTTCATTCCTTTCTTCACTTAACCTACGCCTGCCCTTCACACGTGTTCTTTCAGTCACAACCACTTAAATCTCAGTCAAAAAGAAAGCATTGCTTTTTCCTTATTTTTTGATATCTCTTAATAAAATCTATATTCTTGTGGAAAACTCTGACTTATGGTCAATGTTTCCTCTTTGTTGCTGTTGACTGTGCAAAGTGTAGTTGTCCCTGTGCTGATGCAACTCTCAGTATCCAGAGCGCTCGGTGATAGCATCGTGCAGCAGCCAAGGAGTTGTGAGCTGTGTGGGGCTTCCATTTGAGCTGCACAGCTGTGCTGCTTACAGGGGAGGCTGCTTGTGGCTACTAAGTGGCCTCCCCTAAGTGGGGGCATTTTGAGGTTTTTCACTCTGCTATCCAACCAGCCCAAATCAGTCATTTTGACCTCTTACCTGACAGAATCCCCAACTGAGTTCAAGTTATACTGAATTTTTCCTCAAGACGTCTAAAATCCCCTGAAAAATCAACATTCTCTCGGAATGAAAAATAAGAACGCCAACCCTGGCATCATTCTGGGTGTTTTTGGTTTGTGCTTTCACATTTCTCACTGAACCTTTTCCTACCTTCCTCTCGTTTCCTTGTGCCTTTCCCTTTGAAAATAAGATTCTGGCCACCTTTGTAATCATTAGCTGGGCCTCTACATTATGTGGTACAGAGTAAAATGGTTAACCTAGAGAACTTCATGATTGTTTGGAGCGACTCCTTCCTCATCCATTAATAGTATTGTGTGTCTGTGTTTTTTTAAAACATTTCAGCTTCTGTTTGTTTTCTTTTAAAACAAAAACACTGGGCTACAGCCCCCAGCTTACCTTGCATGACCCTGTCTTACGATCTTTCTTTTTCCCAACTATACACAAGTCCACCTGAATGGCATGAAGATATTGAGAACAAGGGACCGCAGCAGTTCCTTTTAAGAGGAGTTTCTGAAATATGACATTTTGGTTGCAGCTCTCTGGAGCTGGTGTGGCAAAATGCCCAAGAGTGAACTGCCAATCAGAGCGTGCCCGATTTACATCTCATCTCAGCCATGAGTTTGCTAAGTGGCCTTAGGCAATCTACTTCCCCTCAGCCTTACCGGCAGTAGGGGATAATAATGCTTCCAGGGGTGGGGAAAGATTACACCAAATTAATATATAGTATGCCAAGCACTGTGCACACTCAAAAATGCTCTATGAGTTTGAAGCATTACCGTTTACCAAGGGACTGCTTCTAAGTGGCAATGGATATAAGAATGCTTACGGTAATACCTAGCCACATGGTCTCAAGAATCACATTTCCAAAATCATACCCAGTGACTTCCTAGCTATTCAGTTAGTATTGCATCCAGCGGTGGAGTGGTCAATTTTAAAGTGCAGGAACGGATACGACAAACCCCATTATTAAAACTATAACAAAAACACGCAAAAATCCCCCAGACTTTAAATGTCTTCATTCATCTTGTCCTGACAATTATTTTTACTTTGAAACTTACTGTCCTTCATTTAAAGACCTAGTTCATTTCATCCCAAACTGTTGCAATAATTTACAACAGTGTTTCCCAAACTGGTGGGTCGTGACCCACTAGATGCCTTTTCCGAAGGTATTCCAAGGTTCCCAACATTTTTGCACCAGGACCCCCTTTTTAGGTACCCGTTGGGACACCTGTAAATGCTACAGGTGATACAGTGTCATCAGATGCAGCCACAGTATTATTTCTAACTGGAAAAGTAATTTCCAATTTTAATTTCTGGAAAATATCTTAAACACAAAAACATGATGTTTCATTTCTTATTCAAACATTTTAACCCCCAAAAGGCAGTGTTTTGTGTTTTTATGTGGTGTTTAACCAAACAACAACAACAAAACACCCCTAATCATAGACATTCACATATGCTGGGCAGAGTTTTAAGTTTGCTTCTTTCTGAATCTGATGCTTCTTCTTGGCTATGATCCTTTGCCAAAAATTCCAAAGACAGCACCTGAAAGTGCCTGTTGATGACGACAACACCACTCCTTCTGTAGAAGAACTAGATTAGAGCTTTGCCCCTCCCCCTCCCTTGGTTGCACCTGTAATTGTGTCAAAAATATGTATGAACAAAACCCAGCCTTAGACTCTGAAATGTGGAGTGCACTATGTGAGATCCATGTGTCAGAAGAAATAACTCAATCCAGGTGTAAAACAAAGCATTCTTATTGGTCAACCCGTTTATAAGAATATCTAACACCATACAGCCATGATGAGAAATAGATAATCTTAATTGAACACTTTGGGATTGGATTCCAAAGTCAATATGATGTCATAAATCACCTCTGCATTTTTATTTCCTTGTTCCACCGTCATTGACAGTGGGTTCCTCTACCCCCACCATCACACACACTTGAGTAATAATGGCCTTTGTTCTTGCTTGATAGCTATTATATCAAAATTATAAAAACCAGCAGCATGCTTTATATTTAGCAATGTGCTAAGCAGCAACAGTTATTTTGCACAAAGAAAGCATCACATATGAAACAATGCAATGCTATTCTATGTCTTTATACTTTGGTTCCAATTACTGTCTTTGTTTGAAAAAAAGAAAAAAAAAGGAAACTATTGAACAAGTGAGTTAAAGACCCAGTGAAAATGTGTCCGTACGTCATACAGATATTCAAGTCAGAAATACCATCTGCTCTCCACCTTGGTTACGTCCATGCACAATATCCAGTTTCCACCATCTGACAAAAGGGCAAATTCCTTTTTTCATTCATTCCTTTACAAAGTAAATTAAAACAAAAAGCAAAACCCTGCAGTTGGCTCCACAGTGTCATTTAATTACAGTTGTTCACCAGGGAACGATGAAGTTGTGCAAAACTCAATTCTGTGTATTATGGCTTGGACCTCGGAGAGTAGCAATTTGACAGCTATGAATTAGTGTCTTCAGGGAACACTTCTTCACCCTACAGATGAACCAAGCCTTCAGACTGAGAAGAGATAATTGTGACAAGAGGTTTAGTTTTGGATCTCTTCTACTTCAAATCTCCCTCATTTTATAAAGAGGATCAGTGCTAGGGCAGCCCAATTTTGGTGCTGTTTTTCTGGTTTGCTGCAATTCTAAAGCATCACAAATATTTTTGCAAGCTGTGAACAGAACACCTTTTCTTCCTCCAGAGCTTTTCTGTTTGGAAGCACAAGAAGCAGATAGCATTGGCCCTGCAGAAGGAAGCTGCGGAAAACACGGACTCTCTGCATTGCCTTGTGAAGACTGCACCCTGTTGCTTCATGGTACGTCTCTGTCTGAAGGCAAAGCACCTGTATTCAGAAGCTACTGGTCTTCCATTCCTCTCTCTTTGGATACTCCAAGAACCAAAGGACTCATAGCAGTCACAATATGTTCACTTAAATGTGATGCAGTAAATATCTTAGGCTCGGGCAGCCCAATCCTAACCTGTGTTGGAGCAGGCAGGCTGACTGGCCTGTGCTGCATCCAACACAGGTTTGGCTGCCGCTGGAGCTCGGGGCCTTTCCTACCTAGGGGTAAGCCCCAGCCACCCCTATGGGCTGCTTGCCAGAAAATTTGCGAGTCTGAGCAGCTCGGATTGGGCCACATGGACTAGGGACGGGAGTTAGGATCTGGCCAAATGGCCAGAACCAGACTCCACCCACCTCCCCAGGCCGGCCCACTCATGGAGCCATTCTCCCTCTGCCCTCCCCAGAGATTGTCATTCTAAAAAGTGGATCCTGGTGCTAAAAGGTTGGAGAACCACTGCACTATAGGATAATTGATCTAGAGCCATCATATAATTCCTTTCCCCACAGCCTTCCTTCCCTGATGATTATGCATTCTTCTCCCCTTCCGTCAGATGTGTGCATATGGTGCCCTAACTAAAGCGTGTTTGTGCACATGGCACACACATACACCCTTGTCATCAGTTTGAGAATTTGAGAATCATGCTTTGAGAATTCCACCTGCCTGACTTTGAACAAGCCTGAAAGTATTTTTTTAAATGGAAAGTCAGCACATTTGGTCCAGCAAACCAGTCACTGCAAACATTGACATTGCATTAATACGTTTCACCTTCGCTCCGTGGTATCACAAAAGCCTGCACAGAAGGAATCATCTTACTATTACCATAATGCGTTCCGAGAAAAGAGCTGACTGCAGTTAGCAACCTGCACAAAATCAAGACAATTGGTATTTGGCTTTCCTCCCAGAGAGTTGCTTTGTGAGTCTTTGGTATGCTATAGATGGGCAGCTGAGAATACATCATGCCCTTCTTACACAGGTTGCTGCATTTGGATCTTATATGAACGTATGAGCAGAGCTTTTGTATAGAAACCTGTTGATTCAAATCCAGAGTCTTTTTGGAGGGATGGGACTTTCAAAGGCAAGTGGAGACCTACATCATATAGGATGTTCATATGGGATCCAGATGCCATATGCATCCAGATGCAGAAAGTTTCATTTTGCACCAAATGGAACCTCATGATGTAGATATACAAGTGATACTTGATAAAAATGTCCAAAGCGACTGACTTTAAGAGCACAATCCTAACCCAGAGTTAGGCAGGCACAGTTAGGCCAGCAAAGTCTGGCTGGCACAAGGGTGCGTTTGGACCACTCTCGGAGTCAGGGAGGATGGCGCATGTCTATGTGCTGGCCTCCCTGACAATGATAGCACCATGTTGTTGCATCAACGCTAAGTCACTAGTGCCGAGCAACACCCCTGCATTAGCGCTAGTGCTCTTAGGCTGACTGCAAGCCTCCCTCGGGTCGGCCGAAGCCGGCTGGTGCGAGGGATGCTCTGTGTCCGCATGGACACGGGATTGGCGGGGGTTGGGGTTAGGGCGGGGCATGGGCGGGCTTGGGATTTGGGCTGCATGGTCTCCTCGGATCTGCACCTGCTGTTTAGGAGGATCAGATCCAAGGAGCGCACCCAGAAGGCTGGAGCTTCCCCTTCGGTAAGGGTGCAAATGTGCCCTTGCCGTGGGAGGCTCCATCCTCCCTAAGGTAGTGTCTGTTTTGGCCTCTCCATTGTGTAGGATTGTGTTACATACTACATAGGAATCCACTATGTAGGATTGTGCCCTGAGAGTGGTCCAAACATAGTTTACTTTGTTCCTTGTACTGGCCAAACCTTGCTGGGCTAACTAGAGCGCAATCCTAACCTGGAGTTAGGCTGGCACATTTATCTCTGTTTGTTCTCTCCGTACATACCATTTTTAATTTTTCATTGTGACCTAGCTTCCGGCAATAACACAAAGTCCATCTTGCCATCTTTAAGTGTTCCTTGTTATGCAGTTGTATTGAGAATCACAGCAGTAGTCCTTTTTTGGCTTTTGTGGGTTTAAAACTTCTGAAATGTGGATGTTGCAAATGGAAGATCCCAGACTCAGTTCCTGATGTCTTGGGGAAGGGCTTAGAAGTACACCCACACAACCCCCAGGAGTGCTGCCAGATAGTCTGAGCTTGGTGTACCAATAGTTTAACTCAGGATAAGGCAACTCTGAGAGGTTACAGTGGTAGAGTATTTTTCAAGAGTTCTAAAGACCAGAAAAATGGTCTGACAGGCCATATGTTAGCACTAACCGAATCTATATGAGAATAAAGATATAAACCCTCAGTACGCTAAGATTAAGAAATACAGTCTAGGTTTTATAAGTTCAGCTGGGATTTGCTGTACAAAGAACAGAGCTTGCGCCGACTTTCCGATAGCTTGTTAACAACATGTTTGCGTCTACGTCAGCAAGCAAGATATTCCCTGTTTAAAGTATTCAAGGGACCTGAACATGAACCAAACTCTGTCCTAGATAGAGCACCGAGATTAGGCAATGTTTGGAAATAGAGTTTAACGTAAGTCTTCCATCCTCTGAGGAGTACGATATCATTAGTTCTACAAACAGAAAGGAAGATCATGCAATTCCCAGAGAAAAAAGGCCCCCTTTCAGCTTATCAAGTTAAAAAATCTTCACCATATCACAGAGTATCTTATTTACTTTAGTTGCATATCTCTGGCTAGTGAAGAAATCTGCTTTTCACTCTATACAAAAATGCATTAATTTCAGAATAAGACCACCAAGCACACCATACCCTTGTATGAACTGGATTTGCCCGGTGTTTGGGTTCAACCTGATCCAGGATGCAATCTGAACCTAGAGTTAGGCCGGTATAGTTAGGCCAGCAATGTTTGGCCGGCACAAGGGCTACCGTAAAGCGCGTTTGGACCACTCTTGGAGTCAGGGAGGATGGTGCACATCTTTGTGCTGGCCTCTCTGACTCTGAGAGTGGTCCAAGCATACTTTGCGGTGTGCCTTGTGCTGGTCAAACTTTGCTGGCCTAATAGTGCCGGCCTAACACCAGGTTAGGATTGTGCTCACAGTTTTATACAGTTTGATACATTTTTTCCCCACCACAAATGTTGATGGCACAAAGTGGCAAGGATGGGTGAGTTTGCGCCTTCTGGAAGGATAAGTCACAATGGCACTGCTGTCAATTTCATCTTTGCTTACACCGAAATTAGCTCCCTTTTTAAAGTTTCCACTCCTTGGACATAAAGAAGGGGGCCTTACACTAAAAGCCAAACTACATCTTCTGACAAATGCCTATTTGGCCCTGCATGTTCGTTGACTGAGGCTAAAGTTACATAGCAGTCATGAGGTGGGGGTGATGGTGGAATCTGGCTTAGGGATGCCAAGAAGCTCTTTTAGCCTTTTCCCCATCAAAATGCAGTCCTCACAAAAATCATACTTCTAGAGTTTATTTATTTATTTATTAATCGATTTTTACCCCGCCTTTTGTGCCCGAAGGCACCCAAGGCGGCATTACAAAATATATATTAAAAATACAACATAACAATTAACATTAAAAACAGTTAAAACAGTATTAAACAACAATAGCAAAAAATAAAAACCACAAACAATTTAAAAACAGTTTAAAAAAAACAAAACAAAAAACAAACCCCGTGAATCATAATAACCAGCTGGCCAACCTGTTAGCAGTTAAAAGCTTTTTGGAATAAAAAGGTCTTCAGCCCCCGCCGAAATGTAAACAAAGAGGGAGCAGTTCTCAATTCTAGGGGAAGGGTGTTCCAAAGTTGGGGGGCCACCACCGAGAAGGCCCTCTTCCTGGCCGCCACCCCTCTCACTTCTCCTGGCGGCGGCACAGTCAAAAGGGCCCCCCCCAGATGATCTAAGAGTACGGGTTGGATTATATGGAAGGAGGCGGTCCCTCAGATACCCCGGACCCGAGCCGTAAAGGGCTTTAAAGGTCAAGACTAGCACTTTGAATTGGGCCCGGAACAGAACCGGCAGCCAGTGTAGTCGCCGAAGCAACGGCTCGACAGAGTCAAACCGACGTGCCCCAGCAACCACCCGAGCCGCCGCGTTCTGTACTAGTTGTAATTTCCGGACCGTCTTCAAAGGCAGCCCCACGTAGAGCGCATTGCAATAATCTAATCTAGATGTCACTAGGGCGTGGGTCACAGTGGCCAGGTCCGCACAGCTCAGGTACGGCCGCAGCTGGCGAATCAGCCGAAGCTGAGCAAAGGCTCCCCTGGCCACAGCCGCCACCTGGGGCTCCAGGTGTAGCTGTGAATCCAGGAGAACCCCCAAGCTGTGAACCTGCTCTTTCAGAGGAAGTGCGACCCCATTCAGAGCAGGACGATAATCCAATACCCGAGCTGTGGATTTCCGAACCAAAAGCACCTCTGTCTTATCCGGATTTAATTTCAGCTTGTTCGCCCGCATCCAGCCCCCAACGGCCTCCAGACAGCGATTCAGGACCTCAACCGCCTCCTCAGAATCAGGGGGAAAGGAGAGATAAAGTTGGGTGTCATCAGCATATTGATGGCACCCCACTCCAAACCCCCGGATGACCTCTCCCAGCGGTTTCATGTAGATGTTAAACAGCATGGGGGATAAGATGGAACCTTGCGGCACCCCGAACCTAAGAGGTCGGGGTGCCGAACAAGCGTCCCCCAGCACCACCTTCTGGGATCTGTCAGTCAGGAAGGAGCGGAACCACTTCAAAACAGTGCCTCCAAGCCCCAACCCGGCCAGCCGACCCAGAAGGACACCATGGTCGATGGTGTTGAAAGCCGCCGAGAGGTCCAGCAGGACTAACAGGGTCGCACTTCCCCCGTCCATCCCCCGGCGAAGGTCATCCACCAAGGCGACCAAGGCGGTCTCCGTCCCGAACCCCGGCCTGAAGCCAGATTGGAATGGGTCCAGATAATCCGTTTCCTCCAGAACCCTCTGAAGCTGGGACGCCACCACCCGCTCAATCACCTTGCCCAGAAATGGGATATTGGATACTGGCCGAAAGTTGTTTAAATTTGTGGGATCCAGGGAGGGCTTCTTCAGGAGAGGGCGAACCATTGCCTGCTTCAAAGCAGGCGGGAGTACCCCCTCCTTCAGAGATGAGTTCACCACCCTCCCCGTCCACTCGGCCAGCCCTCCCCGGGCAGCTCTAATTAGCCACGCCGGGCAAGGGTCGAGCGGGCAAGCAGCAGGTCTCACACTCCAGAGAATCCTGTCCACATCCTCAGGCTCTACAAGCTGAAAAGAATCCCAAATTGGAGGATAGACAGGTTCCCCAGGGACATCACTAGATATGCCCACAGCGGCGTCCAAGTCATGCCGGATCTGATCGACCTTATCTGTAAAATATTTAGCGAACTCGTCACAGCGAGCCTCCGTGTGCTCCTCCCTACCAGTAAGGGGGGCAAGATGTAAAAAACTGCGGACCACACGGAAAAGCTCAGCCGGACGGTTCTCTGCAGATGCAATGGTGGCAGAGAGGTGTGCCCTCTTAGCCGCCGCCACTGCTCTGGAATAAGCTTTTAATTGGGCCCTAGCCCGTGTCCGGTCAGATTCGGCACGAGTCTTTCGCCACCGACGCTCTAGTCGTCTGCTCTGCCGCTTCATCGTTCGCAGCTCCTCAGAGAACCAAGGAGCCGCTCTGATTCTGCGACTGGGCAGAGGACGCTCAGGAGCGATCTCATCCAGGGCCCTGGCCATCTCCGTATTCCAGAGATCGACCAGGGCACCGGGTGGATCACCAACTCTGGCAACAGGAAAGTCCCCCAGAGCCCTCAGGAATCCATCTGGATCCATCAGCCTCCGAGGGCGGATCATAAAATGCGATCCCCCGCCATTGCAGAGGTGAGAAGCCGCGACAATCCTAAATCCCACCAGACAGTGATCTGTCCATGACAAAGGAGTGATCTTAATCTCCTCCACCTCCAGATCACCATCAACCTGCCCCGCAGTAAACACCAGGTCCAGCGTGTGTCCCGCATCATGCGTAGGGGCAGATATTCTTTGAGACAGACCCATGGTTGCCATGGAGGCCATGAAATCCTGAGCCGCAGGTGTTCCCGGGGCCTCGGCATGGACATTGAAGTCCCCCAACACCAAAAGGCGGGGGGACTCCAACACCACGCTCGAGACCAGCTCCGTCAGCTCAGGCAGGGAGACTGCTGGGCAGCAAGGCGGGCGGTACACCAGCAGAATCCCCGTTCTGTCTCGCCCCTCCAACACAACGCGAAGGCACTCAAACTCGGTGGACTGCTGAACAGGGTATCTGGTGAGACGGATGGAATCCCGATAGACCATCGCAACCCCACCTCCCCGCCCCTGTAGTCGTGGCTGCTGAAGTACCCGGAAACCCGGTGGACAAATCTGGGAAAGATTAACCCCTCCCAGCTCATCCAACCAGGTCTCCGTGATACATACCAGGTCAGCTTTCTCCTCCAAGATTAAATCATGGATAAGAGCGGTTTTGTTATTCACCGACCTGGCATTCAGAAGCAGCAGCTTCAGACTCAGGGGACTGTTGCCAGAAGTACCAGGGGTCAGAGGGATGGGGGAAGGGCCAGAAAGAGGGACAGTCTGTCTACGACTGACCTTCCTTCTCCTGTAATGTCCGGCCCCGCCCCCACCGCCATACCTTCCGTAACCCGTAACTCTGCTGATGGTGGCCTCCCTCCCCTCCCCCAAGCTCCCTCGAGGTGTCAAACACATAATTCCGGCGGGAGCGACCTACAAGCCAACCACCAGCACAAATACAGAATAACTAAAAACACAGCCACACAACACACACACTCCCACCAACAACCCAATGCAGCAGCCCTCACCCCCCTCACACTGAGGCTTGGGCTGCTGCAGGCCTCTGCCCCTCTCTCACTGAGGCAGAGGTCCTCTCTCCTTCCCTCCCTGCCCCCCTCTCACAGAGGCAGGGACAACCTTCCACTCTCCTGGCCAGACTCTCACTTTGGCCAGGAAGTCACAATCATACTATCACACACTCAGTTAAAACGGCTGGTGGTGGCTTGCTGACAGGCGACAAGGCTCCAAAAATAAAAGCGTGGCTGGAGCCTGATGATCCACGGGAGATGACCTCAGAGGGAAGCAGCAGCAGACGTTCGTGGCTCCCGGCTCAGCTCCCCAGGCGAAGAGCCACGGGCAAAGAGCCCTTTGGCTCTTGCCCTTCGGCTCGCGCCTCTGGCAAGCCAAAGGCTTAAGATGTTCCAACTTGCCTGGAGGAGAAAAGCC
>JAJKFI010000002.1:16903166-16916805 GCA_029204185.1 Lerista edwardsae
GTTCCAACTTGCCTGGAGGAGAAAAGCCAAATGCTGCCGTGAGATGCCAGAGTTGCTGTTAGACCCAACAGGGAAGCTTTTACTGGTCTTTTTAGTTTAAAACAGCGGTCCTCAAAGGCTTAACTGGACGTGAGGGCATTGTAAGTGTTAGCAAGTGCGGGGATTGGGGCTGAGGAGGGTGCCCAACAGCGCTGCAGTGATCGTGGTGCCACAGGGGTTTGTGCCCTTATCTGGGGAGTCACATTGGCTTCCCAATATGCCGCATCACTGCCCCCACATCACACACTGGCCATCATGGCCCCATCGTCTGCCCCCACATCGCACACTGCTGGTTTCACTGCTGTTTGCACTTTGGTTCTCAATCTGAAGACCTTCCCATCCCTACTTGGGACACCCAATTTAAAAATGGGAAGTCTGACATGTAAAGCATGTGGTCTATCACTGAGCTGTAACCCTCAAGATGTTCTTTCATTTTTGTCCCTGCTCTGAATGTTGCAGCACTGCACAGTGATGTCATCACATCTGACACTTGCATATTATGATACGATATCTGATTGGCTGTTTTGGCTGTTTTGGCTGACATGGTTTAATTTACTGAAGTTCAGAGAAGTTGTCACATCATGTTTTACTTAATATCCGTCACTATCTGAGATTGCTGATTGTTTTCCGGTAACTAAGCTTCAGTAACGATAAAAATAGTAGAAGCAATTGATCAATTTTGCTGAAAAAGTAAGGGGAAAAAAAGACCCACTGATTGGACTGGTGCTGAGTGTATAACTTGATTTTGTGTGCCATTTACTATAGACATTGTGACCTTGGTGCTCTGCAACATGGCTCAAGATCAAGTTTGATTTGCTAGCTTGGCACAGAGATGGTTTCCACTCAAAACCAAGTGTCCAGATTAGGTCCCAGAATGCACTTTTTCATTTTAGTGGCATGTAATAGAGATGTGATGAATAGAACTCGGGCAGTTCTATTCATTTACCTTCTGTTACTTGGATTAGCAATTACTTCAGGTAGTCACTGAAAGGCAAAAAGAAAATAAAGTCAGAGTGAAGCCTATAGATTTTTTTAAAGGATTGAATGCTGCAAAGAAAAATGGATGAAGGCCTTTACACAGAGGTTCTGTTTATTCTGTAGTAGACAACACTGCCATGAGGGAAAGGCAGCGACTGATGGCCCCCTGAAGACTGGGGCCTGTAAATCTGGTCTGGCTGCTACATAGGATGCTCCCTAATCAGGACAGCACAGAAACAGACAGCATTTAATTTGCAAAAAGCCAATGTTATTTTCAGTGTCTGTCAATATTACCTTTTTGAATACAGGCATGCCCTGGTATCCACTGGGGTTCCATTCCAGACCCCACAGTGGATACCTGAAACCGTGGATACTGGGGATGACTTTTTAAAGATAGGGGAACCACAGTGGTTTTGCTGCATCAAGGTTAAAAAAAGAGAGATTTATTTAATGTTCCCCTATCTTTTTAAAAGGCATCCCAGTATCCATGGTATCCACAGATAACTGAAACCATGGATACTGAATCAGCGGATACCGGGACAGGTTTGTATAACCATTTTTATTTATCCTAGTTTGGGAACATCTTCATACTTCTGAAGAACACAGGTTGTGTGCTCCTTTCTTAAAAACCATCAAGCAGCTGTTTATAGTTTCACTGCGACGATAAATTTTCTCACCATTAAAAACACACGCACCAAACCTGTGAAGTACATCTAAAAAGGGTGGATAAATGTTGTTGAATTTTGTTTTTAAAAGAAGATGGTGTGGTTCATAAACAGCTCTTGTGTGTGATGTAGGGCACAGGGGAAAGCGTTAGGCCTGGATGCCCTTTCTGGTTTCTGGTCAGCTTATGCCTTGCTTGTGCAGTGGGCATACCTTATATTACAATGTTGTTTCAGCCTAACAGTCCTTTCACTGTTTGCTGACATAAACAGCTGATAGGAGTGAGGCATTAAGAGCTCAATCCTAAACTGGAGATAGGCCAGCATAAACTAAGCCAGCAAAGGGCCACCATAAAGCATGTTTAGACTATTCTCGAAGTCAGGGAGGATGGCTCATGTCTGTGTGCTGGCCTCTCTGACTCCAAGAGTGGTCCAAACATACTTTATGGTGGCCCTTGTGCTGGCCAAACTTTGCTGGTTTAGCTTATGCCGGCCTAACTCAGTTTAGGATTGCGCCCTTAAACTACCCATCACACCAGCAAGATTCATATCTAGGTTAAAATTGTCATCTTGCACATGTTCCAAAATAAATGGCAAAAATCACATTTGAAGAGTATTTCTTTTTTAATACCTCTTTGACTCTGAGAGTGCTCCAAACATACTTTACAGTGTTTCTTGTGCTAGCCAAACTTTGCCGGCCTAACTGTGCCGGCCTAACTCCAGGTTAGGATTGCGCCCTGAAAGCAACGAGATAGAAGCACAAAACACTTAACACAAAATTGGAAAGGTGGCAGCTACTCATTTTGCAAAGTTTCTTCAATATCTTCAGAAAACTTCAATTTAAGGGTCATTCACACATTGAGAAATGACAAATGTCTGAGGATTTGGCATTTGAAATTCATTTGTATATCTGCCAGCCAAGATTCAATCTTTCGCTCCTTCCTCTGTTATTATATCACTGTTAGTCACCAGCAGAAAAAGAGAGCTCCCAGGTGTGAGGCTGACAAACAAAGCCTATTGTGGACATCAAAGAAAGGTAAGAACAAAAGGAATTCAAATGGTTATTGTTACCCTACTGTTGTTGTCCCCCTCCCCAAGCTTTTGGCATATTAGGCTCTCATTATATATAGTTTGCTATGCAAAGACAGGTTGATAAATATCTGAAAGATGCTTTCCTATCTTGTGTGCTTTTAGCAGCCCTTGTAAACTTTGGAGAAGTAATGACTGGAAAAGTTACTAATTGTCAAGTGTGAAGATTCAACAACCTTCTCCCTCTCCTGTCTCATAAGACAAACGGCCATATACGATCAGTGGTGTCATCCAAATGATTTAGGAACATGTACTCACTTTTGATTGGCACTTGTCGGGGTCCGCCCACCGGAAGTGACGTCATAAGCCAGAAGTGATGTCGTGGGCAGGAAGTGAGGTCGTAGCCGGAAGTGATGTCGTGGCAGGAAGTGAGGTCATAGCCGGAAGTGATGTCATGATTGTTGCCATGGATGTGATCATGTTTGTAATAACTTCAGCTTGTGGTTAGTGTTGATTTAACTTCTATTGCTTTGCTTTCTGGAGATGTGTATATACATATTTTGCTTCAACTGTTCCCTGGTTAAATAGCAGGCTAGACTGTACTAGATTGTGAGCCCTTTTGGGACAGGGAGCTATTTAACTTTAATGTTAAATGCAAGGAGCTGGCAAGGAGCAGGAGGGGGAATGGGCGGGAGCCCCAGGCAGCCTACCTTCTCACACTTGCTGCCTTATTCCCGGGTCTCCCTTGCTGCTGCTGCTGCTGCCACTGCTGCCGCCTCTGGTCCTCTCGCTCCATTGCTGCCGCTGCTGCTGCTACCACCACGCTGCCTGCCTGCCTGCCTCCTCACAGAAAGTGCAGGCAATGGCTGCGGGTGTGCAGTATGCATGCGCAGCTGCTGAGCCAACCAGCCGACAGCCAACCAGCCGACAGCCAACCAGCCAGCTTTGAGTGGGCGGGGCCAGCTCAACTTCTAGGAACCGGTACTCGCATAGTGGTGCGTAGGGGGGTGCATGACATCACTATATACGATCCACATGGCCAACCCAAGTTGGCCCTAGGAAAATCCTTCCAGCATCCTAGTCCGTTGTTACCCATGCTGCGGGCCCATGTGAAAGATGTGGTGCTTGGCATGTTCCGGCAAATGATGCTTAATTCTCCTCTTGAAATGGATTGGGCTTAAATATGGTTGGCTGGATTATGGCCTCTGCCTCTGAGCACTGTTATTTGTGTCTCTGTCAAAAGATGATTCTTGTGCACATCAGCACCAAAGCTGCACAAGAGGTTTAGCACAAAATGAGATGGCTGGAAGTTGAGGCTTTTCCTATGACTGACATGTGGCCAAGTGAGTAACACCAGATCTTTCCCCCAGATTGCTGTCTCTAGTTTCCATAACTCAGTGGTAGAACTCCTATTTTGACGGCAGAATATCCCAGGTTTAATTCTTCGCACCTCTAGCTAGGGCTAGGAAGATCTCTGCCTAAAACTTGGAGAGCATCTGCTAGTTCATGTTGACAGTATGGAGCAAGGTGGACTTAAGGCAGTTGTGTAGTTGGGGGGGGAATGGGAAATACTGCAGGCACTACAATGTGCCTTGTAAGCAGCCCTTCTCACTCGCCGTTGGGCAGCGATGCAAGAGACGCCATTTTGTTCTGCCTCTACTTCCTCTGTCAGCTTCTGCAGTCATGTTTCGTAAACTGTTAAATTTAGAGTCAGCTGATATCTTTTAGATGGGGTCCTTCTATAATGTGTGTGAAGCTATACTCTTATCTGCAGCCTGAAGACAGCTAGACCAGTGGCTCCCAAACTGCGGATTGGGACCCACCCATCGGTTGCAACCTGATTTTTGGTGGGTTGTGAAACTGACAAGCTGATAGCTAACAAGGAAAATGTACTGAGCCCATGGAAAACCCAAGAGTAGCACGTGCACATTTACTCATGAGTAGGTGAACATACCTCAGTCCACTTTGAAGGGCAGGCTGAGGGGAATGCAGGAACACCTGAGTGGCCCCAATCTGATGAACACATTGCTCAACAAGCACTCCAGAAGGTGGTCCCCATCTCTCACTATAGGAAAAGGGATAAAAACAAAGGCGTCAGAGGCTTAAAAAAAACCACTTTTTTTTTTGCCTCATAAAACTGAGTGGGTTCCAATAAAGTTTCATGTTAAAAAGTGTGTTCTGGGGCTAAAACGTTTGGGAACCAACTACATTCTCAGCATTCTCAGCATTCTAAGTGGTGGTGAAGTTTCCCAGCAAAACCCTCTGTTGAAGTTTGGCCTGCTGGCTGCACAAGAGAACATTGTGGCCCAGCATACATTGCTGCGTTGCCCTGTTTCCTCTTTCAGTACACACTCCCCAGCCTCAGTATTTTCTGCTGTATAGAAAACAACAAGTTTTGTAATCTACTGGCCTGTTACGGCACTTGTGGTTTTATAACTTAGCAACCTCAAACAAAATGAAGTGCGTTAGCACTCGGCCACCTCAAGCAAAGTCAATAATTGGTGCTCGGACCCTAGTGACACAAATAGGTGTTGTGGAAAAAAACCCTAAACCCAATATCACCTCATCATAGAACAATTAACAAACCCATCCCAGCTGCAGAAAAGAAAATGCTCCATTCATTCTGCTTCTTTTTGTAACACTCCTCTTATCCCTGGGCCTTGCAAGACACTGATTAGTTCACTTTACAGTAAACACCCTGGAGAAAAAAGCTCACCACTAGGCTAGGGAATTAAACAGCAGTAGGTTCATTGGGCCTCCATGGCCTTCTCCTACATTGATATTTTCTGTATATATCATCTCACTTAAGATTATCATCGCCTTTCAACTCTCTTTTCTATTTGATTATGTAGCAGGGCTGTGCTCCAGTCAACAACAAGTTGTTGTTGAGCCCAAGTTGTGAGTCATCGACCCCTGACCCGACTTGACTTGCGAGTTGCAGTGCACGCCCGCCATGACTTCACCTGAACCATTTATACAGTCATTTTGGGCACAATCCTGCCCTCAACGTAAGGCTGACGCAATGTATGGAACATTTGGCTCCATACAAAACTGGCTGCCATGATGAAAACTCCTCTCCCCCCCCCCACCGTTCACATCATGACTCAGAAGAACAGAAGAGTGAGCAAGCAAGCATACACGGCTAAGGCTGCAGGAAAACCATGAGCGGCCCCATAAAACCGTCTGCAAAACACACACACACACACACACACACACACCATTCACATCACAACTTCTGAAATATACTCAGAATGAAAGGAAATAAAACAGCCCTGGCTGGCCAGCCATTCAGTGAGAATTTTTGATTTTCCTTCCCTCCTGTGGAGGAGGATCAGGACTGGAAGAGTTGTGCAGGAAGCTGCCACCCCTGGTGTGTACTGAGCACGCCCCGCAGGTGGGGTGAAGAATTGTCATGGGAACACACCCTCCTCTCCACCTCCACCTGTTCTTCTGTTCTTCTGGCTGGAAGGAATGAGTGAAGAAACAACAGTTGCTTGTAGCGTCTTTGTGACGCCTTCCAGTTCTCCAAAAGAATTCTTTCTGACGCGGAAGCGGTAACAAAATATTGAAGTGTACTCACATACTTGCTGATTCGAGTTGCCAGAATTGCTGACTCATTGCGAGTGAGTGGCCAGATTAGCGAGTCAGAGTGAGTGTTGATGACACGCAGCACTCGATTCAGACAATAGTTAGGCCAAAATGTTAAAATGCGAGTGAAATTTTGAGTCATGACTCTTTTTTTCCCCAACACTGCTTCACACTATGCTTGATTGCATAGTCCCTGTTTACCTCAAGGCACCTCCTATCATGTTAAAGAAGGACTCTTGTGACAAGCATTTGGGTGGCACATTAATATCAAGGATCTATAAGTAGTGAAAGGAAAAAGTGATGCTGCTGATTGTTTTCTGAATTTCTAGTCTTATGTCCATATGTTGTGATAGGAACACAGTCACACATCCTTTACAGGGTTTCTTTGAGAACGATCACAATGAAGAAAATAAAGCAGTTACTGAAATGTCCTGTTTAAATGATAAACAATAGGGATACACACTCAATTCAGCATGTGATGGCTGTGCAAGCCTCACTTACTTTGGAAAGTCTCTAGCCATTGGGAAATGCAAGGGTTTTTTTGGCTAAGAAATGCTAGATGCTTTTATTACTTCTGGTTTGTGTGACAGAGGGTGAGGTTAATGTTTTTCTTTCATAGGCAAGACCATCCATCAACAAAATCCACACAGCCTAACCTACGCAATGTGAGCCAACTGACGAAAAAACCCAAACATAGGAAGGTCTGACCAGATCTTTTAAAAGATCAGCACTGATAAAATCACCGGGATGAAAATGTTGCCTATTTATGTATATCCACAATACTTAGGTTCATTGGCTGTGATACTGAGCACTGAAAACAAATTTGTTAACTACAGGAAGTACTGTGGCTCCTTGAAGATGGAAGCATTCCTTTGGCATAGGTTTTAATGCCCACTCCCTCTGATGCATCAAGTGCTCTCCTCCATTGGCATGTCCACTCACACAAACATGCACAAATGAAAAACACGGTAAACACTTAGAATGGTACACTCAAGATACGCAGCCTGTCTGTGAAATTTCTATGCAGAGCTCAAGTGTGTGAAATGAGCACTGTGCTTATCTTGTATACCTTGGAGATTTCTGTAGAAAGTCACAGGCTGTACCTCTTGAATTTCATGGCCTTTGGATCCCTCCATTTACCCTCTGTACTTATGTGTATGTCTGTCCGGATGCATATCTATCAACTGCACCCAGTGAAGTCGGCTGTTGCTCACAGAAGCTTCTGCATTCAAATTGTCAAGTGTGAATGTGCTTAGAAAGTGTCTGTTCTTTGCGTTTGCTGTAATGGGCTAATGTGACAACCGCTCTGATCCTTGCCTGTCTGGTCTTTGCTCCTGGAGCCCTGTGACCTTTGGCAATCGGGAGGTGTTGGAAATAATTCCTCCTTTTCTCCTTTGCTGCGCCTTATAACAGGAACTGCTTCCAAGACAACCTATTTTATGCCACCTCTTTTAAGCAACCCCCCACATCTGCAAGAATACAAGCATGCCCAGTATCCACTGATTTGGTATCCACAGTGTCAGTTATCTGGGGATACCATGGAAATAGGGACACCTATTTAAAAGATAAAAAGGTAAAGGTTTCCCCACGACCAAATGGTCTAGTCGTGACCGACTGTAGGGGGCGGTGCTCATCTCCGTTTCAAAGCCTGTAGAGCCGGCGTTTTTGTCCGATCATGTGGCCAGCATGACTCTATGCCGTAGCGCACGGAATGCTGTTACCTTCCCACCGAAGTGGTCCCTATTTATCTACTTGCATTTTTTAGGTGCTTTCGAACTGCTAGGTTGGCAGGAGCTGGGACAAGCAATGGGAGCTCACTCCGTCACACAGTCTCAAACTCCCAACTTTGCAGCTGAAAGCCCAGCAACAGCGGATTAACCCGCTGCGCCACCATGTCTCACGTTTATTTAAAAGATAGGGGAACATTAAACAAATCTCTTTTTTACCTTATTTTAGCAAAGCACCGACATTCCCCTATCTTTAAAATGGCATCCCCAGTATCCATGGTGGGGTCTGGAACAGAATCCCAGCAGATACCAGGGCATGCCTATACTTTGAAGTCATAGTACTTTCAGTCATAGTACTGAATCAAGTCTAGGCGTCTGTAGTGGAAGGAAAGTCAGATTCTTCTCCTGCCTCCCTCAGCTCCCTCTGGTGTCTTCCCTGTGTTGAACTCTCATTATAAACTCCTTGGGCCACAGAACCTGCCCTCTTGTCAAGCGCAACACAGTTTGATGACATATAATGAATAATAGCAAGAACCAGGCTCCATATCCCAATTACACCAGCAGCATTTGCAAAATGTAAACATTGCTCACAGGGTAGATTCCACAACTGCGGCTAGTTCTAGATTTGACTCCTATGACTCATTTGTACCGTCTGTTGGTTAACCAGACCTTTTTCATGTCTGCTGTACCTGGGCATTTCTTGGAAGGCCCGTTGTACTTCCTCATCTCTCCCCACTGCACACAGAAACAGGCGGGAAGGCTGAGATAATATGGGGAAACATCATGTTTACAAACGGCTGCCACCTGTATCATTGACTAAGGTGTCAACTATCCCTTATTTAACTCTCAGTGGGAGGCTGAAATTTCTTTTGTTACTGAAAACAAAACGTCTTAGAAAGAGCTACCAGGGCAGCACTTTATTTCCATTTCTAAGAGCAACCACTTAGATTTTCCTGTGAGTGGGTGCTGTTAGGATGACAGGAACATGCCAGGATTTCATCCAGCTACCAGAGAGACCGTCAGGTGGCAAATCTGCTGAACGATCATTCCTGGAATCCTTCCCTTTTCTGAAATCAACTGCTGTCACATCAGAAGGACGTGACGGCTCTGCGGGATTGGCGGTTCTCGTGTTTCTTAATAGGTTGTAAATGAATGGATTGCTCAGAAACATAAAAAGAACTGTCTTCATATCAACCTCCTTGAGCCAGTGCCCGGCCCACATTTTTGCAGAGGTTAGGCAACCTGTGACAGGTTTTTTCATTTCGTTTTGTTTTGTTTGGATTCAGTGCAGCCCTTCCTGTCTCTCATAGTTACTGTGCTGATTTTGCACTGATAGCACATCTTTTGCATCTTGTTTAGTTTTTGGATTTTTAAAAAAATCTAAATGGTTTTTAAGAAAAAATACGTTTGGTGCATCACTTTAAGTAAACTTGGGAAAAATGAGATTATCGATGCATATGGCAGAGCAACACAACTACATGAGACAAAAAGGAACACATCAAATCAGTTTTCCCCTTTAAATTGAAGCTGTGCTCTACCACTAGACCTAGGTGACACCCTTCCATCCTGAGTCAGATGTAAGACAGGCTTATTTTGGAGCCAATTTGATTTGTAACTAATCCAATATCCAACCTTTTCCCTCCCTTCCACCCATCCAGCTGCTTTCCCCATATTCATGCATTGATTTCCCAAACGGCCTTTCCCCCTTTTTTCAACCCACGTAGTAACTGTGGTGCTCTGGCACTGGCAATCTATGGGGGAAAGGACAGGAATGAGTTCTCTTCCCACTCTTATTTCCACCATTTGATGTACAATGTCTCAGTACGCCAGGCTCAAAAGCTAAGGCTGTCTCTGGGAAACGCAGTTTTCTCAAGAGCTACTGCACTTCTCCTCACGTTTAGCCCTTGTTGCCACAGAGAACTGCTGATCAGAGGGGGCAGGACAACACTGCCTCCCCCCCTTCCCCAGATCAGCCCCTTGCCCCATGCCAAAGCAGAGGACTCTGCTGACACCACACAGACTGGGCCAGACAGAAAGAAAAAAATCTCCCTCTCCTTTGCATGGAAGAGTCCCGCAAATTTAGATTGTAGCATGTAGGTAATGAGCAGGTCAAAGTACTGACTGACTTCAACTGACAACAGCAGGTGAAGAATTAAACAAAAAAGAGTTTAGCAACAGAACGTGCAGGTATTTTGGTAGGCAAAACTTAAAATCAAAGCAAAATCCCTTCAATGTCTGTCTGGCTGATTCCTAACTGCACTTGTTCAAGGTATTAATTTTCTGGACGCCATTACAGCTCTCCAAATCCTGGAGAGGCAGGCCGAGCTGCTGGCCACCCACAAGTTCTCTCTGAGGGAGCCAGATTGGACCCCCACCCCCCGAAGCATTTTGAGCAGTGATGTCATGCAGGGGGTACGCGGGGGTACGCGAGTACCGGTTTCTAGGATTACAGCTGGCCCTGCCCATTCGCCTGCCCACTCGTCGACTCCGCCCTCTGCAACGTTTGAATTTCCTGCATGTTTGAGTTGCCTGCATGTTCTCAGAGCCAGGCAGGCAGGCAGGCAGCGAGCGGAGCCTTTCCTTGCCACTGAAAAATGAGTTGCACTGGGGTTTTAACATGATGCCAGGCATCCTTAACATGTTCTGGGGGTGCTGTGGAATACTGTTGCAACTGTTGGGTCAGTTTAAAATCATCTGAGGCCTCAAAAAGGGCTTTTTTCATGTCACTTCCTGCCACAACCTCACTTCTGTCTTATGACATCACTTCCGGTGGGCGGGTCCCGACACGTGCCAATAAAAAGTGAGTACCTGTTCTTAAATCATTTAGATGACACCACTGATTTTGAGGCTTCATCTCCAGCAACTTTAGTCCAGTGGAACCACAGCTCTGCCCAATTGGGTATCTCACAACCACACGGGCAGCCCTACTTGACCCTGTCAGGTGGGCTGAACTGCCCAATGGGCTGGCTCATGCCAAACTAATTGGGACCTGGCTGGGATCTACTCTTCCTCCAGCCACAAAGAGACAGGCAGTGCACAAAGTGACCTATCTGCCTGGCCACACAGTCTTCCTGCAACGACAGTGATTTCCAAGTGCCTCTGGAGTGCCAGTGGGAGTAGGGTTGGGGGAGCAGAACAGGCTGGGGGAGGACGGAATGAGATGGCAACGGGGGTGGGAGGAGTGTGGACCATCCCTGCAGGATGGGGCAGGGACAAGGAAGGCGTATCAGTGTACCCCTTCATTTTCAAACCTCCCTTTTTTCTCCTTGGACTTGTGCCAGTTAAAGAGCTGGCACAGGTCTGACGAGACCCACTGCAGACTGGAAGGCTTATGGAGAGGTAAGGAGAAATAATTAGTCTTACCTTGCTGAAGCCCCTTGATTCACCTCTCCTCTGGATACAGCATAACCCTTTTTGGCATGGCTGCATTGCTGCAGGGACAAGGATAGGATTGGGCTCCAAGTCTTTCATCAAAGAAAGTCCTGAGTCCTCCTACCTTCTTTTACTATTGTGTAGGCTAAAGTGGTTGGACTTGATTGAGACCTACAAAATTATGCATGGAAGGGATAGAGTCGATAGAGGGATGTTCGTTTCCCTCTCTCAAAACACCAGAACCAGGGGGCATCCGCTAAAACTGAGGGTTGGGAGAGTTAAAACAGATAAAAGGAAATACGTTTTTTACCCAGCGGGTAGTTAAACTGTGGAACTCTTTGCCACAGGAGGTGGTGATGGCATCTGGTCTAGATGCCTTTAAGAGGGGATTGGAAGGATTTCTGGAAGAAAAGTCCATCGTGGGCTATAGGCAATGATGGATTGTGCGACCTCCTTACGTCAGTAGTAGGCTACTTCAGAATACTGGGTGCAAGGGAGTGGCAACAGGATGCAAGCATCTTGTTGTCTCATGCCTCCCAGGGGCACCTGGTGAGCCACTGTGAGATACAGGAAGCTGGACTAGATGGGCCTTTGGCTTGATCCAGCAGGGCTCTTCTTATGTTCTTATGTTCTTATGACTTAAGAAAAATGTATGGACTGAAATTCAGAGTGTCTTCCAGGTTGCAATTATATTTTGGCCTGAAATTTGAAGGTGAGAACTTTAAACAGAATGCTCTCTATTACAGTGGTTCCCAAACTGTGGGTTGGGTCCCACCAGTGGGTCACGAGCCAGTTTCAGGCAGGTCACAAAGTACCTAAAGCAGCCATATTGAAGACACGAGATGATGGGATAACGAGAAAGGAGAAGGGCTGTGTGGCTGTTTCGCTTGTCAATGTTATAAATAGGTTTTTCCCCCCCTTTCTGATTCACTTTGCCCTTGAAAATGGCTGAGAAACATAGTGCTACATTGTCAGGAAAACAGCAGGCTCTGGCACCACAATGACAGCACTTCCAGCCATGACATCATTTTGAGTGGGTCCCAGACAAATTGTCAATCTAAAAAGTGGATCCTGGTTCTAAAGTTTGAGAACCGCTGCTCTATTGTGATTTTACTGGGCTCTGATAGAGCTATTTCCCCAGTTGGCCACCAGAGGGCTTCTGCTTGGAAGTCAATGCCTGCTTATTAGCAAGCAATCCATCACTGTGGTTCAGTTAAACTTTAGACATGGCACATAACAAATGAAAGAACTGCCTAAAATATGTCACATTTCCTCATTCCAAAAAGTTGTTTCTACAGTCAAGAATGTAAGAAAATCCAGTAATAAGAATATGATTGTTCTATCTTCCAGAATGACTGCAGCTATTTGAATATTGCATAAAGCATATTGTGGAAAATAAATGTGCCCTTGTATATTGCATAAACCTCACATTTAAATATAAGCAGATATTACCTAACATTAGGTGCATTTGTATGAAAATACCCAGCCATCTTACCCTAAATTAACACTAAAGACAAGAACAGCTTAAGACCAAAAAACGTGCAACAGGAATGGGTGAATATAGTCAACCATTTACCAATTTGCACCTTAGGAAGCTACCATACAAAGTCAGCCCATTGGTTCATCTGACTTGGTATTCTTGGCACTGATTGGCCACAGTTCTCCAGGCTTTCCCAGGTTACCTGAACATGTCAGCGAACTAGGACCTTCTACATATAAAACATGCTATATCACTGAGGGCACAATCCTGGAGTTAGGCCAGCACAGTTAGGCCAGCACAGTTTGGCCAGCACAAGGGACACCGTAAAGTATGTTTGGACCACTCTCCGAGTCAGAGAAGCCAGTACACAGACATGCACCATCCTCCCTGAGTCTGAGAGTGGTCCAAACCCACTTTACAGTGGCCCTTGTGCTCGCCAAACTTTGCTGGCCTAACTGTGTCGGGTGGCCTAACTCCAGGTTAGGATTGCACCCTGAGTTATAGCTTCTCACATGCAACCATTTGGTACATTATCTACTGTATACCTGCCATGTCCATTGAATTGAATAATTTAGTTACTCTTCCACGTCCCCAGGTTTATGATGAGGTGCTGAAATGTGGTAAAAAAATTTCCTTGTCACTCCTCTCTCTCTCTCTCTCTCTCTCTCTCTCTCTCTCACACACACACACACACACACACACACACACACACAGAGAGAGAGAGAGAGAGAGAGAGAGAGAGAGAGAGAGAGAGAGAGAGAGAG
>JAJKFI010000002.1:16916815-16933246 GCA_029204185.1 Lerista edwardsae
GAGAGAGAGAGAGAGAGAGAGAGAGAGAGAGAGAGAGAGAGAGAGAGCAGCAGGTACTGCTGCAGCAATGCAGAAGATGCTTCCCAGTGGTGCACTCAGCATAAGTCTCAGTATACTGTACATGTAGCCAACTGGAAATCTGACTGATTGTAGCTACACAAAAATGTAATCACAGTGGTATGGCAGCTGCTTTCCTTTTGTGAGCCACTCCAGGAATATGTGGACAAAGATACCATGCCAAGGCCAATCATACAGGAATTTCCCATCTGCTCATTGCCTTTTCTCTAGGAAGCAATGTCAAAATACTGTACACTATTGCATGTTATCTGCAAGAAACAGTCATACACTTAAAACCATTCCATGTCTGCATGAAAGACTATGAAATGCTTACATCTGATATGGTTAAAAAAATATTATAGTTAACATGATTTCTGGAACATAACCATCTGTGTTATATTCCAGAACTTGTGTTCAACAGCATCCTTTCCTTGGCTTTCTGTTTTCAAGTGTCAGACAATCAGTTTTCAGTGCTTTGTTTTGGTTTGATCTGATGCCAATTTCATGGTGTGAATTTTGTCAGAGGAAGAAAATGCTTTGATTTGAAAAGTACTCCTTATTTGCACAGCACATTATAATCTGCAAGCAAGTGAGCAATCTCCTGTGTATGTGATGAGGGTCTTTGAGAGGACCATGCTGCTTGAGCACCTGTGTTTTTGAACTGACTCTGATCTCTTGCCGTAGCTTCTTGCTGTGGAACCCTTCTGTGGAGATCTGCATCTTGCTTTGAAACATTTGCAGCCAAATCAATGTACAACTGACTTGCGATGGCTTAGCTTCTGAACGAAACCCTTATTGGAAAGGGTGTGCCACAAAGCTGCTTAGGGGTTTCCTGCTTTCTCTGGCAGGAAACAAACTACCGACTACTCCCTCTCCCAACTTTGGTGAACTGCATAAAATTGTGTTTACTATTGAAGATGCCCATAGCCACAAGCTGGTAATCTATTTATTAGGACAAGCCAAAATGAAGCAAAGTCATCAGTAGCAAACTTTTAAGTTCTCCAGAACTGAGCTTCATCAGTTTGGATTCCTACCTGATACCAAGTTCTGGAGAATATAATTAGTCCTGAACAACAAAATCCTCGTTTCTCATATTTCTTGTATATTCTCATACTGTATACAAAACATACTAAATGTTGAGGAGGTGCTAGACCCTTGTATTTAACTTAAAAGTTTGAGTAAGCCATGTGAATAATCCAGAAGTTAAGGTGGGCATGCTAATCCACTTGATTCAATTTATGTAGAAAATACATCTATTTGTTCCTTCTGCCCTATCCAGTGCCAGCACCAGGTTGCTGGGGCCCCTGAAACAAAGCCCTGCATTTAGTCTTCCCCACAATCACGCCAGCCCCCTGATGGGCGCAACCATTCTCACTGGTACTCATCCAGGGGTTGACCCACCTATGTGGACCCTCAGATGGGGATTGGCTTTCAAACAATGGCCAACCCCTCATGCCGCTCCTGTTTTGATGGGTCCTCAGAGACATATTACCCGAACGTGTATTCTGAACAGGCCGGCATTAAATTTCATCACTTCACAGGAGTATGGACAAAGCCCAATTTTTGCGATTTTGCACATTCAAAAGCATCCCCAGCTGCACAGCACACACAAAGCAACTTATTCAAATTTGTCACAAAGCGGGCAGAATTCCATCTTCTTAGTTTGTCCAGATAGCCGGGAAAGAATGTATTGCTTTAGCAGTGCCGTGGAAGTGCTAATGGAAGCACATTGTGCTCCAGTGAAAGGGAAGATGATCCTTGAAAATATCCTTGGGCTGGAGAGGTTTTCTGCTGTAGATTGGATCATATTGAGTAAGACTATTATTCTACAGCCCAAGGGAGTTTTTTTAAAACATTATAGGGCAAGTAGGGGATAACCACAATCTCTACCACAGGAGGAGGTGAGGGATTTAGTGGCTGAAAAACTAGAAGAATGAGAAATACTGTTGTGTGAACCACAATAATAAGAAAATTTACTGCCTTACAGATTTCCAGTTCTGATCTTAAAAGGCTTTTATTGTATGTTTTATTAGCTCTGCGAAGCAGTGTAAATCCAGGCCCTGTCAATGTTCCATGCCTTTGCTTCTTATATTTGGGATGCAGGTGTCAGAGACATGTAACAGAGAGAAACACCAAACCAAGATCCGGATCAGACTGTTCATTGAAAAATGGGTTAGCAGCGAGAACGAAGACATGTCCTAGCGGTGGCTTTAAGGGGCTATAAATAATCATACAAGACTACTGAAAGAAACACATCACTGAATTTTTAGTCGCTGAATACATGCCATGAATACATCTTGTTTAAGAACAAAATCACAAGTTTTACTCCCGTTTCTCACCATCCAGCACAAAATGCATGCAGAAATAAAACTTGAAATTCTGGCTGAAACTCAAGTTGAAACTCAAGCCCTCTTTTGCCCAACAGATGTTGTTCCATTGCTGCATTTACATTTGCAACTTTGTATTCCAAGTTGGTGCTTGACCCTTGCTAGAGCGTTTGCTAAATATAGGCTGAACTGTAAGCTTGCTACTTCCTGGTGTGCTGTGCTAGCACCCACTGACATGCTTTCATCTGCCATGTCTCTAAGGGACTCATGTGTGGCACATTTGACTCTCTTCCCCACTTCCTTACAGCAACTCTGACTAAAAGAGACTGAGGGTGCAATCCTAACCTATAGTTAGGACGGCACAGTTAGGCTAGCAAAGTTTGGCTGGCACAAGGGACACCATAACGTTTGTTTCAACCCATCTCGGAGTCAGGGAGGCCAGCACCCAGATGAGCTCTATCCCTCCCTGACTCCGAGAGTGGTCCAAACACACTATGACTGGCCCAAGATCACCTTGTGAGCTTTATGACTTAGTGGGACACCCTAACCATCACACTAATCTAGCTACCCTTGTACCTCAGCCTCCATATTAAATATGGTTGTGGTAGGATATTGTTGAACAAGAGCTTTAACATAAAGAGCAGAAAACAAGTAGCCCACTTAGTTTAGGAACGACAGAGGCATTTGTCCCCAGCTTGAAAGACACTGTGGAGACCTGGGGGTGAGGGTAGGTAATCCTTGGACAGCCCCATCCTAACTACATGTGGAATAATGCAGTGGCGCCAATGCAGTGCCTGCTGTATCGCGCAGGGGAGTTTTGGCCTCCAGAGGTCTCCCCAGCCTATGGGAACATTCGTTCTCTTGCCCCAGGGGTGCCAGGTCCACTTGGACCTGTGCCAGCTCCATAGCTGGTGCAGGTCTGGACGCATAAAGGCAGATCAAGGCCAGGAAAGGGGTTTGGATTTGGCGGATGCTACTGCTGCTAAACCTGCTCCCTTCCCGATCCACCCTTCTCCCTGCCCCACTTGCTGCCCCCTTCTGGCCAACTCCCAGCCTGCTTCACCCACACCCTATGTGTACTTACACACAGGGGCAGTGGGCGTCTGAAGGCTGCTAGTGCACAGAGCCAGCGTCTCGCCCCTTGCTATGGTGGCCAGTCTGTGTGCTCTAGTTTCTCACTTTTTGTGACAAATGAAAGCAAAGCACCATACACTGCTGGAATGCTTGTTCCAGTAGTGTACGGCGCCAATAGGACTGGGCTGCAAGTGTCTTTATTCTCTGCACCTTGCTTTAACAAACAGGTTTTCTGTTTCATGCACCTACTTCAGTGTTTATAGCTGCAGTTTAAAATAACTTGCACTACTCCGGCTGTTTAATGTTTAAGGCTGAACCTTAAATCACAATTACAGAGGTAACGCTCACTGCAAACATATTTTACGGGCTACCCACACTGGCATGTCTGCTATAAGTAGCACTACTAAGCTTAAATGTACAGGCGCTTTAATATCAATGAATGAAGTATAAGACTTTGCCCCAGGTCTCCCAGCAACCTGGTGTTGGCATTGCAGGAGAGAATAGCCTTGCAGGTTTAAACATGGGTATTTTCAGCTTTTCCACCACCGCTAATGAAAAGTGTGTCATTTTGAGTTTCTGATGGGCTGCACATGTGGAAGTGCAAGTGGATGGAGCTAAATTGTGTTTTTCTTCTCTCATTCCATCACTCCTGGAAATGCTCTGCTTAGATCCATCCACCTTTCTTAGAGGAAACAATTTGTGGACTCTTAACAGACACGCAAGAGGCTTTGCCAATAGGGCTCTTAATCCTCTCCATTGTAACCTAAAGACTACTACAAGGGCAATGGTGTAGTTGTGAATGACTACAGGAGCTCTTCATGACAACCCGCTTAACCAGGCCCCCAAGGGGTACCAGGCAGTGCTGGTGGGCCCCGGTATGCGGATCCGGGATCTGCTTTACTGTGGTTCCCCGCAGCCCCAACCCCTGCGCACCTATTTGTTTGTAACAGTTTGTAACAAGCAGGCACGCAGCCTCTTACAATCATTGCATGACTCTTGCTTTAACAGACAAGCAACCAGGGGAGCTAGAAGGGACAGTGAACATTAACTTCCTGTTCCTGCTTCTTGTTAATGCTCACTAGCCTTCCTGCTTGCTTCTCTGTTAAAGTACAAATATCAACAACCTCAGATATGCAGACAATGGCAGAAAGTGAGGAAGACCTAAAGAACCTTCTGATGAGGGTGAAAGAGGAAAGTGCCAAAATTGGCTTGAAGCTCAACATTAAAAAAACAAAGATCATGGCAACCACTCCCATCACTTCCTGGCAAATAGAAGGGGAAGAAATGGAAGCAGTGACAGACTTTATTTTCCTGGGCTCCAAGATCACCGCAGATGGTGACTGCAGCCATGAAATTAAAAGATGTTTACTTCTTGGGAGGAGAGCTATGGCAAACCTAGACAACTTAATCAAAAGCCGAGACATCACCCTGCCAACAAAGGTTCGCATAGTCAAAGTGATGGTTTTCCCCGTAGCAATGTATGGCTGTGAGAGCTGGACCATAAGAAAGGCAGAGCGCCGAAGAATAGATGCTTTTTAATTATGGTGTTGGAGAAGACTCTTGAGAGTCCCCTGGACTGCAAGGTGATCCAATCGGTCCATCCTACAGGAAGTCAAGCCTGATTGCTCCCTGGAAGGACAAATCCTGAAGCTGAAGCTCAATTACTTTGGCCACCTCAATTACTTTGGCCACCTTTTCTAAAGAGAGGACTCTTTAGAAAAGACCCTCATGCTGGGAAAGATTGAAGGGAAAAGGAGAAGGGGGCGGCAGAGGATGAGATGGTTAGATAGTGTCACCGAAGCAATGAACATGAAGTTGGGCGAACTCCGGAAGCTAGTGGAGGACAGGGAGGCCTGGCGTGCTGTGGTCCATGGGGTTGTGAAGAGTCAGACATGACTTAGCGACTGAACAACAATGTTCAGTAGTGAAGGCACTGAGGTAGGGTTCTCCTTGGTTTTCTGTACCTGGGGGCAAGGACAGGAATGCATCCCTCACAGATACTGGGTCCACCTGTATCAAGCATTTATCCACTCCTGGAAAAGGGGTTCAAATATGCAACTTAGGGTCCAATCCTATCCAACTTTCCACCACCAAATGCAGCCACAGTGAAGCCTCAAAGTAAGGGAACAAATGGCAAGGCCTCCATGACTGTCTCCCCCCACAAGATGCAGCACATGCCCCGTTAGCACGGCTGCATCTGCGCTGGAAGGTTGGATTGGATTGGGACCTCAGGCAATTGCAGGGGGGTAGGCTGGGGTGCCAGGCTTGACAGGTAAGAGGAGGAGGCAGCACCAGGTACATCATTTTCGTTTTTAAAAGACAGTATACCCCTGAATGCCAATTCCTAAGTGGCAGAAGTAGGAGGGGAGGGTTTTGCCTTGTGCCATGCTTTGTGGGCTTCCATGATACACTTGGATGGCTACTATGGAAACAAAATGGTGGACTTCATCCACTGCTTTGGGACACAAGAGGATGAAGTCCCACTAGGTTCAATGGAGCTTACACCCAAGTAAGTGCACACAGGACTGCAACACCACGAGGAGGCAGAGTAGCAGGACAAGCACCATCCAATTGGAAATCCCTCTCTCCCAACAGCATTCCAGAGGATATGGTTTGGGGCGATGAAAACATCTGGCCATTGCCAAAACAACGGGCAGTTCCTCACTTTTTATGATGCCTGCAATATAATACGATATTAAAAGGGAGCATTTTTGTAGCCACCCAACCTGAAGCTGAAAAGCCACAGAATAAGCTCCTGGATGCTTGTGGCATACATCTCCTCTTCCTTTCCTGCCTGCCAGGTGTGCTGCTCTTGTCCTACTACAGCTGCCCCAACTTCTGGGGCATCTCACTTTTTTTATTTTTAGAGAAATCAGGATGCAGCTGCATACCCAGCAGGGGTGGGTATAACAAGGGCAGTGGCAGGAGAGGAACAAGGAGTGAGCCAAGCCTGGCCTTGGCTTTCCACCTCCTTCACACAGGCCTGCATTCCAGATAGAACACTGGAGAATGGGAGGAGCAAAGGTTGGCATGTCAGGATGCCCCTGGCTGGCTATGTATGCAGTGTTGCATCCAGGGCCGGCTTTAAGCCAAGGTGACCCTTTAAGTCAGGGGGCCCTACACTAGCAGGGTGAGCATATTGCCTGTGGCTGCAGCTGGGATCTCTATGGGCTGTAAGTCAGTGGGGCGAGCAGAGCAGCTTTATCTTGGTCTCTCCACCTGCCTCTGCCTCTGAACAGCCCAAAATGGGCCACCTGGAAGCAGTTGGCAGTGATGTTATATCACCACCAACTACTTCCACATGCCATGCTTTGCATGTGGCATGAACAGAGCTCTTCTTGGTGAGTGGCAGTGATGTCATGCAGGAGGAACGCAGGGGAATTCAGTTCCACTTGTTAAAATTAGGGCTGACTCCACCCACTTCACTCTCCCCCCCTCCCAATTCCTCTGCAAAGAGCTTTTCTTCTTGGTTGGCCGGCACTCAGAGGGTTAAAGGGAGCGACTCCTGATTCCTAGGGGGGCAAAGGCAGTGATGTCATTCAGGGGGAACGGACCAGAACGGGCGTTCCGGATGCTAACGGGCTCCGTGGCTGGTTCTGGGTTACCGACAAGTGCCAATCAAAAGTGAGTTCCTGTTCCTAAATCATTTGAATGACACCACTGGTGAGTGGGGGGGCCCCGCAGGGAGGGTTAGGGGCCCTGCAGGAATAACCCACATTGGGCCCCGCCACTGCTAGAGCCGGCTCTGGTTGCACCTCTGCCCTTGTGTCCAGAAGATGCTGCTGGGTAATGGTGTAGCTAGAGGGGGTAAAAGCACTATTTAACACTAAGCAATGCACCAATTATTTATGGTGCTGAAATATTCAGTGTAAGTGGCCCCTCCCTCTCGCCACCAGAGCCATACCAGGTAGCCAGAGCAACACAATGGAGATGCTTCTCTAGTTATGCCACTGCTGCTGGGATGTTTAGGGGGCAGAGAGGCTCAGGGTGGGTCCTGCTTAAATGTGGGCACCGCCTAGTGATGGCTGAAGAAATTGCAGGCTCTCCTTTAAAAATTCCTTGTTGAGACTGGCAGGAATTGAACTATCGTGTCAGAGATTAAAGGCTCCAGTGGGTAACATCATCACCCTTCTCCTGCACTAGAAGTGTTGGATCTGTGCTCAGGTAGGATTATGCTCCTGTCAATTGTGCCTTTTCATTTAATTTGCCTACTGGAAATATGTCTTCCAAATGGTCTCATCTTGTTTCTCAAGTCCAATTCACACTAAGGTCTGTCTAAGTCCAAGTCCAATTCACACTAAGGTCCAATTCACACTAAGGTCTGATATGCCCAATAGTGAAGGCATATGTTCTCTAAAAGTTTAACTCTTCATGAAGCATCATTCTAGAAAACACAGTTGATCAACGAGGCAGGAAACTGGTGCTGATTGGCCCTGCTCTACCCAGAATGCATTGCTTTCATGACTACAGTAGTTGTCAATCTCACCCAGGATGAATAGCACTGTAACAAAGCAAAGGTAAAGGAACTTTATTATTTAGAGTGCAATCCTAACCTGGAGTTAGGCTGGCACAGTTAGGACTGCAAAGTTTGGCTGGCACAAAGGACGCCATAAAGTGTGTTTGGACCACTCTCTGAGTCAAGAGAGGCCAGCACACAGATGTGCATCATCCTCCCTGACTCCAAGAGTGGTCCAAATGTGCTTTACAGTGGCCCTTGTGCCAGCCAAACTTTGCTGGCCTATCTCCAGGTTAAGATTGCGTCCCTAAGGTAGTACTGTATTCCGCAGCTATGTTGTTCGTATGTATACTACTGCTTGTTGTAGTGAACACCCCAAGTAAGATGGGATACTGTGTGTCTAGAAATACATGAAGGTTGTATGCCAGGAAATATATGCAGTACTCTTGCATGGAGATAAGGAGAAAATTGATAAGTTGTACTTCCCTTTTCAGAAAAAGGAAAAAGGAGGGAGGGGATTTTTGGTTGTTGAGTAATTCTCTGTATTGCAGTACATTGCTTTGCTGTCACCAGAAACCACAATTATTGTATATCACTTCAATCAAGGTAAGAATGCGGACCAAAGTCAGTAACTTTTTTTAGCATCTGTTATTTGCTTGACATGATGTTTCTTTTGCAAATATCATGTGGACTCCAGGTAATTGGCTCCTTGATAGGTGACAAAGGCAAAACAGCCTTGTTATAGACTATACAACTGGGAATTTCTGGTGTGATTGTTTAAAAAAAATGCTAGAAGGCTGCCAAGTGACTAGTCTGTATTATTTATTGTTGTTCTTCAGATGCCTGAATGGGGAGAAACTGTGGCTTCAAAGGGAAAAAGGATTTAAAAACCACCTTACCTGTAACCAGGAAGAAAATAATCCTCTTGCTAGGCTAGGTTTGGAACAGCCTAATGATTTTCAGTTCCTTCTACATGTACCAGTGTTGAGTCAGTTGTGTGCTGCAGGGAAGTGGGAGAAAACGGTCAAGACAATGAAACCTCTGTTATCCTCAAAAAGCCCACATTTCCCAATCTTCTGTTCATTGTTGACTTTTGGGAAGAAATACACTTCTAAAATTCACACCGTGACTGAGATTGAAAACGGGCATGGGGCGGTCAGTCCCATGATTGTTTGTGGCTTGAGAGTGGAAATGAGACCAATAATAGACCAAGAAGCCACTTTTTCTTTTCTTTTTGTGAACAGGGCAATTTGCAGGTCTAGTGGCCTCACCGCTTTCCAGGTAATTGGATGCGATGGGTGGTGAGGTAAGGATGTTGCAAACATTTTGCCAGGTTTCAGCTCTGGGTCCTGCATGGGTAGAATCTTGAGGCTTTGTGGCTGAGTTTTAAGCCAGCAACATTCAAGTTTGGCATTGCATCCTAACAATGGCAGGCAGGAAGAAATGTGCACGGCGACGTTTCCCCACCCGTTCCTCCAGGGTCGGCTCTAGCAGTGGCGGGGCCCAATGTAGGGCATTCACATCTGCTCTCCCCGTACGGCCCCCCACTCACCAAGAAAGGCACTCATGGTGCTGTGCGCAACACCAGGAAATAGTTGGTAGGTAACCTGGTGACATCACTAGCAACTGCTTCCAGGAGGCCCATTTGGGGCAGTTAGGGGCAGGTGGGAGGGTCTAAAGTAAAGCTACTCCGCTTGCCCCATTGACTTTCAGTCCGTAGAGATCCCGGCTGTAGCAGCAGGTGATATGCTCACTGCGCTGGTGTAGGGGCTCCCAAAGTGCGGGGCCCAATGTGATGACATTGATCACATTGGCTTAAACCCGGCCCTGCCTGACTCCCTCAAGCAAGGCTTTGCAGACTCCCCTTGAGCCTTTCAAACAGTCAGAAGAATTCTGGGAAACAGGGTGGGATGGGGCCCAGGCAGGAAATAAGACTTCCCAGTGTCTGATATGGCAACCAAATGCCGTCCCCTGACCTGGCAGCACAGCAGCCACTAGAAGGGAAAAGTGGTGGGAAAGTGTGTGTGTGTGGGGGGGGGAGGGACGGGGAGCGCTAGCTCTAGCTCTTGTCCGTCTGCTCTGTTCCTGCCTTTCTTTTCAGATCCAGATGTAGGGAGGAGCTGGAGCAGCTGAGGTAGATGGAGAGACACCAAGCAGATGCTGGAAGGAACCAGCTTGGTCAGCCTCAAGGACAGGTCAGTTCTTGGTACAGGGATCTGCAAAGAGGAGGAAATGCTCCAGGCTTGTGTGGTTGATGTTCTTTGGGCATTCAAGGGTTTCAAATTGCATGCAGGAACAAAGGCAGGGCCACCAGGGAGCATGGCTATTGAGTGGCAGTGAGGTGTGTGGTCAGCTGGCGTGCTCCTGTTTTGTTTCCCTTTTATGCACTTGTGGAATGTGAAGCAGGGGAAATACTGTCTGATAAGGGCTTTGGTGTACTTCCATTCCTGTGCCTCCATTGCTTCTCTTACCAATTATCCTCCCCTACCTTTGTTTTGTTGTGGGATTTGTTGTGGAACAAAATTAGAGTCCTCCTATGGTAGTTGGTAGAGAAGAAGCTGTGTGTGTGTGTTTTTTTAGCCTGATGTCCAAAACAATGCGTAAATTAGCAACTGCATTGCTAAATCGACAACTGGGTTTCGATGAAACTTGGCCTTTGTGCTTTGCTAACCTAGTTTTTACCTAAGAGTGTGAAGACTGACAGATCCTTCCTTCCTGGAGCTGCAGGGAAGTTCCTTGACCTTCCAAGGAGCTCTGCTTTTGAGTGTCAGTGCATTTTCCCAGCATGGTAGCTTATGTTATTAATGGTTTCTCATAAGCATTTGTCTTTCCAAACTATTCCTGTCCTGAAATACCTTTTCCATTTAGCTGCCAGTGTTTGTTTTTGATAATGCAAATACACCTTTTTTCCGACACATTGTGTGGTAGGTGTGCAGAGAGTTGGCAAAACATATGTAGCTCAAACTCAAGTGAGCAGAACAGAAACAGATGTTTGAGCATCAAACAATCCTGAAAGGGCTGGTTGATTCCGAAAGAATTGATGCCAAGGCTCCCAGCTGAAAACGCGGAGGAAAAGGCAACATGAAAAAGGATTAAGGGCCTGATCCAAAGGGCCTTATTGCCTGTGATACATGTGAACCGCCTGCTAAAAATGTTGCAAACAGGCCATAAAGCAGGTTCATGGCACCCAGAGAGGAAGGAGCACTGGTGCTCTGCCAGCACTGGCGACTAGTTTTCAGGGTGTGGGGGAAGCAAGGAGGGAGTGGTACGGTGGAGGAGGGAGGATCGGACCTGCAAGGGGGACCCAGCGGTGGCTTCCACCATGGGATCCAGTGGCCCGCCCTGGGCCAGGCAGCCCAACATGGGGCTGCTTGATTCTCTGCCAGCAAAATAGCTAGCAGAGACTTCAAGAGTCCCATTGTAGGGGCTGGGGCTCTCCCTGGGGGAAGGGCACAAATATCCCCTTCCCCCAAGGAGAACATAGTACCGCTGCAGATCCTGAGGGATGCAGTGGTAGCCATTTTGCTACCGCTGCTTCTGCTGGAGTCAGGCAACTCAGGACTGGGTTGTAAGACTTCAACGTCAAGACTTGTCAGTTCTGGATGGGCATGCATTCCAAACAGGGTCAAGTCCAGTCGTCCCCAATTAGTGTTGCAAACTTTCAAATCGGCTCCTGTGCTTGTGTCTTCAACAGCAGTTTGATCTGGAGCAATTAGTGAATGGTGGTGTTTAGCTCAGTGCTGCAAAATGTTCCATCATTGAGATCAGCATATCGAACCATTGTGCAAGGCACAGGAGCAGGCCAGGATAATTTTTTCTAACCATTGGCAACTCGCAAAATCAAGCCAACAGCAGGGTCAGAGCACACCAGCTGTCAAAGCCTGAGAAACAGCTGGCGCGGAGGTGATTCACCAGATAAGAATCACGTCTAATCTGGCAGCCCTATTTGGAAATGACAAAACTTGTCAATCACCTATATCTACAACAAAAACCTAGTTTATGTGGGATGATAGCAGATTAGAACCTTCCCCCCGCCCCCTGCTGGCAGGCCTCCCTAGGCAGGGAGCTTTTGCCATGGGAGAGTTCAATTCAATTCAGTTCAGAGCATTGTCTAAGAGCCTAAACTGCAAATCCAGACTTCCTTGAGTCTTGCCCCTGCCATGAACTCACTTGGTGTTTTTAAGAAAAGCCACTCCCAAGCCACTTCAGCTCCACAACTGCAATATGCAATACTTACAAACCCACAGGTTTCTTAGGTAATCAAGAAAAAACCGAAGGAGCACTTTGCATACTCAAAACATGCTATACAAATGCTAAGGATCTGTATTCAATTAAGCACTCTCTTGTCTGCATTTAGGTCATGCAATAAATCTAAATGTGAACAGGTTCAAATGTGCTGTTATGATCATTGACGCGTTCTCCATTACCCTTATATTTTGCTCTCCATCTATCCCACAGTCCAATGGGTCCCAAACATCTTCCATGAAACCCTGGGTTTCCTTGGAAGATTGTCAGGGATTCCTCAATCAAAAGATCAGAATGGCAGATAAGCTTCCCTGAATGACAGTTTGATCACCACAATTCTGGCTTCCATATCAATTGTTCCCTAATGTCCAACTTTAAGATACCGTTGGGTGGATTTGGGCAGTGCTTACAGTGCAATGTCTTTTGCTTATAGGGCAGTGCTTCCCAACCTCCTGCCCCTTTAAGGCAATGAAAGGATGGTAAGAAGCCCCCGCTACAACACGTTTCTTACCTCCTCCTTGTCAGCAGTGGCAATGGTGGGGAAAATCCGGAAGTGACAGGCACCATCCATTCACCACCCCCATAAGGGGGGATTTTTTAATGCAAAATCTAGGGAGTTCCCCAGGTTGGAAACTGCTGAAATAGGGTGACAGTGATACCCAACCAGCCTTGCATGAATGGAGAGCGTGTCCTAGAATCCTCAACAACAACCTAACTCCCCAGGTGCCCATCTCCAATCCTTGATAGCTTCCCCCCAACCCAACCCATTCCACCCTTTCTCGTCCTCCTCTTTCCTTTGCCACTAGTCTTCTCCTCTGTCCAGCTTTATTTGCCATTCCGCCTTTTGAAAAGACAGAGAAGTAGGAACTGGAACCAGAGGAGAGTGGCGGCGGATCTCCCTTCCAGGTCCTTCTTTGTGAACCGTACCAATCCTAGCTGGATGGAGGATAAGAGCAGTGGCAGAGGTACAGCAAGGCAGCCCTGGAGATGGCAAGTGGATGTAGGGCAGCGCCTACCCCACTCCCAGGCTGAACCTGGCCAGTTTACCATGTCTCATGGGTAGGCCAGTGCTGAGAAAGCTTGGATTTCTTGGCAGCCATCTTGGGAAAAGCTCCTGAAGGCATAATGTTTTAAAACTGCCATCAATCATCCATTGACGGACAGAAACCAATTATCTTGCATCTTTGTTTTCCGTATTGTTCTGTCCATAAATCTGTTTTCTGCTTTCCCACTTTTTTTTGACATTATTCCACTAGTTTTGACATTATTCCACTAGCCCACGAAAACTAGTTTTACCCATGAAACTTGTTTGTGTGGTGAAAGTTCCTTTTTCTTTATTCCACAGTTTGAGGTTGAGAAAATGAGCACTAGCACTTGTCCTCCAGCTGTCTTCTCTTATTCTGCTGAAACTTCTGCAGCTGGCATATCATTCATGTCAACCCCAAAGCATGCAGTGTTTTTAAAAGGAAAATTAAAAGGTACCCCTTTCGATTAATCTTTGTAGACTTGTGTCCACGTTAGGAAAGCAACAACTCATTTTGCAGCCTCAGGGTGCCTGCAGCTCTGGCACTTAACTTACAGCAAAAGTCTCTTAGGTTTTATATTCTCTCAGCTGCTTCAATATTTTGTATGTACACCTACATGCACTAAGCAAGACAATACGATCACGAGAGAACAAAACTCAACCCATTGTATCAACTACACTCACACCCACCAACAGGCCTTGCATGAATGGAGAGCAATGACTTTAACACTCAAGTCATTCAATAGAAGGGTGACATTTGGACTAAATTTAAGTCCCTCTTTATTATTTTCCACCACTTCAAATTATTTTTGCATCTGTTTTATAACTGTGTGGAAACCTCTGTGTGAGTAGGATTGTCAAGGCTAGCTTCAGGGGCGGCTGGTGAGGCTGAGAATTGGCAGGGCCAATGTCACAGATGTTCCATGCTCCAGTCTCATTAGCCCATGGTCCAGTAATTCCCAAACAGTTTAGCACCAGATCCCACTTTTAAAACTCTATTGGGACCCACCTGGGTTTGCGAGACTTCAAAAAAAGATCTAGAAATAAATACCCAGGGGTGGGGTTGCACGTCTAATCCGTAATTTCTAGGGTTACCCAACAAACACTGGCAATAAACACTAGGAAGAAACACTGGGGAGGATGGACGAATGGGAGAAATAAACACCTGGTCACCGCCGGGTAATTTTTTACAAAAAAAAATATGCCCGGGGGTGGCCGAAATCCACTTGGGGGGGGGGTCAGGGATGGGACATATACACACCCGGGCGAAGCCGGGTACATAAAAGCTAGTAAGTAATATAATAAGTGAAATAATGAGGTGTGTCCTGACTTCATGTTCTAGACAAGCAAATGGCCGTCTCTCATATGCTTTGGCTTGTACATAACGTCTCAAGGCTCAATTTCTTATAGTACAATCTGAGTTGATTAAAAAAAAAGAGCACCGAGCCTTGGAAAAAATTTATATGACAGGAAAACCACCAAAAAAAGTTTAAGAACTGAACGTTAAATCTGAGCTTTGTCGGACATCCAAGTCTTACAAGCCATCCAAGATTCTGTATAGGAGACGTCCTACACAGATGATTGAAAGCGAACTATATCTTGGGTAAGGAGACTCTGACAATTGTTGCTATAATAAAACAAAAGTTTATGAGTTTTCCTCAGGCTAAGCAAATGTTATACAATCTTGGGACATACCTTTCCTGTCAGCTTGTAAACACCATGTTTTCTGCTACTCGGCCTGAAATGTTCCAGTGCCATTTAAGTACTCAGTATGGATTGGCAAGCACATCTTGGGACCCAGCAAGTACCTGGGCATCTTGAGTACTGTGATTTTATTTATTTGAAGAATTTATACTCTGCCTTTCCCATGCTGAAGCAAATTCCCAAGGAGGCTTACATGGGCAGACTAATCTAAACCACCATTTAAATGGGGTTTTAATAAATATACAGAATTATGTGATTCACCAAATCCTCAGCCCCAGATGTAGCCTTCACAGCCAGAGGAGAGAACCACACTGTGTGCCATTGAGCTTTAGCAGGCAATCGTAAGTCAAGCCTGGGCAGGTTCTCAAGGTTGTATTCCATTCTTTGCCGACTGGCCTCACTCATTCCCACACTGGCTAATCAACTCCATAGTGTTCTGCCACAACAGGTACTGCATCTTGTCACAGCTTGGAATTCTGTTTCCTGCCCAAAAACAGACCACGGATTTTCCTGCTTAGCCTCAGGCAGTACCAGCAAGTCAACCATCAGTCCACACCTCCTGCCAGCAAACTATTAGGCTGCCACACAGTAAGGTGAATTGTACAAGGACAGTAGAATCTAGAGGTGCTTGTAGAACATTGAGGACCAAATTAGCCAGGCATCGCTCATGCTACAGGCAGGCATGCCCAGGATCTCCTGGTACCTCGGGTGATGTGCCAAGTGCTGCACCACTTCCCTGATGATTTACCAGACTGTGCCCCTCCTACTCCCTGGAATGGAAAAGAAAGTCAGATGGAGCAGAGGAAGAAATGTGGAGGAAAGGACAGAAGAGTGATGAGCTAAAGCATCAGCTCTAGCCCACAACTCTCCTCTCTTTCACACTTCCTGTTCCATTCCAGTCCTCAGTTCCTTTTCCAATCCAGAGAGTGGAAGAAGGAGAACAGTGGAAGCGGGCGCTTTCTGTCAGTTAATTGCCTGAAGCGCAGTTGATTGACAGTCTCAAGTCTCACAGATGGGTCCATATCCACAGATATAGTAGCCAGTCTTTGCTAAAAAAACAACACATGTAACTTTGAATGTTTGAAGATACTGGGACAGGTTGCAGCTACTGCACCCTCCACCCCATTCCCCCTATACTACTATTTCTCTCAAATAAGAACTGTGCTCTCTATTTCTGTAACATAATGAACTTCAGTTAGAAATGAATACAGTATTTTACTCCCATTATGCAAAGCTCACTTTAAAAGCAATATTAATCTAGTAATAGATTTTATCTTTGCAGTACTTAATTTCAACACTATGGACATCAAAGAAAAACAATGTTTAAAGGGGAAAAAAACTATTCAAAACATGGCAGGGAGATAGATTTATTGATACAGCACTAGATTTTCATATGTGAAACCAGGCCCGGCCCAAGACCAAGAATAAACAGTAGACTTACCATAATTTTTAGAGTTGAAATCGGGACCAATTGAGGCATGGCATTCGGGGTGTGTGTGTGTGTGTGTGTGTGTGTGTGTGTGTGTGTGTGTGTGTGTGTGTGT
>JAJKFI010000002.1:16940690-16980426 GCA_029204185.1 Lerista edwardsae
ACACACACACACACACACACACACACACACACACACACACACACCTGTCAAGATATCATAGCCAAATTCTTTAGGATTAAAAGTAATTATACATCAAACCAGTCCAGGAAAATTATCTTATAGCAGCAAAGCTCTCATTCAAGTAAAGACTTCTGGATCATGTATTCATACAATTTGCATTGTATTAGCCATCAGACTAGCTGAGTGCCAAAGACAGCAGTCAATTTTTTTTAACTAAGCCAGAACTTCAAATTGTAGGGACCACATGAAAGGATTGTTCCACCAACTGTATCTCCTCTGCTTTTAGCATGTTCAAACTCATTTTGTGTTGTTACACAAGTTTCTTATACCTGCAGAAGGCATTATTGTGGAAAAATAATGAAAATTTTCAGAAAAACATGTTTGTTTCTCCGTTTTTTCAAATGATCCAAATGACAAAATTGCGGCCTTGATCAGAAAACACTGATTTGTGAAGTCTGTGAACATTGTAGGTAAAGGAACAGATACCCCTTGTTATTATCAAAAGATAACATCCTTGGTAAAACCAAAACATGTTGTATAAAACAAAACACCCCCCCCCAGTTGCCCTTGGATGTCCTCAGAGAGAACTGTAGGACATAAAGGTAATTATGTTGGAACTGGGGTATTGAAGATAGCAAAAGCACATTCACAAAACATCATCTATTACCATTGATAGAGCACTGTTGAAAAGCAACAGTGAAAAACACAGTTCTGAAAGGGCAAGGGTAAAGAAGGGGACGAGCTCTTCAAAAGCTTTCTCTTTCATCATAGGTTTGTTACCTGCTTTCAACAGAAGACAACCTAGTTTTAAGATATGCAACAATTTAAGGATTGTGGCAGTGAACCTCTTTCAATCCCCCCAAATGGACTCTTGTCCTCTCTCTAGCTTCCATTTTAATTTATTAGCCATAATCTTTTATTAGCCAATGGCTATGGGTCATGCCTTGTGGGGATGCATTAGGAAGCATTCATGAGCTGTTTCTCTTACAAGTCATTGGGCTTGTAAGATTTCATTGGATTCATAAAACCTAATCTGTTGAATATCTGCCTGGCTCCATCCCTGCTCAGCCCAATGTTGAGTCTGAAGAACAAGGCAATGTGGCTGCAAGAAGCCCAATTTGTAATGCAAGTACAATGTAGAAGCCTGTATACAAAATCAGTCCGTGGAAGAGAATCCTGGCATATTAACATAATTCTCATTACATGCTTTTGGCGGACAAGGGAAAATAGCATCCTAAACCAAATATTTTTTGATATTTAATATTTCTAAAAATGGGAGAATAGCCATTATTGCCTCTGGTTCGTTGCAGAATCCCTAGGTCATGATGGTGCAACACACCATGAGCGAACATGAGCCTGCTTAGTTTCTTTTGTGCTCGTTTTAGAGTGTTATATATTGCAAACTTTGAGGACATGTCAGCTGCCCTCCCCTTCTGCTTTTGCTTTGTTTAATACGCAGCATTAGTAGCATTGACTTACGCAGCATTGACTTCAGCCAGTGTGACCAATGTCATCACATTGGACCCCACAGGCTCCCGCACCAGTGCAGCAAGCATATCACCTGCTGCTGCAGCTGGGATTTCTATGAACTTTAGGTCACTGGGGCAAGCAGAGCAGCTTTACCTTGGGCCCACTTTACCTGCCCCTGCCTCCGAAGTGCCCAAAATGGACCTCCTGGAAGCAGTTGGTGGTGATGTCACCATGTCACCACCAACTATTTCCAAGTGCCACGCGTGGCACCACAAGCACGTTTCTTGCTGAATGGGGGCCCTGGGGGAGGACAGGGGGTCCCACAGGAATGCTCCACATTGGGCTCCGTCACTCTTGGAGCCAGCCCCGCTCAACATAATGAGCCCTTCAAGAGAACTCTACAGCTTGTTCTGCATCTTTTGGGTTGGTCTAATAAAAGATAGTCTAGATCAGTGGTTCCCAACCTTTTTTTGGCCATGCTCCACTTAAGCATCTCGAAAATCCTTCTGCCCCCCTGTGACATATAATTCTTATTATACAAAAAGTGATCTCCTAGTCACGTGGAGGAAGACTAAAAGGCCATTAACTTGGTTTAAACAAGGTTCCAAAGAACATGGCATCCATGAAAGAGAAAAATAAAAGATGGCACGGAAAAAGGGAAATTTAAAAAACGTTCTTAGCTTAATTTATGAATAAGATATAAGAACAAATAGCAGGCTTTCAAATTCACTGTTAATAACTCAAAAAGTTCAAAACATTCACTGTTAATAGCTCATTCTCGAATTGCCCACCATAAAAATCAAATTGCCCCCCTGTGGGGCGGGCACGTTGCCCCACATTGGGAACCACTGGTCTAGATTATAGTTCTAACACTGTAAACTGCTTTGATTACTCTCTCTTTAAAAGCAGTATATGGATATATTGAATAAGTTAAAATCCTGAACCTGGGGAGTGTTCAGGTGAGCAGGCAGAAGTCAAGAAGAATGAAGCAGCAGTACAGGTCTACCCCTAGGCTTGGATGATGGTGTTTAGACCAGTTTTTTCAAACTGTAGGTCAGATGTCAGGTGGGTCGCGGAAAGCTGGGAGCAGCCATCTTGGAAGCTGCAGACTTTACTCTTGCTATATTCCTTTTGTGAGTATTAAGAGCTTGAATTTTCAAGTGAAGGTTTTTTTAAAAAAAATTTTTTTTAGTTCAGTGTTTTTTTTACATATTTTGCCCTGATCTTGCTTTCTGTCAGGGATGTTTCATGGTTATATTGCAGTCCAAGAATGCCAGTTTGCATTCAAGGAGTATCATTTGATTATGTCACAATGACAACAATTCCTGCTTGATTATGTCAGTTCTGGCTATGACATCACTTCCAGTTGATGACATCACTTCCAGTGGGTCCTGACATGAGTGCCATTCTAAAAAGTGGGTCTTGGTCTAAAAGGTTTGAGAACCACTAGTTTAGACTCTTTATCACATACCTACAGGTTTGCCCCTATATGCTTCTCATGAAATAGTATCTACTTATTAGGGGACTAGCCTCTGAACATTAAAATATGGCATCTGAAGTTTTATTTCTTTGTATCTAACCAAATGGTGAGTGTAGCAAATCAGGCCATGGCCTCATAGTTTCCAGTGTGCCCCTAAGCTGCCAAATGTGTCTTTTCCCTCACAAACCAAATACTGCTGGTAGCCCTGCATTCCTGAACAATCTCAACAATTTTCCACAGTGAGATTAAACAGCTGATTAAAATTTTTTGCAGCAGAGATAAACAGATCCTGTGGAAGCTAAACTCAGAGAGAGATTGACTCACTGAATTCCAAACTGCTTCTGAAATTCCTGAGCTAAAGCCTTAATCCCATCACTTCAGAATACATCATCTTGTTTATTTGTCAGTACTGTCCAGATTTAAGCGCTATACAGCAAGACAGAGATGGCAGACATTTCTTTGCTCCCCCATATTGGGACTCTTAATTCCCTTAATTGGTTTGTCTAGAATTACAAATGGTTAAGGAACTATGACAAACACGGTGAGCTCTTAATCTGTTGGTTCAATATTTACCGGCAAAAGATAAAGAGGAAAGGTTCCCCACTCCCCCTGAAGCATTAGAACTGTCTGCGGCTTGAAACTGAATAGAGCATTCCCTGCTAAAAAGGTCCAGGGAATCTTTCAAGAATTGAGCTGGATAAGAAAATGATTCTGGTTCACACAATAAAAGCAAAGATATTGCAGAATTTTAGAGGTGCAATCTTTAGCAGTATCAAGCAGCCAAATAGCAAACGGTGCAGGCTGCAAAGTGTGAATATCCACAGGTATTGAAAAATAAACCAATATATTGATATTTTCTATCAATGTATATGGAATTTTACATAATTAACATGGCTCTCTGGGCATAGAAGATCAATACTAGGAAGGTCATCGCGTAATAACAGTATGTTTTGCTTGTTTCTCCACTTGTATCTTTGGTTATGTAAAACAGGAACAGTTTAGCATAGCAAAATGTGTTCTTCAAACAAAACAAATAGTCTCCTTCAACATATTTTATTTATATTTTAGAAGCAGAATTTTAATCAGTATATTGTTACAAAACAGTTTGTCGCAACAAAACATTTTATTATTTCTGAACCAATTCAAAATACAAACTATGTGTAGAGAAAAATCCTGCTTCACTTATAGAGCAAACCACCTCCCCTGCCCAGCTGAAAAAAAAAAAACTGCAGGAGAATAAATAAGAAGGAATGTGCTCAGATTTCCAAGAATCCCATTTCAAATTATTTGGAGAACTGAAAAAGGGAAATGAATACATGCTGACACCCATCCAAGAGATGATCTAAAAATATCCAAAGGCCCTAGTGCTAGTGCCAAATTGTGCCCCCATAACACATTGGACACTGCCATCAGTGCGGGTTCGAGGGTTCAGCATAGCCAGATGTACCATCTGACAACCATGGGTCCCTGGCTTGTGCCCTGCATAGCCAACCTCTGACCCATCAAGGATAGATGCACTCAGTAGTGCTTGAACACCCTAGTGCTGTTTACATATTCCTTTGCACTGTATTTTAGTGCAGTGGTTCCAAAACTGGTTCCACAACCCACCAGCCAGGGAACCCATCTTTCCCCTTTTAAGGTGTGGGGAGGAGGGAAGGTGATTGCAGGGAGGTGGGAAGTGATTGCCAGAATCACACCACTGCCAGGGATGAAAGGGGCTTTAAAAACTCACTAGTAGAAGTGCTGGCTTCCAGGGATTGTGGGGCGCCTCGCAAAGGCATCTGCAGGGCTCCCCAAGTCTTGGGATCTTTAAAAATAGCCATCGCAAGCCAATCTCCATTAGTGATAGCAACCCAGTTTCAGTTTGCAAAGTGGTTTGTTATTGCTATTTTTAGCGACTCTAAGGCTTGGGAAGTCCTGCAGATGCATCTGTGAGGCTCCCTGCACCCTCTGCAGGCCAGCATTTCCACTAATGAGTTTTTAAAAGCCCCTATTGTCCCTGGCAGCGGCATGATCTTGGCAACTGCATTGCTGCCTTCCCCCTCCCCCACAAAAACAGTGGGTCCCAAACTCTCAGAGAGTTTGGGAAGCACTCTTTTAGTGCATTTGTGAAAAGTGTCCATTACTTTATCTGAACCTTTGTTTCCTATCCCCACCTCTCAAAAAATAAACAGGCCATAAATAAACAGGCTATTGCAAATTCACACAGAGCCCTTTGAAGTTTTCACTTAAGTATTTCTATTTCGAAATACTATTTCTATTTCAAAATACTCAATTTCTACTATGAGCGCTCAATGCAATTGATTATTTGTGGGAGGTTTTTTCCTATCTGAATTCATGCTGCATTTGAGGGAACCTGACTGAGAGTACAATCCTAACCTTATTATGGATTGCCGGCACTCACTCAGAGTGAGTTAGGCCAGCAAAGTTTGGCTGGCACAAGGGCCACTGTAAAGTGTGTTTGGACCACTCTCTGTGTCAGGGAGCATGGTGCATGTCTGTGTGCTGACTTCCCTGACTCTGAAGTGGTCCAAACATACTTTATGGTGTCCCCTGTGCAGGCCAGACTTTGCTGGCCTAACTATGCCGGCCTAATTTCAGGTTAGGATTGCTCTATGAATCTTGAACTGATTGTCACAGGTACTCGTAGGAAGGAAAAAGTAAGAAAACACCTTGAAAATAAGCCCTGGAAAAATATGAAAATAGCAACTCCCAACATCCCAGCTGTAAAAAGCTTGATTTGTTCCAGATAACCTAGGATGAAGTATTACCAACTGAAACCAAGACAAGAGGGATCCAGCATATTTATCTCAGAGATGAACAAGCAACACTATGTCAGCTGCTGAACATCTCCATTCTCCAGAGAAGACCCATACAATTGAAGGATATCTGTGCCCCAAGGATCCTTGAGTATTCTCAGCACCAAATGACAATGTAAGATATTAATTATATGAAGATTTCAACTGTAGAATTTCTTCATTTACGAATGACAAAGAGTATCTTGTGCATTAGAAAGACGAAAAAACAAACCAAACCAAACCAAAAGGATCACTATAAGCAACACATCTATATAAGCAAACACAAAGTAATAACCCCTTCTCCCACACACATATGCATAGTTTGTGTAGTTCATTCTGAGATTCAGGTTGCAATCCTACAGATACTTTCTTGGGATTAAGTCCCATTGAACACAGTGGTACTTATTTCTAAGTAATGCATAGGACTGAGCTGTCAAATCACGCTTTGTTTAAGCTTACATAATGTGCTACCTTCTGAAGCATGGTTCTCAATTTGAGCTTTCCAAGTAATAACTGTAATAGCATAAAAATTTTTAGAATCATAACAAAAAGCCATCTGGATTGATGTCAGCTACAGCATTCTGATTCAGGTTTAATGGAAATCTACAAAGATGAAAGGCAAGCTTGCAATTTGCTTTGGGCAATGTAACACCAAAATGACATTTTAATTTTTAAGTCACTTATTTCACAAAATCCAAGTGCCTTGAAAGATTATAAGTTACTTTTAAGAACCCTTAATATCATCAGGATCAAATAAATGGAACATACTTGGCAGAATGTCTCCACGAGGCAGCAACAACCTGATTGAGGATTGTATGGCCAACTCCTGAAGGATAGGGATGGTTTTTTCAGTGATCAACACAGCTAAATAATGAGAATTTCTACTGAAAACTCTACATAAAACCGAATTTAGGTCAAAATGCAAAAAAACACTGCTTTAGCTTATTTTTGACAGTTTGACCCTTTTAGATCAATTTCACAAAAATAACACCACTTTTGTTTATTTTTGACACAGTTTTGAGGTATCCACATAGTTTTCAGTAAAGGATCAGGTGGAGGAGTGGCAGAAACAGGAGGAATGCTTAAACTTGCATGAACACACATGTTCATCGTTCAGTGTACGCTGGGGTGATTTTAATGAAATGTAGAAGTAATAAGTAGTAGTTTCTTGACGCTCCAAGAAGCAACCAGAGTGCAGCTTGGGAATTTTTAAGCAGGTTATTTTGGGCTGGGGTGTGTGTGCCAGTAATTGCTTGCCTTTGTAGGACCATTCACCCTTATTTATTGCGCTGTTTGCACAATAAAAATTTGGATAAAAACACATAGCACCACAATTTGCTGTTTTAATCAAGAAATTTTGGAAAAAAGTATCACCAAAAAAACCCACCCACACTAATGGAACAAGTATTCCATTTGTACTGTAAACCTATTCTGTATCACTACCTTGAAATAAGCTTCCAATCAACACCCGAAAATGAAAATAAGGCAATTCAAGAGGTTGATGCATTTATGGGCCTCTGTCATAACGAAAGCTGTGCAACTGTACTCAATGTTCGTACAAAGCTATACAACTTTACTCCAGAAAAATAGGGCAGGCTAACAATGGGCTCACGACAAAGCAGTTTTTATACCTAAAGATGTTTGTTTCTGGTAAGGTAGGGTAGCCTCTTATTGAACATAATGGGCTTACTCCTAAATAAGACCTCTATTAATAATATATTTTAAATTCAGAATTGACTAATTAGATTGTGATTACACATTTAATAGGCTCCTAAACAGCCAGGTTATCGTATTGTTGCTTCTCGTTCTGATAAAGTTTGCAAGATAAAAAGGTTAAACATCTCAAAGACTCCACAGTTTGCTAGTCTGCAAAGATAGGAACATATATAATACAAAGAAATCAAATGCTAGTAAAAAGTTTGTAAATGCTAGCATTACAGTATACAGTATATTGCTTTTCAATAAATCTAGGTCTTAGTGAGAAACAACAAAAGCTGTTTTGAATATAAGTTTGAACAAACATTGGTTAAAAAACATTTCTAATGTCTGTCCAGTGGGAAATGATGAAATCCATGAATTCCTGAGGTAAGAGACAGTGCTGCTTTGCTGAGTTCCAGGTAGAGCCTAATTTTCAGTGGATTTTATATCTGCAGATTTGACTCAATGTGGGTCCCCTGGAGCATTCCGGCTCTGATGGTAGGAGGAAACTTGCGCTACGTTTCCTCCAATCATCAGAGGAGCTGGGGACAGTGCTGTTTCTTGGACTGCTGCAAAGCACTCCAGGTGGCTCTGCCTGGCTCCTCTGCTGGTTGGAGGAAGCTCAGTGTGAGTTTTCTCTGATCATCAGAGGAGCAGGCAGCACTACAATACAAGGCACCTGGTTCCTCTGATAGTTGGAGGAACTGATCGCCCCTTGCAGGGGCAGGAAGCCATTCACAGGGAGTGGCTTCATGCTGCTGCAACGTGCCTGGAGGAGCCCAGGAGCCTTTCTGCTGTTGGAAGCAGTGCTTGCACCCAGAGGGAACAGGTGCTTCTTTCAGGAGGTAATTGTGGTGACATGACCCCACCGTAATTACTTTCAGGGCAGGTGGGGTGGTCGACTGGGGGTTTGCCCCTGGGCAGGGAAACCCCCAGGACCACCACTGGTGCTCTGGACATCTCCCAAGGCTCTTGCCAAGGCCACGCGCGCAGGGCGCACAAGCCCTGCAGTGCTCCCCTGGGCCTTATAATGCCCTATAAGGCATTAAAAAAAACCCCAAATTTTTTTTGCCCAAAACCTGTAAGTTATTTTTTTGGGCCTAAACGGCCATTCTGAAGCCTGTTGAGACCGTATGCAGCCTTGGCGGGCCTCAGAAAGCCCTCTAGACCTGAGCAGAGCTCTGGTCATGTTTGGAGGTGGAGCAAAATCTGTGGGTTTGATTACCTGCATATTTTTTATCCAAAGGGGTTTCAGGAACAAAGGGGTTCCTTTTTGTGGACAAAAAACCCCAACTGTATGTGGAAAAAAACATATTTTAAAGTTTAGTGATGTTAGACTTTAAAAGATGAATGAATTCACTAAAAGGTTAGTCATAATCCTGGATTTTAGCCAAAATGACATTTTTAAAAAGCAAACATAGCTTTGTCATACACGAGCTTACTTAAAAAAGTTCAACAGGGCAAGAAGGGTGCTGAAATATTCAAATCTAGACGGTGCTGGAGTACTGTTATTTTTGGTACTGGAGTGACCTTTTAACTCTCAGCTGTGCTGGCAAATAATATTGAGGAAAATAGCCAACCATAGCACTGATATTTAGATGTCTTTTATATTTTTTTTCATAATGCAGCTTTGCTATGATTATTACTGGATCTCCCATAGAAATCCAATTATTATATAAGGCAGAAATATTAGTTTTATATTACAGACTTTTACTGCATAAAAATAAACCTAAGCATTTTAGTATTTCCATCAGTTACTTAAATATTTCAAATTAAAATGAGAGAAAACAGTGTTTATAATCTAAAAAAGCTCAGTGTTTCAATAATATATTCAAAGAAAAGCAAAAAAAAAAAAGTTAATGTCTTTTTTTTAGTCCATGCTGAATCTGACCATACACAGAGCAAATGCCTGATAACCACTGAATGTTCAAAGAGGGATTCCAGAATGTTGTGCATTTTTCATGATTCAACACAAGACATGTCTACTTCATCTGATCAAGTATATTGGAGATACTTTCTGCTTTCAAGGCCAACTGTGGAACAGAATTATTAACAGAATTTGTCATGTTCTGTTGGAAGACCACAAGTGCAGAACAACCCCAAAATCTATTAGCATTTCTTTTAGCATTAACAAAAATTAGGCAGTAGAAATTCGCAATTAAGTGTTGCTTCCTTTCCTTTGGTTTAGCTAAAATGCATATATAAGTTCAACTGGCGCTATGCTGCCTTGGTTTGCATTAGCGATATGTAAAGGCTGGTTGAATGAGATTCCTTTCATCATACAGGCACTGCTGTCCTTGCTACAGTAATAGAGGCACACTCTGATTGACAATAAAACTTCAGTTGATAGGCAGTTCTTGGGTATCTGCAATTGGATTACAGGTTGTTTGGAAATTTCCTCAATTTCTCCAGACAATTTCTGTTCATGGAGGAGCCATTCACTGCCTGAAACGTAAAGGTTATTGTATGAGTGTCTCAGGGTTTTATCATCTCAGCATACTATAATGCAGGAGTGGCCAAACAGCACCTCGCAAGTCACATGCAACTCTTTAATGTAAAATAAAATATGTTGGCAGAGCTTCCTTTTGAATCACAACTAATATCACAAACAATATAAAAGGTATATCACAATTAATATAAAAGGTAAATAAGAATTTTTCAAGCTTTATCATTATTTACTAGGTATGAACAGGGAGCCCACTGGATCAAAACATAAGTTTAATGTTCATGGTGCATAATCTAGTTAAGAATTTAAATGCTTCTTAAATATTGTGGCTGTCAAATATCTCTCTCTCTTGGTTTATTGTAGGTGGCTCTTACGTTAAGCAAATATGGCCATCATTCATTCTGTGGAGGATCAATCATAAAACAACATTTTGGTAAACGAAATATGTTATGACCAATTTATTTGAAGCACTAAAGATAAATTTATGGCACACAAATTATGATGATGCAATGACAGGAATTTCAACTTGAATGTGAACATGTAAGTTTGATGAGAACCTGAATGGAGGTGACTTTTAAGAGCTCTGTCATCATGTCCAGGTGACAAACCATTATCTATAGGAGATGCATAACTCTTTGCCAATGTCTAAGCTCTATAAGATAGAAAAGTGAGGACTACACTGAAATGCAAATATTCTGAGGTAAGTAGGACATCATGGATATAACACTGATTTATATTTTTGGGCATAGTTATTATAAATGTACAGTCACCTTGGATAAGAAAACAATGAAACTTTGCCAGACTTCACAGGCTCTTAATCGCAATTAAGATTCTTTACCTTCTGTGGTAAGAAACCATGCACTGGGTGCTTCTGCAGTTAGCTTGGAATTTGGAGGAAGGCTGAGTTTTAACATGAATTGAAGTGCTTGGCCAGGGTTTACAATCAGGGATGGCAGCTGAAGATTTGGAGAAGATTTAGGCAGCTTTGGTAGTTTTGCCGTATCCATCTTTTGCACACTTGGAGCATCTACAATGTCTAATGTTTCATCATTTACAAGAGGTAGCTGTTGAAGAAATATAATGTTCATTAGCACTGAAATACCATTTCATATTGTAAGACCTCGAAGAACAAGCTGTTGTGACCAAGTTGATATTGTATAGAAATTCAGCCTTTTCAGTCCCAAAATTGGGTTGTTTCACACTATTTCAAAGAGTAAAAGAGGAAGGTATTATGTATTACTTAGGGCCCAATCCTATCTAACTTTCAAGCGCTGATGCTGCTGTGCCAGCAGGGCATGCAATTATCCTGTGGTGGTGGCAGCACAAACAAAGGCAACCTTAAGGTAAGGGAACGTTATTTCAGGGCTGCACTGGTGCTAGAAAGTTGAATAGGATTGGGCCCTCAAACATGCTTGGCTTCCTTGACTTGAATGAGCGATTCCTAGCCTCTTTCAAGTGGTTAGGGCCACTGCTTTTCATAGGAAACAAAATTAGTTTCACTGACATATAAAAGCTTGAATAAATGTGTTATGCATACACTCAGCACATACAAAAGAAAAAAAAATAAAAAAACTTTTGCCACTCTATTTGAAGACCTTCAAGGGCTCCCATGTTGACACAGAACCCCAGATAAGCCCAGCTTCCCCTCTTCACTAAACCATGAGAAGCTTTCTTAATACAATGGGGGGGGTGAGTGTGCAGAGCTGTGCCCCTAACATAACAGAGAACAGGGAGGATCTTGTGTATATAGGGATTCCAGGTGTAATACTCCCATGTCCAAAAGGAGCTTCTGGAATTGGGAAGTTTGGCTGAGCAGTAAACACTGCTATTAGTCTATCACTCTTTGTAAGATCAAGTTCTAAAGTGGTTAAACAACATTTGGAAACATATACAGAGAAAAGCAAAACAACTTGTGAGGCTATGTGTTCCAGTCAATTAGTCATTTTTTTTAAAAAAAAAAAATTCAAAATGACATGAATCATGGGTTTTAAACAAACAATATTTGCTGCAAGTTACTATTAAGGAGTTCAGATTTTCTAGAATATGGCATAGTTTACACTTTTCCAGTGATTTGCCAGCTGGCATGCCAAACAAAGGGTAGATAAGCATGACTTCTTCTGGCAGTTTTAATTTGTTTAGATGCACTTGCTTTGTAGTCTAAACAGATACTCAGCTCCAATAGCTCTTAAATCAAATTGTTTAGGATAAGGATCTACTATTTGCTCTACACACTGAAAATGTTGCAAGACTAGTAACCTTAAAATTCTTCCTTCTGAACTGGGAGTCCTAAACTTGGGGTGTTCACACTATTCTTAAAGATATCCAGTTTAAACAAGCCTAAGGAATATTCTGTAGATAAGAGTAAATAAGAGCGCTATTAAAAATATTAAAGAACACTTTACTATGCTGAGGGAACAGCAAGGACCTTCTAGCTAATATTAGCATTATCACCATGATGCACACTACTTTGAACTGCTCTTCCTTATATCTGAAGTAAGGCAGTACCAAAATCTGTTGTGCCTCTGCGTATTAACTCAGGGGAACAGAGTGTCATTTGTTCATATACAATTAAATGTATCAAAATAAAATTTTGAATTCTAAATACTGATTGCAAAATTTCTCCTCCTCCTACTCAGCAAAAGGAGCTGCAAACCATTATAAGCGTTTCTTGAATATAAGGTACAGTCCAATCCTGTGCCGCCTTACAGCCAGTGCTGTAATAGCAGTGCTGGTGGTGGGTGCTGCAAACATGCGATGTTTGCGACACCCAACAAGTGAGAGGCGCAGGCGAGGAGGCTTCTGCTGTCCTGTCAGTGACGCTGCGGGAGCCCCAGTTGCCAAGAGAAGATAAGCGTTGAGCAGTTTGCGGAGGGTGGTGGAGGAGGTGTTTCTGGACAATGGAGGAGGGGCTGGTCCAGGTAGAACTGGCAGAGGCCTCCTCCATCGAATCCTATCCCCTGTGCTGAGTATGAAGGCCCTACAGGGAGCTTCTTGAGACTTTGCTGGCAGAGGCCTGGCAGATGGCTCCTACGTTGGTTGCTGGAGAAGTAGATTAAAAATGCACCATAAGGTAGTGTATGTGTGTATGCAAGAGATTAGAATCTTCTGGGGAGGGGCAGGACATAGATGAATGTGGCATGGGAGATGAAGTGGATGGAACTTTATGGAAGATTAAGGTAAGGATGACTGGAATCTCCCTTTGAGGTGGGAAGTGTTTCTCAGTGGTTTCTGAACAGCATATTCTCAAACCACATACAGGGAAATAAATTAGGGTACACTTGTAACCAATGTTTGGGCACCAGTTTAGTGCAATGCAGCTTCAAGGTAAGTGAACATACATTCCTTGAAGAGGAACCTTACCTTGAGGAGGTCTCAGTGACTACACCCCACTGAAGGATACAGCACATGCCCCATTGTCATAGCTGTATGTCAGTGTTGGAAAGTTGGTTAGGAGTGTGCCCTAGAACAATTTAGCAGGTCAGTCAGGCTGGTGAAGTGGGAAAGCAGTTACCTCCATGAACCCCTGTGAATAAATGCAGATCTTCTGCTATAGGGCAAATGTGACCATCAAAAAAGCACCTTCCTCCTGATGTTGCTTCTGCTACTGGTGACTGTTAATTCACTGAGACCAGAGGAGCAAATTTATCAATTTAATATAACATTTTTAAACACACGCAAAGTACTTCACGATATTTATTACATTTGTCTTCACAAGACACCACACTGAGTCCTATTAGTTCAACGTTACAGGACTGGGTGGGTGCCACTAAGAGTGAATAACCTGGAGCCTGAACAAGATCTTCCATAGCCAATCTTTTAAAAGCTGAAATTTCTGCCTCTCTGCTTACTCTAATTACACTGGTGTCCTTTCCAACCTCTTAAAACAGATGGAACATTTATTTTAAGACTAATGTGACAGGATATCCTTAACACAAAAGCTGTGCTGTTTGCCAGATTGTTATAAAACACAATAAGAATGCGTTTAACTGCTATGCATGATGCCATTCAGATAGTAGCATTAGGAGATCTGTTGAAAGATGACCAACTGAAATAATTTATAATAAATTATAATAATTAATTTTGAGAAGGAAATGCTAGATAAGTTTTGTACAGATGACTTACCAGTGAAACAATTTTGGCTTCTAAATCTAGCACTTTAATTTGATGGTTGTTTGTGTCGGCTATATAGAGCAAACACCCATTTTCTTCCACACACAGTCCTCCTGGTTCATTAAACGTTGATGTGGTGAAGCTGGAACCAATGACATTGCTTGCTTCTCCTGTACCTGCCAATGTTGCACAATTCTTCATTTTGGGATCCACAAATTTAATCTAAAAAAATGAAAATGTATTGATTTTTACTGCAGTGAAGCAATTAGCTTTGTGAAGCAATTAGTCATCGTTTGAGAGCCCAACTTGAATAATCACCCCCGAAGCAGTTGGATCACTGATTGTTACATAGATTGTTACATAGGGGCAGGAGGTTTAGTCGAGGGGGCAGGAGGTTTAGTCGAGAGGGTTAAAGCCTCCGTTTGCCTGAAGATAAGATCCGAAGGTCGCCAGTTCAACAACACCGGAAGTCTCTGTGAGCGGCAGACCTTGAGAAGTGCGACTGATAAGAGCTGTCTCCAGATGCCTGTGAGAGAGGAGTTGTGCTGGGCCAGCTGTTTCTTTGTGGGAACAGAGAAGCCGTTTATCAGCCAGCAGAAAGGCAATCGTGTGGCCAGAAAGAATGTCTAAACCATGAGTTCCATCTGTATGTTGTTGTAGTTCTTGAAAGATAGAACTTCTTTGTAATTTGTAAAAAACCCTTGCGGGTTTAGAAAAATAAATCCTGCCTATGTAAACCGCCTTGAATTAAAGCCAGAGGAGCAATCTAATGGCCAAAGAAAGGTGGTATATAAATACCAGCATTATTATTATTAGCATTATAGATGACTAGCAGTAAGCAACCTTATTGCTCATGCTTAAAGAAAATGCCAAATTCCAAAATCATAAGAACATAAAATATATCTTATGATTATACTTTATGTTTAAAGGACAAATCAATAAAAATCAGATCTTGAGTTCTGTCACACTCTTTGTCACCCTCTGGCAAGACCAAGACATGGAATCAAGTGTTTGGTATCACAAAGCTGTGAGGCTTTGTTTTCAAAAGTTCATATGAAGTTGTAGTGTGCAGACAGACATTAAAATGTCACTAGTAGAATGAAGGACTAATCTACAATTATTCAGTAATTTTTCTGAGACAGTCTCAAAAAAGAGACAGTCATTTGCTTGAGGTTTTTATGTGAGAGACATAATTTCATCTGACATTTCTGCAGAAGACAGGAAGACAAAAAGTACTTAATAGAAGGAGCTTTCAGGCTCCTTGAAGATGAGTTTCATTAGCAGCACAAGCATATGCATGACTACTCAAAAATAAGTCCTACCACGAGTTATCCTACTAACTGGGCAAGAGGCACTTTTTCAAGTGGTGTTCCTCTTAGATTTAGCAGGGGGAGAGTAATTGTCCCTCTTCACCCCTGCACAGTGTCTTTTCTAGTGGCTGTTGCTGGTGGTGGTCTGCATTTTTTTAGATTGTATGCCTTTTTGGGACAGGGAGCCATTTAACTTTATTGTTATTATTTATTAGCCTGTAAACTGCTTTGTGAACTTTGTGTTGAAAAGTGGTATATAAATACTGCTGATTGATTGATTGACTCAGGAAATAGGAATGCCGTATTGTGTGGCAATCCTCCAAAGAGAACAGAGCCAGCTATCTATCACCTTTTTACCATGGTGTGTCCATGTTTTCTACTTTTAGCCATCACAATTCTAGCCTTGGAGGCCCATATCACAATATGGGAATTGATCCTTACCAAATGTACTAGCACTGTATCAAATAATCAAATGCCATATAATACATTATTAAATATATGACACAATTTGGGGAAAAAGTAAAAGCAACTACAACAATTAATAAATTATTTGTTTAATATATATTGTTGGTTCAACTCTGACACACCAAGTTTTATACTACTGAGTATCTGCAGCCTGACTTAGTGATAGAGAAAAAAAAAACTTAGCTTGGAAAAATAATGCATTTATGCAGGCTCACCTTGTGATTATAAGAATCTGCAACATAAAGGAGGTTTCTTCTCTTGTCCCATGCCACTCCTAAAGGATGTTGTAGCTTTGCATTTATCCCAGCTCCATCAATATCACCAAAGGCAAATAAATTCTTTTTTCAAGAGGAAAAAAAAGCTGTAATTAAAGTGCTATATAGTAAGACTGCAATGTTAAAAATACTTACATGGAAGTAACCCTCATTGAATAAAATGAAACTTACTTCTGAGTAAATATGCTTAGAATTGCACTGTAAAACTTTAAAAATGTATGGTAATTCAGTAATAAACTAGGTTTACTATGGAACATGAATGTTCAGACAATCAGCTCTTAAGCCACAACAAAACATGGTGTAGAAGTCTAGCTAATCACTGAGCCACCAACAGGACTCCATATCAGAGTTAGAAAAGCCAAAACTTATTGCCAACAAATAATTATTTGGAAGCTTCTGTGAAGAATTTCTCAATTTCTATCAGTAACCATTGCATTATACCCGTCACTAAGGAAATTTGTCCCACTCCTTCCCCCAGTGCTAGTTCAAACAATTAGAGTATAGTGATTTAAAACCTTTTTCATCTAGGACCAGTAGGATTGGGCTGTAAGCTATTACACCATACCATACCCCTTAGGAAGGCTTACTAAAGAAGGTTTTAGTAAGACTCAAGAAACAAGAAGAAAAACCAATTAAAAATGAACTGACCATTGGGTCCCTCTCTCCACCGACAAGGTGTTTCACAGCACCATCCTTCAATGAAATGGTTCGCACTGTGCTACTCTCACTGTCAGCTACAAAAAGATAACTCCAGGGCTCTTCAGCAGCAACAGTCAAACCAGAAGGCTGGGCAAAGGCAGCTTTTTGGGGGTATGAGTTGTTTCGATTCTCTTCATTCCCACTTCCAGCAAAGCGAAGGCAAGTTCCTTTCTTTAAGTCACTAGGGAGGAAAAGGGCTAAAGTCAATATATGCAGGTGCTGCATAATTCAAAAATTTTATTTCAACTGTTCAATTAAACACTATGCAAAATAAAGCAATAATGATATTGTGGAAATAAAACTACATTCCTACAGGCAGCTGAACCTCCTGGCAGTTGCTTTTATGCCTTAGCTTACCTCAGTGGTTCCCATACTGTGATCTGTGGCTCCTCAGGGAACCGTAGAAACTAGCTAGGGGAGCTGCGGAAACCTCATGAAAAACCTGCTGCCCTGTACAGTGTAGGGGGTTGTACGTTGAGGCCAGGAAGGGGGAAGTATTGGTGACAGCCTATCCTCCTTCCAGACCTCCAAGTACAAGACCACTTGTATTTGGAACAGCAAGATCGCTGCTGCATGTCTAGGTAGACCCATTACAGCATTGGAGGCTTACCCCCAGACAAAGGAACAAACATTCCCTTTCCCAGAGGAGACATCTGGAAATGATCCCCACTTGCAGGATGCAGCATGTTCTCCTGTAGTGCGGCTGCATCTGTGGAGGGAATTAGGATTGGGCTGTAAGGCACAATGTAGTGGAATCCGTTCTGCATGTAGGCAGAATCCCAAAATCCCTTAACTACTGGTATTCTGCCCAAGTATTGTTCTGATTCAAATGTGGTGCAAAGACTGTTTGCATCCTTGTGCCATTTTTGGATCTGTGTTTTACTGTATGGTACCCCCAGCACATTGGGTCTGTCAGGTTTCCAAGAATGGTAACTATTATTGAGCTTTGAAACTCTTGCTTGTCTCTCCGATCAAGTCAAGAACCTTTATTGGCATACAAGAAATATTAACATAAACAGCCACAACTATTAAATTAAAGGGTTAGAGTTAGGTTCATTATCTCACTAAGAAAATTGGCTACAGATTGGTAATCGGGGGGTAATAATCGCTGAGGAAAATAGATAGAAGATTGGGAAAAAGAAAAGATAGAGACTATATCCATGGTTCCAAATATAGTTGGCATCGGAAGGTGTGAACTGGACAACTAAACAAAATGTGGTCTAGCGAGTCAACAGAAGTATGACAGAAAAGACATAATCTATCAGCAGATGGAATGTTGGCAAAACAACCATAGTGGAGGGCAGAAGGAAATATGTTTAATCAGGCCAACATAAAAGCTCTTCGCATACTTGGTTTAGTTAATAAAATAAAATAATTAAATGGTTTAGCTAACGCAGGGGATAAACCAAAAAAACTCGGAGAATAAGTAGGATTAAGGAGAGTATGGAAGTGGTCGAATTCAAACTGAAACAATTTGGTTTTAATAATAGAGAGAGCTTCGGGAAATTTTGTATCTACCAAGGCCTCAAGGGTGAGACCTATTGATGATAATTTGGCTTCAATAATGTTTAACCAAGGAGAACAAAATGAATCTTTTAGCAAATCAGAAAGAAGAGAGTCAGAATGATCAACTAAAAATAAAGGAGCCAATACTTGAAAGTCTGCAGCCAAGCTAGAGTAATTGGGGAATGCATCCCCAACTCTAGCAACAGGGTGGCCAGATGGATGGAGTTTGTCTCTCCAATCTCTCCCTCCTGTTATCCTCCCTCCTCACCTCTTTTAGCTTAGGGACTGGCGTAAAAGACTACGGTTCCTTTTCATCCCTTCCCTGAACACTGTCTCTTTACTTACTCTATTGGTGCACCAAATTCACACTATAAAGCACACAACTACCCTAATACAGCCAGTATAAAGGCACACATCTGTAAGGTACTGTTGGTAATTTTCTTATTTAATGAATGGGTACTTTGTGTACATTATTCTGATTTTTTTTCTTTATTTTATTATATATCTTTACTTTTCAGATTGGAAAAGTATGATATATCTTTCTCTTTCTTCTGTTGGAAGGGAATAGGGTTTTTTTTTTTGTAGAATTGTAATTTATATGTAAACTGATTCCTATCAACCGAGCTATTGTATTTTATGTTCTCTAGATGCAGGCAGGGGTGAACTCCAGTTCCATCCTGAGGCAACTATTAAACAATTGTTCTAAGCAGCTTCCTTGGTAACAAAACAAACTGGGATGCACAGAACAAAAAACAGAGGGTTCTTCTTTTTCTGTTGACACAGTGGGGTTGGGGTATAAAAGAGTTTCATTTGCAACCAACGCTGCATTAGAATATGAGCCAGTGTTTCCCTTTTCTCTCTATCCTGTTTTTTCAAATTACAATAAGCAAAAATTCCTCATCAAGAACTACACTTGCTTTGAAGGAAGCAGATGCTTCCATGATTCAAATACTAATTAATCAGTTTTGGTTTCTTCTGAAACACACTGAATAACGCCCCAATTAGTACTCCTACCATCAGGAGCTCCCTCCAAGATTTGAAGGAGTGTTCCATTCCTGGAAGGACCCCTTGCATAAGCAAAATGCTCTTTCCATTCACAGAGGGAACCCCAACATCCAAAACTACCCTTTTAGAAGCAAACATATGAAAAATGAATATAACAAATATGTATAGCAAAAAGTGACTAGTTCTATGGGCCTTCTATGCTGGCAATATGCTTGGCCTACTGGCGCCAGGTGTTGTGAAAGGGCTGTAAGACCATAAGGCACTTTCCTGCCAGCGGTATGATTTGAAGACCAAGAGCTCTTCAAGGCCAAGGCCAGATATTTAATTGCGGCTAGTTGGCAGTGAGGCTTTTTTTGGGTGGGAGGGGGCAGAACTGGACAGGGAGGGCGCCCCAAGGGGAGAATTGGGCTTGGCAGTGGGCAGGGACAGCAACAGAATCTGCCACCGAATCCTAACACTCCTCCCAGGCCATGGAGTCTCTTCGGTTCTGCACCCACTAAATAGGAGGCACAGATCTGAGGAGACCCACTGGGGCAGCCTGGCTTTACATGGGGTAAGGGAACAAATGTTCCCTTATCCCGAGGAGGCTCTGCTGCCTGCCTCTGTCTCGCAGGATAGAGTGGTGGCCATTTCGGCACTGCTGTTCCTCCAGACGCTGAGGTAGCATAGTTGGACTGTTAATGGGACTACTTATTCATGATTAACCTGGTGAATTTATGATGAGTTTTGACATTTTAGTTTACCTTCCTTTGGGTAGTTTTCCACATTCCAACATGAGTGCCCAGATTTGATGTGTACCTGCCATGGCAATCCACAGAACATCATCTTCATGGATCGCTGAAACTACAGAGAGCATAATAAAAGTAAAAATAGCAATGGACAAGCTCTTATCAGAATATCTACTTCTGCCGTTAAAATACATGATTTAAATTATTAGCAATTCAGTAGGTAACAAAAACTTAAACCCGAAATGGAACTTTACTGAATCTGCTTCATATTGTGTTTAATGGTTTATATAGTGCTATTCAAAAATGGACAAACTCCCTGCAAATTGTGCTTGCAATCTTGCAACTTAATCTAAAAGAGTTTAAAAAACACTTTACTAGTCTTACTAATCTCAGATTATTCAAAGTCAGTCTTAAAACCAGTCTGTAATTTAAAATCCAGTTATATTAGAACCAGAATCAGTTAAATGTAAAGCATTCACTTCTAATAAATGTTGCTCAGCTCATAGGAGCACAATTTAGTAAATGATAATACTTTTTATTTGATTGGTGGGGAAGGTATTTTTAAAATCTTATGTTAGTTCATTTTTGAAGGATATGAGTAGGGATGAGAAATTGTGGGTCTGTTGAAACAATACTATATCCTGAGATTCTGTTTGTTGAAAAGATCAGGAGCAGAGTTTCTGTATATCTTTGCCTATCCACTTTATCATGGATAGTATGAGTGAATCTATATTTATACAATATAGAATCTCTACATTGCAAGATTTTAAAAAAACAACACCTCAGGACAAGAAAGAAATCCATATTTTGCATAATCCGGGAGAACCAGAACTCAGACAAAGCTCTTCATGATTCACTTAGACTGCAAACCTATGCATACTTGTTTGAGAGTAAGCCTCACTGGGCTTGTGCTCCCAGTTCTATTTTATTCAAAGGAACAAAGAAGGAAAAGTAAAGGATGGAGTTAGTAAATGCAGACAGAATACTAAAAGTGAAAAAAATGGAACATATGAGTAATAGTGATACCACTACCACAATATCTGTGCAATGGTATTTCCTCAAAGTTAGCAAATATAGATGAAAGCAGATAATTCTATTGAGCTGAAATTTATTTTGATATTTATTTTGAAATTTATTGCAATATTTAACACATCCCCCCCCAATCATCACATACAAGTAAAACAGAAGGGTTTCACTCCTTTTAAGACTGGAAAAAATCTTAAAAATCAAAATGCCAGAATGACATATAATGTAGTATCCTTCAATTTGTAATTCATGAAAATTTCAACAACTACTTTTGATGTATTCATTCCTCTTTTGTTCCTATTGGTAGGAAGTACAGCCACATTCCTGGCAATAACAAAACACTTCCCTAATGGAACTGTCAAGATTTATGTTAGTGGGAGGTAAGGAGGGCTCCCAGCCTCATCTCCAACTGCATTCCCCATTCCTAATCTCCAATTTGTTTCCCTACCCACCACCCCAAGTGGAGAAGCCAGTCCCCTTCTGAACCTGCTAAACAGGATCAATTGAAAGAAGAGGAACATGGCATGGTATACCAGACCTGTTGATAAAAGCAACCACATGGATTGCTTTTCATATTCATAAAAGCAACCACATACTTTACCATGCCTGACCTAATTCTTGGCTTTTTTGGGAAGAGGGTAATATGCTGAGACACACTGCCCTTCTCTCTGCTTTCAAGGGGGAGCCAAGTCATCTGCCATACTCTCTGACCCAACAGATTCTTTGGTAATCGATAATTTACAGCAGAATTCAAATGAGTCAGCAAACATCCTCGGAGGTTGGCTGGGCTGGTGCAAGGATTCATGCCGGCTATGGAGGCAAAACACAGCCTCCGCTCTGCCCCAGGTAAGAGATGTAGCATTGGCTGTGTTTCCCTGATGTAGGGGATTGGAGGAAGATGGATTGTGATGAGGGGAAGCCAGGGAGGGCAGGCTGGGATTGGGAGGGGGGTGGGACCAGCCTCCAGCAGGTGGGCCATATCCTACCCCCCCCCCGCCTCCTGAGAGGCCAGCCTTACACCAGCCTGCTTGGATTTGCAACAGAGATTTTGCTGGCACAGATCCGAGTAGCTCCACTGGAGTGGCTGGGGCATTATTCAGATAAGGCGACATGTTCCCTTACTCTGAGTTGCACCACAGTTGCCTCTTAACCAGGGCTGGATATAGTGTAGACCAGCCTTCCAGCCCTAGTTAGGATTGGGCTGTTAGTCACCCAAATAAAGATTTTTACTTCTTTTGGGAGACCGTAAAGGCCGCCTTGGGACCCTTCAGAGTAAAAGGTGGGAAAAAGAAATACATATATATGTGTATTCAGGAACACCACTGTGATGGGGACTCAATCTATCCCTTAATTGTATCAGTATTTGGCATGTGGCAGGTTCCCGCCCCTTCAACATGTCCCACACTTCACACTCCAACAGAATGAATTGGGTAAATTTGTTAATTTAGTGGAATATTGTACACACAGTCACATTTCACTATTACTTTTGTAGAATGTTCTAAACCAGTGGTTCCCAAACTGTGGGTCAGTACCCACCAGTGGGTTGAGAGTCAATTTCAGGTGGATTGTGAAGCATCTAGAGCAGCCATGTTGAAAATATGGGAAGATGGGATGTTGGAAAGGGAAGGGCTATGTGGTGGTTTTGCTTCTGTCAAAGTTGTTAAATAGGCTTTTTTCTTTCTGATTCACTTTGCTATTGGAAAATGGATGAGAAATAACCCAACTTATTGCCACATTCTCAGGAAAGCATCAGGCTCTAGTGTCACAATGATAGCACTTCAGGCAATGACATCACTCCTGGTGGCTCCAGGACAGACTATCATTCTAAAAAGTGAGTGAAACCACTGGTTTCCACTGGTGTTAAAACCACTGTTCTAAACAGTGTTCTATTTTCACCATAAATCCCTGCAAATTTTCCTGACCATTCAAGAAAAATTTGGTTACGTTGTACAGATTCAAAAACTTTGAAAGCAAACTTTTTTAAAATAAAAATAACAACAATCCCCTGGTTAGAAATTACATGATGTAGTGTTTGCAGTTTACGTGATGTAGTGTTAAATTTGTTAGGTTTCATCCATCATAATATTTGTCGTTCAGAACAGAATTAACAAGGAATTGCAGTTTGTTTTTGCATTCCCTGCCCCCTGCGGTGAATACAGGAAAAGGAAGGGAGAGAAAATCATTATAATTTCCTTGGGGGAAGTGGCCTACACCTCTGCATCAGTACTTGCCAGTGAAAGCCATTGTAGAGTCAAAGGTGTGATATAGGGAAAGAAAGATAATCAGTGCTGCTGGGATAGTCAGTCCTGCTATGTATGGCGCCAAAATTTAGTAAGGGCTAAAGTAGCTCTCTATTCTAATCTAAATGAATAAGCATTGCTATAAAATAGAAAAGAATAGATGGCTGAAAAGTTTAAAATGGATGTACTGATTATACAACACGGTACACATGCTGTAGTTCATTTAATTTTGATTCTATTTATGTATATATAATTTATAGCTCTGAAAAAGTAATACATATGCAATGTTCTCTAAAGGAGCCCTCCTTTATTGAACAACACAACCATCAATATATGTTTATTTACCCACAGAAAAGTGCACATTTTACTGAAAATAACTAAATTCTTCCATTGTTTGAAAACAGGGTGCATTCTGGTGGACACTATTAGTAACTAACACTTAAACTTGACAATTTAAATAAGCAGAGAGCTGCAGGTCTTATACACATACTTGGGAGTACATCCCACTGAAGCAAGCAGGATTTACTTCCAACATACATACTACACTCGGACACTCAACGGAACACTTAGTTTCAATGAACTCAGACATGAGTAACGAAATTTAGGGAACAACCCTTAATCTACTTCAGCACTGTCAAAGAAAAATAATAATACAGTTGGTTCTTTGTCATTCTGTTCCGGAAATCCTGCAGATACCAAAATGCCCTTCAAGGAGATGGAGCAAGGTATAAATCTAGTAAATAAAATCTGCAGGTTCTGAATTTGGGCTCACCCTGGAGCGCCAGGTGAGTCTGGTGCAGGGAGGTTTGGTTGGGTCTGGAGGATTTTCTGAGGGCCAAGGAGCCCACATACAACTTTTCCTGCCCTTAGAATACCCATGTTGGGCATAACAACGCTCTTTCCTGTTTCTCGGCATCAGTTTGGACGATGCAGAGAGGGCCCAAATCCGCAGGTTTGGACCCCATGGATTCTGAAATCCACGGATCCTGAGTCCATAGATATCACAGGCCCACCTGTACATATCAGTTTGTACAGCAATAATGATGTCTATGAACACACGAAAGCTAATAGAGATGTATACCAATGAAGTAACCTAAAGCAGTGGTTCTCACACCTTTTAGTAGCTGGACCCATTTTTTAGAATGGCACTCATATCGGGACCCACTGTAAGTGACGTCATTGACATGGAAGTGATGTCATGGCTGGAAATGACATCATTGTGACATGATATAATGACACTCCTGGAATGCAAACTGGCATTCTAGGCAATTGCACAACATGAAACATCCCTGACAGAAAGCAAGATTAGGACAAAAAGCACTGAACAAAAAGTAACTTAAAAAAAACAAACATCACTTGAAAATTCAAACTTTTTAACACTCACAAAAGGAATATAGCAAGAATAAAGTCTGCTGCCTCCAAGATGGCTGCTCCCAGCTTTCTGCGATCCAGCTGACATCAGGTCACAAAGTGGGTTCCAACCCACAGTTTGAAAAACACTGACCTAAAGCCTCAAATTGGTTGATTACATTCCTTAACAATTTATAAACTATTAGGTCAGATCAACATAAACTATCAGTTACTAGTTTAATAGCCCAATCCAGAGGTGCCGTTCCTACCCCTGCTCCACCGCTCCCCCTGCCCAGAATGCTCTCCCATCCCGCCCAGAGCGGCTGCATTGCCGGCAAGCGGCAGACTCACCAGTGCTCCTTCTGGGGTGTGCATGGCCGGCCTTAGTGCCTTACAGCTGGTGTTGGAGACACTTTATGTCACCTTGAGCGACACCAGTGTGAGCAGTACGCTCTTACTGCTCGCACTGGAGGACTCTGGATTGGGCCCAAAATCTCATGAAGTGCTTTAGTTCCTTCCCACACAAAAGGATTATATAACAGTAAGAAGTCAATCTTCCTGTAAAAAGATTACTTTTGCCAAAGATCTTAGAATGAAGATATTAAAACTGCTGCAGTGCCTGTTTCAGAGAATATGAGAGAAATAACAGTAGGCTTACGGGGCTCAAAGATGTATTACGTTAGAAGAGGTCATCTTACCAACTTTCTCTCAAAGGAGAATGAAGCTATTATGGCTGCTGAACAGACAAATTGTGTAAAGAATAAAATAGACTTATATTAAAAGTTATATTAATACTGCAACAATTACCATATATAGCTGCATCTCCAGAGTCATTTTAAAAACCTCAGGGCACAATCCTAACCTGGAGTTAAGCCAGCACAGTTAGACCAGGAAAGTTTGGCCAGCACAAGGGTAAACATGTTTGGACCAAGCATGTCTTGGAGTCAGGGAGGATGGCGCATGTCTATGTGTTCCAAACACACTTTATGGTGGCCCTTGTGCCGGCCAAACTTTGCTGGCCTAACTGTGCCCACCTAACTCCAGGTTAGGATTCCGCTCTCAATGTATTCCACAGTTCTGAGCACACTTATGCAGGAGATTCTCAACAATCTTATAATCACATGCAAAGCTGTGGCAAAGAATGAGTGAGGCACAATAGCCCTAGGATCCTGAAAATTGTTGGCTTTTGTCAATGTCTGCAGAACACAAACTGGAATAAAAATGAACTCAGAATTATTTTATACAACCATCTTTTACTTTAAACAATGGCTTATTGCAAAAGTTTCATCTTTTCCAAGAACAAAGAATGTTACTTTTGATCTAAAGTGCACATACTGTGTAAGATGAAATATATATAGACAGAGCAGAATCACACTCACACACACACACACACACACACACACACAGAGAGAGAGAGAGAGAGAGAGAGAGAGAGAGAGAGAGAGAGAGAGAATGTAAAAGTAAGGCAGATGGGTCTTACTGAAAACAGTACAGAAACAAAAAAAATGTATTTATACTTGTTTCTCATTATCCTTTTAGAAAACCCAGATACATTTTATGTATCTGGGTTTTCTAAAAGGATGGGGAAGGATTTATCTAAAGTACTTTTATAATAAAATAGCTACCCTAATAAAAAAGAACAAAGTAATTCCTTAACTTTTATGTAATTAAGCTCTACATTCCAACAGGGGAGTGGTTTCAAACCAATGCAGCTTATCCTTATTAGGGTATGTACATTCTCACTGCCTTGCTACTTGCAATATCAAAGCAAAATGTTTGCCTTGTGGTATAAACATATGTCAACAACACACTATAGTACTTGATATTTTTCAGTCCTTGCAATGGCTTTCTTTTTTACTTTGCCTAAAAGCAATATCCTTTTCATCACACTTAAGCATTCCAACGTATATAAGTTCTTCAAGAATGCATATAAAATTATCCATGGTGCACATGAAAATGGACAGACAAAAGTTTTTATTTCTCTTTCACAACACTATAACCAGGGGCCATACACTAAAATTGATTTGCTCAAGATTTAGGGTGGCCCAAACAAAGTACTTCAGCACATCATTAATGGAAATCACAACAAGATGGGGTGACTGTTACTTCCTAAAAGCCCAATCCTAAGCGTCTCGGATGCTGAGTGGTACAATGGTGCTGAAATGGCTGCCACTGTAGCTCGTGGGGTTAGGGAAGCTGGGGGAGGTCTTCTCGGGGTAAGGGAAAATCAGTTCCCTTAGCCCATGTTGAGACCTGGCAGCCCCAGTAGTTGTATCCAGATTTTTGCCTGCTATTTAGTGGGCACAGAATCATGGAGACCCATGTCTGTCTCTGCAGCTTGGGAGGGGGTATAGGATTTGGTGGCAGCATCTGCCACCACCCCACCCTCTCCCAGGCATGATCCACCCCTCATTCTGCCTACTTCTATCCCTTCCCCAAATTCTCCCGCCCTGAGAAGCTTCTCCGCCACCCAGCAGGAATTCTTCTGGTGCAGAGGCCCAGCACTGACTGGTATTGGCATCTTTGATGGCAAGAAAGTGCCTTATGGCACTTTTGCAACACCCAGCTTCAGCAGTGAGGGCTCACCACTGGCGAGAACAGGATTGGGCTCTAAGATGGCTTTAAAAAGGATTTATGGAAGACATGAATCACTGGTTACTACTGAATTAATATATACTATCTCCAGATAAATTATGTGTCTGAACACCAATTGCAGGGAAGCAATAGTAGGAGATGGCGAAAGCTATCTGGCTTCTTTTGGGCCTCCCAAAGGCATGTGGTTGGCTACTGTAGGAAATAGGATGCAAGGCTAGATGGGTCTTTGGTTCAGCCCAGAAAGCTTTTTTATGTTCTTAATGAATGGATGTAGGTAGGCTATGTATAGTATAAAGGCCATCTGGACCACTATCCCATCCTCAGGTTGCTGGCATTACCACTATCAGGGAGTATGGTTCTAGCCTTTTGATCTGGACCAAGTTTTCTCTGTGTAGAAATCATTCTGTATGCATAGATGATGATAATTTTATCACGCAAGTTCGCTTACAGTTTGAAATGGTAATTTTGTAATTTGAAACAGTACACAGGCTCACTACTCAGTGAGAACTAAGCCAGGAGTAGATATTTGTAAGTTTCCTATTCTCTGTTCTTTTTTGGAAAACTGGATTATATAAAGGGAGAGGAAGAGTGGATTGTTGAGGCAACATCTATTATTTAGCCATATTTGCATCCCACTTTTCCTGTGGTTATATGACACATAGGTCAATTTTACCTTGTTGGTAAATTTGACTGAGAAAGTAACTTGCCCAAATCCCACTGAATTTTCATGGCTGAAAAGAAAACTTGGGATTTTCCAAATTCAACGTTAGCAACATCAGAGCACTGGCTCTCACATGGCTACGGAAGAGAAAGTCAGACATGCATGCCTCCCTTCAATCTCTCCCAGACCATACTATCTACCGGTTTCCAAACTGTGAGCTCTGGCTTCCCAGGGAGACACGGAAATCAGCCAGGGGAGCCACAAAATAGTTGAAAAAACTGCCACCCTATTCAATGTCTAGGATTGTATCCCTAATAGGGAGCTGCTGCCAATGGCCCAATAGGTCAAAGTGTGCCAGTTGAAAAAGTTTGGAAACACTGATATAGGAGGAAAATTATACTAGAGTAAAGTACTACTCTCCTAGGATATATGGCTCTTTATTTTAACCTCAATCAGTAGAAACACTAATAATATTAACCAGATCTCATTAAACCCATCCCACTTCTTTTCCATTGCCAGAAAACTGCAGCTGTAATTTAAGTAACTACTTATGAGCTGCGAGTGGAATTTCTCTAGATTCCTTCCATGCATGGTGTACAATCAAGTGAGGAGGTCGTTTTCCAATGTAGTGCTCCAACTTCAAAAGAACCAGCTTTGGAGGGAGACCTGCCAGACCACTGCATTATTAGTACAAGACTAAAGCTAAAACCTTTTTATTTTATTTTTTTTAAAAAACAATTTTAGTCTTCTTGCTTCTGTTTTATTAATATTGTTTGCATCATTTAATTTTAATAAGTTTACATAATCTTGGATGCTCTTTATTTTCTTAAACAGATGTGCATTAATATAATAATATTCAATAATAATTCAATAATGAATTATTAGAGTCCTTTCCAAACTGGTAGGTCACACTGGGAAGCATTGGCCCTCTAAGGGTGGGGAGGAGGGAAGCCAGTGACATGATCCCCAGAATTGTGCCACTACTTAGGGACAGAAGGGGCTTTCTTTTACTTACGAGTGGAAGTACCTGGCTCTGGGGTGGGTGAAGGGAGTCTCGCAGATGCCTCCACACGATTCCCCAAGCTTCGGAAAAATAGTGATTGGAACCCACTTCCCTGGGCCTCAGAATGTTTTATAAGAGCAAAAATGTGTGGAAAAAAATTCTTCCTCAAAACATTTTAAAAAATTGGAAATTGTGTTTTCATTTCACAATGAAATGTTTCATTTCACAATGAGTGTTAGTGGACTTATCAAGTTAACTATTTCCTTGAAAAAGATTTAATTTGAAATTGATTAGCAATGCTCATTAGAGAGATAGACCCAGCAGCTGTTCTTTGCTTTTCCATTGTATAAAAGCTGTCCTTGATACTGGGCTGATGAATGAAATATAATTCAACTCCTCCCTCCAGTTTCCCCTCATTATTCCACAGAGGCTGTGCACAGCACTGAAATACAGGGAGTCTCCTTTATAAATCAGGGTTAGGGACCAGAAAGCTTGGACTTATAGCAAATGACTTAGCAAGGAAAAATTTCCTACATAAGAAATAATGTAAACGGGTGGTGGTGGTGGTGGTGTCATATGTACATCTATGCCCATTGTTATGCTTAAAAGGGGGGATTTTATCCCATAGGAAACAGAGAATAAGGTAGGTATAGGGACTGTAGAGAGTGGTATGCAGTCTAGACTACAAATGAACTAGTTAGTACATTGCCTGCCCATCTGTAATGCAAGTCGTTGCGACATCCTGTGCCCATCCTTTAGCATGCAAGAGCAGGATGGGGGCATTTACAACTTTCCCTTGGCATCCATTAACACCATCACCTATTCCTCTAATGGCTGGTGCAGGGAATGCTGGGAGTCCACTGTTCCCTCTGCCATCAAAGGATGCACTGGCACTGGATGCTGAGGGAGAAGCTAAGCCCTCACCATTCTCCTCTTAGCACCTAGTGCTGCCATTGCCATCTACTCTTGTTGTCAACACTGCCTGCTGCTGATGCTTTCTCCTCCTCCTCTGATGACAATTGGAGGGAATGTTGGGCTCCCAGCATTCTCTGCAGCTGTTAGAGGAAGCAATGGCAGCGCAGGATGCTGAGGGAAAGAAGTGAAGTGGGCTAGATCAGGAGTTTCCCATCTCCTTAATGACAACAACAACAATGCCAAAATCGACAATATTATTATCAAGGAAGAGTGACCAAGGGGACTGACCAAGGGAAGTAAGCCTAGTGATTAGTGTGCACACACCCCTCTTTGCTTTCCACTTTCCCTTTTTAATGGGTCAGCACCTGAATGGAGGGAAACTGGTAGTGCTACCCACTGCCACCATCCCAGATTAATGAGACAAGGTGAAGGGGGAAAAAAACCCCTCCTAGAAGACCACAGAAACCTCAGGAGTTCTTATTTAAAATCAAAACCTCAGTAGCATCCATGATAAATCAGATGTGAGAATCCACTGAATAAAGTACAAGAATAAGCAACATTTAGGCATTGCATGTGTATTTATATGGCAAGGTCTGGTTTTCTATACACATGAAACTCTTATCCTCCATATATAGGCACTTTTCAATAGACTACTTCCAGTTGTTTCTAATCACAAGCTTAAAGACAACATGCAACTAAAAAAGTTGTTCTTTACTACATAAAGATTATACTTTTTTGTGCAGATCCAACCTTTTTATACACTGACTTTTTTATCCATGAATTAGACTCAAGACTGTTAGCCACTGCAGATAAGGACTCTGCTGATCACTAGAGAAGGGGAAAAAACATGTCTCTTTACAATCTCCATTCGAAAAACCACTTTTATAGGAGGTCAGCCATGGAGTCATATTACTAGAACTACTACTTCCAGCTAGCTCCAAGAAAAATGACCCCCTCCCTTTGCCTACTCCTGCTGAAGAATGGAATGTGGAAGTGACTAATCACTTTGGTATTCCATTCCCAAGCAATCCAGGGCGAATGGAGGGGGCCACCACTTTTGGAGCAAGCTGAAAACAGCAGCCCCAATTGACTACCTGACTGACTTGTGTTTTATTTTGTTTAACTACTTTATTTAACACGCTTTTCGGCATCATTGGGGGTTTGGGGAATCAAATTCCAGCTGATAATAAAGCACAACTGTGTATAGCGATAGTTAGTGGGAAACCCATTTTAGGAATACAGTAGTGTTTTTCAAGAAAGAAATGGCACGCTACTTTGGAAAATTAGCCAAGCAAAAGGGACTTCAAAGTTTACCCAAACTCAAATACCAAAACTGCTGTCACCTACTTTCAGGCAAAATGCTCATGAGGAAGAAAAAACATACGTTGCAAGGTTCTTTCCATAACAGTAAAAAATTCCTGGCTGCTCCAGTTGCTTTGAAGTTGACCCCTGGCTGTGACTTTTTACTAGCACACTATTCAGTTCTGATATGGGAGTAAAATGCAAGAAGCTGCCTAACTGATCAGCCTGGCGCTAACGGTCAGTTAATGATTTGTTTTCTGAAGTACATATTTAGAAGCAAGACCTTTACAGATATGCCTTCAGTCTGACTGTATAGTGTGGAAAGGGCAGAGCAGTTCAGCAGCTGATGAACATTGGTTGAGCTGGAACCTTTACACCCCAAAGACAACTTAATCAAGGGAAGAGGTGTAAATATATAGTAAAATGAATCATTTCTACCCATGTGCCAGCAATTAGCTGGTGCAGGATCAGTGGTGTCATCTACTCTCTCGTAAGCCAGAACGCGGGCGGGACTTGAGTGATTGACAGACGGTCGACTCACTTCCGGGTTCTTCGTGCGCCCCGCGCGGCTTTCCCTCGCCTCGGAGGGGGCGCCTGCTCGCCCAGGCACCCGGCGCGCCCCCCACCCATCCCCCCTGGCGAGCAGGCGCTCCCTCCGAGGCGAGGGAAAGCCGCGCGGGGCGCGCGAAGAACCCGGAAGTGAGTCGACCGTCTGTCAATCACTCAAGTCCCGCCCGCGTTCCGGCTTACGAGAGAGTAGATGACACCACTGTGCAGGATCTAATGAACCTGGGAAGGTAGATTAAGGCCAAGAAGGGGGATAGGATGTTGACTGCTCTACTGCCACAAATACAGCCCCCATCCTGGCCTCGACATGCCCTCTGCCGTGCCCTGGTCTCCACCCTATTCTAGCCCTCCCCACCCTGTCCTCTCCATCCATTCCCCATGCTGACATTGGCGCAGAGGCTTGTGAGAAACCCACTGGTGGGGCTGCTCACGACTTGTGGGGCTGGCCTGGCTGTGCAAAATGGCATATCCCCATACGCTTCAGCCACAAAGCATGCTAAGCTTCTAGAATACAAGTTGCAGAAGATTGATATGTTGGAATTCAAGAGATTCTCGGCACATGAAAGCTCAAACAAAACAGTTCAGTGGCAGTGAAGAAGAGAGACCCTAACACAGGTAAAACAAGTAGAATGCCAGAGCATGTGAATGAGAAAGGGTTTCTATGGTCACAATCTAGAGAGAAAGGATAAACCATAGTGAAGATCAGCACCCGCCAATTGGTGGTGGCAGCATAATTTTTTCCATATATTAGAGACAGAAGGTCATTAATGTTTGACAGTCCATGCCTTGCACGTAAGTCTTTGCACAGATTGAATAATAGGCCTGCTGTCTCTTTGACACAGTCATGCAACTCCAATCATGTTTTCTTCCAATATTAATACACAGATGCCCCATTTGCAGATTACCAATATCACGTACCTTCTAAATTAGGCTGCAGTCTCTAATAGATTACAAATTTCAATATGGTTTACTTAAAACCTATAAAAGCTAGCTGATACTTTTATAAATAGACATTAAGTGCCCCCAAAAGCATGTATTTTGGAATCTGAGGCACACATTTGTATCACAAAGCCGGGTCATAGCTCTGTTCCTTTCAAAGAGAATGCAGCTATCAAGAACATTTCACACTTCAATCAAAAGTGCATTTAGCACTGCTTGCTTTCAACAGCACTGAACAAAAATAGGATGGTACGTAAAGTTGAAAAGTGCATGGCCATTAGTAAGGCATTACAACTCCAGCACTATGTATATAAATTTGATTTTGAAAAGCAATAATATAAAGTTTAAGAAAAGCTAAATTAATATATTGATCCTAAAATTGATTATGTGCCTCATCTTTAGAGGCATACTAGCATCCATTTTCTGGAATGGTTTTGTAGGTATTCATACAGAATGTACTGTTGTCAAGAACAGCTTCTGCTTTGATAATTTAAGTGGTTTCAACTGAATTTGCTGTGAGAACAGCAGAATTAAAGAAATCTATATTTATTTATTTATTTATCAAGGAATATTTACATTTTACTTTTCTTCTATCACCTTCTATTTGTATTCAGTGCTGCTGAAAACAGTGTTAAATGCATACTTGATTCAATCCAACTGGATATCCCAAGCATACAACTGTATTTAATGTGATGTGTTCATTACCACTACCACTGTTGACTGTGCCAACAAATGTTGGGATTGGGCTTCCCATATAAAAACAATTCTACAAAATGAAACACAAAACACTTTTTTAGAGGAAAAAAGTAACCATTTTCTAAAAAGAACTTGGAGCAAAATGAACCAGCTTCAACTCTAGTATTTTTAACAGATAAAAATACTTTACATGTTTGAATATATTTATTCAATTGTTAAAAAGTCACTATAGGCTTTTTTCAACATTTTAGCATTTAGCATGTTAACATTTTAGCACAAAAGGTTTATGTTCATAAAATCCGAAAGACTATAGAAAAATGGAAATCTGGAGACTATAATCTAAAATGGAGTTTCCATTCTTTCATGCTTTAAATACAATTCATAAAGATAAATTCATCTGATACTCAAAATTATTTGTACAGTACATATAAAGATTAAACATTTAAGTCTCCGTTGTCCTTATTTTCATGCTTGAATATCCAAGCTTTGGCATTAACATACAAGAAAAAAAGTCATATGGAACTAGCCAATTGGCATATCTTAATTGCAAAGTTTACCACTGCAGTCCATATGGGGCAGATGACCTGCTTTGGGCTATATGGACAGGAGGTATGTTCTATAATCAGGCTTATAAAGTAAAGAACAATGTAAAAAATCATTTCTTATGACAAACTTTTATATTTTATAATAAATAGATACATGTTATCAGCATATATAGAGGCCAAAGGATTCTTCCCTTTTTTCAAGATAAGCAAGAGGATTTGTAACCAGTTAATGTATAATAATAGACACTCAGAATGCATAGAATCTGGAAACTACTCAAATTATTATCCTTTGTGGTCTGAAACAATGGAGAAATATTGTTTCTCCAGAAAAAAGGAAAAGTGGCTGTTTTTAAATAACTACCTAAATTCAAACTTAAGTAAAGGGACTATGAAGCAGGATGTGAAGTTAGCAAAGAAACACTATTAAGATAATATCATGAAGTTTACTATCTGTAAAAATACCTGAGGTTCCAAATGCTACATCCCATGGTGAACTAATGGGCTGGTCCTCTCCTTTGGCTCCTCCTTCCTTATCCATGCCTTGTATTCCAACTCCTGCTACAGTGCTCACCATTTCCATCTGCAGGTCAATCTGGGAAAAACATTAGTGACCTAAATTGTAAAATGCATTTTCTCTACTACAAATCTTCACACAGAAGAAAACAAAATGAAGCTGTCAGCGGACCTTTAAAGTATCTTTAATTTTTACTTTAAACTTTAAAAGTTCATTTGGTCTTTATGATCAATAAATAATTTTTGATTCAAGCAAAATGTAAAGGACAAAGCAATTGTTTCTTACCCAAAATTGTAATGGCATTTATTAGTAAAAAAAACATTATGCCATAGGAATAAATGTTTTACAGGTCATTCAGTATTGACAGGGCTAAACTATGATGTTAAATTATGACTCATAAAAAGTTTTCCATTAGTCATAATTTCACATCATAGTTTAGCTCTGTTGAATACTGAATGACCTGTAAAACCTTTGGTGTTTTAGTGTTACTAGCATCACAGAACAACATAGAACAAACTCTGGTGTTTAGAATTAAAATCTTCATTTCACTCAAGTATTTCTTGAATCATGTCAAGTTGTAAGAGACCTGAGTAGTGAAGAAGCAAATTAACCGATTTTAGTTATTCTTTAAACCTATGCCATCTTGGGCAAGCAGAAGATGCCAGTCATCAAGTACTATTTGACTTGTTTCCTCTAACTTGTACAATTTACATACTTTCTTATGAAAGTATTTAAAAAAGTATTAAAAAATATTTTTAATGCGTGCGTTTTTGAGAAATGTATTGCTTTCCAAAAATGTAACCCACCACATAAAATGAGAGGTTCCTTTATATGGTTTAATATATGAAGGATTTGTCATTCAAGAAATTTATTGTTCACCAGTTCCATTTTAGCAGTATGATTCTATACTTAGGCTGATTAACTATGACTTAGTATTCTACATATAGAAAAATCCCTAGACAGATCTTGGATTCTGTGTTGATCCTACAGAGTTCTCTGTTAGGGATGTAGTCTTGCTTATATTCCTAGATGTTTCTCAGGGGGAAGGGAGACAAAACACATGGCTCTCTAGAGCCAAAATATCATTATATTAAATTTAAAAATGGAACAAAAATAATGGCAGGCAACATTATTATTGCATTCCTTTCTCTTTAGGAAAGTGTTAAATTGTGGCATCAAACTGCTTTCCTTAAAAGTATATGTGTGGAGAAAAAGAAGGCCATTCCAAATACTAAAAAATACAGTTATAAACATTGGGCAAATTCTACTTTCAGTTACAGTATCACAGTTCTTGATAATTGTTTTCATAGTTCTTTTAGAAACAGATAGTTCTGTTTCTATCTATGTAACTGGAAGGATAATTTGATCATTACCCTTTAATGTTTTTCATTAGGAAAGTTTACCTTTCTGATCAGATGGTTTTCAGTATCTGCTACATAAATAATATTATTCTTTATAGCCACCCCCTGTGGAGAATTAAATGATGCTTCTGAAAATGTTCCATCTTTTCTTCCACTGTTTGGACCTTAATAAAACAAAACAATAAGATTTTATATCAATATACAGCTACAAGAGCTGGTCAGTGATCTTTGACCCTTTTAAAAGAGCTCAACTACAACTTGTAAAGGCACAACTTGTGTGGGCTACAGCTTTTAAATAGTCTAATTAGAAATGAATATGCAGTTTGATTTATTATTAATTATTTATATCCTGCTCTTTACCATATGGTCCCGGGTGGTTCACATCACCATAGAGATATATGAATATTCAAACAGTTAACTATGAAAATAATATAACCCAGCATAGTCAGTTCATATAGCAACCAAGAATAGCAGTCATTAATAATAATTATAGTCCAAAAGTCTGGGGGAACAAGTAGGTTCGTAACAGCCTTCCAAAGATGGGGAGAGTTTCCTGCACCTTTTGCAATATAGTGCTTAGGATTGCTCCACAGAGAAGGCCTTTTCCCACGAGCACACCACTTTATGGCTCCTTAAGTGGCAGTACACAAAGGCATCGTAGGAGATCTTAATGGGTAGGTATTTTCATATGACAGAAGGTGGTCAGGATTTTTAACATTATTATAGTTATTCAATATATTTCTTTTAGGAAAAAATATATCTTTAGAACAGCGGTTCCCAGCATTTGTGACAGAGGTTTGCAATCCCCAGGTAATGCATTATAAAAATCCTCCCCGCTTTAGGGGGATGGTGAACAACAGTGACCATAAGCAATGGCTACACTTTTGTGACAATACCTGTCACTTTCGGTTCTCACCACCACTGCTGTCAAGGAGGTAAGAAACAGGTTTTAATGGGGCTTCTTTCCTCCCTTTCATTGTTGGTGGTGACCGCGGTGCAGAGAACCCAGAAATAACAGGCACCGTAACCTACAGATCCTCAGAAGGTTCCCAACCCTGCCTTAAAGGGCCAGGAGGTTGGGAACCTCAGCTTTAGCAGAATTTAAATGGGTTTCTTTACAAAGAATATTCAAAGTGTATAACATTTTTGCCAAATGGCCTTCCTCTATTAGAATATGTTTTTAGTGCAAATCACAAAACTAAAATCCCTAGCTTGTCACAGACTGCAAATAGTGTTAAACAGAGTGAATTCTGAGCCACTGATTACTGGATAACTAATTGTGTAAAAGATATTGTGACACTAAAAATAGTTTAGACAATACTAGGTTTATTTGACACTTCTTTATCTTCATTACTGAATCTGCAGTTTGTCATACTTTCATTTCCATAGCCTGTTCATACTCACTGGCTATGAAATATATCTATGATATGATGAAATATATCTATGATATGAACTTGAAAAATAAGCAAAATAACATTTTCCAAGCACACAAATTAATTTCTAGCACTGCATGTGTTAAGAGTACCAGAAACTGTACAAATAAATTAGAATTTAAACTCTTCCACAAAAAGCTACACACTAAAATGCACTGTAGTTATACTTACCTCCAATAGTCTGTAGGACCCGGCCATTTTTCTTGACAACCAAAATCCTATGATGTCCAGTGTCTGCTATTACCAATCTGTCCCCAGAACCATCCACTATGACTTTGCCAGGAAACAGCAACGGAGAAGGTGACAAAGAGTCTCTATAAAGCTGTGTTCTAATGTTATTAGTGTTGATCTGTCCTTGTTCTTTGTAATATTTTAGAGCTATTGATGTAAATAGAAATAATTTATCCTTGTGTCCTTCGCCAACCAGCGTAAACAACATATTCCCACGGGGTCCAACAATGACCAGTGTTGGCCAGCATGACACTTCTAGCTCATGCCAGAGGGTAGCATCAGCATCGTTTACCACAGGATGGGTGATGTTGTACCTTAGAACAGCACTTTTGATGTTATCCAGAACTTTTTCATTTGGAAATTTTGCCGAGTGGACACCCACAACAAGAAGACCATCTGGAAAGCAAAGATTAAAAATAGAAACATTTAACACTAACTTCAGATACAAAAAAAGAGTGCAAATAAAGCTTTTTTTTATGTTTTTATAGGCCTTGGGAACAGATACCCCCTTAATTCATAAAGCTATGGTAAGAACTGAGAAATCTTCAGACACCTTGTGCCATATTGTGCCAAGGCACAGCAAGTTGGTGGCAGTGTGCTTATCCCAGCTGAAGTCTTAACATTGCTGGGAACTCTGGATGACACTATATTTTGTGTAACAGCACAAAGTGTATTCAGAGTTTTCAGATTGTTCCAATGATACAAAATATGACACACATTTGTTGATCTAAGGCTGGGATCTGTCTGTATTCATACAGTGTTGCTCCTTAGAAGGATAAGCAACTTGGATTTCCTCTGACAACGAGTTACTTTGTCCATTCTGACACATTCCAGAAGAATTTTTGACCATCTGATGAGTCCAAGGGAGGAACTACTGAAAATAAAGAACATAGGAAGCTGCTTTATACCAAGTCACACTGACAGCAACTATCTAGGTTTCAGGCATGTTTCTCTGTGTCAGTGGTCTTCAACCTTTTCCATGCTATGACCTCAATATATAAATCAATAAATAACGTTTGAGACTGGGTACGCCACTATTGATTCCCACCCTCTCCCAGGACCATATCCATCCACTCCACGCTCTCAGCACTTTTCACTAAATATTCTTATCAGAGAGAACAGAAAAAGTTACAATTAAGCATGGCACTAATGAAAGCTATTTTAGCATAATTACTAAAAACCTGAGCAAGGCTGGGACACAGTCTCCTAGTACCTGAAGGTGTACATCAGATGTCTCCCCCTTTACTGAGTCCAATGGTGATCTAGTCCAATGGTCTTCAACCCTCTTCATTCCCATAAGTTGTTGTGACCCCAAAACTGAGGCTTTGTGACCCCATTGAGATCCCGAATCCAAGGCTGAAGAACACTGCTCTATGTTATTTGGAGATACCACAGATTGAACCTGAGATCTTCTGCATGCAAAATATGTGAGCTGTGGCTCTTCCCTTATATTTTGAAGGTCTATGTAAATGCATCAATTTTTGTTAATTTCTATTTATCTTCCTTTGATATGTACAGAGCTGGTATAGTGACTGGGCTAAAAACAGGTTTTTCCCAGTTCAAACTACATCTTTGCCAATGAGCTCACTAGGGGTTCTTAGTCAAGCCAGTCCCTCTGTTTCAGCTCCCCAAATATAATACAGGGATAATACTTCCTCTTTACTTAGTTATTATAAAGATCAAAACTAGGTAATTTATATGATGTGTGCCATGATCATTTGAAAATGCTAAACAAAGTATCAGGTTTCTCAACCAGGACCCTGGAGGAATCAAGGGCCTGCTCCCAGAGTTGGTGACCTTTCTGCGACAACCGATGACAGTCCCTGTCTCGACCTCTACCGCTGAAAGATCGTTCTCCTGCCTTCGAAGGCTCAAAAGCTACCTTCGATCAACGCTACGCAGCAGTGCCTGAACCATCTGGCCATACTGGAGGTGCATGTGGAGCTGGCCAAGGCGATTGACCTTGATGTGATTGAGGACTAGTTCATTTCGCAGAATGACATTCGGAGGGCCACGTTCACTATGAGTTCCCTCACCTGAATCTCTATTCTTCATACCTGGCCAGTAGCCAGGGTTTATTTTGGGAGAAGCCTCACAAGTGCTAAGACACAAACCTTTGTGGCAGGATCCAAATTAATCAGAGTCCTGAATTCCACCCTTTGCCTACCATTGTGGCAGGCACTCCCCCAAAGTCTTTAGACTCAAGAACAGTGATCACTAGGTCATTCTGCGTTGCCAAGCTGGCGGTGAGCTGCCTGCCATCTCAGCATGCATCTCCTCACTCTCACTCCAAGTCCCAGCCCTTGGTGGGTGGGGCACCTCTCTTTACGAGTGTCCTGTCCCCCCC
>JAJKFI010000002.1:16980436-16998761 GCA_029204185.1 Lerista edwardsae
AAAAAAACTGATAGTTCCAAGTGGGAGGTTTCAATCAAATTATACTATTAGAATTATTATTCAGGGAAGCTTTTAACAATACAGGGTAACTCTGACACTGGGCATGGGGGAGGGGGGGGCTGGCTGGCGCTTTTAATGGAATTTTAATGAAATGTGATCCTATTGACTGAATTGAGTTTTACTGATTTTAATTGTTTTTATAGTTTTATAATGTTTGTTTTATTCATATTGTTTTGAGATTTTATTGTTGTAACTGTCTTGAAAGTCCCTAAATGGGGTGGAAAGGTGGAATAAAATTTTTATCAATCAATCAATCTTTGGGTGCAATCCTAACCTGGAATTAGGCTGGCACAGTTAGGCCAACAAAGTTTGGTTGGCACAAGGGCCACCGTAAAGTATGTTTGGGCCACTCTTGGAGTCAGGGGGGATGACAGATGTCTATATGCTGGCCTCTGACTCTGAGAGTGGTCTAAACATATTTTACGGTGGCCCTTGTGCCTGCCAAATTTTGCTGGCCTAACTCCAGATTAGGATTGCACCCTTAGAAACACTACTACAGTTCATTATGGGAAATGAAATCTTGACAGACAAATAAAAATTTACAATTACAAAGAATGCCTAATTTTGACCAGCTATGAACCTGAGGACAGAATAATGAGTAGCTGTGCTTGACTGCCTTATTTTAACACAGGTAGCTTGTCAGCATAAATTCAGTGGAACCATTAACTAATTATCCATACTGAGAACAGTTCACAGTTCAAAATGTTTGCAGATTACAGTTCAAAAACACTTCACAGTTCAAAATCCAAATGACTATGATGGCCCCAAGATTTTTATTTATAATCTAAACTATTATTATTTTTAATTCACTTTAGAATACTTTCTCCATAATTTCCAAGAGCTTTCAGTGTGCTTGGACTGATGAAAAGTAGTATCATCATGCATTCAAACTTTGGCTTTACCTGCATCCTGACAAGCAGATGGAATAAAATACTGGGTCTCTTAGAAAAGATAATGGATAATCTCTTGTTCTTGTTCTTTCCAATTATTCTCAATTAGTCCTCGCCAGTGAGCAGGGCTAGATTAGGTTCCATGCTGTGAACTATGCCAAGCCTAAGAGGGCAACCTCAGAACTTTAACAAAAATGGTTACCATTAACAGAAAAGACAATCAAAACAGAAATATTACACCTTGATATTTGCATATTTTCATATATGAAAATGCAACCAAAAAACCAATTAAGCATAAATATCTTGCATGAACTCTGCATTATGAAGTATTTGTCAATGGACTATAGAAAACTTGAAACTTTTGTTATTTAGAGACCCTTCATAATAGGAGGTCCTAAACCAGTGGTTCTTAACCTGGGTTCAATCGAACCCCAGGGGTTCGGTGAGTCAGTCTCAAGGGTCCGGCGGAGGTGTGTGTGTGTCCATTCCATTCACTGGCCTTGTTATCTGTGCTGCAGGGAACTTGGTGCGCTCAGTAGTTGTTGGGATATTAAAGTAAGACCTGGGAATTTGCAGGCCTGAATGGTAAGGCTTATCACTGAGGCCTAGCAGACCAGCAGAGGGTGCAGGGTAGTTCTGACTAGGTTCTGCCCAGTAACAAGACCATGTGATCTCTGGTGGAATGTTGCAAGTTATTTAGCCAATCCCAGGAACACTGGTTGCTTGTCTGTTCAGCTCAGTGAGTGCATGTGTGTTTGTCCTGACCAGAGAGCTGTTCTGTTCTACTTTCTGTTTCTCTCTTTGCGAGCAATCCTTTTTGAGGATGGTAGACATAAAAACAAAGAAAAGGAACAGACTTTGTTGCGAAAATGATATGAGAGTGGCACTTTCCAATGTGAAGCCGTGCATTTCTGAACTTGTCTCTAAAAGGCAACAGCAAAAGTCACATTGATTTGCAGTAAATATTCATTGAGTTATGTTTTTGTGTGACATTCATGTTTTATTGGTTTTGTTCTTTGAACACAGTGATTTTATGTGCAACTGATGCATGGTTCATTTTGTGCACTAATAAAATATCTCTCTCTATGTTTTGAATTTGAAAAAAAAAATATTTTTCCAACTATGAAGCGTTCGGTGAATGCACGTATGAAACTTGCGGGATTCGGTACCTCCAAAACGGTTAAGAACCACTGCTATACCGTATTTGAATAACCTCTGGTTAAGCTTCCTGGTTTCCTGTCCTATTGTTATGCCAGTGTAACATTACTGGTTTTATTGTGGCAGTAAATAATTCACAGAACTTAACTCTGCTGTGTTTGACATTGATTGATTCTCTCAACCCTGAGAATGTTTTGAAAATACTAGACTAGGGTTGCCAACTTTACCTGAAGCCATTCCTGGAGACTTTTCTTTTGCCATGGAAATTCTTGGGTGCCATGTTAAAATCTCCAGGATTGCTTTAGGTCAAGGGTCAGCAACCTTCTTCCACATAGGGGCCAGATATCGGGTCCATCAATAGTAAGAATTTATGCGTGTTCAATATACATGCACAATCCTCCTAGTTAGGTCACAGAGCTAAGAGAGGGGTATGGCATGGAGAGACACATACCAAGACAGAGAATGATGCTCAAAAGAAGCTTCTGCCCTTGGTCTGCTTTGTAAGCTTTATAGGGAGAGAATTATAAACTTGAATTCTTTTTTAGAGCCACCGTGGGCTGGATACAGGCATGCCCCGGTATATGCTGGGGTTCCATTCTGGATCTGCCAGTGGATATCTGAAACTGTGGATACTGGGGATACCTTTTAAAGATATGGGAACATCAGTGGTTTGCTGCAATAAGGAAAAAAAGAGATTTGTTTAATGTTCCCCTATCTTTTAAATAGGCGTCCTGGTATCCATGGTATCTATGGATAACTGAAATTGTGGTTACTGAATCAGTGTATACTGGGGCATGCCTCTATATCTTTTTGGGACTAAAGGCCGGATGATTTCGGGTGGCAGGCTACAGGTTGCCTACCCCTACTTTAGGTAGTCTCCTGGAGATTGATGCTCTTTAGTGGAGATTTCAGGCCAAACTTGGTATACTAGCCAGAAGTCAGAAATACTGAAGCCTTTGTATGCAATTGGTCTAATATAGCCATTTAAGGCTACCTTATATCCTCATGAATAAGTCTAAAAATTTAAGCCAGAAAATTGACCTTGAAAACATGGATCGAATTATACACGGTCAATATGGTTAATAAAACTTCTAACAGTAGCTTGCTGGGGGCTGGCCAAAGAATCAGAAAGCAGAGCGATAGAAAAAAAATACAGCAATTTTACTTACCAGTAATTGTTCTCAGGTACCAAACAGCAAGCAAAAAAACAGTAGCCATTGTCCTTCTTCTCCAAACAGGCAGTGAGGTGAAGACACTTATGGGAATTGTAGTCATTATGAGGGTTGCTGCTATGGAGGTGCTGTACTGTATTCCTCACAAAGCCTACAACTTCCATAATCACCTTCATACCTTTCCTTCTTGTCTGGAGAATTTCTCCATTTCTATGCTATGAAATGGTTCAGTTTTTCTGATTGGCTTTCTGTTACTGGTAAGTCATTTTCAAAGAATTTCATACCCCTCCCTAAGTTTTACGCTTGACTTATCCATGGGTCATAGCAAAGTCTATTATTTTTGGCTTAGAGCATGCCCTCGACTTATACATGAGATACACAGGTACCTACGATAAATTTCCTTCCCTGTAACTTGAATTCATTGCTTCCTGCTCTATCCTCAGTGGATTAGTCAACAATTGTTCTCCTTTTTCTTTCCTGCAAGTTTTCAATCCTTGAAATCTTTCACATGGGCCCTCCTTATAATCTTATCAACACTTTAAACATGCCCATCAGCTTTCTGTGACAGGAAACTCATCCTGCAAACTCGTTGAGAAGCTTTTCCTCCTGTCACTGACAAGGCCATAAAAAGAGACGTTTGCACACAGTGCACAGCAAGGAAGTGAAGTACATCAAAGAAGAGCTGAGACTAGAGTTGGTCTTGCAACGGAGTAGTACAGAGTGCACCAGTGAAGGCACAGCAGGACAGAAGCTTTAGATGCTGCTAATCTCCACGCAGTCTGCCCTTTTGGCCCTCCCATCTTTTCCTCAGGCACTGATATTGATATTCTCAGGAAACCCCTGGCTGCCGTATCGGCTGTCAATGCTGCAAAAAGTGTGGGAAAATTGATGCTGTCCACTCCAGCCCCTCAGTCTTCAGTATTAAAAAGTACAATTTTTCACATGTCCTGCCAAACTGATAGACAGTAGGAAGTCAGTGCTCTCTTTTGTTAATGGAACTTCTTTAAAATGATATACCGTGGTGAGTTAGAGGGGTAGGCATAATGGGGCGGGAGAGTGGGAGATAAACTGGTTGAGGGTTGGTGGCATGTCAGAGGCAGAAAAAGGTGGTACCCAGTGCAGATGACTTGTTCTAGAAGCTCTGGAGTGAGCCAACATGCTCTCCTTAGCTCCTTGAACTAGTGGTAGTGCAGGCCCAAGGAGCTCTATTGGCAATAGAGGGACCATAAGGGGCATAAGGCAACACTTTCCAAACTGGTGGGTCGCAACCCACCAGGGGAACTGGAAGCAGGGCATTATCCCTTAAAGGGAGTGGCCCTGCTCCAATGGCAGCAATGGCACAGCAGGAATCAGTGTGCCACTGCTACCAAGGGCTTGTTTCTTACCTGGGAGGCAGTGTTGGCAGTGCTCTCAGCCTGATATCCTCCATGGCTGCTGTGAACAGCTGCTGTTCAGATATAAGGGCTGAAAGGACCTTACAGCAACCAGCACTGCCTCCCAGGTAACAAATAAGCTCCTTGGTAGATGCGCTGCTGCTATTACTGTGGCACTGTCACTGCCCCCTTCCCCACCCCTCTCTTTGCCCCTGCAAACATGTACCTGGTTCCCATATCCCCTGTAGGAGTTTGGGAACCGCTGCGTATTTTCCCTTTCTCTTCCCAATCATTCACCACCACCACTGCTACCAAAGCATGCAGCACAGCCTGTTTGGGCACAGATGCATACTATGGCAGGGGGCACCAATATAGGATTGGGCTGTAAGGAGCAGAATGTAGCACAGTCTCTCATTGTATAAGGTTTCACAGAGGATAACCCTTTACAGTTCTACAGTACTGTAGAACTGTTTGATATTAATCCTGACAAAAAACATTATTTTGAGTGCTGCTGCTCTGTGAATAAAGGAATTAAGTGATGGGATGAATTACTGAATAGTTGCCCTCTTTATCATCAAACTATTGTTTGTTTTCTATCTTATGTGGAACAAACTGTGGTAAAGTGTGACATCTTGTGGCTCACAAAGGCTCCAGAGATCTTTATGTCAGTTGTCTTGCATTTTAAGACCTCATCATAAAGATTGCAATATCATCCCTTTGAATAATCCCTGGGAGTCTTAGGGGGTCTAAAAATCCTTCCCTTTTGCTACACACATATTGAGATGGCGACTTCCAGCTCTTCTGCAGCCTGGGCTATTCAAGCACTTTGTTGTTGTTGTTGTTGAGCAGGCTGTTTTCTGTTCTCTGAGAGAATGCTATGCAGTGAAGCAGAAGCACCTTTTCAGAAGTCTCAGAAGCACCTTTTCAAGGAGCCACATGCCTGGTTCTTCTGGCTATTGCATTAGTATAGGATAGCAAGCTGCTTTGTGATGTTATACACCTATCAATCCTACCAGTCATAGTGAGCCATTGTTTGATTCATGTTATGTTCTTCTTCCTTTTCCTAGCAGGACCCCAAAGATGTTAGCAGTCAAAAAATACAAAATACGCCATAGAATCCAAAAACATCTAGATTGTTAGGTAGATTCATAAATGCCTGTTGAAACAAGCAGCTCTTAATATGCCTTACAGAAGGATTCAGGTGATCTTCTTTGGGAAAAGCAGTTCACAGTTACGGTGCCACTCTTACAATTTGCAAATGCTGGCATAGCATGGTGGCCAGGAGATGCTTTTGATTTGAATCTATGAACTCACCAGGTGGTCTTCATCAAGGTGCTTCTTTTCAGCTTCAGTCCCACAGCTGCAATAGGAGGCTAATAGACCTTAGAGTGCAATCCTAACCTGGAGTTAGGTTGGTACAGTTAGGCCAGCAAAGTTTGGCTGACACAAGGGACACCATAAAGTATGTTTGGACCATTCTCAGAGTCAGAGAGGCCAGCACACAGACGTGCGCCATCCTCCCTGCCTCTGAGAGTGGTCCAAACACACTTTACAGTGGCTCTGGTGCTGACCAAACTTTGCTGGCTTAACTGTGCCAGCCTAACTCCAGGATTGAACTCTTGCTTATCTAACAACGCTATTGCAAATATTATATCAAGGTAATATGTGTGAGGCACTTTGCATGTTCAGAATAATTATTAACAGCCTAGTCTGAGCTCCAGGTGATTTCACATAGAGCAGCACATCTCTCATAGACCATAACAGAAGAGGCATTTATGAGATCATAAGGGAGATGATTTTCCTCCTGGCCTGGTTCCAGACTATATGGGCTTTATAGACAATGACCAGTACAGTACCTTGCATTGAAACCAAAGGTCAACAGGCAGTCAGTCAGTGGATTGACAAAAATATGTTCTGCCTTACATGCACTTAATATGCATATTGACTAGGACTGAAGCGCTAATCAAATCAATTGAGTTTGATTAGCTGACCCTGTACCAGTTCAAGCTGTCTTCTGTTAAAGGGCACTTGGTAGTGATGATGTCTGAGGTAATAATTCACTTTAGGTCCCCTGAGGGGGAGAATGTTATACACAGTATATGGCAAATACTGTAAATAAATAAATAAATAAATAACCTGGACATTCTGAAATATGTAATGATTTTCAAACATAGAGAGCTTCTAAATGTCACCATTATTGAAATAACGTAAAATGCATTGATTATATAGTTGACTGATTTGTTAAAAGCAAGACAATTAGGGCTCAGTCCTCCAGCATGGGTAGTATGAGCTGACTACCCACACTTACGTTGCCAACATGCCGTAAGGCATGTCCAGCACAGATGGTAAGGGCTTACCACTGAAGCGGAGCCGGAGCTCTCTGCCCGGAGGCGGCAACATAATGATGGGGAGCAGTAAGTTCACCTGTCACTGGTGTTGCGCTCCTTCTGGGTGGGGTGAGAGGAGGTTCCTGGGTGGGGGAAGGGGCAATGTGGGGGTTGCTGCCAGATCCCGACCTCCGTGTTAGGCCGTGCGGCCTGATATAGAGGCCGCTAACAAAATAGCCTCTGCGCTAACAAAATAGCCAGTGCAGAGGCAAGGAGACCCATCACCTGGCCTGCACCCTTACTTGGAGGAAGTAAGGAGGAATGTCCCCTTCCTCTGAGGAGCTTCAGGTGGCTGCCTGGCTGCCTCTGGATGCAGTGGTAGCCATTTGGCTACTGCTGTGCCCACGGTGGCCAGGCAGCTCAGGAATGGGCTGCCCATCAATAAAAATATATATACTTAGTCCAACAACAAAATGAGAGGCTTTACCATATGTGCCCTGAAGCTTCTGTAAGTGTCAGGCATTCAGTGAGATTTTCTTGGGGAAGGATAATATCTATTTCTTCCAGCTGGCAATTGTCTGCAACTTTACTGCAAGAGAGGAGAACATGATATTAGGCCAATAATTCAGGGCAGTATCATGGAAGGAAGCTGTTGCAAATATCAGGATGTGTCCTGTGCACAATAGGGATGTTGCCTTCCTCCATCCCACTTTTCCTCTACTGCCCCTGAAAATCTGCTTCTGGGAGTTTAGAAATGGGAATAGAAGGGGTTGCAGAGGGAAGAGGAATCAGCAACCCCCACCTACATCTTGTACAAACAGAAATTCATCAATTTGCACAAGAAGTCCTTGAGAAATGACCCATTGCTTTCCAAAAATGAGAAAAGTAGTAAAACAGTACCTTGCTCTGTTGTAACTATAGACCCATAGTCTACTTAGCAGATAATGTATACTTCTATCTGTAACAACAACTTACTACAATCTGGGGCTGCCATATTTATTTTTGTAGTTATACAAACATTTTAAAATATCTATATTCTGCCTTTTCAAGACATTATGATTCAAGTTTAGGCCTGAAGTTCGGGGGCGGGGGGGGGGAGTCATGCAAATAAACTAGATGGATACAATAAAGTCAGGGGGAATCCAGTAATAGGGTCTAGACCAGGGGTGTCAAGCATAAGCCCATGGGCCAAATGTGACCCCCAGAGGCAATTTTTCTGGCCTCCATTATAATTGGATTCTCTAGGCTTGATCTGATGAGGGTCTCTCATATCTCAAAAATATGAACAAAATTTGCTTTGCTTTTCTATCATTTGCAGCTAATGAGTTTCTGTGTGAGAACAAAGTGCTTATTTCTGTCCATTATCTACTTAATGATGCCACTTCTGGCCCCCGGCAGGCCCTCAGAAGCATTTTCAGTTGGCAGAATGCTAACTTTGGTCCTCTGTATGAAAGGAGTTTGACATCCCTGGTTTAGACAACACAGGTCTCACCATCAGTGTACTGTAAAGGGTCCTGCTGCCTCTTCACTACAACACTGTTGCCTGAGTACATGAAGCAATTGATCGTCCAAGTCCTGGTCAAACTTTATATAGCAGTGGTTCTCAAACTTTTTAGCGCTGGGACCCACTTTTTAGAATGTCAATCTGTCCAGGACCCACCAGAAGTGAAGTCATAGCCGGAAGTAGTGCGTTTGTGATATCAGAGCCTGCTGCTTTCCTAAGAATGCAGCAATAATGGGTTATTTCTCAGTCATTTTCCAATAGCAAGGTGAATCAGAAAGGAAAAAAAAAGCCAATTTACAACCTTGACACAAGCAAAACAACCACACAGCCCTCCCCCTTTCCAGCATCCCATCTTCCCATATTTTCAATATGGCTGCTCTCAGTGCTTCGCAACCCATCTGAAATTGGCTCGTGACCCACTGGTGGGTCTCGACCCACAGTTTGGGTACCACTGTCATGTTGACTAATCCCAAATTAAGTCAGTGGTACAGTTGGACCTTGGTATCCACTGATTTGACGAACCACTGATACCGGGGGTCCATCTTTAAATTTCTTGTAACAAAGAAAAAAGGACCAAGATCCCAATTCCTACTGTTCTACATTCCATTCCATTCTTCACTCTATCTAGTGACTGAATGTGATTGAGCATCTGTACCAAACATTCTAGTGTGACAATGGAGGAGTAAGAAACCTGTAAGTGGGTCTTTAAAGCTATTTTAATCGATTTCAGTATTCACTGATTTTGGTATCCACTAGGGTTGGGAACCAGTAGATAATGAGACACAAATGTATTCTGAAGTTCAGAGCATGTTTGTAGAGCAACATTGTAGAGAAAAGTATTCCGATCACAACCAAACTACTGTAGAAACAAGAATTGGAGCAATTCACTTTCTTTCTACCCCTGCAAACTGCAATGGAACAAAGTCCAACCAATGCATTCTAGGGTGAATTCAATAAGGTCACAAGGTGGGGAGATAAAGGTTAAAAATGATTTCCTCGTATATCTAATGGAACAAAACTGTAACTTCCGAGACTTCTTGTTAGCTACAGATCTTGATCACTTACACATAATTACATTGCACGAGTTAAGAAATGTTTCTATTTAGCTCACGAGAATTTTATTATAAATACTGAAAGAACTAACAATAAATTATGTGAACAATGAAAATAAATCTACTGTACTTCTTGCTATTAAAGGAAAAATGGATAATCACATGTGAAGCATCCTTACCTGAATATTATGGACAATTGAACCACTGATAGATTGGATAATTTTGGTGTTTTCTCTGGTTTGAAGGTCCTTGGCTGTGGTATTGGTTTCAATGAGATGTCCTCTACCACCTTTAGATTCATATTTTTTTCCAAATCGTCTGGTAGGGTCAGCAATTCATCACTTGTACATGTAGATGGGCTTTTTCCTGCAAGCACGCTAACAAATAATTATATTAGCATTAAAAATTGCATTATTACTGAAAATTGTAGCTCTGGGCAGGTGACAGAAAATGGTCCAATCAATTCAATAGAGGTGGGATCAGGATTGGTGGCAGATCCCATCTTCAACCTCCCCACACTGAAATTTAGGTACTGAAGCATTTAGAATGTTTCCAATCCAAAGTCATGGGTACTCAGCGTTCTGTGTCCAATGTCTACTGAAAGGGACTAGAGCAGAACATGGTCCACATAAGTTAGCTTCCCACCTAGATCTTACAGATGCTCCCAGGAAAAAGGTACAGTTTCTGTGTCATAGTCATCCAAACCTAAACTATAAAGCAGATTCTTAGGTTCCAATCCCATACACACTTCCCTGGGAATAAGTCCAACTGAGTGCAATAGGATGTATTTCAAAGCACACATGCATAGGGTTGTGTTGTTACCTCCTGCCTCCACTTTGAAAACGAGAGCAGAATGTGAAACATCTCTGTTGAACTTGAATGGGAACAGAACCCACATACTCACCCACACTTTCAGATTCCTGAGGTTAGAGAAAAGGATCATGGCATCTCCCTAAGGAGCCCTGCTAAATTGAGTTGCCATGACAACATAAAGCTAGTGTCTGGGAGGACTTGGAAACAGCAGCAGTGATGGCAAAGAATGCATTTTGAGCAGTGACAGGGGCGTTATCAAAAATGAGCTCTGGTTGAATTCTGAGTTTGCTCTTGGCATTGACTTGCCAAGGCTAATGTCACTGAAAATCAGTGCAGTCTGGTTGGACATAATAGTTGCCACCAGTCAGATACTTCTGAGAGAACTCAGAAACAACAGGAAGGACAAGAGATAAAGACTGAGGCATGATGATGTATTTTAGAGGCTGCTATAAATTTTAATGGACAAGAACCCATCGTGCCAGATGCAGAAAATATAGGTGTCCCTCGGTATCTACAGATTCGGTATCCATGGTTTCAGTTGTCCACAGATACCATTGATACCATTAAAAAGATAGGGGAATAGTAAACTTTTTTTTACTTTGTTGCAGCAAAACCACTGATGTTCCTCTATCTTTAAAAAGGTATCCCCCAATATCCACGGTTTCAGGTATCCTTGGAGGATGCGTATGTGTGTGTAAGGTTCCTCCCCCAAGAAATTAAGTGGGTGAATAAGATAAGCAAAAGTGATTACATGATGCTCATGCACTTACAAGTCTTTCATGTGCATGTATGTTTCTTCATCACTGTCACTTGCAATGTCTTTATCATCTAAGCCAGTGGACACCTGTGGGATGGTACATTCAGCATGAATACGTTCCTGCTATGAAAGTAAAACTGCACACACCTTCAATATCCACCTACAAATGCATCACTAAAATCCTGGATCCATTAAAGTTAGCACTTTCAAGGTAATGAATTTATTAATGTAATGCATAATTGTATAGTTCATTACATTCCAGTTTGCCTGGAAGAGTTGAGATAAGTGGCCTTCCAGCACTTATCATTATAAAACTTAAAAATTCTATTCAGCTCAATGGCATAGCCAGAGGGGTGCAAAACAGTATTTTTTTACAGCTCCCGACTGAGCCTTGTAAATGGCCCCTCTTTCTTGCTACTGGAGTCAATCAAGGTGATGAAAACAGCATGGATGAGAAGGCTCCATGCTGTTTTCATCACCCCAACTGGTTCCAGCTGCTAAGGGGAGGGGCCTCGCAGTTCTGCATGCCTCCGGCTACGCCACAGATTCCGTATACATCAAGACTATTTGTGAAAAGTGATATAAAAATTGAAGTATTATGATTTAGGAGAAGCCATGTCATGTAGATTACCTGGGCTAGAACACTGCGTGGATAGGCATAGAGTTCCTCCTTTTTAGATGTTTCTTCTGACTGTTCTTCAGCAGGAACCACACTACGATTATTGGGTAGGCATCGCTAAAATAAAATGTTGACTTATTTATAGAATCAGTGTATAGGCATCCCCCGTGTATCCATGGGAGATATGTTCCTTCTGCTATCGCGGATACCTGAAACTGTGGACATGAACGAACCCTACTTAAATTCCCGTATCACATTTATGACTCCCCTCACTGTTTGCAAATGCTTTGCAAAAGGCAGCCATTGTTTCCCCACATCCCCAATTTCCTTTGGAACACTTTGGAAAAAGTAGCAGATAATGAGAACCTAGACCTGTAGCTGGTACCGGAATGGTAGGGGAGGCAACAGTGAGAATGATAACAGGAAGTAGACAGCAAATGGAGCAGACAGACAGCGAGTACACTAGGCTCCACTTCCTGTTAGAGTTCTCATGGTTGCCTTCTCTACAGTTCTTCTAGCAGCTCTAGGTCTAGATCAGGGGTTTCCAAACTTGGTCTGGGGACTTGGGGGCCACATCCAGCCTGCCACAAGATTTTATCTGGCCTGTAGCAACTTGTTTTTTTGGTCAGAGCATTTGCCAACGTTTGACATTTTTGCTCATTAAATAATTTCTCAGTTTAAGCACAGCATTGTTTCTTTGTAATTATCACATTTCTCTTTTGTTTTGAATCATATTATACTTATTACAAAAAGAAGAGCCGAGTAAAACTTCATTCATTTAAATGTCATTCATTCATTTATAAAACGGATTATTGTTTTCTGCCTGCAAAAATATGTAAAATATACAATGTGGCCCTTGTGCTGAACAATGTGGAGACCCCTGGTCTAGATTCTTGCTATCTGCTTTCTTTTCCAATGTGGTCCAAAGCAAAAGTGGGGAGGGGGACATGGACATGTGAGAGAACAACAGATATATGAAACTGCAGATATGGAACCCATGGATACGGGGGGGGGGGGCTATGTTACTTTGCTCAATATACTGTACTCTGAAAAGTATTCAGATGGGTAATGCAAAAGGCCTGCTCCTTCTCACTAACAAAACCAGCAGCAAGTCAGATCTAGGAGTCCTTAATGTGGGACATGACCAGGTTAAGATGCAAACTGCATCAGTCATTCCTGAATTATAACCGTGGATCAAAGAACTGGAATGATTCTAAACCAGAGTCTCAAAGCTATGCGCATGTTTAGGAAACTGAGCAAAGTCAATGATGGAAGGAGCATTACCAGGCATACACATGAAAAATTCTCTCTCTCTCTCTCTCTCTCTCTCTCTGTGTGTGCGCGCGCTCTGTAGATTATATGACCCTGATGTGAAGGTCTAGGATGTGGTGGAATAAGTGGATGCATTCCTAGTTTGCCAAAGTGTGCAATGTCTTGAGCCCTAAAATGTTAAAAATGTCATTAGCAATGCAATAGCTAATCATATTTTCTTGGAAATTAATGGAGCATCTGTCGATGCAGCTATTCTCATTGGGTGAAGTGCTAAAGCTATGCAGTGAACATTTCAGAGATCCAAACAATTGATCCAGCTCCACGTTCTACACTCACTAGACGATGTAGAAGTTTTCCTGGTGACTCATAAACATGGCTTTCTTCCGAGGCTTCTTTAGGACTAGGGTCTGACATGGGCCTTTTCTTGTAAGCAGACGTGTCTGAATCCTGCACCCCAAGAAATTAACACAATTAGTCACTGCATGGCTTTATTTCAAGCTATCATTGTTTGCTGGATTATTATAGTTGATGAAAGTGCTGAAGGAGCATAGAAGAGCAAGGCAAAGAGCCTGCATGAAGCATGAAAAGGTGGAAGAAGAAGCAATCCATTTTCATTTGCAAGGCAGTATGTGTGTGAGGAGTGAAAGCAGAGCAGAGTAGGGCCCATCCCGCAGCAGACAAACCCACCCTCCTTCTTGTTCTATCTGAATCCACAGCACAATCCTAACCTGCACAGGAGCAGGCAGGCCGCTGCCTGGGTAGGAAGCAACTACTGTAGAGCTTACCATAGGGCAAGGGGACATTTGTCCCCTTACCCCAGAGTAAGCCCCAAGCAGCCTGATGTGGTTGCTTGGACCTGCATCTGCTAAATAGCAAGTCCAAGCAAGCTGGAACGGCCTGGAGAACAGGGGTTAGGATGTGGCATAATGGCCAGATCCTGACCCCTCCTCCTTCACAGGCTTCCCTGCATGCCACCTTCCCCCTGCCCTTCAGAGCCCCCATGCTGTCCCAATTCAGCCAGTGCAGGGATGAATTACCATGCCTCTCTTCTGCTGCTGCCTGCCTTGGCCCAGCACCCAATTTCTTGGTGCAGAGGTGCCTTATGGTACATTTGTGACCACGTCGGGCCAATGCAAGCAACATGCATGCAGGTTCATGCCTGTCAATCCCTGCTAGACAGGAACTATCCAGAATGCTAACGTTTGAATCTGTCATTATCAGATCTACATCTGAGCATTGATTTGAGAGCAGATGAGAGCAACATATCCCCACTATAGAGTTTTAGAAAGGATTCTAACATGTGAGTAACATTTATCACCAAAATTGGGCTGCAGGTATCCATTGTTACCAGAATACTTCCTTTCCAACAGTATAATTTTTGGCCCAATTCTATCCCATGCTGTGGCTTAGGGCATCAGGCACTGTATCCTGAAAGCCAGAAGGGGGCAGAGCGAGCTCAGAGATATACCCCATACTTGTTCTGGCGTGGCAGTGCCCCATGGCAACCTGGAAGTTTGGTGGTGATGTGATGATGTCCTCATGTCACTCCCAAACTTCCTGGTTGCTGCATTGGTCACCAATCTCATACTTCTTTTATTTTGGGGTTGTGGTCCCCAGGTTGAAGGCCGTTGATGTAGAACATAAATAAGCAGTAATGTAACATGCTCACTTCATAGTGATTTCCATGGAGCAGACCCTCTGTGTTGATAGACATCCCTAGTTCGTCAACAGAAGGTGGAAACGATTTTGAACGGCATCTGGACGTTAACGGGACTGGTTTCTGGTGGAACAAATGAAGCCACAATGTCATCCAAGGGTAGTTTCCTATAGTTAAAATCTTGGCTGTCATTATAATCAAAAGCCCAGGAGTCTCTCTGAAATTAACGCATAACTAAAGCGTTATGCATATGCTACACAGCAAATAAATGCTGCTCCAGAAATTTCATAACAGTGGGAATTCAAGTTTATCACTAGGTACATACAGTACAGAGTTTGTCTTAAAAGTGTTTTTTCGCTTTCTAAAACACAGGAACCTGCAAACTCTTTTCATACTTTTGCATTAGGGCAGTGGTCTTCAAAGTCCTACTTGGACGTTGAAGCCACTGTAAGTGTTTGTGGGGGCGGTGACTTGGGCGGGGCGAGGGGGCCCTGACAGCACCGCAGCAGTTGATCGCAAACCAGAAGTGAGCTCCAACAACAAGACGGAATTCACTGCAGCAAGAGTCGCATAGGGGGCTGTGAGTCTCCAGGGCCCTTCGTAAGCTTTCACACAGCCCCCTGGTATGTCCTCATGCCCCTGGGTTCATGTGACGCCGAGATCACTGCGGAGCCATCGGGGCACCAACTCCTGGGCCACTCTTCTTAAGGGGGAGTGGCCCTTTTTATCTTTCAATGATGGGTCACGACCCACCACTTTGAATCCCATTGCATTAGGGGAAATCTGATGCTAACGTTACATTTCACAGAAGTCAATGTTGGGACCCTGTCTGAAAATGGCAAGCTGATGTTCAGTGATTCTCAAATAAAATGTCTGAATTGGTCCAAGATGAAAAACTCTTGCAAGGTCTAACTGCCTATAGAGCAGGCAGAAACAAGCTGGTGTCTTATATATCTGAGGACCTGACCAGAGAGAAGAGATCTTCTTTCCAATCTGCTGCTCCTAGGCTCCACCCATAAGTCATTCTGCCTCATTCTGCCAAATGCCTGCAGCCTTGTGGCTGTCTGGCTGAAATGCAACTATGGAACTTTGGGGCTGAATGGTGGCTGCATCAGCACTGGAAAGTTGGATAGGATTTGGCGCTAAGAGCACAATCCTAACCTGGAGTTAGACTGGCACAGTTAGGCCAGCAAAGTTTGCCCAGCACAAGGGACACTGTATGGACTACTCTTGGAGTCAGAGAGGCCAACACACAAATGTGCACCATCCTCCCTGACTCTGAAAGTGGTCCAAACGTGCTTTATGGTGTCCCTTGTGCTGGCCAAACTTCGCTGGCCTAACTGTGCCGGCCCAACTCCAGGTTAGGATTGCGGTCTAAATCTGATTGCATACCAAGTGTTACAGAAAAAGTCTTTTTTTTTTCTTTATAAAAAAAGCAGTATTTAATACATATAATACTGTATTACCTGACTTTCGACGGCTGTGAATAAGAAGTTGGCCCAATCCTCAACGTCCCTGCTAGAATTTGAAAATACATTTAAAAAGAGGTAGAAATGAAATTGTAGGAGTTGGGTTACACTGGTTGAGGCCACGTGCGACAAGTAGGATAAGCACCGAAAAAGAAATAAATGGTTCTCAAATGATGTTTGATAACTTTAAAAACAGAAGCCACAACAACCACAACACAGAATATGTTTTTCCCTTTGAGAAAGTCAGAGCCTTCAAAGTGATAAAACCAGAAGTCCTGCACTTCTGAACTTGAGGAAACTGTACAAAGAGCACCATAATGAGGGAAATCACCCACTTCTTGCTTGAATGAGCAAGAAGTGGATAAAAGTAGCTTGTGCCTGTGGCAGGCTGGAGGGAGGTGGCAGCAAATTCAAGGTGAAGGACACCCAAATCTGCTCCCCTTGCAATCTGCCACTGATGCAAACTGGTCAGGTTGTCTCATGGTTGTAGTGCCCAGGCCCTAATTCAAAAAACAAGTTCCTATCCTTAAGCTTGAAAGTGTGTGGACAATGCCTAGTGGAATGAAAAAGCCAGAAAAATGCCTGAACGGGGTTTCCAATGGCCCCAGCCAGACATGCTTATTATTTGCAGATATATGCAGATAAGTGTCCTTTTTTATAGGTTGCAGGGTTCAGCTTTTAAATGGCCCAATGAAAAGGAAGAGGGATTAAAAAAAGAACACGCAAAAGCTGAAAGTTTAACCAAAAGTAAAGTCTTCCATTTTGTGTTAATACATTTGTACTTAAAGTAGACAGATTTCAGAATTGTCCAAAGCAATTATTAAGGGCACTGTGTTCCTGAAACAAAAGGTTATTTGTTTTCCTCTTCTTTGAAGTCAGACTGGTTTTTGTTAAGACAAAAGAGGTTTCATGGAAAGGTACTGAATGGCTGGAAAAGAGATGAAGAGATGCCTAACAGGTTTTTCATCACAGTATCTGTTTTTAAACAGCACCAATGTATCTGTTACAGGATATAGGTGTATATTGGGGAGCTCAAGTGGGATATATACACTGACAGCCCAATCCAGGACTGGCCAGCTCCCATAGGAGCAACGGTACCAAAATGGTGACTGCTGCATCCTGCAAGAGCCAGGAAGCCACTGGAGGCTCCTTGGGAGAAGGAAACATTCATCCCCTTCCCCTGGGGAAAACCTTCCTGCCCACAATGGGGCTCCTTGGCTCACCACCGGCTATTTTGGCAAACGTGAATCGAGCAGCCTCATGTCAGGCTGCCCGTGCTACCACCAGGGATAAGATCGGGTGCTGGCTTCCAGTGCCGGGTCCCACCCCCTCACAGGGCCGCCCTTTCCTCCCCGACCCGGTTCCTCTCTTTCCCTGCCTCCCCACCCCAATGGCCTTACCAGTGGCTGCTGCTGCTGGAGCACCGGCCGTCCCGTCACCCGTGTTGGGACCTGGCGCTAACTGAGCACCAGCCCAGCACAGGCGGTACGTTGTTGCATATGTGCTTTACGGCATGTTTGTGACATTCTCGGCAGTGGTACACATGTACTGCCGGCAATAGGCCTTCTGGATTTGAGCCTGAGTCTGAAATATTTTAGACCAGCTATTTTCAACTACTGTGCTGTGACACATTGGTGTGGTACGAATGCCCTGCTGAGTGCCATGGGCTTTGGGGCGAGGGTTATTTATTTGTAGCTTTGTTGGGGGGGGGGATGTGAGTCTCCCACCAGCAATGTGGTGTGCCTTATCAATTGTCAAAAAACCATTGGTGTGTCTTGACAATTTTAGCACTTTGTCCATGTGCCATGAGATTAAAAATGTTGAAAATTGCTGCTCTAGACCAGCGAGCTCCAAACTGGAGACCTCTGTATTAAAAAAAAAGCCCTCCCTGTTGTGATGATTACTATTCCACTGTGTCACCACACTTCTTCCAAGTTGCCCAGTCCGCAGGAAACTCAGGGCGGTTGCGTCTATTGCTGAACATCCCAGAAGGCTGTGCCGCGGGATGTCGGGGCAGACCCCACTGCCCAGCGCATCCCTATGCACAGGGCAACTTGGAAGAAGTGTGGCGACACAACAGTATGGTGATTGCCACACAGGGGTGTGTGTGTGTGTGTGTGTGTGTGTGTGTGTGTGTGTGTGTGTGTGTGTGTGAGAGAGAGAGAGAGAGAGAGAGAGAGAGAGAGAGAGAGAGAGAGAGAG
>JAJKFI010000002.1:17011324-17030344 GCA_029204185.1 Lerista edwardsae
GAGAGAGAGAGAGAGAGAGAGAGAGAGAGAGAGAGAGAGAGAGAGAGAGACTAATGAACTTTCAATAGGGATTGTAATTATCTCCTGAATGTCAGTTTATAATTAGAAGAGGTGGAGGGAAAAAGATTTAATCATAGCATGCGTTTGCATAAGAATTTCATTTGCTGATATAAAGCCCTTTTAAATAGCTTAACTCTCCTTCAGGTTAAACAATGGTATGCACCGTGGGTTTTGTGTGCAGAATTTTAAGTATGTTTTCAACTTGGTCTCCTTAACAGAACATCTAACAAGCCACTTTCTTTAAGATGGAAGAGGAAGCTGCAGCTAAAGTTATACAGCATTGCTAGCTCAGAACAACTCCAATAAAAAAGGGTCAAAAGGAAAGCTGCAGGAAGACTTACCGGCAATGTATTTTCCTTGCTGCAAATCAACAGCCACATGCACTGTGCATTTCTTGAACATTGTTTTGCTTTTCCTTCAGTGCTGCCTTATACCACTAGTCTGCCAAACTGTGCTATGACTCATAAGGAAATGCCCAACTTTTTTTCTCATGGGCAGGGAAAACCTAGGAAACGTGATGTTGCAGTGAATTTGACAGGTCCTGAAAAATAATAATCATCATCATCTGAGATGTACTCTGTGAACTTACTCATAAAGTTCTTCCGGGAGGGGGAAGGGAGAAAAACCTAATGGTACTTTGCATCTTTGTTTCATTTTCTCCTAACATTTTTTTTTTTTGGTTCGGAAACATTGATCTCATCTCTTGTTTATACTACACTCCTCTGAAATTCACAGAAGGAAAATAATTGTAAAAAATGTATGACAAGCAGATAAAAATGTGTTTTATTTTGAATGATCACTGCAGAGATGATGAAGAGCAATGTTGACTCAAGTAATCCCAAGCAGGATAGCTCAAGAGCAAAACAAAGAGCCTATGTTTGGATTTACTAATACACACAAGCAGCAAAAAGTCCCAACTTTTTCCTATTTCAGTCTGGACTTTCCAATGTGAACAAGGCTTCAGTAAAAAAAAATGGGGATTTTCCTTTAAATCTCAGAAGCTGCCATATCACCATTTAGATAGTCAATAAATGAACAAGAGTTGTCATGGTTCAGCATTTTCATGAGAAGGTATTTTGATGTTGCCTGGAAACTATGACCCTAGAGCCTCAAAGCTCTCCCCCATGGGCTGCTATGATTAAAGGTGTAGCTTTCCTTCAGGTTCTGTAAATAAGATTGCTGCTATCAACCTAAAAAATAACTGTCTCTTCAGCAGTCACTTTACTGGTTCTAAAATCTTGTCTTGTCATAGACCTTCAAAGTGGTCTTTTTTAGGTGGGAGGCATAGGTGCCATCTAGGTGGGACTCTGGTTTTTTCAGCCCCCACGTTATCGCCAGCCCCCTCGGCATCCAGCACCCACACCCAATCCGCTCCAAAGCACCCACAGCTAACCTGCATGGTCTTTGGGAGACAGACTAGTGAAGCACGCGACACCATTTTGACTCCTGGCGTGTGGGCACGATGTCTGTTCTTCTGACCGAGGGAGCTCCGGAGCCCAGGTCTACCCGCTATATTTACTGTAATTCTATGTGTGGGGGCATCTTACTATCATCTGATGATGGATGAAAGGCATTCTGCACATGTTCAGGCACTTTTTATTGTTACATTGGGCTCCCAGGTCTACCCATTATATCAGTGGTCTGGGAACAGGGGTAAATTACCCCAAATGGGGTAAAAATGGAATCCCTGGGGGTAATGGACGGTCGCGCTGCCGAGACACAGCCAGGCATGCATATGAATCTATATGCATGCCCGGCTGTGTCTTGGCAGTGCAACCGTCCATTACCCCCGTTCCGGTTCCGTTGCTGGCTGGCTGGCTCCGTTTTGTTTTGTTTTGCTCTGCCCACTTTCACTGGCCGGCAAAACGCGCCCCAGACTGCTCTGCGCCTGCTCTGCTTTTCACACCATGGCAGTTTAGAGCACGTGGACACAGCGAGGAGAGCGGCAGAGCGGCGGCGCGTTGGACCTGAGCAGCAGCGGAGCAGAGCGGCAGTGAAGAGGCAAGCCAGGGACGGCCGGGCATCGGAGGTGAGGGAAGGCATGCATCTTTCCCGCACCCCCGCCTCCATTGCCCTGCCGGGGCACGCGTCTTCCCGCCCCCTCCGTTGACAAAATCAAGTCTAACTAAGCAGGTTAGATATTTACAATAAGAGTAAGATTAAAAAATATTTAAAGAACTTTCCTAACTCTCCCAAACCCTTTACAACTTCATATTTACATAGCATTAATTAAGCTCATTAATTAATCAAATAAAAAGCAATGAGCTCCAATATGTAAATTTTTTTTCTTTTGTTCTGGCGGGGGGGGGGGGTAACGTCGGCATATCTAAATATATTTTGGGGAAAAAGGTAAAAAAGTTCCCTGACCCCTGCATTATATGTATAGCTGGTAGTCCTGGGCTCTGGAGCCCAGGGCTACCCATTATAAACGGTGGTAGACCTGAGTTCCAGAGCCCAGGTCTACCCATTATAAGTATAGCGGGTAGACCAGGGCTCTGGAAGGCGTGGCTACATTACATCAGGGGGCGTGGCCATGTCAATGTTGGTTGCGTGGCCACAGGCACCCACGTTTATCAAAGCAAGTCGGCACCACCAGTGGGAGGGATATGACCATGGGATGGGAGCCTATAAGTGCAATGCAAGTAACAATGAAAAGTGCCTGAACATGTGCAGAATGCCTTTCATCCATCATCAGATGATTGTAGGACGCCTCCACACATAGAATTAAACAGTCTCAAAGTTTGATGTCCCAACAGCTGCAGCTGAAGAAAGTCTTGTGATGACATCATCATACCAGCCAGAAAAGCTTTGCAGTTTCCCAGTACTTTTAAATAACATTTTTATAGAAACTCTAGAAAGTACAGCTATTATTTTTCCTTTAGCTACAGTCTAACTCAGTGGTTTTCAAATTGTGAGTTGGGACCCACTAGTTGTGTCACAAGCCAATTTCAGGTGGGTAACGTAGCACCTACTGCAGCAATCACTGAAAATATGGGGTCATTGGATGGGAGGGGGGCTATGTGTTTATTTTGCTTGTGTCAAGATGATAAATAGGTTTTTTCCCCTTTCTGATTCACTTCGGAAAAAGGCTGAGAAATAACTCAACCCCTGCTGCATTTTCAGGAAAGCTCTGGCATTGCAATGGCGGCACTTCCAACCATTACATCACTTGGGTGGATCTCAGACAAATTGTAATTCTAAATGGGTCCGAGTGCAAAAAATGGGGAATAGTAGCACGGTAAACAGGCATGGGGGAAAATGCCTTTATAATTACTTGTATGAAGTAATGAACTACCTGAACATAACTGAATGCTGTCACCAGAAATGTCCAGCAGAGGGAGCCACGTCGCTACTTAAGTGGAAAGTTAGCCGAATCTGGAAGAATGTCAATGCTTGGTGACTTTTGTGGCTGGCAGAGATCACAACAAAAAACAGCCAGAACAATTCCTCGTACCTCTAGCTAAGCTATAGTTCCTTGTGCTAGCTTGTGTTGCTTTTTGCAATCGTGGGGTAAGTAGATGTGACTTTTGCAAATGTGCAGCTTCTTTCAACAACACGCCCCTGGCTGCATGGAGCGTGTTTGATTTCATCAGCTGTGTTTGATGATGCCATAGGTCTCTCTGGGGGGGGGGATAGGCTTATCTGGGTGCCCTCATACCTGAGCAAGTGGCTGGGGATGCCCAGTAACCAGCTGGATGCCAATCTCAACAGGAGAGTCTGGCTAGAAACAATTGTCTTGTTTGAATGCAGACACGAAGACCAGCAATATACATCTTGATCTGGTTGCCCCCTGTGAATAAAGTTAGTATACTGTTCTTCAGTATACCAAGCCATCACGAGCCGGGGGGGGGATTACTTGCATCTTACCTCATTTCCTTACAAAATCTGATTCAGCTGCTTTCCTCCAGCAAGGTCCATTCTTGGTTAGTGTGACCAAGTGTGCTTTTAAGCACATGTCAATATGTGCATATTGGGCAGGGGGCACAAGCTCACTTGCCAGGATCTAGCAAAGTTCAATGGTCACATCATTTCTACAATCTGAAGCTAAAGTCTTTGCCGTCAACTTGATACAGTGACAACACTGCTCTACAACACTGAAGGCAAACGTGTACAAGTATATTGAATTATCCTGCATTTGGAAAAGTAGTTTAAACAAAATAAACTACAAAAATATTGTAGACCTGGAAAAGGTCTACAGCAAACAAAACAAAACATGATCAAGGGATTGAAGTTAAGAAAGGCTTAACTATTTTACAGCCCAATCTCCACAGGTGTCGCAAAACAGTCTACGCTGATGTGTGCTGCAGTACTGCTGGTGAGGAGGCTGCAGCGACTTCTTGCCCACTGGCAGATCCACAAACACCTGCTGGAGCAGGTTGGTCTGCATAGGGGATTGGAGGGAGGAGGGGAAGGGGCAGTGGTGTCATTCAAATGATTTAGGAACAGGAACTCACTTTTGATTGACACTTGTCGGGAACCCGGAACCAGCCCCGGAGCCCATTAGGATCCAGAACGCCCGTTCTGGTCCATTCCCCCTGAATGACATCACTGCCTTCGCCCCCTAGGAATCCGGAGTCGCTCCCTTTAACCCTCTGAGTGCCTGCCAACCAAGAAGAAAAGCTCTTTGCAGAGGAATTGGGAGGGGGGAGGGGGAGTGAAGTGGGCGGAGTCAGCCCTAATTTTAACTAGTGGAACTGAGTTCCCCTGTGTTCCCCCTGCATGACATCACTGGGAAGGGGTTGAATGGGCAGGGTGGGTTGAAAGGGGTGGTGGAAGGCTGGGGATGAAGGCAGATCAGGCCTGGGAGGATTGGCAGTGGCAGTGCATGCCAAATTCTGAGCCCTTTCCCAGCCTGATTGGTCTACAGAGCAACATGGACAAGCAGCAGAAATTGCGCCTCATAGTGGCTACTGGGGCTTATACCAGGTCCGGGGGTTAAAGGCCCTTTGCCCTTAGGAGACCTATAGCAGTTGAAAATCCTCTGCAGGATGCAGCAGAAGCCATTCCAGTGCATCGCCGTGCAGGGATTTTGGTAGAACTGAACATACATCTTTCCGGTAAACTAAAGAGTCTGTTTACAGAAAAGAGAAGTGCGGGGGAGACAAAGAGGTTGAAAGATGTTAATGCAATTATACATGGAAGTTTCACTTACACTGCAAGACTTGAGGTGTTGGCATTGGCAACAGATTCTGGGTAGTTAATAGTACTATTTCACACAATTGTTTAATAAATCATTAAACAATTCACTGCTACAGGATGGTTGCTCAGATGGCTTTAAAATAAAAGAGAAAGAAGAAATCAACCGAGGACATTTCAATCAGCAGAATGTTTATTTTCAGGCTCAGCACCAGTAAGTACATCTCCAAGATGCCAGTCTTCATGTGCTATTTGAGAGTTTTCCAAAAGTATCTGGCTGGCCACTGCCAGAAATGGGGCTGAACCAGACTGACCTTTGGTCTGATTTAGCAAGGATATTCTCAATCACATTTACAATGGGAAAAGTCTAATATGATCGCACCCTTTTTGAGGAAGATATGAACAGGTGATGGAATGATGTGCAACACAAACCTGAAAGGTACTGTGTCTAAAAGAGATGCATCTTATAAATCCATGAATTTAAAAAAAAAGCACACAAATATACGAAGTTGAAAGAAAGATATTGATGAGTTTTTGTGTATGACACAAGACCACCCTTACCATCTGTGGATAAGCGCTCCAAACACACAATAGTCATAGGTACCCCAAAAACATAAAATGAGCAGACTAGTCAGAAAATTAGATTTATTTTTCATTATCTATTTTGCCATAGAGCTAACATATTTATGAAGAAAAAATATTTTCATTTCATTGGTATTCCATTCAAATTCATTAGTTATACAACACTGCGTGTAAATTGAAGAACTGTCATCAAAGATGCATGGGTTTGTGCAATACAGATCAAGATGCATATTTTTGTCTATGCAATTGTGCAAAACTATGAATATGCTGTGTGGCAACTGTATTGCATTATGAATCCTAGGGTTTCTGAAGGAAAGAACTGTGGTTCCTTAGCAGCAGCAAAGAACTGCAAGAAATGAGACTCTCATAATTATTTTACTGTACTAAAATACAGTAATTATAGTAATTTACTCTCAGAATTATTTCTTTACTGTAATGAAGTCTTCTTTTCTCTTTCTGGAACAATTGGGTTTTGAATAGAACAACAACCCACTGTCATTAGTATTATTGTTTATAAACTACTAACCCAAATAGACATTACTTAACTATTGATATTACTCTAGTGAATATATTCTATGTTACATTTATTGTACAGGAATCTCAAAATAAGACTTATGCTGTTTTTTCCCCCAAACTGGGTAAAAAGGAACAGTTCAAGTATTTTTTTGAATTTGCAAGAACCATTTGCCTAAATAAGAAAAGGTAAGGAACAAAGAAAAAGATGTAAACAAATTTCCATATGTGAACAGTTGAAGAATTACTGTCAATTACTTTTAGATCCACATTAAATTATACTGAATGGCATTGTCCTCCGAGGTAAACATCAATGCTAGCAAGTCATTGACAAAAATTACAGAAACTTAAGAGCACACTTGTTCATATTCCTGAATGATTCACACTTTCCCCTTTCTCCTTGCAGATACTACTGACACTGAGACATAAACATACTAGTTTGTGCTCCATCAAAGTACTTAATATAGGAAAATGTCTATAAGAAAAGAAGACCACAGATTGTCAAGCAAGATGTATTCCTTTCAGGGTGTACAAGAACAAAAGAACAGAAGGCATCTTCCAAATGCACTCAAACTTTAGTGGCATGTAGGAAAAGATTATACAATCAACTGAGGTAATCTTGATTTTGCATATTTCAAAACAATAGTTTCCAATTATTATCTAATGCTGAACTCAGCTCATAGAGATGGGAGTTCAGAAGTAAAGTTCTTTTGTCAGCATGGAAACTACACAAGGAACCTGCTTTTTCTCACTGTACTGTGGGTCATCCGATTGTGATTCATAGCTTGTAGCTACCCTGAAGTTAACCATGGTGAGCATTTGCAGGATCTCCAGCTCCTTCCCATACTCACTCAGAACTGAGCAAAGAGATTGCACAAACCAAGAGCCTTTTCCTGGATTCCTCCAGGAATAATAACCTATAAAGAACAACAAAGTGCCCATGGTTAGCATGAACAGTAGATGGCAAAAACCATTCATTCAGTGCAATCTTAAGCATGTTCACTGAAGTGTAGGTCTCACTGAGTTTCAAATGGGGCTTAGTCTGAACTCTGTACAGCAGTGGTTCCTAAACTGTGGGTCATGAGCCAATTTCAGATGGGTTGCGAAGCAACCAGAGCAGCCATATTGAAAATATGGGATACTGGAAAGTATCTGTGTGGGCTGTGTGGCTGTTTTGCTTGTGTCAAGGCTGGAAATAGGCTTTTTTAGTTCTGATTCACTTTGCTATTGGAAAATGACTGAGAAATAATCCAATTTATTGCTGCATTCTCAGGAAAGGAAAGCAGCAGGTTCTGGAGTCACAATGATGGCACTTCCAGCCATGACATCACTTCCTTTCTGTCCCAGGCAGATTGACATTCTAAAAAGTGGGTCCTGGTGTTAAAACATTTGAGAACCACTGCTGTACAGGATTGATTCTTGTAGAGTACCCACACTACAACTGCAGTTAAACCACATTATAACAATGGCACCAATCAAAGCCACTACAGGCCAGAGTCAATCTTGATTGCAGCCACTTGCACTGCCGAAGAGGCAGTGTCACTTTTTAAGAAAACCATTCTGCCTTTTCAAGAGCAAGACCTTTTGGAGTGGAAACATCCAACAATAGTCTGGTTTTGTGTGTAATCTTTTCAGGCTTTGTTGGACTACAGCAACTAGAATGGAACAGTAGGACTCAGGAATCACAGTAGTTCTTCGTCAGTCATTTTGTTAAGTAGCTCACTTATCTGACGGTTGCCCACCCCTTGTTTAAAGCTGCCATTTTCACAGCAGCAGCAAGTGGCTTATTCATCATATCCAGCTTGTTATTTTGCCCAGCGGCATATAGCTAGCCAATCCTGGTGATGTCTTTAGACTGTATATATCATTCAAAATATACTAGTTTTTGAAAGGCATACCTTTAAAGCATATTTTGCTTCCCTTTTAACTGATTCCTGTTCATAAGTTATGATCCACCCCATGTAGTGGTGGCTTTGCTTTACGTGCTGTAGCGCCCCCCCCCCCATGCATTCACTGAACACACAGGTCATAATTTCTGCACAGGAATTTGATTACATTTATTGATAATCTACTTTGCAATTTTTAAAACTTCAGTTGGGACAGCAAAGAAAACTGAAGAAATCATAAAAAGAGACACAGAACTGCCTATCATTTTTTTTTTTTAAAAAGCAAGCATGATCTTCCCTTTTCCATGATGAAAATATAGTGTGTAATGCCAGTTCTGAAAACTGGCTTGAAACTTTCAGAATAAATAAAATGCATCATCCCACAGAACAGAATGGCATGGTAAGTTTATGAGGCTATAAAAAAAATCAATTTTAAAATGCCTATATTTCCCCCCCTAACAATTTACACTTGATTTTATTACAGTGTATCTCTATGCCAAGTTGTCACTTTTCTTCCCCAAACATACCTGGCACAGTGGAATACGCAAACAAAAAATCTGCCTCTACTGGAATCTTGTATCTGGGGTTGGCATCCGTTTCCAGAGTGTCATCTGAAGGACCTGAATCCGTCTGAATCCCATCATCAAATTCGGAACCTCGACATGCCTCAAATCATAATATAAACAGTGGACAAGAAACATAAAAATAAAATCTCATGTGCATAAATCACACACATTTAGTATTACAGTGGTTATGGCATTTTATAGTAATTCTCTGAGCAGCTTTATGTATTGCTGAAGCTGTATTTGAAGCCTGTCAATGAAATATTGCACATTAATTATCTATAGTAGAATAAGTGTGGAAATTCAGCAATGTGAGCTCTGTCAGAATCATAGCTATGCCAGGGCCACAGCTTATTTTAGTTGCATTTTATATGTAACAATGTGCTGAGAGGCCAAGCTGTAGCTAGTGAGAGTGTTATTATTTATGATGTGTCTAATATGGCACCCAACAGAGAGACATATTTTATTCTCCAGTCTCTGTGCTGTTCCAGTTACATATTTTGGGCCATCTGCATGAAGCAAAGTCAAAGCTGAGTGTTAGAATGGAAGGAGAGACTGAAGAGTGAAGGCTCTGTCACCATGGCATGGTGATTAGGTTTTCCTGGCACCCTATTAGGCTGATGAAATGAGGTGTAGCCTGGCTATTTTTGACAAGCCTCTTCCATGCTGCAGACTCATTTAACATCACAGTGTCAGGCAGGAGCAGCATGACAGAAGGGTCAACTTTTTGTTGCTTAGGGAGAAAGCCTCAGTTCCTACTTGTCCAATAGGCAAGTGCTGTTTGAGAAAGGAGAGATTTTGGATACAATCATCAAAGACTATGAAATTAAGATCCAACAAAGGCCAAGAAATAGGTTCATAATTAGATTTTAGAAAACTTAATGATTTTTGTTTGCTTCTACTACTACTGGCATGCAGTTTTTGGTTTTATTGTTATTAAATTTATGCAACACGATCCATTTATACAATACTTTCCTAAGAATGAGAGGACCAAACTTTATTTCAAGAGGCACATAAACTAGAAAAGGGGAGACAGAAGAGGAAGAGGTGAAAATAGAAGCAGAGGTAAGCAAGGGAACAATATGCAATTATTTCAGCTGCACGTCCTTAGGGTTAATTCTCCAGGAGTTCGAGGACTGCTGGTGTTTGTGGGGGCAGGGATGGGGTGGGGGCCCATACGACGCTGTATCAATCACCAGAGATACGTAAAGGTACCTGGGGAAGTCGTGACGCTTCTCTGTGGGACCTGGAGGCTTGCAGCCCCCTCTGTGATTTGCGATCCAGTTTTAAATTGACCCAATTCATCGAAAACAGGAAGTGAATCCCGATTGCAAATTGAAGCTCACTTCTGCAGAGGGGAGGCTCGTGGAAGGGGTTGTGAGCCTCCATGATCCTCCGGGAGTCTTCATTACCTTCCTAGTACCTTTCCATGTTTCCCTGCAGTGCCGTGATCGATACGGTGCTGTCGGGGCACCCATTCTGGTTCACTCCCCTTAAAGGGAAATGGCCCTTTTTTTGCTTTCTATGATGGGTCATGGCAGTTAGGTGGGTTTTGAGAGGCAGTTTCATGGATAAGAGGCATCACAGGTGAAGTGGCCGGTGGGAGAACAAGACATTTGGACAGTTGAGGGTAGTAGAGTGGGAGGAGTGAAAGTGAATGGTAGTGATGATATACAGTCTGACCTTGGCATCTGCGGGGATTCCATTTCCAGGATGCCCGCAGATGCCAGGATCCACAGTGGGTCTCTCCAGTTGCATCTGGAGGTGTTCAACGAAGCAGAGAGCTCACACACATTACCTGTATGCAATTACCTGAATGAAAAATAACTTAGGTTTTCCAATAAGGCTTTGGCATCTGTCTCCTCTGAAAAGAACTGTCAAAGCCTTGATGGGCATCTCTCCATCTGTGCCATAAATGAGGCCTTCCTTTCCATGGCTTAATAATATGCAGGCAAAACAAGCAGCATCACTGTGGTTTTCACAAGCAACTGCAAAGCAAAACACTTTCTGTCATCCAGCAGAAATTCCACTCAAGTTCTCTTTTACAAGTATAAACTGCAAGTCTTCTTGTGTAGTGCCAAGGGAATACTTTAGAATTAGATCGGGGGTTGGCAACTTACAGCTTGCAGGCCTCATCCTGCCCGCCATCCGAAATCATCTGACCCTTAAGATTAAAAAGGAGGGCCCAGGTGAAAGATTTTAAAGATTGAAAACTTGCAGGAAAGAACAAGTACAACAACTGTTGACTAAATCAACTTGAGGTCAGGGCATTAAGCAATGGATTACAGGGAAGGAAATATAGTCTTAAATAGCCTATTAGACCAATCTCCTACTTCTGTCCAGATTTGGCCTGGAATACCCACTAAACAACATCAATCTCCAGGTGCCTATCTACAGAAGGGTAGGCAACCTATGGTCTGCAGGTCAGATCCAGCACACCACCTGAAATCAGCCAGCCCATAGTCCCAAAAAGATATCCACCCAGCCTGCAGTGGTCCTAAAAAAGGAAACAAGTTTGTAAGTTGACCTCTGTAAAGTTTACAGTGTGAGCAGACCAAGGACAGAAGGTTCCTCTGAGCATGATTCTCTGTCTCAGTATGCATCTCTCTGCACCATGCCCATCTCTTTTTTCTTAGCTCTGTGGCCTATTCAGGAGGTCACACACGTGTATCAAACATGCATGTCTTCTTACTATAGATGAATTCGAAGTCTAGCCCCATGAGGAAGAAGGTAATTCTGGATGCTTCTACCCTTTGTATCCTAGGGTAGTTCTCTGTCTACGTGGACTTGAGAAGGAGTTTTCGTCTATGCCTTCTCAGTTAAACCAGGAGACAATAAGAAACCATATTAGGAAGCCTAAAGCAATGGGAGTTCATGATTACCTTTACTTAATTGCCGCTCCATATCATCACAGCTGAGATCATTATAGACAGAAACTTTAAACCCAATCTTTCGAAAACATTTTTGCAGATCACCAGCATCCTTATCGGTGCCATTTCGTGGAGCCATGCCTGACAAGAAACAGCTTCTTAATATACCAACGTATACAGGCATTCCCCCCCCCCACACTTTTTGACACACTATTTTTTGATGATATGCTCATTTGACCTTTTCCCTCAATGCAGAAAGCGTATGTATGCATGCATGGAAGTGGAAGGGAAAGTTGTCAAGCAGTTTGCCTCTCTCGGAGGAAAGCATTTCAATTAGCATTTATAAGCTAAAAAAGACTCCATTCTGTTTCTTGACTATTTAGTTTTTGTCAGTGCCTTGGTCCCTTACCTGTTGAATATGCAAGGTATGAGTCAACTGACTCCAGGGAGAGAAAATGTTTTTTAAATTCTGACTTCCAGGTACTCTCCACAAAGAGTTCCTCTTACATTCACACTCAAATGACATTAGATATACATAAAGGGATTCAGGATCACGTCCGATTTAGCTCATGCTTTAATGCATCTATTGGCATTTATGGAAAGCCCAATATCAGCCAGGGTCATGTGCATACGGCAATTCTAAGCAAATGCACATGCTAGCAGCCTGAGACCCTGTGCTGTTCAACAATTTTATAAATGACCTGGCTGAAGGGTCAGAGCGAATGCTTAGCAAATTGCCAGCTGACATTAAGCTTCCAGCCAATACCCTGGAAGACCAAATTAGGTTTCAAAATGATTGTGATAATTGGGACCATACCAAAAAGACGACTTTAAATGGAGACAGTCTAGTTTTGGGCACCACATTTAAAGGAGGACACTGATAAGCAGTAGTGGGCTCAGAGGAGGGCAAATTATAGGCCCAATCCTATCCAACTTTCCAGTGCTGATGCAGCCACAATGCATCCTCAAGGTAAGGGAACAAACCTTCTTTTACTTCAGTGGGGCCTCCATGACTACCCTCTCTCCAACTGCAGGATATAAAGCACAATCCTGGTAACTGTACAGCATTGACACAACAGGGTTGTGTCGATGTTACGCACTTAGCACAGATGCGGGAGTGCCAATCAGTATCCCTGCGTTCCGTTGCTCCCGCGCTGCGCCTCCGTTACATTGGCTAAAGCTGGCCAGCGTGAGGGAGGCTCCGTGTCCGTCTGGACATGGGATTGGCGGGGGGAGGAGGTAAGGGGAGTTGAGGGCAGGACGTTGGGGGGTTCAGGATTCAGCCATAAGGCCGAATCCTATACCTGTTCAGAAGGCTGTGCGGCCCCGATTTGGGCCTTGTGGTCTCCTCAGCTCTGCGCCTGCTGTTTAGCAGGCATAGACCCAAGGAGCCCACAGAGGAGGCTGGTGCCTCCCCAACAGTAAGGGCGCAAACACCCTTACTGGATTTGGCACAGGCCGGCCGGCCTTGCTAATCCAGCGCATTAGCAAGGATTAGCGCCCACAGTGTCTGCCCTGTTGACACAACTGTGTCAGCACTGTGAAGTTGGATAGGATCGGGTCAGGATAGTGAGAGATCTGGAAACCAAGTGAAGTGAAGAATGGTTAAAAGAGCTCCATATGTTCTGCCTGCAGATAAAGAGGATTAAGCGGAGACATAGCCCTCCTCAAGTATATGAAGGGCTGTCTCACGGAAGAACGTGCTTTCTGTGGTTCTGGAGGGCAGGGCTAGAAACAATTGGTTGCAAACTACAGTGAAGTTTATTTAGGCGAGACACAAGAATTTTCTAACTGTAAGAGCTACCAGGCTCTGGAGCTGTAGTGGGCTCTCCCTCATGGAAGTTTTGAAGCAGGGGCTGAATGGCCCTCTGTTAGCAATGCCACTGTTGCCTGCACTGAGCCCTGGGCTGGACTAGATGGCCGCCAAGTCCCTTTCAACTCCAACACTGTACATTTCTACAAAATTTGTCAATGGTTATGAAGATGCTGGTCATGCATGCAACAGTTAAGAAAAATAATATAACAGCTAGACTTTTATTTGCACAGATGTGGAAAACTGTAGTAGTGCCTAATGTAGAGATGTTAACAGAGAAAATCTATGAGATAGTTGAAAAGGATATTTTGACTGAAAGAATGAAAGATGGTAAAATAGATAGAATTAAGAATATTTGGAAACTATTTTATAATTGGTTAAATGAATAATAAGATAAGTTTTTATGACTGAAGGAAAAGGAGAGGTTTAGATTTACTTAGGAGTGATGATTTTCCAATATATTTAATATTGTAGATGTTGTAGATGACAACTATAGGATAATGTTGTCGGGCTCTGGCTACCTACCCTTGATGATATTTTCGCCACCCGCTGTTTAAAGAAATCACATAACATCCTTAGAGATTTTTCCCATCCTGCTTACAACTTTTTTGAATTGCTGCCTTCTGGCAGGAGATATAGGACTATTAGAACTCGGACGACACGTTTCATAAACAGTTTTTACCCTAGAGCTATAATAGCATTGAACAATGGACTTAAGTGCCAGTAGATAGGGGCAGTCGGACTGTACTATTGTCTATTGTGTGCATGTTTGTGTTTAGGGGAGGAATTTTAAGGGAGGGTGGGGGGGTGGGGGGATTGTTTGGGAGCTTAGTGTGTGCGTTGGTTTTGGTCTCCGGGTGTCAGTGAATTTCGTTGTGTAATGCAATGACAATAAATAATAATAATAATAATAATAATAATAATAATAATAATAATAATAATAATGTATTGAGTTAGATATGTAGCAATTAGTAGTAAAATGCTGTTATCCAACCAATACCTATTGTATGGTCCTTTGTATCCCTTGTTCTATGTATCCCTGTATCTTTAAAAACTTATTAAAAAATTAAGAAAAAAATATTCTACTATTTAGGATTATAACCCATAGTGATATTAAAAGACAAAAAAAGCATACCTGTGCTGTGTGCAAAGTTCTTGTTGTTTATAATAATGCATTTACCAATTTCCTTGTAGTCCATCCTATACCGGAACGTTGGGGTAACAATTCTGTACTGGCTGCTGTCAGAGGACTCTGGCTGGTGTTCACGCCCATTCTTCTTTTTTCTGTGGAAACACAACGCTATGTTCATATCTGAAGCCCAACGGCCTTATGTGACACATTATAACAATTCTGTGATCAAAAGGTCCACTTGGATTTCACTTAGTAACATACACATACAGTTGCCATTTTGATGGTGGCATGCTTTACACACTTTATTCCTAAATATGAACATGCGCTTTCAGTTTTCAAAAGAATTCAGATGGGGAACTAACATGCCAACATCCTTTAAACCAGCAGTATCCAAACTGGAGACTGCTGCGTCAATTAAAAGCGCCCCTGGCACGAACAGCTTCTGCTGTTCCTCCCGAGATGCATGCAGAGAACCCAACTACAGCCCCCAGGGGTCTTCACACTGAGCCACTTCTGGGGTCTGCCACCCCAACATGCCTTGTGCGCAGGGCTCTGTGCAGACATGGCTTGGCACTAAGAGCCCTGGGGTCTGTAGCTGGGGTCTTTGCATTCCCCTGAATGGAATGACAGACCATATAAATGGTGTGTGGCTGCTGCCAATTTGGAAAACAGCTTAATTTTATGTTGGTTGCAAGTTGGTAACAAGTGATTACTAATCCCAGATTGATATAAATGTCCTTCTGGAGATATCTTTGCTGTATAAGACAATATGCAATTAGTTAGTTAAAATAGTTAAAAGAAAAGAAGAGCTTCATCTATTCCCTCACAGCTACAAAATCACAGCTTGAGGAACCTTTTGTTCTATTGACTACGGGTCATTATTGTGGCCGAAATAGCAAACAGATGCACAGAATCTTATCCCTCTCATGCCACTACTGCTGTGAAATTCCCTCCTCCTGCCACATTCCCCATAAGTATCCCATTCATACAGTTGCTTGTACTCAATGGAATGCATATTGCATGGACTGGATTATATCCCAAGTGTTTTGGTCAGCTGTCAAAGAAGAAAATATTTTAATGTATCATCTTCCCCTTTTACAGGGGAAAATTTAGTTAATTAAATGTTAAATTGTAATCTATTTTTCCCCTCAAAGAGTTTTCCTTCTCAAACCATATATACAGTAGACATTTTAAAAGACATTTCTTGTCTCCTTGGAGCTTTTTCCTCTTTTTCATTTTACTACATAAACTATTTAAGCCAACAAGGTGCCTGACTTTTTATACAAACCAAACCACAATACCATTGGTTTTGCATGTTCTTAAAGCTTACTACTGTATTTCCTTTAAGGAAAAAAGATGACCAGAAAATACAATGTATGATTCACACAATTGTGTGTGTACGTGACAGATAGAATTACAGTCAAACCATATGGCGGTGATGGCGAACTTATGATACGCATGTCAAAAGTGACACACCACAACATTTCGGATGACACACCAGCATTCACCAATGCCTGACAAAATGGAGTTTGTTTTACTCATTTTTCATTTTTGTAATAATTTGATGTTTCTTTATATAATAATAAGCACCACACGATTAGATTGTATTTTTTGTTTAAATAAATGAATATAAAGAACTGTTTCTCTCTTGTTTGGGGGGGTGGGTTTGACATGCCAGCAGAGTCAAGTTAAGCATTTTCCGAAGTTTTGACACACCGAGCTCAAAAGGTTCGCCATCACTGGGGCTCAAGCCTACCCAACTTTCCAGTGCTTGTGCAGCTGCAATGAAACCCTCGGCAAAGGAAATAAACGTTCCCTTACGTGGACGAGGTCTCCATGACTGCCCCCATACTCCAGGATGCAGTACATGCCCCATTGGCATAGCGGCACCAGGGCTGGAAAATTGGATAGGATTTGGCCCATGCTTAGGAATACTGGAAGAACTTGTGTTCTGGCAGCGCAGCCTGTGTTATGGGATCGCAAAATGAGACACTAGCACATTGTCAGACACAGCATGTATTGCTGGCTGTACCGCAGTGGCTTTCTTGGAGTCTCCAACACTGTTAAGTGATCAGCGGGGGGGGGCAGGAAGGGGAGGATTGGGGCACTCCGTGGAGAAGGCGATGGGGTGGCAGCCGATCCAGCGGTAATGGCACATGCTGGATCCTATCCCCTTTTTAAAATTTCCCCACCCCTTCCCCCCCTTAGACATATGCCACTAAAATAATTAGTGTAGTGTATTATTGTATAAATAGTGTATCACTGTAACAAGAAATACTCCAGGCCACCCTCAGGTCACCACCACCACCCCTTCATTGGATGCAGCACACATGTTTTTGGTGCAACTGCATCAGTGCTTGTGTGAGGTATGGAACCGGGGTCTGTAACACTATTTCTGTCAATGTCATAAGTGCTTTAGATTAAAATGAGAACAGAAATATCTTCAGAGATAAAGGGAAACACCTTGCTTTTATGCAACTGGATTTTGTAAAAAGTAAACACCATGGGACAATGAAGATCCCCCATTACTTACTTTGGCACTCATACCTTAAATAGTCAAGCGATAAGTCACATTGAACCTCATAAAGAAAGAGGCTAAGGGTCCTAATTATTGCACTATAAAGAATTCTTATCAGCATTTTCTGATATAGCTTGATTAAGCTTGATAATACTTTCTTATGATAAAGATAAGCTACAATTACCCCATTTGAAGTTTCTGCCCAGGATGCTTTGCAGTTTGACACAATGGTCTTCTAAACCTTATTCCATTAGAGAATCCCTTCTCACATCAAACTTCTGAGAAATCCATCTGTGTTGCAATTGATTTTGGGAAATGTTTTAGGTCAAAGATTTAAGCCTCTAGAGCTTAGCATCATGATTCTTGGACCAAGCCTAGTGAACTTCCATGGTTGTATGAGTCAATGTCCCTTGGAACCTATGGTCCCTATATCGGACCCTATGATTTGAAGGTAAGAGATGCGTCTGGATTGTCTTGGCACAAATAGCAGGAAGTTGGTCCTTGGCCGCTGCTTGGCGAACAGTACAGTACTGTTATGTACCTTCTGCTGCACTTTAGGTTCTAGATCAGCTTTCAGTTCAAGATCAGGATGCCAGGAAGTGGTTATTATCCCCCTGCCCCCAACCTGATCCTGCTGTTTCACAAAGGGTAGTGCAGAAGCCTACAAGGTTTTACCACACTGCATGAGAACTGAGTGCACACTTCAGAATATGCCATTGCTCAGCCATGCACAATACTTGGACAGATTGGTAGTGGCGGAAAGATTATCTTTCATGGGTGGCTTTCCACTGTGATTGAGCTCTTCACAGAGGAATTCCTGATAAACTACCAAAGAATTGTCGAGTACTTAGGAACATAGTTCGAAAACCACTATGTTTAACATAGTATCCTGAACATAGTATCCTGCAGATGAATCCTTCTCTGTGTGTCTCTTGGCAAGCTGAATCCTATGCCTGCATCTCTAGTGATGAAGATTTGTTTTATTCATTGTGGAAAACTACTATAACAAAATTGGATAACCCCAATTCATGGAGCCTTTCAGTATCAGTTTCTTATTACTGGAAGTAATGTGTATGACTTTGATAAACATGTTAGTTGTCCACAACCTGCCAGGATAATAAGGAAGTAAATTTGCAGTGAACATAAGCAATTCTGGAATTTCCCTTATTTGCATGCCAAAGCAAACGATTAAAAAAATCACTGGCTCAAGTGTAATTCTAGTTCATCACTGATTTATATCTGCCTTGCTTTATGCTCAGCAAAACTGCAGTAGACAGAGAAAGTGATGCAATACATTTCCACAGTGAACAAGACTGACTCCCAGGTGTGTATCTCTAGTAATAGAACTGTAAAATAAACTTGTGGCAATACAAAACAACTTCTATGAATTGGGTAGGTATAGCTGATCAAAATTAACTATAGGTGGGCCTGCAATATCCGCAGATTTCAGAATCCATGGGTTCTGAACCCGTGAAGGGAAGTGCCCACTCAAACCATCTGGTCGCTGTGCTCTAGTCGCCTCCAAGGGATTTTCTGAGGCCCACAGAGGCCATGCATAACCATCTGTGGCATCTTCGGGCCTCAGAATGCCTGCTTTGGGCTAAAAAGCTCAATTTCAGTTTTTCTAGGGGAAACCAGAAATTGGGTTTTGGCCTGAAACAGGCATTCTGAAGCTTGCAGAGGCCACGGATGGTCACATGTGGCCTCCCCAGCCCTCACTAAACCTTTTGGACTGGAGCACAGCTCCAGTCAGGTTCAAAGGGTAGAGTGGTTCTGAACCTACAGGTTTGAATACCACGGATTTTGGTATCTGTGGGTGTTCCTGGGCCACTTGTGACAAATACGTCTATTGATGAAAGCAACCAACTTAGCACATCTCTCTCTCTCTCTCTCTCTCTCTCTCACTCACTCACTCACTCACTCACTCACTCACTCACTCACTCACTC
>JAJKFI010000002.1:17032252-17159626 GCA_029204185.1 Lerista edwardsae
ACACACACACACACACACACACACACACACACACACACACACACACAGTCAAATCAACAAAGAATAAACAATTAAAAGAGGTACAGATACAATTACATCTTGATTTCTTCTTACTGTTAGAACTGACATGTCAACGTTTTTCATTTTATTTTTATGATGGCAGTAATTCACATGTCTCCTGTAAGGAGATCATGGTTCAAAGCCCCACTAAGTCCAGCTAGAGACTATCACTATCTCTCTTATCTCCACTGAGTGCCAGGATAAAACTGGGGTGGGGAGAAAATATCATGCATGCCACTTGGATCTCCTTGGGAGGAGGATAGACATTTAAACAAACGGCATACGGTACCTTGGCTCTTCATCAAGTGGTACACCACTCTGCATCTGAAAAATTTGTTCACCTTGTGCTGATAAACAGGTTTAATCTTCTCTAATCATGTCAGCATCCCACCATGCTTTCAGTACACTAGAGAGTGAAACAGGCTACACTGCACTCACGGACCTAAAGCTTTGTCTGTGTCAGCAATGGGTCACGCTGGACTTTTCTATAGGACTATTGAAACATCCATTAACTATAGCCTGAGCGAGCAACAGAGGTCACGTAGGTCTCTTCCGCTCCTGCTGACAGGGAGAAAATAAGTACTTGTATCACTGTGATTCTACTACAGTTGGAATGTAGTGCGCAGGTAAGCAAGAAGTGCTAAAGAGATGGGCCCAAACGTCACTATGCCAAAGCTGAAATCAGGGCTATCAAAGATATCAAAATAGTCTATTAAAATGTTTTAAACAATTTCTTTATGGAGAAGAAACCTCCTTACAGTGCAAGCCTATGCATGTCTACCTAGAAGTAGCTATCATCGTGTTTGATAGGACTTACTCCCAGGTAAGTGCAATTCCTTAAATGAATACTACACACTTACTTATGTACTATGTATGCTCCATTTGTGAGAGGTGACAAATTATTTAGAACAGAAAATAGAGTAAGAATTCTTTCTATTTTTTTTCCTGACAAACCTGCAAGCACATTAGCTTTTCAATTTTTTGTTTTGCACTGAACATGCAACTATATAAGCAAAAAATATAGAGTTGGAGGAACATTCGCCAACTCCGTAACATAATACTTTAACCATTCTGAAGCTACAAAGGCTCTATGTAAATCCTAAAAAAAAGTAAGGAAAAAGTTAAAAGGTAGCCAAAAATACATATATGAACTCATTCAAGGAAGTTGGATTAATAAAGGATTTCACAGAATGAGAGGAGATGGTAAAATAGAATATGAAATTCAGCAGTAACGGAAGGCATGCATACGATAAAATATCTTTTCCAATATGTATTTTATAAGGTTGCAAAATTAGCTTTGGACACAGTTAATTTGGGAGGAACAGGTAACTGAAAATTGCTACACGATATAACAGATCAAAAGATACAAGAATATTAAGCTGTAGTGGACATGGGCAAAAAGTAGGAAGTGCTTTTTTGGGAGGCAGATTTCTAAGGCAAAAAAGAATATTTTTTTAATGTTTTAAAACTTGTCCAAACCATCACAAGTTGGCTTTTGATAAATAAGGCTATGTTCCTCTTCTTTGGAATAAAAGTCCATTTTGTAAAAGGCCAGCTTTTTAAAGTTATATGGCAACACGTGTTATGATCCAAGAAGAAAAACACGTATTAACTTTCTGAACTAATTTACCCCAATATTTTTTTCCTATGAATGTTTTGCTTGTCTAAGAGATGACAAGAACCTGACATCAAAGGTGGGTGGAAATTAATGACAAAACGGAGGGGGTGGTAGAAGACAGACAGATAACAAAAACGGATTGTTGCAGAACCCTCCCTCTTCCGTTACACTTCAATAGCTGTCATCATAACTGGTTATTAAGTTATATGCAAGTATTGTTAAAGAAGAATCCAAGCCCCTTCAACAGGATGGTCTTCCAGCATTTTTCTTCAGGAAAAGATTTCAAGTCACGCAGCAGGTCAAGGTTTTGTAAAGACAAATACTCCAATGATGTAGAAGCAAAACGTATTCTGGCAGTGACTGTGAAAATTCAAGTGCAAACTCTACGTATTAGGCTATTACGGATTCTGGCAGACAAAAGTTATGTTTGCCTGCCATCTAGTGGAAATAAAACATACAGTTTCATTTTGTTTTAGAATCTATTTCCTGAGAATGCCTCTCATAAAAGCAAAACTGTAAAACCAGGGCTCTTGAAGGTTATGCCTAGCGTCCAACCAAAATGAAGGAAAAAAGAAATCGCAATTTCCAAGATAGTACAAACTTAACATATATTGTATAAGAGGACGTAGTCATGCAGTATGTCCTGGAAATACGGTGACAGTAGAAACTATCTGCATGTCATCAGCATGGACAAGGTTTCTTTCCAATCTATATGGAAGAGGCTGGAGATGGTACTGCACTTGGATATGCATGTATCCTACAATTTTCTGTCTTCCATACATCTTTCAGATAAACTGAACAAAGAACAAAAAAAATGCTACTGGTTCTATTTTTTTTTAAATCCAAAATGTCCCACTTCATATTGTCCTCATTTCCAGTCTCTCTAGACCAGTGCTCTTCAAACTGGTGGCGACCCACCATAGGATGCAAAAAGGGGCCATTTCCCCTTCAGGGGAGTGGCCCCAGAAATGACTGCCAATGGTGCTGCAGTGATCACGGCACTGTGGGCATTTAGGGGCAAGTGCCCTATCTGAATGGGGTCCCTGGGGGTCGGGGAGGCTGACTGCCACCTCTGGGGCCTCCCTGATACTAAAAATAGCTCCACTGCAAGATTGGCGCTAACTTCCTGTTTAGCGTTCAACAGGAGACCACGTAGGTGGCAGCAGACCTCCCCAACCCTTCTGCACCCCCAAGGACCCCATCCAGGTAAAGGGCATTGCCCCTAAATGCCTGCGGTGCCGCAATGGCTGTGGCGCCACCAGGTTCTGGCCCCCCCACCTCTGGCCCCCCCCCGCAAGCATTACAGTGTCTTCAAAGTTCAAGTAAGACCACTGCTCTAGACCAACACAATTGGGCAAGTTATGAATAACGTGTGTACTAGATTGACATTCGTACACTTTTGGTAGGTAACAAGATTTAAATTGAGATTTCTAGGAGGACAGACAGAATACATAGATTTACTCTCCAGGCAGGGACAGCTTTAAAACACACACACACACACACACACACACACACACACACACACACACACACAGGTTGCTGTGTAGGCACCCTAAGGGTCCAATCCTATCCAACACCAGTGTAGCCGCAATGCTTCTTCAAGGTAAAGGAAAGAATGTTCCCCTGCCTTGAGGAGGTCTCCCAGATGGCATCCCCACAGCATGATGAAGTTCACATCCCGTTGACAAGGCCAAATTAGCACTGGAAAGTTGGATAAGAGCTCTAAATTTGTCCTTTCAAAATGGAAACATTTTAAAATGAAAGTAATGGAAGGCTGGCTAAGTTGACCTAAAGATTTGATTCTCCCATAACATACTGGAGATCTTGGGCTCAACTCTCAGACAAGCAATGCCCAGAGCAATAGGTTGGCAATAGGTGCCTTTAGTGGACAGGATAGAATATGCTGCTATTTTGCATGCAGAATATTCCAGGTTCAATCCACGATATTTGCAGGAAGAATTGAGAAAGACCCTATTTGACTTCTAGGGAACAGCAGCCTGTCAATGATACAATTCTGACCTGGATAGATCACTGGTCTGATTAAGTACAACACAGCTTCAAAAATTTGATAGCACTCACAGCCAGTATGTCAGGTCAATCACATTAATACATTGCCCTAACATGGCTCTGCCTTTAACAAACAAGTATATCTTTTGTATTGTGAATAAATTGTGACTCATGGAATACAAGTAAATATTTACTAAAGCCACTCCTATGGGGCTACTCAGATCTGCACCAGTGAAATTGCTGCGCAAATCCAAGTGGCCCATATAGGGCCAAATGCGTTGAGTAGGAGGGATTAAGATCCAGCCTAAGTGCCAGATCCTGGTTCCGCCCTCTCCCCAGGTCAGTCCGCCCATGGCCTGCTCTCCCCCACCCTGCTTTCCCTTTGCCCTTGGCCAGTGCGAACTTACTCAATCTGGCCATTGCAGGGCCTAGATATGGCCCTGCTGAGACAGCACACATCTGTGCGTTGGCTCAGCCACCTCCACGAATGTGCTTTATGGCACATTTATGACACTCCCGGGCCAGTGTATTTATGTCAGCCAAGCACAATGACCGGATTGCGCTGTGAAACTGACAGGCTGAAAATGTATTGATCCTGAAAGTGAAACTGATCCATGTGTGCATTTACTTGTGAGTAGGCAAATGTGCCTTGGCTCTGATTGAAGGCCAGGCAAAAGGGAACATAAGGCTATCACAATGGTCTTGAGCCTATGTAAGTGGAACTCAACAAATGCTTCAGAAGGCGGTTACCTCCTACCACATCCTGAAGGTGCCCCTCCACCATAGTGAAAAGAATAAAAGAATGTGAATGTTCAAAAGCACTAATATGAAGCATACCAAGCATTATTGACATCATTTCTTACCTTTCCTGACCATTTGAAGGATTAAAATGAAAATAAAAGGTGAAAGATAAGAGGCAAGACACTTTTCTTCAACAAGTAAAACCCTTTCATCAAAACCTAAACTTAACTTTACATACAAATGCAGATATTAACCCAGTGACCTTTAGAGAACAGGAAAGTGATCAGGAGTAGAGAATTGTGCACAATAGCTAAGTTTTTGTACAAAGCACAGTATAATTATAAATATAAATAAACCTTAACTAAGTAGTGTACACAATTCACTGTTCTAGCTCTGTCCACTGATCCAGAATCCTCTTGTCAAGAGACAAACTCAAACGTATCAGAGAAGGTTTGAAGTTCATATATGGGAAACAGAAGGTCTGGGATATAAACCCTTAATTGAAAAGTTATTCTTAGATCAAAAAAGGTGCTACGTACGGTGCAAAGATTGATAATCGATCTCTTCTATCTGGCTTTGCATCCACTTCATCATCACCACCTCCTCTTCCATTATCGTTTTCCAGCTGCAATGATACAAGTTCAAAAGGGTATTTTGCCATCCGTTTAGATAAGTAAACAACAGGGCTCAATGATAAGCACTTTTGGAAACACTATTCTTAATCACTTCTTGCTCAATTCAGAAAAAAAATTGTTGCTACAATTGAAAAAAAAATATAAATATTCAACAACACCTACAACATTTTACTATTTGATTTTTTCTATTTTTACGTAGTTTCAAATTTTGTTTTTGGAATTTAACTGGGAGAGATTCTTTTCAAGAGCTAAGGCTCCAATGCAGGTCCCCGTATTCACAGTAACTCTTTTCCACCTACAGAAAAAGGTTGCCTGTAAGGAATCCCTCACTTGCACACAGACTTGTGCTTGTGAATGCTAGAATGAGATAGTTCCTAAATTTTGAAGTATTATTAGAGCAATATTTTTAATCTTCTCAAGCCAATACTTTTCATATTAAGGGCACCATCAGTTTTCTGTTGCTTCCCGCTCCTTTCAGAGCCGTCTCTTATCAGTAGAGAGCTGAGAGGTCTATACCTGCCCCACAGTGTGTAAGAAACCAACAGGGTTGGACCCTTCAGAATAAAAACAATACAAAGCAAAAATCCCTAAATCTAATAGCACCTATGAGTACCATGGCATTTAATATATATCTATTATCATATAGATATATATGTAAGCAAATCTATACGATTGAGAGGAATAGTATATCTATTGATAGGATTCCCAGACAGAAACTGGGACAGAGTGTCTATACTTTTAACCGTTGTGAGACAGGAGCTGAGAATGGAGACGCTTCTTCCATAAGAGCTAAGAAAACTGTTTATCAGTAAGCATGGGAGGCAACCATGGCCAGCAAGGAAGACCAGATTGTGAAACAGCCACCTGAATGTTGTTGTTCTTGAAAGATAAAAACCTCCTTATTATTGTAAAAATGTAGAGAAAGCCTGCCCATGTGAACTGCCTTGAATCAGAGTCAAAGGAGCACTCCAATGATCAAGAAAAGGAGTATATAAATACCGGTATTATTATTATTACATAGAAGAGGGAATTTTGGCAGGTTTAGCTCAACATGAAAGGGTTAAAAAAGCTGTGCCTGCCAAAAATTTCCTCTTCTATTCAATGCTTAAAGGTATAGGAACTTTGTCTAAGTTTGTAGCTGGTAACCCTAATCACAATGGGGATTACTTCGAAGCAGACATGTATAGGACTGCGCTGCTAGTTAACTGTAAGAAAGTAAAGTTTGCAGACTATGTAATATGCAAACACATTTAAACATAATCAATGGATTAAAAGGCAGAAGATTTTTATCAGTTGATTAGCCACAGCATTCACAATAGGCAAAACTAAAAATAAATCAAGTTAATGTTTAATTTTTTGTAACTAAATTTGAATTGCAATAATTTGTTGATGATGTCCACCCGCCCTCCAGGTTATCTCCATTTATAACATCAATATTCCTGGAAATTGAAATAAAATGAGGCATGCTTTTTACTAATGAACTTAACATAAAACATTAACTAACAACAGCTTTGACGTTTCATTTACTGTTCTGTTATCTTTTCTACTGATCCAAGTTCAGTAAAATAACAGTTTATGGAATTCAAAGTACAGTATAATTTCAGGTGCCTAAGTTTATGGACTTGTATTTCTCAAACAGCAGTTCTCCATGTCATGTGGAAAGCCTCTTTTGAAACTGAAAGCAGATTTTGATATAGCAAGAGGACTATAAAGAAAAAGGAAGGGGGACACATTGTACAAAACACAGGGCACAATCCTAATCTGGAATTAGGCCAGCACAGTTAGGCTGGCACAAGTTTGGTAAACCACGTTTGGACCACTCTCGGAGTCAGGGAGGATGGCCCTCGTCTGTGTGTTGGCCTCTGTGACTCCAAGAGTGGTCCAAACATTCTTTACGGCAGCCCTCGTGCCAGCCAAACTTTGCTGGCCTAACTCCAGGTTAGGATTACGACCATATAGTAACACAGACTTACTTCAGATGAATAGGGAAACATCTGAAGTGACTCTTTGAGGCCTAGACTATGACATATCTGTTACCAGTAGCATAATCTCCTATTTGCATGGAGGATATATCTAAGCAAATAACTTTCCTCCAGGAAAGCAAAAGGCATAGGTATAAATCAGACACAAAAAATTCATAAGGCTTAGGACAGTGAACTGCTGACCCATATGATGTGCCTGGAACCACCCCAGAAAAGTTTTTTCTGGGTTTTTTTTGGTCCACACCACAACCACCCCAAGCTTGTGCCCCTTGGCCAATTGCAGGTGTGCCACAGCTTCTTGTCTGCTAAAGAGCAACCAGTTAAAATGCTCTTTTTTCTAAAGCATGTCTTTGGGGCAAGTGAAACAGCTTCTTATTCCTTTTGCTGTGCAAACAGCTTTGAGTACTTTTGCTAAATAGTAGATAAGCATATTCTTAATAGTGAAAAGGTATTCGGTAACTAATCTACATGATGTGAAACATCACAGAATGCATGTTCATGATAACTGAATACATTAATTTTATTTATTTCAAGAATTTATACTCCACCTTTCCCACATCGAAGCAAATGCCCAAGGAGGCTTAGAGAGAACACAAGAGTACAATGTAACAAACAGTAAGTTAAAAAAACACCAAAAGCATTAAAACATTGAACAGTAAACATGAACACACAGAAACATTCACAAACATGGAAAATCCAACACAACATATGCGTCAACACATGAATCAATACAGCGTAACTCTACAACAGTGGTTCTCAAACATTTAGCACCAAAACCCATTTTATATAATTAAATGAAAATCTGTCTGGGATCCACCGGAAGTGATGTCACGGCTGGAAGTGCCTTCATTGTGATGCCAGAGACAGCTGCTTTCTGAGAATGCAGCCATAAATTGAGTTTTCTCAACCATTTTCCAATAAGTAAAGTGAGTCAGAAAGAAAAAAAATCCTATTTACATAGACACAAGCAAAATAACCAAACAGCCTTCCCCCTTTCAAGCATCCCATATCTTCCATATAGCTGTTCTAGGTGCTTTGCGACCCACCGGAAATTGGCTGGCGACCCACTGGTGGGTCCCAGCCCAGTTGGGGAACCGCTGCTCTATAACTCTATAACACTGAAACCTATTCTTGTGAATTTAATTCATGTTAGTGAGTGTGAATACAGACCCAGGTAGTTAACAAATGCAGGGTTCAAGGTTATGATTCTGCCTATAAGATACAGAAGAAAAAGTAACACACACAAAAATGAAGAAGTAGCGACACGAAGTCAAATAGAGAAAGTTCACTTTAGGATGGGCTGGAGGATTAGCAAAGCACAGTTTCTGAGAGAGGTTTAGTATCTTCCACAGTTGCAGAACAGGTAGACAGGTTCCATGTGGCTAACCCGAAGCAAAAAGGTGCAGCGACTGAAAAAGCTGCGCCTTCAACATTTTAACAGCTGCACGGCAGACAACAATTAAGCACGGAGATGCAATAAGAAGAGCCATATTTGTTAACTGGAACAACTTTGCGACAGGCGGGAGAGTACAACCAGGGCTGCTTTCATGTCAGCCTCACGTCCAGAAAAGGAACACGGTGCAGTCGTTTGACAATGGCTGAAAGCGTCGGGGAAGGCGGGAGGACAAGGATTAAAAGGGCAGAAGAAATAGGGCGTGAAATGAAGCTCAAAGCTGATGCACCGGGTCGAAGAACGAAGCCGATGGGCTAGGCCCGGAGCCGTCAGAGACGGGACGGGGTCCGGCGCAAGCAGGCGAGAGGGGCTTACAGGGGGCAGCACGTGCGGCGCTCACCGCGAGGCGTCACGTCGGGCGGGAAGGCAAGAAGCAAGAGAGGCAAGCAGAAGGGCGGCTGAGGTTCGCCCTGGCAGCTGAGAAGGGAGAGCCCAAGGCCCAGGTCCCGTTCAGCCCATCCCCGGGGGAGACTTGCCTTCGCCGGCTCCATGAGGAAGGGACCACCGCGGAGCTCCGAGACGAGGACGCGCAAAAGCGAAACCAAAAGCCACCGCCGCGCTCGCGGCACCGGAAGGAGCGGGAAGGACTTGCCAGCGCCGCTTTCCCGCCCCTGAGCCCGGGGCCGTGAATAGCGCCACCTCTCAAGCCGAGGCGCCCGTGGAGCATCTCGTTCTTTCCCTCTTCACCCTTAGCAAACTCCAGGGCTGAATCATCGCGGAGGACGTTCTGCAGCCAGCCTAGCCTCGGGTGCCGCTTTTGGCTGAGGGCTTTCCTGTACTGGCCCTAAAATAAACCCCAAACTATGGGCGCCATCCAGATCACACGCATGGGGGGCTGCAGAGGATGGAAAAGAGGCAAAAAGCTAGAAAGCAAAGGGACTGGCTGTGGCTGATGCGGGGAATTCCCTTTCCAACGGCTCTGCGGGCGCAAACTTCATACTGGTTTGTTTATTTTGTAAAGGAAATTCCCTATCCAGCCTGGAGTTAGGCCGGCAAAGTAGGGCCACCGTGTTTGGACTATTCTTGGAGTCAGGGAGGATGGCTCACGCCTGTGTGCTGGCTTCTCTGACTCCGAGAGTGGTCCAAACATACTTTACGCCGGTCTCCCTATTATTATTTTTATTTTTATTTTTATTTATTTATTTATTTATTTATTAGATTTATATCCCGCCTTTTTGCCCGAAGGCACCCAAACTTTGCTGGCCTAACTCCAGGTTAGGATTGTGCTCTGAGTTTAGGCATGTGCATCAGCTGCAAACAGGGTTGACCGTTTGCCAAAAGTGACTTTTTCAGGGGTTAATCTCAGATCATTTTTGAGCCATCAGTGAACTGTATGCCTAGACAGTACAAGGTTTTGGCTCCACACCAGCCTTTAACCCCCCCCCCCCCACCATTTTACAGTGGTCTGTAGTCATGTGACATCACCTAGGCAAGTTTAGTTTTTTTTTTTTTTTTTAATGCATTTGCTGGTCTGTGGACTGTAGTGGCCAAGAGGAGCCATGGCAGTGTGCACAGGCTGGCATAGTTGTTGGAAATCTGAGTTTCCTGATTAGCTGTGCTGGCAGATTTAGGTCTTCTGTAATTGTTGTACATAACAGCTCAATCTACCTCGCAGCATTGTTGTGTGGGTAACATGAGATCAGCTCATGTATACTGCGTTCATTAGACAAAGGGGAAAATGTAAATGTGCAATATAAACTTTGTGATGTAGTGAGAGTGAAGTTACAGCAGGTAGAGCTGGGGCTGGGGAAAGGAGAAAATGTTCAGTGCTTGAGAATTCTTTCCTGAGTGGTCAAACCTCATGTGCTCCTGTCTGCTTCTAGATATGAAGGTTTCCTGCTCTTCTCAAAGAAAGGAAGGCAGATTAGAATATTTCTCCCAGTTATCAAGTTATGAATAATATCTAGCTTTTAAAATTAAAAAGTGCCAATTTACAGCACCCTCCCCCCCCTAAACTCAGTGATGTTTTAAGGCCATAAGTTTGTTCGTTGAAATTCAATATTTTTAAATATACCTGACTATATTGTTACAGGATCACTACATTTAGATGTACGCAGATGTTTTTACTATGAAAGATTTTTTTTCTGAATATTATTTGTTATGGAGAAAATAAACAAATGTAACCACCAAAATGAGAATCTATAGGCTTGGACTGTTGATGTGATCTGGGCCTTGACTGCTTTTGATCTGTTCTCAAATGCCCTTAGTATAGAATTTTCATTGTCTCATATTACAAGTTGCACAACTCGCCTAACAGCTAACTGGAAGTACTGGTAATATTAATGCTCATTTTAACTTCATACTGCTCATATCATGCTAATATCAACTTCATACTGGTTTGTTTGTTTTACAAACCAGTTCTGTTTATGGCAGTCTATTTCTTAATGTAATTATGTACTCAAAATTTAAGTGCATAGGCCTAAATAATCCCATATTCAGTTCATGTATTCCCTCGATTCTTAGCCTCAGTTCTGAAGGCTCCAGCACCACAATATTTGGAAGCCCCTGAAATAGAATTGTCACATTACAGCTGAACTGTGGTCAAGAACACCTTGACACATTGGCCAAAGAAGACAGAACTGAAGGTTAACAGACTAGTAGCTCATATCTATCTGTTGCACTGAAGCTTTGTACAACAAAGGCAGAAAGGAATACAGCAATTTCCCAAACCATTGAAAAGTGTATCAAAGCAAGTAGAAGGAATGACCAAATAATAGCATTCTTCCCCCGGAGTGCATGACCAGATTGCTGGATAGGATCACCAAGGAACCTTATTGTAATGCATGCAGACCACACTTTAACAAGGATCATTGGACCAGGTGAGAATTGTAGACATTCTGATGTTCATTAGTCTCCCAACCAGTTCCTAAGAGCATAATTTATAGCTTCATCCTATCTAAGTTCCCCGGCATCAATGCAGTAGTGCCAGCCCAGGCTACGCTGCATCCTGAGGGGGAATTTAGTAGGCATGAGGTCATTTTGGGGTAAGGACATGTTTGTCTCCTTGGCCCTGAGGAAAGCCCTAGCACTGCAATATCACTGGCACAAACCCATGCTGACCTATGTTGGTGGATCAGGCCTGGGAAGAGGGATAGAACATGGTACATGCTAGCACTGCCAATCCCGCCCCTGCCTGGGCCCGATCACCCATCCCAGCACCTGTTGCTGCCCACTCTGTTACATCCCCTCCCTGTCCTCCCCCATCCTGATCCATCCCCTGCGCTGGACCCACCTGTTCTAGTGGGAAGGATCTGGCCTTCCCACCTGCACTACTGAAAAGGCACACTATCACAAAGTTCTTTACAACACTTTACTTTTGCAATGGCTAGTGCTAGTGGATCATGCGCTTGGCTGGTGCAAGAGGTCTATTGGATTGGATCATTAATTTGTTTATCTTGTATATACATATATTGCACATATAGAAGTGTACAGGTGTGCCCTGGTATCCACTGATTCAGTATCCCCGGTTTCAATTGCCCATGGACACCGAGGATGCCCATTAAAAGGATAGGGAAACATCACATAATCTCTCTTTTATCTTTTTCCAGCAAAACCACTGTACTGATGTTCCCCTATCTTTAAAAAGTCCCCAGTGTCCATGGTTTCAGGTATCTATGGAGGAGTTCAGAATGGAATCCCAGCGGATACCAGGGCATGCCTGTACTCCAGTACAGAAAGTGTTTTCAATGGACAAGGTCCATCTTTGGGCAGAAGATTTAGTCGAGAGGGTTAATGCCTCCATTTGCCTGAAGATAAGAGCTGAAGGTCGCCAGTTCGGGACTACCAGAAGTCTCTGTGAGCGGCAGACCTTGTAAATTGCGACTGCTTAACAGCTAAGCTGTCTTCGGTTGTCTTGTGAGAGGGGGAGTTGTGCCGAAGTCAGCTGCTTCTCTGGTGGGAGCAGGGAAGCCGCTTATCAGCCAGCAGAAGACAAATGGGTGGCCAGAAAGAAGACTAAATCATAAAGATCCAGTGATGTCATGCACCCACTACGCACCACTACGTGAGTACCGGTTCCTAGAAGTTGAGCTGGCCCCGCCCACTCAAAGCTGGCCCTGTCGACTGGTTGGCTCAGCAGCTGCGCATGCATACTGCACGCCCGCAGCCGTTGCCTGCACTTTCTGTGAGGAGGCAGGCAGGCAGGCAGTGTGGTGGTGGCAGCAGTAGCGGCAGCAGCGGAGTGAGAGGACCGGAGGCAGCGGTGGCAGCAGCAGCGAGGGAGACCCGGGAATAAGGCAGCAAGCGTGAGAAGGTAGGCTGCCTGGGGCTCCCGCTCCCTCCAGCCGCGCAGATCCAGCGTCCCGGTTCCTCCTGCAGCCTCCCCCTAGCCCCAGCCCCCACGCGGTCTTTTTTTTGGTCGCCCATTCCCCTTCCTGTTCCTTGCCGGCTCCTTGCATTTAACATTCAAGTTAAATGGCTCCCTGTCCCAAAAGGGCTCACAATCTAGTACAGTCTAGCCTGCTATTTAACCAGGGAACAGTTGAAGGAAAATATGTATCTACACGTCTCTAGAAAGCAAAGCAATAGAATTTAAATCAACACTAACCACAAGCTGAAGTTATTACAAACATGATCACATCCATGGCAACAATCATGACCTCACTTCCGGCTATGACCTCACTTCCTGCCATGACATCACTTCTGGCTTATGATGTCACTTCCGGTGGGCGGACCCCGCCAAGTGCCAATCAAAAGTGAGTACCTGTTCCTAAATCATTTGGATGACACCACTGGAAAGATCCATTTGTATGTGTGTAGTTCTTGTAACGTTTCTGTAAAATTGTAAAAACCTTTGGGTTTATGAATAAAGTCTACCTATGTAAACCGCCTTGAGTCATTAGAGAAATCTGTGGTATATAAATACAAGTATTATTATTATCTAAGCCTGGCCATATGATTTTATGGTCAGACATTCTGATGGACATTATTCTCAAACTTGATACAAGATATAGCCCACACTGTGTGTTCAGTTTCCTGTAGGAGCTGGTTTTAACTTATCCTGAATCAGTTAGTTGGGAATATGTCTCGGATGAGAAACTTCTTTTCCAAGTTTTCCTTTCCTTAGTGGTGCATCTCTGCTAATAGATAATAATCTGAAGATGAACTAATGTATATTTAGAAGACAGTCGTGAGGTCCTGACCACTATTAAACTCCATAGTTTAAATGTTAACAATTAGATGTACTCACTCATATGATCATGACACTTCTCTGTGAGTTCACTCTGCTATTTAGAGAAAGGTGTCACTGAATTCTGCTGTCTCTTTCCCTCCCGTGAACCCCCATGAATACAGTTGCCAAAATAACTCTTCTTAGTAAGTGGCAGCTTTAAAAACCAGACAACAGCTGAGATTGAAGTAGAAGGTCAGCAGAAGCAAGGCAGAAACTTTGTTTGTGGATTGGATTGATTAGGCTGGACTGAGTTTCATCGGGAGTTTTAATCATCGTATCTGGAAGTTTTGGAGTTTAATTTTTTTCCTTGGATAATTTCAAGATGAATGTTCAGCCTTGTGCGAGATGTGGCTTTGGGGTCTACCCTGCAGAGAAAATTAACTGTATTGATCAAGTAAGTGGGCATTGTTGTTCTGAGTCTTGAAAGTTTCTGATACAGTATACGTTTTAAAAATTATACTGTACGGGTTGTATCAGTATTTCGGTGTGTTTCACTGCACTCAGTAGTTTGTCATAATCATTCACATTGGGGAAGCTGGATGTCAGAACTAAAGTTTATCAAGCATGTAATTTGGCAGGAAACTTTATATCGTTAAAAGTGACATGTGACAGATGGTATATGCTTTTTACACATGCTAATTAACAGTTGTTAATACAGGTAAGAATTATTGATAGGGGTGTTGGAAAACTGCTTTTCGGGTGTTAACAACCATCTTTTGGCAGTTAAAATATCTGACTAAAAACACAAAACACTGCATTTTGGTGTTTAAGATATTTTTCATAAATTAAAATAGACTACTTTTCCAATAGAAATAATACTGTGGCTGCATCTGCTGACACTATCACCTGTCTCATCTACCTAGTTCACTTTTAAAGCATTTAAAATAAATAAAAATGAGAACTTGGATTGAGAATGTAGAATAAAAACACAACACTGCAATTTGATATTTTAATCAAGAAGTTTTGGAACAAATATCACCCAAAAACCATACTCCTAATTATTGGTAATAAGCTTTCAAAACAGACTAATAACATTAAAATGGAATGCAAATAACATTGAAACTGAAGCTGTTTTCACTGTATTTTTATCCTTGCTGTTTCTAGACATGGCACAAAGCCTGCTTTCACTGCGAGGTCTGCAAGATGATGCTGACTGTTAATAACTTCGTTAGCCACCAGAAAAGGCCTTACTGTCAAGCGTAAGTGTGTTAAGTATGTCTGTAGTACATACTTAATTAAAGTACTACTTTAGTACATACAGTGAAACAAAATTATGGCTGTGTAAATAATCAACAAGATTCAGAGTGGTGTGAATTCTGATGCCACTGAAGATTTAGATGATTTGTTTTTTCCCCCTCAGATCTTTAGTCTACAATGTTACAGATAATTCTGGAGGTATGGTCAGATTAATCTCCCCAAATAATCCTGTCACACCTTAGAGACCATCAAATACATTGTGATATACTGCTGAGTAAGTTATGCGTGACAGCTGAGTCGATTTACCCAATTTAAATGCCACATTCTAATAATACCTGTATTAGGACTAACCAAAATGATGCAAATCTTCATGAGAACTCAAAAGTGTGCTGCTCAAGATTTTGACTGCGGACCTATGGACAGTTACTAGGGATTTGGTCCCACTGATTTAGGTCTTATGTCTGAGTAGATAGGCAGAGGATTGTAGTGTGAGTGTTGTTTTGGTTGGTCCTAATAAACACATTTCTAGAATGTAGGTTTGCAATTACAATTGCAATTACAATTGCAATTACGCGTCATTTCTTGTGGGGCAACCTTATAACCATGATTTTTATCAATTTAAAAATGTAAGTTAAAACCATGTAATTTTTTTTTTTTAAAAATAGGTTATTACAGATATATATATCCAAAGGACTAAAAATTGCAGTTTAGGTTCATTAGATCCAAACTAAATGTGGAATATCTGTGAAAGGAACTCCTGCAATTATAAGAAAATCAAATAGCAGGTATAAGCAGGAATCAGATTGGTTCTGTGGTGCTGGATCCTTTCCTTTCATGGCATTTTCCCAAATTTTTCTTTGTTCACAAAACCTTTATTTGCCCCAATACAAGAAAATATTCCAAACCCATATAGCATGTGATATTTATACCTGTGGTAAAAGTACAGATACAATCAAGGCTTCGATATATACTAATGAACCAATTACATAACCACCTCACTGTGTGAGATACTGAATTTACATGGTGGCCTGCACCCATGTCTCATATGAATTCACTCTAAATTTGAGTAGGCTAACAATCCTGATGGAAATAGCCAAGTATTTATTCAATGCTGCTTTTTGTAAAGTACGTACTTCATTAGGACTCAGTGTCCTCAGAGTTTCTCTGGAGCCAAAATTCTGATCATGTGTGCATATAGCTGATTATAGATACGTACTGCACATGACTTTCATAGTGGTACAATCAGAAATTGCCCTCAAACTTGAATTATAGCCCAATCCTAAACTGGCCCCTGCAGCAGGATGGGCATGTGCGCTGTCGCAAACCTGCTGTAAGGCATGTTTCTACCACAAGAAGGCCAGTGCTGCTGGTGGAGAGGCCTATGCTGGCGTTGGAGGGGTACCTGCCAACTGGAGTAAGTCGTACACCAGGCAGTGCAGAGGCAGAGGGAGAGCAATGTGGAGATGTCAGGAGTTTCTGAGTAGATACGCATAGGATTGTCCTGTTATTCTATTAGTAAAGGTAAAGGTTTCCCCACGACGGAATGGTCTAGTCATGACCAACTGTAGGGGGCGATTCTCATCTCCATTTCTAAGCCAAAGAGCCAGTGTTTGTCCTACGACAAGCTTCCGTGGTCATGTGGCCAGCATTACACCAAGGCGCATGGAACACCGTTACCTTCCCACCGAAGTGGTACCTATTTATCTACTCACATTTCTATGTGCTTTCGAACTGCTAGTTTGGCAGGAGCTGGGACTAGCAATGGGAGCTCACTTGGTTGCGCAGTCTTGAACTGCCAACCTTCCGGTCAGGAACCTTCCATTTAGCAAGCTCGCAACTCAGCAGTTTATCCTGCTGCACCACCACGTCCATATTCTATTAGTGTTTGTTCACTATTAGAAATGCAGCAGATATACATGTAATGAAAAATAAAAATAAATTCAGCTATAGGCAATGATTTAAAGTAAACATTTTTCAGTTGCAAATTGTTGGTTAGGTTTTCCAGGATATGGGTACAGTACATATTAAAAAAAGAATAACCTGCCTCTCAAGGGACACTGATGATAGCTTTCTAAATTTGTACATTGCTTTCTTTTATAGACATAATCCCAAAAACAATACGTTCACAAGTGTATTTGAGACGCCATTAAATATGAATGTGAAAAAACAGACTGAAGCAGTAAGTGAGGTAAGATGCTGTAGGAACGAACGTGTGTTCCATTCAGTTGTAATAACTTCATTGGCATAGCCATATGTTTTTCTCTAGCATGGAGCTGAGTATTTTTCACTTTGCCTTTCATCTTGAAGTATTGATTTTGGGAGGGCCAATTTTAACTTTTTTCACAGCTTATAATGTCTAACAGCCAATGTCTTGCCCCTCTAGGCCTGCTTTAGTTCATTTTATTTTTATCTTGTAAGCCTTCTCAGAGGTCATGAGACTGATTATATCACAGCACCCATTAAGACTTTGTGCGCAGCAGAGTGGTAGGCTGCTGGACTGCAGTCAAAATCTCTCCCCACGACCTGGGTTCAATGGAAGTCGGGTTCTCAGGTAGCTGGCTCAAGTCTGACTCAGCCTTTCATCCTTCTGAAGTGGGTAAGATGAGTACACCAGCTTGCAAAGTAAAAGAATGATTGGGGAAGGCAATGGTAAACCACCCCTTACAACAAATCTGCCTATCCAACATTGCACCATGATGTCCCCCAGGAGTCAGTAATGACTCCGTGCTTGCATAGGGGATTATTTTATTAGGTTACATAGTACATACCAATACCCATTTTTTAAAAATATGCTGACATGATTAACAGCCAAATCCTGATAACTTTCTAGCACCATTGCAGCTGCAATGCAGTGTTGAGGTGGTGGCCTTAAGGAGGTCTCCATGACTGCCTCCCTGCACCGCAGAATGCAGCATGTGCCCCATTGCCACAGCTACACTGGTGTTGGGAAGTTGTTAGGATTGAACTGTAAATATTAATGAAATCTCTGTATCATGAAAGCAATGCTTCTTATTACATGGGTGATCCTAGCCAATCAGAGATCATTTTTATCCATCTAACATTTTCACAGCCTCTTTGCATCAAAACAAAGAGACTTTTACGGAAGAGTTCAGCAACATAGACCACCTTTCTGCCTTATTTGTTTTAGAAGGCTATTACATGATAAAACCTACATAAAGCAAATTGAATTACCCTTGTATGAAAGGAAAGCTGCACAAGCACTCCTTATGTGTTATGGTTTATGGTGACTACTATCACGACTTGTCCCCACTACCTATGTTTTTGTATCAGCCCAAGCACTAGATTACAATCCTAGGGCAAGTTGAGATTCCTTCTGTAGAATTCTATTTCAAAGCCAGAGAATAAAATATTAGCAGCTTGATTAGAAGCTTCCTGAGGTGTGCAGAGAGCTGCTGCATGGACAAAATCTCATTTCAGTGCTGGACAAAGCTTCAAAGCTGCGGCTGATTAAAAGCTGAGTTTCAGCTGCCTCGTGGGAGGAGGAGTGTGCTGAAATCAGCTGCATCTCTGGTGGCAGCAGGGAAGCCTCATCAGCCAGCAGACGACAGACGGGTGGCTAAAGAAAGAAGGCTAAATCCAGAAAGAAAGATCTGTAGGAGTGTTGTTCTTGACTCTTGATGTTCTTGATAGAACATTCTGTAAAATTGTAAAAACCTTCGGGTTTGTGAGAAAGTCTGCCTATGTAAACCGCCTTGAGTTCAATCATTAGAGAAATCTAGTGATCTTAAGAAAGGCGGTATATAAATAAATGTATTATTATTATTATTATTATTATTATTATTATTATTATTACATGGTGAAAACCTGCATTCAGAGCTGACTCCATGTCGTGAACAGCAGGAAACCAGGCCCGGCTCAGCTCCATTTTGAGGCCGTTGCCTGTCTTCCCCAGCCCCCCCCTCTGGACCCTGGTGGTGAGAAAGTTTTCCCCTGGAGGCTGTTATGTCTGGCTCAACCGGCCAGAAGCGAGATAGGGGGCCTCTAGTAGGAAAACTCCCAAGGACATCTTTGCCGTACTAGGAGCTGTTTTGCCTCTGGCTGGGAAGGGGGGCTGGAAAGCACGGTGGGGGGGGGGAGGAGAACAAAGAGACAGGTTTTGGTTTTGAGAGGGAGAGACCATCTTGGCTGCTCAAGACACCTGTTACTGCTCTGCTAGATGAGCAATAGGACGTAGTTAGATGTAGGAGGTAGTTTTCTTATTTTGCATTAAGCATCATGTAGCAATGCCCTGCTTTGAATGCTTGGAACAGCTTTCTTTAGCCTCTATGCTGTAACCTGTAGTTTTAATAAATGATATTTTACTCCCTGGTGTGCCTTGTGTGCTGGGAACGGAAGTTAGCTGAATCCAGTCTTGACACTGGGCTACACTACTGGGACCAGTTGGGCTAAGGTAATGCCTCCTGGGCCACTTGAGGTTGTTAGTGGCCAGGAGGGGACATCATCCTGCATTCCCTGGATGAGGGCAGGCAGGGGTTGCCCGGGAATCGCAACACTCCAGTATCAAAGAAATAGGCTTGCTTTGTACATAGAGGTCACATGTGCACATTAGTGTCCTTGCAAGCATAAGGAACTGTTAGCATTGAGTGATTGTCTATACCAAATTATTCCAGTACCAAAAATTCCAGGGTTAAATTTGACTTTATTTTCTGTTCATTTTAAAAACTTTTCTGGGCTCACAAAATGAGTATATCACAGTATATCCTATTTGCCAAAATAGAAAATGCAGGACCCATTAATGGTTCCCTCCTCTCTTCTACCATTGAAAATCTGTGTCCCTACTCACCAAAAATTGCTAGGGATGCTGATCTGAGGTGTGGAAGGCATGATAGGTTCAGTCATAGGGGTTCATGCAAACGTTTTTCTGTAGCTTTGTTTCACAGTCCAAGTCTTCCTTTGAATTTTTATTTCAAATGAAGCAGAAAACTCAAAGGAAAACTCAGCTGAAACTGACAAGTCTTTGACACCAAACCAGAAAGTGTCTGCAGATTCATTAGAATCTGAACCCAGGTTCTCCTCTTAAAAAAGCTTTTCAGAAACCTCTGATGAACCTGGTTCTTGGATCTGAGTTTTTAGCAAAAATATAAAGTTGAGTAAGTTTTACATGGTTGTGTTGGGTACATTTGGTGAAATGTCAGGCGGCTAAGGTTTTTCTTCCCCACCCAACTGAAGCTGCAGCAAATTCTCGTTAATACTTCTTTACGTTCAAAACCCGTTGCTATTTTCCCGTTTACAATTCTTCTAATTTCTGGATTTAAATGTTTCTTTTCACTCAGTTGTCACAATGGATAGAAAGATAAAACCAAATGTGTACTAAAAACAGAAATATATATTTTAATACTTCTATTTTTTCCTACAGAAAATATTATTCCCATTCAGCTTTATCTGCCTTATTCTTTATTGTGCTTTCTTATGATAATTCTTGAAAATGCTTTATATACTTCAGAACATGGATTTGGAATTCTACAAATCCTCATGGATTTATAGTATTCAAGACAGACAGAACCGAGGACAACAGCACTTTCTTTTTAATTGTGTATGACAAGTCTGCTCTGGAATGAGTCTGGAATTAACAGCAATTTCTATTTCTGTTTTATGGTTGTGATATGAGATCCCTTTACTTCCAGCATATGTGTGTGCACCTGTGTTGGCAAAATAGCGATCGCTTTCCTTTTGTCACTGAAAACACATTCTGCTCTTTTCAATCACAAAAGAAAGTCCGAGCTCCAAAGAACGGATAATGACAACCTGATAATCTGTTGCATACAATATATTCATGTACTTCTTAGGAAGCTAGGAAGTAAACACACACCTTTCGAATATATCTTCGGATCAAAAGATAAACTTTTGCTGCCATACTGTCTTATACTTAGGGTGCAATCCTAAACTGAGTTAGGCCGGCATAAGCTAAACCAGAAAAGTTTGGCCAGCATAAGGGCCACCGTAAAGTATATTTGGACCACTCTCTGAGTCAGAGAGGCCAGCACACAGATGCGAGCCATCGTCCCTGACTCCGGGAGCGGTCCAAACACGCTTTACGGTGGCCCTTGTGCTGGCCAAACTTTGCTGGTTTAGCTTATGCCAGCCGAACTCTGGCATAGGATTGTTCTCTTAAAGTGTACCAATCTTTGTAAAGCAAAAAGTAATGAGAAAACGGCTCCTTGCGTAGTGGCACATTAACATGTTTCTCCTCCTAAGTATCTGATATTACTCTGAATGTCTGTAAGGAGGAGAGACGGGTTGCACCTGCTGACCCTGTATGACTCCCTACACATATTTGGCATAATGTCTGAAAAAGTCTGCATTCAACCTGTATTCCCATAAGCACGCAGAAGGGTGAGCCTATGGGCATGATCCTGCAACGCTTTGTATGCATATTCAGAGTGAAGTCTGAAAAGTGCTAATGATTCTACCCTTGTCCCTCATCATCTGCATTATTTTCCAGAAGTTTTGGCTATAGCTCAATCATTTTGGTAGATCAGTGGGCATTGGAGACATTCACGCAGCACCCACCAAATGCTGCTCATCCCATCTTCTTCACTGTACTTGGACTAACAAGATTCCTTGAAGCCTTTGCTCGAACCCATAGGGCCTGTCATAGTCATATACCGGCTGCTTTCCAAAATCCTCCCACATGACATGTGCCTGGGACAACTGTCCTATGTGTCTAATTGGCAAGCTGACATCTAGAACAAATTTGAGTTGCTGTTGATAATTAGAATGAATTTTTCCTAATACCATCCTTCTAACTTGTTCTTTGTTTTCGGTATGACTTATACACTTGTTTATTTGGAAGGCAAGGAGAAAAGTGCCTTATGGCACATTTTCAACACTCGGAACTAGTGCAGGGAGAGCTGCGCCAACTCAAAGAAGAGATAGGATTGCGCCATGAACCAGTAAATGTATTTAGGTTTAGCAAAGAAAACTGTATGCATTCAGAGCAAATTCTGAGGCTGAATACCCAAAGCTGAATATTTGACCCAGCATTTTTCTATTCAAATACTCATTTTTTATACTCAGGTCTCAGTAGTTAACAGATTTCATCATAAGGTTTCTTGATCTCAGCAATTGAATACTGTACCGGTTATATGTGTAGGCATACAAGATCCCGAGATAGGCTCCATAATACCATTTTTCCTGTCTTGTTTATGCCATTTTTTTTTCAAAACAAGAAAACCTTGATTTCAAAAGCCAAATGAGGCTTCTTGAATTGAAATGACATCCAAGTGTAGTTTACACCATTGGCATAAGTTCTGCCTAATCATTTTGAGTTTAATGCTTGGAGGCCTGGTATGCATGAAGACTTTGAAGTCCCCCATTCACATTGCAGAACTTGCAGAATCACATTGCAGAATCTTAACTTTGATTCTTTGAGATTTGGACATGCTGTGGTTGCCTTCTGCTTCCCTACTTTAAGGTGATGGCTGTCTCATGTTTTTTTGTACCTCTGAATACTTTGTTCATTTTATGCAGATTAAGTATCGCGAAGAAGGTGAGAGGTTCAAGTCTGTCTTTCACTGGGATGTGAAATCCAAAGACATAGAAGCTGTACAGAAAATGCAACAGCTCAGCAGTCAGGTGGGAGATTCGTCTCTAAACATTCAAGGGATATTGTACTCCCCTTCAGCCTCTTACAGGCTAATACCGTGCCCCAAATTAAGTTGTAATTTTATTTCTTTGCACCCCATATTTCAGCAATACAAATGACTCATTGATGTTTTCCTTTGATTTTCAATGCTGTACATTTTCAGCATTGTCATGCTGCCTTTTGATTTGCTGTGATCTGAGTCAAAGTGCTCTTTTGCTGCAAATCTCATTCAGTTCAGTGACGCAATGTTTCTCCGATCAGAACCTTGGTGGAGTCACTAATGACTCGATCTCAAGATAGTTGTGCCTTTGTGCAAGGGCCTAGAATGGTGTATTCATGGAATTCATTTACACTTCTGTCTCAGCTTGTCTTCCCAGTTAGCTAATTAGCTGACACTGCTCAAAATGATATTAACTGGAAAGTAAGTTCAAGTGGCATCAAATAGACTGATGTGTAACTTTCACATTTGGCTTGGGCTTTTGTAAAGTGCAGACAAACCCTGGGAAGGTCTCCCATGCAAGTCCCATGTAAATTAATAGTTCCTGTACAAAAGCAGAGACTTCCCATGAGGACTGGTGTAGTAGAGAGACAAGCAAGAAATGTAACTAACGCTGTATTCATCCATTTACTATATAAAGGTTTTCTAAGGACTGGAGCTAGGCCGGCCCAGTTAGGCCAGCAAAGTTTGGCCAGCACAAGGGCCACTGTAAAGCATGTTTGGACCACTCTCAGAGTCAGGGAGAATGGCACACATCTGTGTGCTGGCCTCTGACTCCGAGACTGGTCCAAACATACTTTACGGTGTCATTTGTGCTGGCCTAACTGCCAGCCTAACTCCAAGTTAGGATTTTGCTCTGCATCCTCTATTTCAAGCTGTGTCCAAATGTTATTAAAGTATTAAAAATATTTATATATCACTTTTCAACAAAAGTAGTTCATCAAGAGGTTCACATAGTAAAATAATCCAATGTATGTTTGCCATTGTGTCAGTTTCTCATGATACAATATTTTGTTTTGTTTTTTAAAGGAATCATACCACACCGCATATGAGGAAGGCAAAACATGGTACTCAGAAACCATCCCTGATCCAGAAATGGTCAGGATAGCCCAATCACAGAAAACTCTAAGTGATGTAAGTGACTGCATTTTATAGCACATTTATTCATGAAATAAATATGATATTGTGACAATAGTTGACTGAGTAAGTATAACATTGTACAGAAGTAGTGATGATAACAGGTATAGATATAGATATGGCATAAAAATAGTATATAATGGTATACCATCCTTCATTCTGACAAAAGCCAAAGTAGTTGTTTTGAACTGGTCTGGAAATTGTCTCTCATGAGATTTGCGCGCACAGCCCAATCCTATCCTGGCTGCCCATGCCACAATACAGTGCCGCTTGATCCTGCAGAGTCCATGAGGCAGCCGGAGCACTCCACGGATAAGGGAACATCAGTTCCTTTACCCCATGTTGGGAGCAGGCAGCCCCTATGGGGCTATTTGCATCTGCACCAGTCGCATGGCTGGCACAGATTCAAGTAGTCTGCGTAGGACTTTCATGTGCAGGAGCAGGGCAAATAGGATTCGGCAACAGCCTTTTCTGCCATCCCTGCCTGCCTTCCAGGCCTGAACCTTTCCCCAGGCCACCTTGCCCTCACCCAGAAACCCCCCCCCCACTGCTTCCATTCCATACTCTCCCCACTGCTGGGCACTGCACTTACCATGTCCAGCTGCTGCTCCCTCTCCCGCCAGCACGAGAGGTCAGTTCCTGCCCATACTGGCCTCAGCTCTGGCGGTAACTGGGCCGTTGTGAAGTGCTTTACGATATTTTAGCAATGGAATGTTGCTACATGTTTGCATAAACCTATGTTACACTGAGTTTCATAGGATTCTTCATAAAACAATTGTGGATAGGATTCCAGATTTAACGGCAAATCTACGATATCAAAACATTTCATTTAAATCTATAAATCTTTGTTTTTTCCTTCCCATAGATTCAATATGCAGAGGAATATGAACAACATAAGGGAAAGGGCAGCTTTCCTGCTTTGATTACTCCAGCTTATCAGATAGCCAAGAAGGCCACTCAACTCTCCAGTAATGTGAGTTCTCATATCTTAGTGATTTCAGGGGAAAACATTTTACTATAGCAATATTCATAACATTGCAGTTGGAAATAGGATATTAAATAGCAAAGAGCTATTTATTTTGAACATTACTACTTCTTCTTCTTTTTCTTCTTTTTTTTTTTTTTGCTTCCTAACCAGATAGGTATTGGTGTTCCTGAGAAATGTTCCTATTTAGTTTAGAGCCTGTAATAAATATATGGAGTATTAATTGACTAGTGTTGTAAGTTACCTTGAATCCCCCAAAGGGTGAAATGCAGATTATTTTTAAATGCGTGTATACGGGACTAAACTCTTAATTTACTACTTCAACTTTGGCAGTTTATGTGCTCACAGCCCAATCCTAACTAAATCTCCCCCACCCACCACTGATGCAGCTGTGCTAACAGAGTACACACTGCATCCAGCGGGGTGTGTGTGTGCGCATGTCTTGGATGTACTTTGGATGTCTCCTCAAGGTAACTGCCATAGGTACCACTGGGATTCATCCCCACTGTCCCATTCTGCCTCCTGCCTCCCCCCCCCAGGCATTCAACATTCCTCCCTGCGCTGCTTCACCCACCAACTTCACCCACCAACTTGGTGGTGGTGGGGATGCCTCTCTGTTGGCCACAGCATTAGTCTTTCCAGTAGACGCATAGTTTGAGTTGGTGGTAGACAGCCTAGCTAAATTGGGCTGTCAATGTCAAATAACAGCAGAATATGTTATCCTTCCAAACCCTTTGTATAAATACAAAGTGCCAGCTGTTTTGCATTTGCACCAAGGAATTTATATTAAGGGACAAATATTGGGGGGAAATTAGTTGGCAAATACTGAGAGGGTACTTTTTTCTTGCCTTTGGATGCTTTCTGCCCAGAATGTCTGGGCCAGAAGTAAAATGGCGGGCGTACTAGTTTTGAAATGGTCTTCGTTTCTGTTTCTTCCTGTAGGTGGAGTATAAACAAGGGCATGAAGACCGTGTTTCCAAATTCACCACTGTGGTGGATACCCCAGATATACTCCATGCAAAGACTGGGACCCAGCTCATGAGTGACGTAAGTGGAATAGAAGAGGAAAATGCAAAAATTGTTCCCATCTGTCACCCCGTTCCACCCTCCCTCCACCTCTTTGCTGCCTCGTTCTGCCCTCCCTTGCTCTTGTCCTGCCTCCCCCAACATCTCCTGCCTTGACAGGTCCTCCTGGATCTGTTGATGCTAATGAGAAGGCTCTGGCCTTCCTGCAATGTGCTACTCTATTGCACGCTGCCAGAGTGCCTATTACGACTGCCTTAAGGCAATCACCCGCAGCAGAAGTGCTGTTGGCTGGCCCAGTAGGATTGAGCCATAACTCTCTCTATGTCTGTGGTAATAAGATTTGTTTTTAACAATTTCTTGATTTTTCTTTTTAGTTAAAATATACAGAAGAGTATGACCAACAGAGAGGCAAAGGGAGCTTTCCTGCTATGATCACTCCAGCATATCAGATAGCTAAAAGAGCCAACGAACTAGCTAGTGATGTAAGTTTCAGAAGCACTGTCTATTGGTAGAAAATATGTACTGGATCATACAAAATGAAGTTAGGATTTCCTATGGTGGAAAAAGTTCATTCATTGCTGGGTCAATCCATTTACATCAGTAGGGAATAGTGTATGATAAGCTACAGTGGGAATTTTGGTTGTATTATTTTATTAACTTGATAGTTTGGCTGAGGGCGCCCCTCAGAACTGGCAGTCCTGGGACATAGGGAGGTGCGAATACTATACTTCAGTGGTTCCCAACCACTGATGGGTTGCAGCCCATCAGCCAGGGAAGCACCTGTCCCGGCCCCTTTTCCCCCAGGGAGGAGGAAGGGCAGCAATACGATCCCCAGGATCACACTGCTCTTGTTGGGAGGAGGGTTTAAAACTTACTTAAGGGAGCCCCGCAGATGTCTCTATAGGATTCTCCAAGCCTCCAAAGCAGTAAAAACTGCTATCAAAAACCACTTCCAATTGTTGATCGAAAACTGAAAGTAGTTTTCCATTGTGTTTTTTTTGGGAAGTACTGCTATATTTGATGGTATCACACTTCCCCTGATCAAGTTCGCATCTGGGTGTATTCTTTGGTCTAGTTTTGCTCATGGGTGCTCAGCTGGTAAGTAAGATTAGGAGTGCATTTTATCAACTACATCGGTATGTAGCTGATAAAATATGCCATTCCAAAATTGGAACATACCATTTTGGAATGGTCTATACTGAGATAGCTGTTCTCAGGATCATAGCTTTGGCTTTGCTTATTTGCTTTTCTCCGTAATCTTGGACTATTTTGCATTGTGTCCGTGAGACTGGGATTGGGCCTTTCCCTTAGATTTTAACATTATTTTATTGTTGGCTTAATCATATTGTTGCCTACTACTTTGGGAGCGAAATCCTAAACTGGAGGTAGGCCAGCGTAAGCTAAGCCAGCAAAGTTTGGCCAACTCAAGGGCCACCATAAAGCGTGTTTGGACTACTCTTGGAGTTAGGGAGGATGGGTCACGTCTGTGTGCTGGCCTCTCTAACTCCGAGAGTGGTCCAAACATACTTTACAGTGTCCTTGTGTTGGCCAAACTTTGCTGGCTTAGTTTATGCTGGCATAACTCAATTTAGTATTGTGCCCTGAATCTTCAGACCATAAGAGTAGAACAGTGAGTGTATCCTTTTTCTTTGCTTGTAGGTTAAGTATCATCAAAAATATCAAAAAGAGTTCAAGGGAAAAGCAAGCCATTCTGTTGGTGCCTCCAAAGAAACTATAGATCAGTTTAGTCAGGTAAGGGTGAATGTAAATATTGCTTCTAAAGTAAATGGTTTGAATCCTTACTCTTGTAATTGGGGTTCTGCTTGCAGAATGGGATTTTCCTCTCACCATTCCTGCTACAGCATCTCAGTTGGAGATGCTCTGGAATGATATGAAATGTTGAGGATTCTTTCTTGCATGAACAGAAATTCCTGCCATTTGCCCAATTACTCCAATTGAATCCTAGCCAATGGCTTTAAAAATGATACTGCTAACTGCGCAAGAGGCAAGAGTTTTCAAGTATTTATTTATTTGAAGAGTTTATACCTCGCCTTTCCCATGCCGAAGCAAATGCCTAAGGCGGCTTACATGAGCAGGCTAGTCTAAACCATTTTTTTAAATGGGTTTTTTACAAATCTACAGTTTTCTTGTGATCTGCCAATCCTCAGGCCCAGATGTTGCCTTCACAGTGTGGTTCTCTCCTTTGGCTGCATGCCATCAAGCCTCAGCAGGCAATCGCAAGTCAAGCCTGGATAGGTCCTCAAGGTTGTATTCCCTTCTTTGCCAGCTGGCCTCCTCACACACTCCACCGCAACTCTCACTTGCGGTGAGCTAATCAGCTCCACAGCAACTCTGTTCTGCCACCACAGGTACTGCAGCTTGTCACAGCCTGGCATTCATCCCCCATCCAAAAGCAAACCGCAGATTTTCCTGCTTACCTTCAGGCAGTACCAGCAGCTCAACCATCAGTCCACACCTCCTGCCCTTAATTTTGTTGTCAAAATCAAAATGATTGTGATTGTGATTTGAAGAGTAGTATTCCTCTTATATTTAGCAGGGGGAAAGTAATTGTCCCTCTTCTCTCCAGCACAGTGTCTTTTCTAGTGGCTGTTGCTGGTTGTGTTCTGCATTTTTTAAAATATTGTGAGCTGTTTTGGGACAGGGAACCATTTAACTTTATTTTTTTGCCTGTAAACCGCTTTACTTTGTGAACTTCGTGTTGAAAAGCGTTATATAAATACTGTTTGATTGATTGATACTGAGACCTGTGTTGCCATGTTGAAAGCCTTATTTCCAGTCTCAGAATAAAATGAAAAGATTCATACAGTATTCTGAGAGAAAATAAAATACTAGCAATTTCAGCTTCATGTCTTCACACATCTTGCTGAGATGTCTCAATGTCAGTTCATGATTGGTATATTAGGCGACTTAAGACTTGTTTCTTGCATTCCATGTTGTCATATGATACATCCTGCTAGCTACAGATTTCTTGTTTATTAGGAAACGTGTCATATTCAATAAAAAAGTATGCACCATTATGGTGGGAAAACTATGAAAGTAGATGAGATTTTTAAAGTGGAGAAAAAATAAAGGTGTCCTGTGGGCAAAATCCCCTGAAAGCTGTAGCAAGCTTTGGGCTTTAAACCCAAGGTAGCAGCTCATTAAACAAATTGGCAATGTTATACGAATAATATTTTTAACTTGTTTTCAACGATGTCTCCCATAGTGGTGGAGGGGGGAATAAACAGTGTTTATTCCCCAAGACTTCTTTCCCACTTTCTTCACTATGTTATGATGTAAGGGAAGAGTGAATTATGTATGCTGGTTAGAAAAGCTGGTGAGGCAGCTACGATGTACAAAAATAAATAACACACTATGTGTAAGTAATAACTACTGAATATTATCCAGGATTATATGGACGAATATGAAGAACACAGAGGGAAAGGCAGTTTTCCAGCTATGATCACTCCAGCTTATCTAAATGCTAAGAAGGCAAACGACTTGGCCAGTGATGTAAGTATGAAACAAGTATCAACCAAGCTGGACCAGATACAGTCCGTTGCTTATTATAACTCCAAGATGTCATATTATCTGAGCAAGGAATGGAAACCTATAAAAAGAGTAAGGCTGCGTATGACTCTTGGCTATTTTTGTGGCACTTTCAGTGATGCCAAATATAACTGTTTCTGATTGGAGATGCTATTTTAATAGACCTGCAAACGGCAACAGAGGTATGTGTTTGTATGCATGAAAGAAATCAAACTATTATTTCCTGAACTGGGATTAATGGCAGAGATTTTAAAGCAAACAAATGAGTAAACTCGACATTTGTTTTCTTCTTACATATTAAAAACTTTCAAAACATTTCCCTTTAAAAAATCACAATAACTGATTTTTCTGTTATGCCAGGATCCAAAAGAACTACCAGCTAGTTCCACTTGCCCAAGGGGCCTTTAGCTTTGAATTTCTCAAGGGCTAGTTTCACCCCCAGCACAATATCACTTTTGAAACTGAAAGGGCTTTTTCAAAAGCAAGTCTTGGAAGAAAAACAAATGTCAAAATCCAGCTGGACATGACCAAGCTGTTGGGAATGCATAGAAGAACTCTTTGTACCTTTCCCATTGGTGCACAAAAGCTAATCTCCTGGGGCTAATCTCTTGAAGGCCTGAATGCTGTAGCAAAAAGTGTTGCAAACTTGCCATCAAGCATGTTTGTGGCACCACACAAATCAGCAGTGCTGGGACAGTGCTAGCCAGCACTGGGCCTCAGCACTTAGTGGGAGGCTGGCTGGCATTCCAGCAGCACTGGCCAATGGTAAGATGATTCAGGGAGGCGGGGAGGGGGCGGAACTGGGCAGGGGAAGGGGGGATTGTGCCTGCGTGGGGATGGGACTGGCGGTCGAGGCAGCCTGACATGAGCCAAATAGTCAGTGGAGACTCAAGTAGCTTCATTACGGGACTGGGGCTTTACTTGGGGCAAGGGTACAAACATCCCTTCCCCTGAGGAGAACCTGACAATTGCCATGGTGCCATTTTGGTACTGCTGCTCCTCTGAGTTGGGCACCTTAAGATTGGGCTGTTATATAATTATGCAGCATATTTGTGTTGTTTAATCTGAAGATCATACAAGCTTTCCATTCAGATCTGTAAGTCATATTTTTATTCAGCAGCCTTTTCTGTTGAAAGACAACTTTGCTGTCTGTCTGAGACTCTCTCAGTGGAAATCTAAAAATAAATTTATAATTACTGAATTCTTCAACCTAATGTAGTGCTAGCCTCATGAACCAGTAGATATTGATAATGTAGTACATCCTTTCGTACCAGTAGATATTGGTTTAATAGCCGAATCCTGTACTCACTTGCTGACATGCTAGTGCCTCTTCTGCTGGTGCTGACTGCTATAAAGCAGTCAGTGCCATCCTAAAAGGCGCTCCAGCAGCACGCTCTGTAATTTGCTGCCAGGGATGCTGGCAGAAAGGCCAGAGCCTTTCCACCTGCATTTCAACTCTCCTGCTGCCCACTGGAGCTGAGCAGATAAATTAGCAGTAGAGGTGGGAGGAGGTGGAACGGGTGTGGAGGTGGATAGTCAATGGGTGGATTGGGTTCAGTGGTGGGTTTGGTAGCAGTGGCTGCTGTACCTAATCCTAAACCCTTTCTCATACCCGATCCCATGGCACAGGCTCATATGGACCTACATCAGCTATTTAGCTAGCACAGGTAGACCCCTCCATGCTGTGGAGACTTATCTCAGGGTTTGGGAATGATTGTTCCCTTACCCAAGGAGATCTCTGCAGCTTTCCCCACTCCAGGATGCAGCAGTAGCTATTTTGGTGCTGCTGCATTGGGGGCTGGGTGGGGTGAATAGGATTGGGGTCTAAGTTTCTAAGTTCAGTTAATAGAAAGGATTTTGTACTAGCTGACTTCTAAAACCATCAGAACACTACATGTGCCTAGAAAGATTTTTTTTGGCTGCATCTATATTTAATTGTGGAAATAAGCAGATTGTAGCACAACTGTTGTTTCTGCACCAGATTCCTCAAGAATAAGAGTTGTAGTTGCCCAAAGCTACATTCCTCTTTTAGTTGACTCTTCTAAACTCCCAACTTTCTGACTGTTTTGTCCATGGTCAAACTGGAAGCTGTTCCTTTTTCTGCCACATCCTTGTGAAGACAGGAATCCCTGTAGATATCTGTAGGTGGGTACCTCAAATCTACCCTGAAGGACAGATGCGGTTAGGGAATCATCCTAAACCATTAATTCCCGTTGAAGAGATATCAACTGATCATCTCTGCCATGAGCATGCGATCAAGCAAAAGAATGGCCACCCAATAGCTGTTATGACTATGACCAGTGACTTAGACTTTTCTTTTTATCTTTTTTTTTATCTTTAGATAAAATACAAGAAGGACTTTTCAAAGATGAAAGGAGCAGCCCACTACCATTCTCTTTCAGCCCAAGAAAACTTAGTTCTTAAACAAGCCCAGGATGTTAACAAGCTATACAGTGAGGTAAGAAGGTCAAATATTATTTATGTGATTTATATGAAAGTATATAATATAATGTTGAGTAAAACTATTTGCATTCAACACTGGTAATTTGCGCATAAAAGCAGATTTGCAGTTTGTAAATTACATCCTATACTGCAGATGGAAGGACAAATAATCTAAATTCAGTGCAGGGTTAGTTGACAGCATGGATTCATGAAAGCTTATGATACAATAAATTAGTTAGCCTTTCAGGTGCTGCAAGACTCTTTTGTTGTCTTTGCTGCTTTGTATTACAGACTAATACAGCTACCCCTCTGGAAATTAGAATAGCAAGAATACATGTGAAGGACTAATGACATCATTAGTTTTTGTGCCAGGGGTGGCCTTTATTGGGAGCAATTTAATTTGAATTTCAGTTTTTTTTAAGCAGCATTCAGTGACAGCTTAGAGGTATGTGAACCTGCCCAAACCTGAGAAATACTGTGTTCTTATCCAAAATCCATGGACTTCTTTTGAAAAATTTCAGGCATTTTGTTTGAGTGTAACCCCTTTCAAACTCATTTTGAATTTTGATTTAGGCTCAAGTTCAGTCTTTATGTGAGTCTAATTTAGGGCACAATCCTAACCAACTTTCCAGCACTGACATAGCTGTGCCAATGGGGCATGTGCTGCATCTGGGAGGTGGGGAAGTCACAGAGGCCTCCTCAAGGTAAGGGAATGTTTGATCCATTATCTCAGAGCTGCATTTCCCTGTGCCACTGCTGGAAAGTTGGTTAGAATTGCACCCTTACAGTGTTAAGTGATGTTGCGTTCCATTTAACTGTGTGATTCAATCTCAGTTATGTTAATAGGTCTTGGCTAACTTAGGCCTGCAGCAGACTTCTCTTTGGGATAAGACCCCCCTAGCTTCCATGCATGGCTGAAATCCTATGCATATTTACCTGAGAGTAAGCCCCATTCAATATGATGGAACTTCTGAGTAAACATGTCTAGGATTATCTTGGACATTTCAGATTGGTGTGCGTGCTAAACAATGTAAGGTTTGTTTTACTGTATTGCATATGCAGTATTAATTTGCATACTAGAATTTTGTTTCTGTAATTACTGGATATAACTAATGTTGGCAGCTAATGAAACTATTTTTGTTTCTTATTGATTCTTAAGGTGGAATATAAAAAAGATCTGGAGAACAGCAAAGGCCATAGCATTAACTACTGTGAAACTCCTCAGTTCAGGAATGTTAGCAAGGTCTCAAAATATACCAGTGATGTAAGTCTTCAGTAGTTTGCATGCAGTTCTCAGAAAGCTTAACTTACTTGCTGCTGGAATCACAGTTTGTACATATGTGAATTCCAGATAAGAGCATGAAGTCTGGGTAAAAGCAGCATTGAAAATGGGAATTTTAAAAAAAACTTAACAGGAGAAGGAGATTACATACGATCCACTAATGCAATCAAACAATGTCTGTTAATTGTCTTGTCTTTCTTTTGCTTTATCTCTGTCTATTTCTTAATGGATTCTTAATCAATCAACATTGTTTGAGTTGCAAATTATAGAGCAGAACATAAGCAAGTCATATATATTCAACTGCAGGTATAAAAATAAGACTATATTACCTAGTGTGCTATATTTCTGCACTTGAAGTCAATCATATCAGCCTGTATGAACAGAAGGTGTCACAATAGCTTTGCTTCTTTTTTGAACGCTACAAAATGTTTACGCAGAAATCATTAAAACCAATTGGGTTTAGGACTGTAATTAAAAATTGTGAATGTATTGGACTTGGAAGAGCCAAAGCGCTTGTCAGCAGTCAACCATAGCAACATCTACATATTGTATTATTGCAAAAGAGTAATCATATAGTCTTACATATGGCCCAATCCTACCAGGCCCTTAAAGCAGTGAATCTCTGCACCATACATGCCACTGAGGCATCCTAAACGGCATGCTGCTGTTGTACACCGTGTTGTACACCAGATCAAATGACAGAGGTCCCTTGCATGCACCAGCAGCTCCAGGGTGTTGGTGTAGGTAAGGTGGTGGTGGGAGCCATTTGAGGGTGGGAGGGAAAGAGCGGGATGATCAGGATGAGGGCAGGAGGGGGTGGATTATTTAGGTGGCAGTGCATAAAGTGATGCTATCCCCGTTTTCCAAACTGAACATGCTCCCAGGATCTCCATGGACTTACCCCAGCGAAATAGCTGGTGCAGGTCCAACAAGACCCATTGATGGCCAAGTGACCTATAGGGAGGTAAGAAAAAAAAAACATTTTTCCTTACCTCTCCTAGGCCATCTGGTTGCCCTCCCCTACCATTGCATGCAGCATGCGCTCTGTCAGTGCAGCTGCATGATTGCATTGGTGCGGGATAGGATTGTGCTCCTTTTAAGCCTGGTTGAAGTAAAATGACAGAATTATGTCCATTGTTCTCAAATAGGAATACTGTATATATTGTTTTACCAAGATTATTTTTATATATTTGCATTGTCCTCTGTTGTGGTAATAATTAAAATACAGCTGGTTTCCTTTTGTGTGCAGCTCAAATACAAAGAGCATTACCAGAACCAGAAAGGTCATTATGAAGGTGTTGGCATGGACAAGCGCACACTGCATGCCATGAAAGTTGGAAGTCTGGCAAGCAATGTAAGTTGTTTCAATTTAGATAATCACAAATACATTGATTATATAAAGGAATGGTCTCTGTTATCTTTATAATGTAGGGCTTAATTATGTATGTTTGCAGAGATGGGTGGACATTTTTTTTTAAAGTAAAAAAGAAACAAATATGCTGATAATAAATTTTAGATGAGTGGCTAGTATGTCAGCACAGTGTTAGTGAATCATTAGTGTGACATTATAATTTGAGACTTCTCAGTGTGCAATCCTAACCTGGAGTTAGGCCGGCACAGTTAGGCCAGCAAAGTTTGGCCGGCACAAGGAACACCATAAAGTATGCTTGGACCACTCTTGGAGTCAGAGAGGCCAGCACACAGATATGCTCCATCCTCCCTGACTCCGAGAGTGGTCCAAATGCTCTTTAATATGTCCCATGTGCCAGCCAAACTTTGCTGGCCTAACTGTGCCAACCTAACTCCAGGTTATGATTGCTCTGTCAGTGGTTTAGCAACTGCTACAAAACCTCAAAACTGAATTTGTTGCTGAATCAACCTATCTTGAGTTTTCAGGCCAAGGAATAGTTGTGTTTAGTTTTGCCAAATGCTGAGCTCTTTCCTTTTACTACCAGTAAGAATTAAGGTCCTTGAAAATGCCTTGGGGTCGAACCACAGTTTTTTAGTGCAATCTTAAATGGACAAGTACAGTTGATTTAATTGTGTTGGTTTTGCTGAGATGCCATTTCATTGCACATCATCTGGCAAAGTGCATTATTTACCGATCTGTGAGAAGCTCAAGAACTCTGCAGACAGATAAAAGGGATGTGTCACAGGTGGAAGTTGTTAATGTTCCTGCAGTTGGCATTGGATTAATTGTGCAGCTGAAAAAGAATCAATTAGCAACTAAACCATGCAAATAATTTCATTTTCTCTGGCATTGACGACACTGAACTTACTTTGTGTCTGGTGTTTAATATTAATATTATTGTTTTTCTTTTCTCTCCTGTGATAATTATTCAGAACAAATGACAGCTTTAAAAAAGTTGATTCTTTTTGTTCCAGATAGCCTATAAATCTGACTACGCACATGACGACGTTGACTACAATTACCCAGCTACACTTACTCCTTCATATCAAACAACAAGGAAGCTGGTCCCTTTGAAAGATGTAAATAGCCTTCTGAGTTATCACCCTGTTGTTTGCATGGCTCAGTAGCCCCGGTGGGAAGGAAAATGATTCATGTGGCTGTATAAGGCAATCATTTAATTGCGGTGACAAACATAACTGATGACAGCAGAGCTCAAAAAGAAAGAAGTTGTTTTCCAGCTGGTGGGATCATGCATGCTCAGAGGAGTGGAACTGGCAAATAGGACCTGCTGTATTTAGAAGCACTGGTATCAGTTCTATCCTCTTTGGTTGTAATGCAAAAGTCATCACTACCACTATCTCTTAGGCATATCCACATTGTAAACCAAGATTTTTGTCTCTGTTCAACCAATGTTGCCCCTCCTGAAGAATTATTATGTTTATGTCCCACCTGTGCTGAAACTTATGGGCCATACCTATGGTTCGAGCAAGCCAACCCTATCCTGTGCTGAAACAGGCTGGCCAGCTGGAGTAAGGGTGCAACTTGGAGTTTCCCCTTACCCCATGTAATGCAGCAGCCACTTCAATGGGGCTGCCTGAATCTGTGCCAGGTATTTTGCTGATGCAGATCCGAGCAGCCCGGTGTAATGCCAGGCTGCTCAAGTGGAGGGTTAGGATTTGGCCTAGGTTTCCCATGCCAGTCTCACCTACCCCCATTACAGGCCTGGTGCACCCAGTAGCCCTCCCCCATTCCCCCACTCCAAAAGGACCCATCCTCGACAGTCTCCCTAGGCCAGCACGAACTCACCAGGACCAGGCTAGGCTCTGGTACCGGAGGCCGGCACGCTTCCTTGCACTGTTTACGAGCTCAAATTGTTGATGTGCCTTATGGCATGTTTGTGACATTCCTAGGCTCAAGGGACTTGTGCCAACCCAGCAAGCACTTTGGATTGTGACCTTTATGTATTGCACTCCCATCCAGATACTAAGATCTACTTACCGTTAGTAAGGTTGTGGCATTATGTGTTGGGCTTGCGACCAAAGTCCTAGAATTGTACAGGTGCTGACATTATAATTCTCTAGTCTTGCTTGCAGAACTTCAGTTTCCAGGGTCTCCTAGAGAAAGGGAATGGCTATTTCAACTGCTAATATATTCATGCAAATACTCAGCATAAATGGTAGCTTTGTAGTCCAAGTGTAATGAATAGATAAACGGGTATGAACTCGAAAATCTATAGGCTTGCTTTATGAAAATTTCTATATCTGAAGGAGGTAGGAAATAACATTTCCTTTTTATTTTATTTTATTTTGAAGAATTTATATATCCCGCCTTTCCCATGCCGAAGCAAATGCCCAAGGCGGCTTACATGAGCAGGCTAGTCTAAACCACCATTTTTCAATGGGGATATTGAAACAATGATTAGAGGTCCAGGCTAGAGGCCTGCCTTACTTTGCATCTAATCTCTCTCTAGATTCAAAAAGGAAGGGAGAATGATTTGGAAGAGACTCTGTGAAGGAGAGGTCAGTGATGGACTTGAGCATTTCTCCTTCACATGTCATCTCCTGTTTCATTCCCCTCTTCCTTTTTGAAGTCGTGGGGGTGGGGGGAGGAACAGTGGTTGAGGTGGCAGAGACCATTCCATTGGTGCTGGGTGGTGGGGTGGGGCAGGCTGTGTGGTAGTGGTGTTGACACAACCCCAGGCAAGGGAGGGTGTGTTTGTCTTTACCTACTAAACATATTGTGGTTAAAAAAAATATTTTTTTTAATGCAGGTAAACTACAGGCAAAGTATAGATAAGTTGAAGTACAGCTCTGTTCCTTGCACACCCCAGATCATTCAAGCAAAAATCAATGCACAGCAACTCAGTGATGTAAGCTACTGTTCAATAGTTCTATCAATGCATGAGAACCATTAGAGATGTAAAGAACAATCTGCTAAATGTGAGAGCCACCAAAAATAGTGTCTCTTTGGCATCTGCATCTATTTCTGTTTTAGTTCTAATTCGGTTTTAATGGTTGTTATGTGACCTGGGCTTACATTTGTAATAGGCAGAATATAAATATCTAACTTCTAAAAAAATATGCTGAAAAAACTTTCTACTGCATACAGTAGACACTTCCTTGAAAAAGCTTGAGAATGGAGAGCTTTTTAATTAATTATATTTAATTAATTAAAAATACTTCTTATATTATTTAATATTTTATTATGAACATTCTAAGCATTACTTTTGATTAAAGTGTTCAGTTGTTAACAATTCCTGTATAGCTGCATGTTATTATATTTGACACATTGAATTTGTTGTTTGTTTATCTGGCAGCTGAATTACCGGGCACAGTATGAGAAAACCAAAACAAATTATACTTTGCCTCAGGATGTACCACAGTTGGTCAAGGCTAAAGCTAATGCAGAGTTATACAGCGAGGTAAGGAAACTAACATGCAGATACATGTAAGTTGTGGATTATAGTTCTATAGTTATAGAAGCATGATCAATAATGAACATGGGAAGAAGCCTATAGAAAGAAGCATTATGTGTTCCATTCTGATGTTGATGCAACATTGATTTACGTGTTGGTTCAAAGAATACGAAGATTTCTCTAGTTTTTCATTTAGAATCATAGAGTTGAAAGGGACCTACGAGGTCAATAGACCCAGTGCAATCCTATACTGCCTAGTCAGAAATCCCATTGTGTTTAATGGGACTTACTTCCAGCAAAGTTATGTAGGATTGTAGTCTAAGGCTGCAAACCTATGCACACTTTTCTGGGAATAAGCCTCCTTGAACACAATGTGACTTATTTCTGAGTAGACATGCATAGGATTGTGCTTTATGAATTATAGTTCATTGTGCTTTTCAGTTCACATTTTTCCTAATCCCAGAATGACCATCGTTGCTGATAAGTTTGCAGTGGGGGAGGATTGTGGGCGAGGCAGGGAGAGGGTAAGGCCAGGGGCGGGGAAGTTGCTCAGCTGTCATAAATGCCAGGGTTACCACTGCAAACAGCCAGAGGCCCTGCACCCATTACATGGCAACCTAATACCCCACTGGAGCAGGTAGGTTGTAGGCAGTTTAGGGAAAGGAGCAGACTGGGCAGAGGGCAGGAGGCACTGTTCCCTGCAAAGTGCATGGCTGAGCAGCTGTGCACCTCCAAGCTGAGCTCTGCACAGGCAGGCAATGCAGAAAGTTCAGTGATGCCATTGCCGAATGTCTGGAAGTGCTGTTGCAACACAGTAGCAATGGAGCATAGCTACTGAAGCTGTCAGCACACTGGCACAGATCCCTTTACATCAGTGTTCCCAAACTGTGAGTCATGGCTCGCCATAAAGCCATGGAAACCAACCAGGGAAGCCGCAGAATCCTCACAAAAAACAGCCCACCGTATACAACGTATAGGATTATACACCTAATAGAGCCATGGTCAATGAGCCAGTAAGTCAAGGAAGTTGCCCGGTCAAATAAGTCTGGGAATCATGCTTTACAGGGAACAATGACAGGAGGGGAAGATCTTGGCACCATGCCAAGATCTTATCACCCTTCCTCCACCCTGAACCCCCCTTTGTCTCCTTAGACCAGATCCAAGGAGACTCATTGGTGGCCAGATTATGGGGAAGTAATTTTAAAAAACAAACCACATCTCTTACCTCTCGGGGACTGTGTGGTTGTTCCCCATAGCACTTAGCGCACACTCTGGCTACATCGCTGCTTGCTATAGAGTGACAAGGGATAGCTCTTAATTTGTTTGTAGTTTATAAAGTATGTTTCTTCTCTTTCTATTCATATTAATAACATATTATTTTTCCTCCTTAGATTAAGTATAAGGAAGGCTGGGAGAAAAGCAGAGGCCAAGGCTTTGAAATGAAGTTGGATTCCATGTCTTTGCTTGCTGCCAAAGCTTCAGGAGATCTTGCCAGTGATGTAGGTTATATGTATTTATCTAGGATATATTCTTAAGAAAAGTTTAAAAAATCATAGAGAAGTGAAAACATGCTGTCTTGGGTGTATCAGTTGCAGATTTCATTTTAAATTGCCCTGTCAAAAACTGATTACCTGTAGGAGAAATCGTACAGTATTTTCTGTTTCTGACTGACTTTGTTGAACCTTGCTTCTTTAAAGTGTTTTAACAGTCAAAAAGAATAAAAATAGCGACTGTATCTCCTAGTCAGAAAATTCAGCGTATTGGTTAAAATAGACAAAAATTGCTGGGTAGCAGCCTGACTAGTACTTCCACCATTGTCAACTCTCTTTGTAACAGAAATGATCAATTTTATTTATAGTAAATTGTTTTTTGTTTTAAAGATTAAATACAAAGAAGAATATGAGAAAACAAAAGGCAAGGCACTGGCAACCAAAGATTCAAGACTTCTGCACTCTTTGCAGGTAGCAAAGATGAGTAGTGAGGTAAATAATTTATTCTTCTTATTTAATTTTTTTTCTCAGTTACGAAACAGTATTTTACCTGTTTCATAACTGAGTGTGTGTGTATTCTTTTTCCCTGTCTGACACATGAAGGTGCTATTTCATTTCTTTTTCTCTCCTCCGATTAGCACAGAATGTATAAACTGCAGCACAACTACATCTGCGCCAGCGTTAGTCCTGGTTAATGCTTCCTATGGTGAGCATTAATCAGAGTTTGCAGAACCAGTTTTAAAAATTAACCATAGTTAGCTCTGATGCAAATGTAGTGTTGCACCATAGTTAATACTAGGGGAGAGAGTCATTTATATGGATGAAAGGAGGAAGTAGAAATGCAGCAGATGTCACATGCTCCCAGTATGCTCCCATCATTTGGAGATTTCTGCTGTTATGTCCTGGGTCTTAATTCAAAGAAAAAGTACATCAAAAGCTACTACATTATTTTTCTAGAACAAAAATATAAAATACTAAACATTTTAGGTGCCATGCAAATAATGGTAATACAATAAATTATGGCAAGTGCAACTCAGAGTGCAATCCTAACTTGCGCTGGTGCCATTGGGCTGACGTAAGCGGTTAGCGTCAGCCCAAGGGCACATTTGGGATTCCACCCTTAAACATTGCAAACCACTACATATTGTGCATACATCAGTATATATTCATAGTACTGGCAGAAAGATTGGACCAAAACTGAAATCCTTCAAGTCAAGCTCAAGGTTGTATGAGATTGTTGTGTGAGAATGAAAGAACCGTAAAAGGCTAGTCGTTGCTCACATGTAGTAGAGGGGATTGTTAACAGAAAAGTGATGTTTCCATCATTACTCTTTTATGTTACATTTACATTGAATGCAATATTTCGATATTACTTAGACTGAATATAAAAAGGATTTTGAGAAGAGTAAAACACATTTCCACTTGCCCATGGATATGATAAACTTGGAGCATGCAAAGAAGGCCCAGTCTCTGGCTAGTGACCTTGACTATAGGAAGAGACTCCATGAATATACAGTGGTTCCTGAAGATCTAAAGACACAGTGGGCCAAAAAAGCCTATGGATTACAGAGTGAGGTACGAACGAAGGCATTTTCTTTTATGTCACAGAAACCTAATGACAGTGGTGATTGATTATATTTATGAATGGCTCAACCTTTCAATCAGATGGATAAAGTGTTAAGTGTTAGTCAAACCATAAACCACATAAAGGGCTGCCTTTCTCCACATGAGACCTCTTATGCTCTGAGGTGATCAGGAGAAGCTCTTCTGCATGACTCATCACATGCTGACTAGAGTGCAGTTGTAGTGATGTACATTTGGGGTACATACACGTGGTGACGTACAAGGTCATTTGACATTTGGGGCTCCTAAGTTTTTGACCTGACAAAATTATTTTCTGTAAGAGTCATGAAATGAATAATAATAATAATAATAATAATAATAATAATAATGGCCAGAGAAGAACAACATACAGGAACGTTTTCTTTTATTGAACTCTCTCTCTTTCTGTTCGTATATTTATATTTGTACATTTATATATAGCTTTGTAACTTAAGAACATAAGAGCCCTGCTGGATCAGGCCAAAGGCCCATCTAGTCCAGCTTCCTGTATCTCACAGTGGCCCACCAGGTGCCCCAGGGAGGCATGAGACAACAAGATGCTTGGATCCTGTTGCCACTTCCTTGCACCCGGTACTCTGAAGTAGCCTTCTACTAATGTAAGGGGGTTGCACAACCCATCATTGCCTATAGCCCACGATGGACTTTTCTTCCAGAAATCCGTCCAATCCCCTCTTAAAGGCATCTAGACCAGATATCATCACCACCTCCTGTGGCAAAGAGTTCCACAGATTAACTAACTTCATATATAATAATCAGAACAAAAAATAATTTTGAAAAATAAGTTTAAAAGAAATATGTTTTGTCTTGAAAAATATTCAGACATCTCAGGGCTGCCTCACAAACACCCCCCCCCCCGCAGCCTGGCACTGGAGCTGCCCCTCCCGCCACCCTCTTCGTACACAACTGTACAGTTGGCAGGGACATGGGCGGAGCATTCTCGGTGCAACACTCAAGACATGGAACTTGTAGGTGTTCCTTGCTACAGTGTTTCTGCTGCCAGATGCAGCTTTTAATCTGAACGGATGGCTCTTGCTTTTGTGGTTTTATTTTTTGTCTTTTCATTTTACTGTATGTAGTTGCTTTAATGTAAGCCAATTTGAATGGCTTTGAAAAAGTGGGGTAAAATGGTTTAAATGAGTGTGCCCATTTTGAATACTCAAGAGTCAAATTCATATTTTATTTACAAGGAAAAACTTACTTTTCAGTGGAATTATTTTGCAGAAACCGTTCTTTTTAGAATAGAGTTCTGGTACTGGCATCAGTATTTGTGGTAGAAAGTTATAGGTAGGACCGAAGAGTGTAACTTGCAAATTTGTTACTCTGAGCTTCCAAATACATACCTCTTGAAGGCCCCATCCTATCCAACTTTCCAGCACTGATGCAGCCACAATACAGCCTTGAGACAAGGGAACAAACATTCCCTTACCTTGAGGAGCCATCCATGACTGAACCCCCACTGCGAGACGCAATGCGTGCCCCATTGGCATACCTGCATCAGTGCTGGAAAGTGGGATGGGCTTGGGCCCTCTACGATACACTGACTCTTTAATTTTAATCTTTTGAGCTAAATTAGCTTTCTGCTTTCTTCAGCTTCAATACAAGTCAGACCTGACATGGATGAAAGGAGTTGGCTTGCTCTATATTGAGACTTCCATCCGCTATCCACCCAACTCCTTTCATCCATGTCAGGTCTGACTTGTATTGAAGCTGAAGAAAGCAGGAGAACTGGTTAGCGAGGTAAGTGTCGTGATTTACTGTTAAGTGTGCTAAGATCTGGCTGAGCCCTCATGAAGACGGAAGTTGATATTAAAATGTTTTGAAAATGCGGCAATGACAATAGCCAGTGTGTCAAAATATGTAAGTCCCCGGCAAGCTACTGGGCTTCCATCAAATTGCTGGCCACAGGGTGAGCTAACTTACCCAAGAAAGCTTGAAATTTACACACACACACACACACTCACACACACACACACACACACACACACACACAGTGATGTCATTCAGGGGGAACGGACCAGAACGGGCGTTCCGGATCCTAACGGGCTCCGTGGCTGGTTCCGGGTTCCCAACAAGTGCCAATCAAAAGTGAGTTCCTGTTCCTAAATCATTTGAATGACACCACTCTGTGTGTGTGTGTGTGTGTGTGTGTGTGTGTGTGTGTGTGTGTGTGTGTGTGTGTGTGTAAGACATTTATCAAAGCTCCTAGTGTGAAAGTGAAGAAGAGTTGTTTCTAGTAAAGATTATTTTAAATTATCAGGGTCTGTACTCTGATGCTGTGGTTTCCTGAAACCTGGCTATATGGAAACAGAGCCAGGAAGAAGCTGCAATGCTCAAATCTAATTTCTTGTAAACTGCCATCTACTGCTGGGATTTGTCACATAAATACTCACTGCCAGAAGTATCGAATCCAGTGATGATCAGATGATACAATTTCTTATTTCTGTAGAAAGGCTATCAATTGAGAATGAACATCCATGCGGTGCCTCTTTTTCCAGCCAGGAGCATTTCATTATTCTTCATATTGGGCTGCACATTATCTTAAAAAACAAAACAAAAAAACCAAAGTTCCTAATATGCCTTGTTCTCCTTCAGATCTTAAATATGGAGTAATGAGCATCTCTTTGAAGTGTTATGCACTATAATAATAATAATAATAATAATAATAATAATAATAATAATAATAATAAACAAATCTCAGGCTTGTCCAGTGGTGAAAGCCACAGGGTGAATGGATGTGTTCACTTATCAGTTGAATTCAGAGCATTTACCCACAGAAATGCTACATAGAGGCACATGTACAAATGCACACAGTGGCATAGATTACTGTGTTCAGTTGATGAGTTGTTAGCATAACAGTATCAAGTGCAATATTTAAAAGACTTTGCCTTTTCTTATCAACAGATTTTGCCATGAAAAGGCTGTCCAGGAAAAAAAAACCCCATTTTTTTTCTTATGAAGCCCTTGACGCAACAAAGTCAAGAAGAGGCTTCATCCAGAAACAATTCATAGTATTAAGCTAGGCTGAATAAATCCTGCAGATTTTGTAAAGCAATAAAATTGTGAACTTTATCAAATTGAGAAACTATTTAGGACAAGTGTCAGCAAGCCAGTGCATGTGTCTATTTCAACTGTGCGAATAGGCTGACAGGAGTCAGACACAAGTATTTGGCAAAATTCTGATATCCTACTTTGCCATTTGTGCATCTCAGCCCATGCTTGCAAAGGTGTGAGCACCTTTATTTCTGAGTTGGGAGCAAGATGAAAAGCTTGCAATGCTATTGCCAGTGCTGGGAGTGAGTGGAAGGCATAACTTCTCAAGTTTCAACCTTTGAGAAATGTGGTAACGATACCTTTTTTTTTTTTTCTTAAAACGCATTTTAATTAGAAAAAGTACAGACAGAAGGCTGATGCTCTCAAGTTCACAAGTGTGGCAGACAGTTCCCAGATCAAACATGCGAAGAAAAGCCAGGAACTGCAGAGTGATGTGAGTCCCTACCTTACCTTCTCTCCACACTCATTCTTTATTATTAAAACCGGTAATTCTTGGGGACAGGCACCACTGCTGAAAAAGCAATAGGATCCAGCCATGAACATTTGCTGTTGCTTTACATAGGTTTGAGGTGTACTTCTAAGATTTTTTTTTGAACTTTCTTTACTTCTACTGGTAGAAAGCCTTTAAACCCAAAGGGTATCAAGATGCGTGCTGACCAGGTTTCAGATACTATGGCGATAAAGGCCATGCACATGACTAGAGAGAAAAAGACTAAATTGGATCCTTTAGAACATGCACACGGACCTCTGTAGTTCTTTTCTCAGTGAGGCAATTCTGTCTTTCATTAAAATTACTCTGCCAGTCTTAGGTGGTGTCTGTATTGAATTATCAGTATATCACTTGATTTTAAAAACCTTTTTAGGTGTTTAGACAGTACTTAGGAAAGTAATTTTTTTTAACAACGTTTAATTTTATATAATTTTTTCAGTCCCTTTGGACTTTGCTTTGTATAGTAGGGAAACTCAGTGCTAGTTCTTACATAGTGTTTTTGAAAGAGGCATAAGCCAATGGGCCACAATCAGTGATATGTGTATTAAGGCTCCATCCTAAAGTGGTGCTGGGCTGACAAAAGCTGCTTGGGCGCTTGGATGCAGGCAGCAGCATTGGCCCAGACAATCCATGGACAGGTGGAGATAAGCCGCCCCTGCTTTTCAGGGCAGGGGGAAGGTGGGAGATAGTGAAGGGAAGGTCAATTACATGTTACAAATTGACATATAATCACAGTACTATCCATGTTGCAGCAAGAACTGTTCAGGCTTGATGTCCATGGTCTAGGAAGCATTTTAAAACACTTGGAAATGAAATCCTTCATAGACGATGGCCGTCAAGCCTGAATAGTTCTTACTGCAACACTTTACAAATTATTTGTAACCCTTGGATTTGTGGTTGTTGTTTTTATTTTATTTTTATCAATCACCAAAATTGTACATTAATGTAAACTAAAGTTTAACTCTCAGGCATTTTAAAAAGTCATTTGGTTATATCTTACGTGTAGTTAGTCATGAGATTATTTGTGCTTAAGTCTCATTGAATTCTGTGGGATAAACTATAGTAAGGTATGGTGAGTATTGACATTATTTCATCTGCCTTCTGTGAACAGGTTGCGTACAGGTCAGGAAAAGAGAACTTTCTTCATAATTATACCATCAGCAAAGATGAACCTCTTTTTGTACAGGCCAGGATAAACGCAGCAAATATTAGTGAGGTATGGATGTATTTGCATACTGTGCTGTCATGCTATTGAAATAATGATTCAGTGAATCATTGTTGATACTTCAAAACCCTTAGGATTGTTCTACATTACAAACTGACATTGGTTTGATACTAGTTGAACTGCCATGGCTTCTTGGCCAGTTAGAATCATAAGAACATAAGAAGAGCCCTGCTGGATCAGGCCAAAGGCCCATCTAGTCCAGCTTCCTGTATCTCACAGCGGCCCACCAGGTGCCCCAGGGAGGCATGAGACAACATGAGACAACAATCCTGGGCATTGTGGGCATTGTAGTTTGGCGAAAGTCTGAGAAGAAGACCCCTGGGTCCCATCAGAGAACTACAGTTCTCAGGGTGCCCTAGAAAGAAGGAATGGCTGTTATATCATTTAATGCTGCAATCCTAAACATACTTAACAGTGAGTAATCATATGCTGTAATAGGACCTCTTGGTATCCTGGGGCAGAATCTTCAGATTAAAGCTTGTGAGCTCTAATAGTGGCTTTAATAAAGTAATATTGATATTCTGAATAAGGGCTCCTACATTTTAGCAGTTGGCAACAAGCAGTATGGAATAAGGGCTGGTTCCTACAGTATGTTGTATATGAATCACAGAGGACCTGATCTTCTTTGTATCTTTTGTTATGTCCGTGGCATGTAAAAAAAAAATATCAATTTTAGTTTTGGTATCTTTTTAGAAACTCTACAAGAGCAGTTGGGAGAATCAGAAGGAGAAGGGATTTGAACTTCATCTTGATGCAATTCCATTCCTGACAGCTAAAGCGAAGAGAGACCTGGCAAGTGATGTGAGTATTGATTCTTTTCAAATGGAACCCGTTCTCTACTTAGGAAAATAATATACTCAGTGTCTATGAAAGACCTCAGGATCTGACTTAAAGGTTACTTAGGATTTACATTGCCTGATTGCCAAATTACTTTACCGGAACAACCAAGAACTCCCTCATCCCAGCAAAATCCAAACCCAATCAATACATACGATCTTGTTTTTTGTCTTCTGTGTTACGTATGTATAGGAAGCATTTAATTATTTCATTTTGTCTGTGAAATGGCTCTGTGAACCTTTTTGTTGAAAATCAGTATATAAATACTGTTAATAATAATATTTTAAACTGCAATCCTATACACACAGAAGATTAAGCTCCAACAAAAACGGTGAGACTTAGAGTGCAATCCTAACCTGGCGTTAGGCCGGCACAGTTAGGCCAGCAAAATTTGGCAGGCACAAGGGACAAGTATGTCTGGACCACCCTTAGAGAGGCCAGCACACAGACGTGCACCATCCAAACATGCTCTACAGTGGCCCTTGTGCCAGCTAAACTTTGCTGGCCTAACTGTGCCAGCCTAACTCCAGGTTAAGATCGTGCCTTAAATTCTGAGTAAATAAGATTGCACTCTGTTATAAAATTGGACTTTTTTTTTCTTAATCCAGTTCTATGACAGGTAACATATTTGGGCTAGCTACTTCTCATTGTACTTTTGATGTGTTTCTTTCTTCACAGATAAAATACAAAGAAAATTATGAGAAGACTAGAGGGAAGCTGATTGGAGTGAAGGAAGTGAGCGAGGACTCACAGATGGCTCACTCACTCCATGTGTCAAAGATGCAGAGTGACCTGCGGTACAAAAAGGCATTTGAGGATGTAAAGAGTCAGTATCATGTGTCCATGGATATGATCAATCTTGTCCATGCTAAGAAAGCTCAAGATTTAGCAACTGGTAGGGGATACAAGACAATCCTGCACCGTTACACTGCCTTACCTACAGACATGAAAGTGGAATGGGCCAAGTGGGCCTATGGCTTGCAGAGTGATGTAAGTGTTGTGCATGTCTAACTTGTAGCATGTTTTTGAAGGCAATGAGGCATCAAAGGAATTTCCACAGATGTACTTTACATTTACTCTAAATGGGCATGCACATTTTGGATGTAGTAGTAGTAGTAGTAGTAGTAGTAGTAGGTGTGTGTGTGTGTGTGTGTGTGTAAAATAATGCTGTTATACCTGACTATGAGTGTGGCTTTGGTTGTTATGAAAATCAGCAGCTTTCTGGTTTGAAAAGTTTCTGGTTTGAAAAAGGAGGAAATGTTTCACTTCCACAATTGGAATGATAGTTGACATGTGCAGGCAGAGCTCACACATCTACATGTGTGGAAATATGAGTTCTTTCTCTGGACATGACATCAGCAGAGCATAAGTAGTTATTCAGATCACTGACGCAGGCACATTTGGACTTTTAATGTCTAACCCTACTGCTCTACCCCTGCTCATTAATCCTTAGAAGTAAGCCCTGTTACATTGAGTGGCCATACTAAGGCTGCCAGTGTGTTAAGAGATCTTGCAAAAATGTTCTTCCAAAAATGTACTCAATAACTCTGCAGTATTGATTTAAAAAGAAATCATTTAGCAAGTTTACAACAGAGTAGGTTTAAAAATATTTTCATTTTTAAATTTAAAAAGAAAATATTTTCTGTTTTCTTATAGCAAAACATGCTTGCTGGTAGAAATGCTACCATCTCATTTCGTAGTTTTTCTTTCTTCCCTCTCATTTCTGCCCATAACTGCAAAGAAGGGGATAAAACAAATGCAGGCACTAATTTGGCTCAGCTGGTGTTCTGATGTGTGAACCCTTTAGGTGGCATTTTAAATGTGTCAGCAGCAACAATGGGGCTTTTTATTTTGTCAGAACCGATACAGAGCAGATTTGAACTGGATGAAAGGAGTTGGATGGATCGCCACTGGGTCATTAAATGTGAAGCAGGCTAAGAAGGCTGGAGAACTCATTAGTGAGGTGAGATTTCATGACAAAACTTGTCGCATAATGCGTGTAAAATGTCTGTATAAAATTAAAATAATTTCCACTCAAAAGGGAAAGAAAAAGGCATCCCACATGAAAGCTCTCAAAACCAGGAATAGGTCTGGTAATTAGAGGGAGCCAGATACCAAACAAAAAACAGTGGGAGTCCATATAGCCTTTGCAAAAACAAAGTAGGTGACAAATGATATTATGAATAATAATGACAATCAAACAGCACTCAATTGCTACCTACTGGCCTACGGTTTTTAATGAAGTGAATCCAGAAAGGGCTATCGAAGGTATATTTGTGGGACTAAGAACCTACTTTTATACAAGCTCCCCTTCTTCTCATCAACCAAGAGAAACAATGCAGCTCAGTAATGACCTTGAACAGTATTAACATACCTCAACCACAATTAAAGCATCTGAGAATCTAAAGTTTCCATCCCTGATAATTACTATCATGCAGTGTGCTTTTGAGGGTCCTTTCTGTACAATCAGGGTGAAGATGAACAATAAGTGCTTTCAGAGAGCTGTAAGAGAGCTAAAGCCATATGCTGAAGACTATCATCACACATGCTCTGCTTATGCGTTTTGTATGGTTTTTTTTTTTTTTGTAGTGTTTCAGGAGCTGTTTGACCAGAGAAAATAATGGAAGAAACACACATACTCACACACTCTGAAGGGCTGTCATAAGGAAGAAGGGACAAATTTGTTCTCATCTGCCTTTGACATTAGAACTAGGTCCAATGGATACAAACTGCAAGAGAGGAGATTCTGGTTGGACTTCAGGAAGAATTTCTTGACGGTTTGATAAGGGCGGTTCGATAGTGGGATAGATTGCCAAGGGAGGTGCTAGATTCTCCCTCACTGGAGGAGACTTTCAAGCAGAGGCTTGACAGGCACCTGCTGGAGATGCTCTGGGAGGATTTCCTGCTACAGTCGGGGTTGGACTAGATGACCTTGTAGGTCCCTTCCAACTCTATGATTCTATAGGAAACAGTACCTTTATCATACTGTTTCAGCTCTCCTGAAAATATTGTTGGTCTTCCGCTTCAGTTTCTTGTGCAAGTGATATTCATGCACCTTCCCTTGCAGTAACACTTCTTTTATTATAAACCACATTCAGCATTTTGAATTGCAGTTTTTATGCCTTATCTATGCAAGTCACCCCAGCGTGTAGTTCAGCGTGTAGGCTCCGAGCCACCATTTTGCATTTGGCTCCAATTGGTTTATCTTGAAGGTCTAGTAAAAGCAAAATAGATTCTACCAACCTAAAGTCTAACCCTAGGTGAGATTATCATAAAGGACCTCACGATAAGCCTCAGGCTTCCATGTTCCTCCCAAGGAATTCCTTCTGTGCATTCCATCCATGAGAGGAGAAGACTGAAATCTTCCTTTTTCACTTTTGAATGACATGAAATTTCCCATTAAGACTAAACTCAGGGACCTGGTTTACTCTATATCTAACAATTAGTTCAAAAAAACAAAGATCTAGCCATAGTTTGCAGTTGAATAAACTGATTTCCTAAGTTCAGGTGTAGTGGGAAACTGCAGTTGATTCGAAAATGATACAGGTTCTGATCCTATGTATATTTATCTAGGACTAACAGTGCAATCCTATGCATGTCTACTGAGAAGTAAGTCCTATTGTAGTCAAAGGGACTTATTCCCTGGAAAATGTGTATAGGATTGCAGCCTAAATTCCATTGAATTAGACAGACAGTCCAATCCTGAGTTGTCTGGGTCCTGTAGGAGCTGATGTAGCAGAACAGCTACATCCAACAGGATTCACAACAACCGCTGGGAAAGAGGATATTCAGAAAATTGAGCAGTATCGGGGTGTTGGATCAGGCAGTGGAAGCCACTGCCGGGTCTCACCCCTTGCATGGGCCCAATCCTCTCCTTCCCCCCAGTTCCGCCCCTCCCCTCTGCCCTGAAAGCACTTACCAGTCACTGGCACTGCTGGAGTGCTAGTGGCCCATCCTTTTGGCACGAAGGCTGAGCGCTGACTAGTGTCGGCCCAGCACCAGTGTTGCTGAGATGCCTGGTGCCACGAACATGCTTTACATTTGCAGCACTTTTAGGTGGCAGTACACATGCACCACCAGTGATAAGGGCCTTTGGATCGGCCCTGTCCATATTTACCTGGGAGTAAGCCCCATTGACTACAATGGAGCATACTTCTGAGTGGACATGCATAGGATTGGGCTGTCAGTTCTGATTGGCAGGCATAGAATTGTGCTATCAATCTCCTTTCTTGTGCATGAAGGACAAAGAGAGGGTAGAAGGTGTGTCCAATGCTGAGTCAATCAATCAATCAATCAATCAATCAATCAAATCAATCAATCAATCAATCAATCAATCAATCAAGGTACTTATATACCACTTTTCAACACAAGTTCACAAAGTGGTTTACAGGCAAATAGTAATAATAATAAAGTTAAATGGCTCCCTGTCCCAAAAGGGCTCACAATCTAAAAAAAGGCAGACCGCCAGCAACAGCCACTAGAAAGACTGTGCTGGGGTGAAGAGGGACAGTTACTCTCCCCCTGCTAAATATAAGAGGAGCACCACTTGAAAAAGTGCCTCTTGTCCAGTTGGCAGAGTCCAATGCTCACTGTGCTCATTCATGATTATCTAACCATATTTAGAGAATCCATTCAGTGGATCCTTGACCACACCATTTTTATGAATGTATTTTCTTCCTTAAAAAAAAAAAAAAAATGGGGGGGGGTGTTTATGTGCCTCTGTGTCATCTAATATGCCGTTTAAGAGCTGAGGTCCAAAATCAGCCTTCATTTTTAAGGTAAAAGTTGCGTTGAAGAATGCGGTCTGGAAAAAAATGTGCTAAATCAAGTAAAAGAAGGCTGAAACACTTCTTGGATACGTGCATAGGATGGTGCTATGCAACACATTTTAAGACATTCCAGTTCCACAAGTTGATAGGTTTGTGTCAGAATGAAAACAAACAACAAAAACAACCTCTGGAAGTTCCCCAAAGCCATAAACAATGGCAAAAAAAAAAAAAATATCTGAAATAACTCAGTGAACATTGCTCAGTCTACTATGTTGTGATGCTAAAAGAAAATATAAAAACTTCAAACAGTATATGAACATATTGCTGTTATTACCTACTGTGGTTGGATATTTTTATTTTCTGTCAAGGGTCTGATAATGCAGGATGCTTCTTTGTGTTTCAGACTGTTCAGAAAAGACTTCCCAGTCATAGAACTTTGGGTGTTTTTAGTAAACGTAAAATTATCTTGAAATATTTTCCTTAAATTTAAGTGGAGATTCTTTACTATTAATCGGTAAAGGTTATTGTTAAATGGAAACAAATATTAATCTGAAAGTACGTAGGCGATAAAGCTGAGGAAAGAGGAATAATAATTATGTTCACAAATTCACTCTAATCTCAAGCAACCTATGATTTTTTTCTTTCAAATAGCATGAAAGAGCAGCACAAAATTCACAGCTTTGATCTTTTTCTGCTCAACAGAAGAAGTACCGTCAGCATCCATATGCTTTGAAGTTTACCAGTATTAAAGACACTCCTGAGATGATCCAGGCTAGAATTAGTTATAACCAGGCTGTGGATGTAAGTTATAATGTATATACATTATGATGATAAGAGTGGTGTCCTCTTTGAACGACCTGATTGAAGCATTGGCTTTCGCTCACACTCACTCCTTGTCACTATCATTTCCAGGAAAGAAAAAAAACTTGTGTCCTAATCAGGTGAATCTTACAAAGGCCACATTTAATTAGAATAGAAACCCTCAATCCTCTGCTAAACCCAGTAGGAATTCCACACATAGAATGTTTAACATGAATTAGTACAGATGCCTACTTTCAACCCAAGGTGCAGAGCTGTACCGTTTTGTTTATTCAGTCTCATATTCGTAATTTGCAGACAGACGGTGATTTGCTATGTAATTTGGGAGAACTTGCTTTCTCATCAGTCCTCTTTGCTGGGGACGCATAATATAAACGTTTGAGTGACTCTTACTCTCAAATTGAGTGCTGGGTTTGCACATGCAGTGGCTCCACTAAATTTCCCAAGTGCAGTCCCTCATGTTCACTTATGCTATCCCTGAAATCTCATGTAGGCACATGTACCAATTCCTCCAGTTCAGACATGATTTTTTCCCCATGTCATTCCCAAGAAGTGGATCATAGTGCCTGGGTGTTGAATGAACTACATAATTGGTGAGGAGAGTGAGAGAGACTGAGAATCTGGGTCTCTGTGGGAGCATTTTGAAAGAGAGGAGGAAGACAGGTGGTAGTCAACCTGAGAATAGCAATCTGCATACTAGAAAAAGACAAGATTGGAACCTCTCCAGCAAACTAGCCATAGACCCTTCTAAGTGCAAGATGGGAATTTTTTGCCCTTTGGCATGGCTGCATGAGTGCTGGAAAGTTGGATAGGATTGGATCCTGAGTCAGACCTTTAGGGTGCAATCCTAACTTGAAGTTAGGTGGCACAGTTAAGCCAACAAAGTTTGGCTGGCACAAGGGACACTGTAAAGTAAGTTTGGACCACTCTTGGAGCCAGAGAGGCCAATATGCAGATGAGCGTCATCCTCCCTGATTCAGAGAGTGGTCCAAATGCACTTTATAGTGGCCCTTGTGCTGGCCAAACTTAGCTGTCTTAATTGTGCTGGCCTAACTCAAGGTTAGGATTGCTCTCTTAGTCTCTTTTAGGTCAGTGTTGTCTACAGTGCCTGGCAGTGGCTTTCTAGAACTTGGGTGGGTGGGTTTTGTGGCCCTACCTGGAGATGCTAGGAATTGAAATTGAGACCTTCAGATTGCAAAATAAAATACTTTGTCCCTGAGGGTATGGCCCCTCTGCAACAATTGTTATGTTGCTGTAATGTAATTTCTGCTTATGGACTACGTAACAGGACTGCGCAATTAATTTTCTCACAATTTTGAATTTCACTCGTCATACAAGTAAATGGTGGGCATCATTTTCACAACTAAATTTTCATATCTTGGCATGCATGATTTTTGAAGTCTCCTGTTCTTGGGTTACCCATAATTTGAACACATGTTGACCATTTCAGTGGTACAGATTACAGGTGCTTGATATTCAAAATGAAATGGAGAAGTGTTAGCTCTGCTGCTTTTTTTTAATCAGCGGAAGGTAGCTGCTTGCATAGTATTTCTCTGTTTATGCAGAAGGATGATTTCATACAGCATTAGTTTTAGTATTCTGCATATTAACAGTTACCAAGCACGTAGCGAGTGTCTTATATAGAATTCCTCTCTATTTACAGAGGCTGTATAAGGAGCATGGAGAGAGCATGAAGCATCATTATACACAAACTGCAGAACTTCCTGAGATCCTTCAAGCAAAACAAAATGCTCTGAATATCAGTGAGGTAAGATTTTCCTTGGGCCACATCTTACAGGGATGTTGTCACCTCCAAAAGCATATTATTGACTTCTGGGAATTCGTTATATAGCTACAATGGTAAAAAACACATTTGGATTTTTAGCACACCATATCCTAAGGCTGATCCCATTGATCTGCTTAGGTTGCAACTCTGCAAGCAATGACTGGCATATATATAGCTCTAGTATGCCTCATGTCTGTGTACTTCTGTCTCCTTACTTTTAGTAATGGGAACACAAGTTGTGAGGGTTTTTTTTTTTAAGTAACTTTATCAAAAAGATCAACAAGCTGTCATGAATTGGCCTGGGAATGAGTCCTCCCTATAAATGTAGCAACTATTAGCAAGGGGGGCACAGTGGCTGTGAATCTTCATTCATTTCTATCATTCATTTCTCCCTAAAATAGTGGTGCTTGGTAGATTTGAACCCATTTAAATAGTGTCCACCATGAAGACTTGTTCAGCATCACAAGTCCTTATGACCCTAAGGAACTATGGAAATTGCCCTAAAGCTGTATTAGGCATAACTAGAAGCAGGGGAATGAATATGGGTTTCTTTCTAGACATAGATTCATGCATATTATGGGGAGAAAGAGCTTCAGTTGTCAATAAATGCATGTTGGATCTCCTATTTATTTTTTTCTAAACAGATTCGCTACAAGGAATCCTGGAGCAAGATGCGAGATGGAGGTTATAAACTGAAATTGGATGCTATTCCTTTCCAGACAGCAAAGGCTTCCACTGAAATCATAAGTGATGTAAGTTGCTTTAATAGCAATATTGTGGGTTGTAAAATGAGGGATTTTGTACAGAAAATACCCCTGGGGGCAATTTGCTTGGACACTGGGAAGGGAAAGGCAGAAAAAGATGAATGTTTTAAGTTTAATGCCAAGAACCTAATGTAATGTAGATGATCTCTACAAATAGTGTGACTGAACTAAATGTAGATGAAATCCTTTGTGAACTGTGCCTGGTAATGTGCACTGGTTACATAATCATAACTTTGTGGGTTCGTTCAAAGATTCTGAGTTGGATTTAATTATATAAGAAACAAATATTGGAGTTGGGTGACTTCGACTGTGTCACTGACCAAAGTGCATGCAACTTCAAAGTCCATGCAACAATCAAAAAAATCAGAGCAAGCTTGAAAACAAAATAGCAATTATTCAAAGATTCTATTTTAAAATGGAAAATTTGTAAAACAGAATTCGACTATAAAATCAAGGAAAATCTAAAACTAATGAAAAAAAATTATACCAACATAGGTATGTATTGCTGGCAAAAGTGTAAAAAATATTTTTGGAATTTTTTGTGCTGGATTCTTATGCGTCATTCATTCACAAAACAATGTTTGTTTCAGCAGACACAACTTGAGGCTTAAAACCCACAATCTACTTCTTAAAACGCTGATTTAAATACTATTTATGTTCTGCTTAAAATGGCTGCCTTTTCTTTCTTTAAAAGCTCACCTTCTAAGAAGACAACAAAAAGTAATGCAGTTACTCTTGGTATGTTTCTCATATGCCGTTTATTTTTCCCTTCAGTACAAGTACAAGGAGGCGTTTGAGAAAATGAAAGGACAGATGATTGACTCCTCTGGTTTGGAAGATATAAATATTTCTCACTCAGTGCATGCAGCTTTGCTACAGAGTGATGTAAGTACAGGGATCTAGACACTTTTCTAGTGGGTATAGTTTCTAACTTGTGAAAAAATGGATTTGGTTAGTTTTTTGAGTGATCAACACTTCTCTTTGAGCTAGCAATACATTCAGGACAATAGTGTAATCTGAAGATGATATATGCTTACCTCAGTTTAGTAGTTCTTTGTGGGTACAGGGTCTCTGGTGTGCATGCAGGACCTCACAGCACATTAGGGGTTCTCCTTTCCTGTTAATGGAGGACTTTGCCTTCATGAGGAGACCCATTCATGTTAATGGAAGAAGGTGCTCTGTGATTATGAATTGTTCATCGGGTATCCAAAGGCATTCAGATACACCTATGGACCAAGTTATTAATAGCAGTGTTATGGCCCAATCTTATCTGGGCTTTATTCTGTCAGATCTCATGATCTGAGAGTTTAAGGCATGGCAGCTGTGCCACTCTTCTGAGGGCCGCTATTGTCAGCACAAAGCCCTGGAGGCCATGTGCAGGTTACAGCAGCCCTCAGAACCTTTATCACCTGTAAATTGGTGCTGGGGGATGAAGCAGGGCAGGGAATTGGCAAGTCTAGTGTGGGTCAGGGGCAGATCTCGGTGGCATCTGCACATGCTAGGTCCTTCCCAGCCCAGACCTATCTCAGAGGCTCTTTAGATTTTTGTCTGAGGTCTAGGTCTGAGACAACCTATTGGGGATCAGGCAGCCTATGAGAAGGTGAGCTAAAAATATCTTTACATATATCTCCTGGGATGTCTGGACCTCAGCTGGCCAATAGTATGCAACACAGGCTGATTGGGCTGTTGTTCCCAATCATGTCCAGTGCTGGTATACCCATGCCAATGGGGTGTGTGCTGCATTCTGCGCTGGGGGAACAGTTACAGAGGCCTCCTCAAGGTATGGAAACATTTGTTTCCTTATCTCAGAGCTGCATTGTGTCTGCTGAAAAATTGGATAGAATTCATCCCTCAGTCATTTAAAGTTATCTTGTACTTCAAACCATAAAAAATAACAACATAGAAGATTTTCGGTACTTGCAGTTTAAGCTATAACCTCAATCCAACAATATAATTTATTTTTATTCCTTTCATAGTTAACTTACAGGAAAGGTTTTGAACACCTGAAGACCCAATTTCACCTGCCATTAGATATGGTCAATTTAGTACATGCCAGAAAAGCCCAGTCTTTGGTCAGTGACCAGGAATACAGACAACTGCTTCATGATTATACTTCCCTGCCTGAAGATGTTAGACTGAGGTGTGCCAAGAAAGCATATAAATTACAGAGTGAGGTAAATGAAATTTTATGTACAGCTTTTTAATGTACCAGTGCAGTGGGGATTGTGATGGTATGTGACAGAAGATGAAAAGAACCAAATATTGCAGATATTAATTTGAACAATTAGCTATTCAGATTTTGATGCTGTGTAATATGTATCAATATCTATTGGCCAGTTTGTCCTCCTGTGTACTAACACATCTATTTATTTAAAATGGTGGTTCTCAAATGTTTTAGCACCTGGACCCACTTTTAGAATGACAATCTGTCCAAGACCACAGGAAATGATGTAATGGCCAGAAGTGCTGTCATTAATGCCAGAGCCTGCTGCTTTCCTGAGAATGCAGCAATAAGTTGGGTTATTTCTCAGTCATCTTCCAATAGCAAAGTGAATCAGAAACAAAGAAGGCTATTTACAACCTTGACACAAGGAAAACAACCACACAGCCTTCCCCCATTCCAGCATCCCATCTTCCCATATTTTCAGTATGGCTGCTCTTGGTGTTTCGCGACACACATGAAATTGGCTCTGGTCCACAGTTCAGGAACCACTGATATAAAATGTTTATATCACTCCTTCCCCCTCCTGGAATGGAGGCACTCAATTTGCTAATAGCATTTTAAAACAAAACACAAAAATTCAATAAAAAGAAATTCAGTATTAGTAAAAATAAAAATAACAACAATTACAAACAAAACAATTTACATCCCAGTCCTTTGCATGTTTACTCAGAAGTGAGTCTCGTGTTCAGTGGGGCTTATTTCAGAAAAGTATAATTGGCTTGCAGCCTGACACGTGTTTACTTGAGAGGAGGCGCTCAATGAGACTTATTTCTAAGTAGCCAGGCATAGGATTTGCCTGTTGGTGTTTAGAAACAAGTTTTTTTTTTTTTAATAAAGATTTACATTTTTTCACATATAAAATTATTTTGGGAGGAAAATCAGATATAACCTGCAATCAGTACTGTAAGTACTGCTAAAATTTTTTTTTTCTTTTTCTCACTACATAAGCACATATGCGGATAAGAAACCACATGTAAACAAAACATGCGAATACAATTCCAATATGTTAAATGCTACAGAAATCTTGTAGCAGATGTTACTTCTAACAAATGCATTGCAATGGTGATACTGCCAATCATATTCTATGCTGTTAATTACTTTTGATTGATTTCCCATAGAATTTATACAGGTCTGACTTGAACTTTATGAGAGGAGTTGGCTGTATTACACCAGGGGCCTTAGAGATTGAAGCAAAGAAGAAAGCTTCTGAACTCATCAGCGAGGTAACAAAAGAGGGTTTTGATTTCTCCACTATAAACAAGGGTTTGCCAGATGTCTCTGTAAAATTGGGCTGGCAAAGTAACTCCCTGGATTAAGGGTGGGCTCTCTTCTCCACCCTCCCTCTTTATTTGATCACTCAATTCATGTCCTGAGTGAACTGAATGGAGTTCAAGGTTTTGCAGACCTTGCTAACTACTTTTGCAAACTTTTTGAGGTATAATCAGGACCCTAGTGGTTGGTACTTTAGGGTGAGCCTATTTAGAGAGAAATGTTCCTTTCCAGATGAAAGGAAGCCTATGTTGTTATCAGATGTAAAATCCTATTTCTCAAAACCCAGGTGACTTTACATAAGTGGCCTATAGAGAGAGAGGCTCCTTCTTCCGATCTTCTCTCTCCAAAAAAATTCATAAGGCTGCAGTTGTGTGTACTAACTGCATCCAGCTAATCCTTGCTAGACTTCCTGGAAGGAAGTCCCATTGAATTCAGAGAACCTTACTTCTGTGTACATACATAGGACTGTGCAGTTAATCACTAAGGTTCTTTTGTGTCCCTTCCTCAACTACTGCGAGATGTCTGAGAAAGTAGAAGTGATTTGAGCAGCCACATTTTTTACTCACCCGACCTTACTGTTCATGTATACAGTGGGAAACTCTTCATCTCCCATTGGCTATTTCGACACCTCTGTACCACAGGTTAGTGGGGCAGAGTAGCATTGGGCCCTTACATAAGTTTTATAGAACACCGTAAGAACATTTGAGGTAAGAAAATCAACAGGAATAACTGCATCCAGCTAATCCTTGCTAGACTCCCTATTGTAGCCAGATTCCAAACTGAAGCAACATGCATACAGCTTTTCAATCCAACTTCTTGTCCACTTGTAACAGACTCTATGAGAGCTCTTTGTCCTGCTCCATTTTTTCTAAGCTGCCACAGCTTCCTCTGGCTTATCCTTCCATGCTGCCTTGTGCTCTGGCTCAGCAAAATTTATATTGGAAGCCACTGACCCTTTCTCCCAGATTTTATTCAGTCAGACGCATGGACTTTTTATCCTAGCAAAGTTTCAGTTTACCGTTTCTCTAAAGCATTTTTTTAAACATTTGTTTGTTTAAACATATTTATACCACTTTTCTTAAAATCCAAAGCAGTGTACATAAAGCATAAAAACATTAAAATAACATATTGAAGTTTTTTAAAAAGTAAAAAAACCATTCACACCATTAAAATGTTTTAAAAAATACAGCAACAATTTAAAAAATCAGATTGATATAAAATAATGTAAGCAGTATAAAAATTAAGAAGTTAAGACCAGTATCTGGCCAGTGCTTTGCTTTCTGTTTCCTGGATTTGAATCTGCCTAGAGCTTAATGTAACCTTAAAAAGAACATTTTTTTCCTGGCAGCCATTTTACAACGCAACATGTAAGATAGCACAAAAACCAAAACGAGAGAAGGAAATGTAGTTTTCCTTCTGCATGTACGATGAAATAGACCTTAACCTGCTATTTCTATCTGTTATAGTCCTATGGAGGGATCTAGCTGAACTGACATTGATTGATTGACTCTCTTTTAGTCTACCAGAACTGAAAGGCTAATTACATCATAAAATGTGTTTCTCACACCCAGCCCCTCGCTTAGCCAGCTTTCTACTTCAATTAGTATAACCACTTGGTTGTATCCAGTTAGGTAAGAATATCGGGTTGTATGTCATATCTCCACCACATCATCACAAAGAGGCTGTTCATGGGCACACTTCAAAAGATGTAATGCCAAATGATCTGTGTTTTTATGGGGTCTACATTGAAGCAGACAGCAATCATGTGGGAGCCATGGTATAGAGATTGATAGACCTTTTGTGGAGCCCATGATGAAGTGCTAGAAAAATTACCAATGGTGTTAGAAAACAATGTCCTTATATAAGATAACGTAGCTTTTTGCATTTGTTTTCCTTTGTGCGTGAATTCAGAGTAAATATCGTCAGCAGCCGACTTCCTTCAAGTACACATCGGTGACAGACTCTCCTGGCCTCCTTCATGCAAAATTCAGCAATATGGTTGCTAATGAGGTAGGCTCTGCTAAGGTGGATCAGAAAATATGCTGTTTAAAATGCAATGTGTTGAGGAGAGAAGCTCACTCTGAGAAATATAATACATCAAAAGGGAAGAAAAAGGCATCATCGATTTATCCTTTAGCATGGTTAGATCATTTTTTATTATTCCCGGACAAACATTTAGTTTCATTTTGTCAATCAGATTGCTTCTTTAAAACAAAACAACAAAAATCAGAGCAGCAATTTGATATGAATTCATGCAGCTGGCTTTCTTTTTGTTCTTGAAAGCAGCCATAATGCAACAAAATGCAAAGAAGGAGCATACTAGGAGGATATGCCTATTGATGCTTAATGTGTATGGTAGTGAATAATTTGTTCAGAAGCCAACTTAATGCACCCGAGGCCAAGAATCATCTTTCTGATTTTTCAAAAATGTTTGGTGGCCTCCATCATTGAACAGAAACAAATCAAATCAAAATCACGACTGAGAGCTGACATGCCCAAAATTAGGAATTTTCTTTTTATTTTCCTTCAAAATAATGATCACAGTATTTTTCCCCCCACAACTATATCAAATGTTCATGGAGTTATCAAATAATGCTCTAACAAACTGAGGAATAGACCTTAACCTTAGAGCATCCCCTATAGTAGAGCTATTGTCATCATTGTTCATTCAGAGTAGGAAGTGGAAGACATTGTACACTTTTGTCTTAATGTGTTGGTTTGGAATCCTGAGCAATATTCTGCTTACAGCTGCAACGTTTAATAAAATGGTTGGAATGATTGATGAAAACATTCTGATTGGCTAAAATGGATCCGGATTAATGAGGAAGCACATAAAAAACATTTAAATTAAAATACTCAACTGAGTATTTTAAGGGCACCATCTTAAGGGGTATTCTCCGTCTACATGAGAGAAACAAAGGGATGCCTCTTCTCAGATGATTCCTTGATATATATGTGTATGAATAATCTGAAAACTGAATTTTTTGTTTAAAATTATTGTTTCTGTTACATGCAAATTTACAGCCTATTGAAATTTCCCTCATGCCAATGCAGTGGGGCCAGATCAGCTTACAGTGTATCCCACAGGCAATTTTGTACTCTGGGTGTTAACCTTAAGGCAAGAGGATATTTGTCCCTTTGCTTCAGGGAAAGACCAGCTGCACCCACGAGTCTACTCGAACTTACTTTTTAAACTTGTGCCTGCTAAATCGCCAATGCAAATCTGAATGGATCTTTTTTCAGTGGTTCTAGGTTGGGAAGGGGGCTAGGGTTACAGTGTGCACTGGTGCTGCCAATTCTGCCCCCTCCTGGGCCCTTCCCACCCACACCCACCCCTGCCAACCCCCTCCCCGCCCATCCACCACCCCTCCACTGCCCAGTGCACAGCAGTGAACATCAAGGCCTGCACTAGTACTGGCGGGGACAGTACGGGCCTTCATGCTGGGTCTACTTACACAGTCACAAAACCCTTTATGGCAGATGTGTGACAACCTGCCAACAGGATTGTGGTATCAATTCATTAATTAAATTCCCAATCTAAGACCCTAATGATGGATCAACTAAAATTTATGTAATAGGGTGATGGCCAGAATTTGTTTAGATTCTCACCATGGATGATTATTTACCTCTGTGCTTTTCATGAACACAATTTGTGTATTTGTGATCACTTATGGTGTATTCACATATTCATATTTGGTATAAATTATATTTGATAATTTATAACAATTTTGGCTAAACTTTTGAGTAGAACTATTTCTTTGTGAAGCATTGCATTAAATTAAATTATTTAACCTTATTTGGGGAAACTTTAGGGGGGAAATGTATTGCAGTGTGTGACTATAACATCATGATATACTTTTCCTCAGAAAGAAGTCCTACCATGTTCAATAAGGCTTTACTCAACTAATAAGTAATAATACTAAATAATAATGACAATAATAATAATAAGTGTGTTTGAAAAAGCAGTCTTATAGCCCAATCCTGAATTGTCTGGCTTCCATAGGAAGCAGCAGTAGCAAAGTGGCTATTGCTGCATCCTGCGTGATCCACGGCAGGGCCTCCTCGGGGGAAGTGGACATTTTTCCCAGGGGGAAATTCCCGGCCCCTGCAGTGGGGCTACTTGAGTCTCCGGTGGCTATTTTGCCGGTAGAGAATAGAGCCCTGTGTCAGGCTGCCTGTCCTGAGGCAAAGCATTGAATCTGGCGTTGGAAGCCACCACTGGGTCCCACCCCTGCATAGGCCCAATCCTCCCCTCCCCTCCCCTGCCCAGTTCCTCCCCTTCCCCGCACGCCCCCAAACACGGTTGCCAGTGCTGCTGGAATACTGGCAACCCTTCATCGTGGTAAGGCCAGGTGTTCCCTTCTCTCTCAGTGTTGTGAACGTGCTTTACAACACTTTTAGCCAGCGGTACATATGAACCTCAGGTGATAAGGCCCTTTAGATCGGGATCTTAATCTATTCAGTTAATTTTAATCTTACTGTATTTAAAAATATAGCTTGATAACCTGTATCCCAATATTGAGATATTTTGTTAACTGCACTTTACAAAATCTGTCCTAGCGCCTCTACAGAGCAGCAGGGGAGGATGATTTACACCACTGCATGGTAACTTTGGGTCTGCCAGAATTTACAAGAGCACGGATCAATGCCCTCAACCTCAGTGAGGTACTTTGCTTGGCTTTCCTGTTTCCCTGTAATCATTGAGCAATACCTTTCTCCTACAAATAGTGTAGATATGCACAGCTATGGGAGAGGGGCAAGTGGAGACCAAGGAGACAAGGAAAGAAAGGCTTTTTACTTCCTCAGTGATTGAAAGGAAAGAGGTAGTATGCTAGTCTTTAGTTTCATTTTTAACAGATTTGTAGAGTCCAATGAAAGGAGCCTCTTCCCTTTTCCTGTTCTGCTCCAAGTAGGAATGGGCCCTGTCAGAAAGCTCAGCTCGACTACTTCATGTATGGGTGGTGGTGGTGATGGGGGGGGGGTGTCCTGGCCTTGACAAGTTGGACTTGCAGTGAGGGATTCCTAAATTAGAGCGAATTGTTTGTATTTCAGCTAGCTTTTCAATCTCTCTTTCCCTTGCACTCTCCAAAGCATCTCCTAAGGTTTGGGGGAAACATTGGAATATTATAAAACAATGGAGGGGGGGGGGCTACAAAGGATGGGAGACTTGCTCAAAATCAGGTGGAGGTACGATTTGTCAACGTCCTCCTCCCATTGCAGTTTTCCATGTCCTGGCCTTGGAAAGGTTATCAGGAGGTACAGGGGACTGCTGTGGGGGTGTAGTGGGTGAGTGGAAACATTCCCTTTTACTTGACACCTTATGTCTCTATATGCCTCTTCTAGAACCAGGTCATGTCCAATATGTATAAATAATTTTCACTTTTCTTGTTTTAATTGCATCTCAGTTGATGGAGTCTTTTTGCAGTTAATTAAAAAAGATTTAGATTTGAGATACCTTGTTAGCACTATACAACAAGCAAAAGAAGGTGTCTTTGTTGATTTACTTGCATTTTAAAATTTAACCAAGAAATCTAAAGTTGCCATTTTTACTTTAGGCAAAATACAGGGAATCTTGGCATAATCTCCGCGCTCAAGGCTACAAGCTGACAATGGAAGCAATTCCATTCCAGACTGCCAAGGCCTCAAGAGAAATTGCCAGTGATGTGAGTTGAATTATGCAGCCTTCCATCTTGCCTAATTTTTGTTAACTTCATGTAATACATTGTCTAAAGCAGATTTTACTGAATTAAAGCAGCCCCATAATCATGTGAGACAAGGATGTGAGACAGAATATATTACTTATGAATGAGATTCTTTGTGTGAATTAAAAAAAATTGAGTCACTCTTAATCAGAAGCCAAGCTATGCTGAAGATCTTGCAATGGGAATTGCAGGAGAAAAAGTGCCTTTAGTTGCTCAGTTCTAATTTATCTAGTGCATCCAAAACAATATTAGTCCATGAAAATACCATACACTCATTACTCCCTTGCATATTCCCTGTAAATGGGTAAAGTGAAGGGAATATATAAAGTTAAGCATGCATCAAAGAATTTGGAGAACTGATGCATCCATTTGGATGTTTGGGGAGCCCATCTTTTTAAAGTGGATCTAAAGATACTTAGCAACAATCTGAATTCCCTACATTTCTAAACAGTGCCTGACGTATGAGATATAAGGTCACACGCAACAATGCAAGAAGTTGCATATGTTTTGTTTTGTTTGCCAGATTGCTAGGTTTTAGTCCAGAGACACTGTCCATAAATTTCAATGGAATAATCAAAAGCCTATCCAAACTCCTATCCTGGGAAGAACTCAGTAAGGGTTTCTGTGTCTGTTTCTCACATCCCCTTCCCCCTATTATCATAGGATAAGTAACCTACAATCCTGGCTGTGTTATATTTGTTTGACCATAATATCTCTCATCCTGCTGGCTTCCTCAACAATCTCAGAAAGAAGAGGGTTTTGGTTTCAGAATGATACATCATTCAGATAAACATATTATAGCATGCATCATAATTTATAACATGGATTTGAAAATAGTATTATTTATTTATTTATTTATTTATTTATTTATTTATTTATTTAAGAAATTTTTACCCCGCCTTTCCTCTGCCAGGGCAGATGTCCAAGGCGGCTTACAATATTAAAAAAGATAAAAATAAAGTATAACAATTAACATTAAAAACAGTTAAAAACAGTATTAAACAATAAGCAATCAAGATTAAAAACACAAACAATTTAAAAACAATTAAAAAATAAAATAAAACACAAGCCCCGTGGATCATAATAACCAGCCAGCCAACCTGTCAACAATTAAAAGCTTTTTGGAATAAAAAGGTCTTCAGCCCCCGCCGAAATGTAAACAGAGAGGGAGCAGTTCTCAATTCGAGGGGAAGGGTGTTCCAGAGTTGGGGGGCCACCACCGAGAAGGCCCTCTTCCTGGCCGCCACTCCTCTTACTTCTCCTGGTGGCGGCACAGTCAGAAGGGCCCCCCCAGATGATCTAAGAGTACGGGTTGGATTATATAGAAGAAGGCGGTCCCTCAAATACCCCGGACCCGAGCCGTAAAGGGCTTTAAAAGTCAAAACTAGCACTTTGAATTGGGCCCGGAACAGAACCGGCAGCCAGTGTAGTCGCCGAAGCAGCGGCTCGACAGAGTCAAACCGACGTGCCCCAGCAACCACCCGAGCCGCCGCGTTCTGTACTAGTTGTAATTTCCGGACCGTCTTCAAAGGCAGCCCCACGTAGAGCGCATTGCAATAATCTAATCTTGATGTCACTAGGGCATGGGTCACTGTGGCCAGGTCCGCACAGCTCAGTGATTACAGTGATGCTACAGTTTAAATTTGATGGTCTCCATGTAAAGTACATGCTTGTTCAGTCCAACAATAATGACTTGGGGGCCCAATCCTATTCAACTTCCTAGCACTGGTGCAGCTCTGCCAATAGGGCAAGCACTGCATCCTGCAGTAGAGGGGCAGTCAGGTAAGACAGTCAGAGAGGCTTCCTCCAGGTAAGGGAATTTTAGTTCCCTTTCCTTGATGCTCCATTGCAGCTGCACTAGCACTGGAAAGTTGGGTAGGATTGGGCCCTCATACCGCAATCCTATGCATGTATTCTCTGAAGTAATTCCATTATTCAATGGGTCTTACACCCTGGTAAATATTTATATGTTTTCAACCTAATTCTTCATAACCTCTTCCAAATGTCTGCAATTTGTTACTATAGCTATTGCATGTATTTATAGTAAACCAGTATGAAGAGTAGGGGCTCACAGCCCAATCCTGTCTCCTGCTACGCTATTGCTTGCAGCTGTACCAAAAAGGCATGCACTGCATGCTATGGTGATGGGGGAGAGTGACCTGAAGCAAACCAGAAGAAAGTAAAAAACGTTTTAACTCACTTAACGTAAGCTTACAGGTCGCCTATAGGTCTCCTCAGATATATGCCAGCCATTTTGATATCTTGCTGCCATAAATCCACTGATGGGAACTGGGCCATGAGTGTATTACTTATGGTTCCTTCACTTGTCATAATAAAACATACGTGACAATGTACCAAAAAGGTTGAGTTCTTTGTTCCCTAATGATGTCTTGTGAAAGTGAGGCATTTAATGTAGTCTTTCACAATATTGTAGTGTGATGGGAAGTTACAGTTGTTGAATGTTATCCTGAGTTGTTGAATTTTTACCCTGCTTTATACCTCGTCAAAAGATGATCTGATCATACTGGATATGACCATAAGTCAGAGTTAGTTAGAAACTTGAAGATTTACTTAAAGATGTAATGCCCCCCAACCTCTTGTCCCAAAGTTAAGATGAATGACATTTCTCTTCTATGTTGATTTTTGCATTTTGGATTCCCTGTTGCCTTCTTTTTCTCTTTCCTATGCTTAGCTAGACATAATACTGTGCCTACTTTTTAAGATCTAGAATTCATGATTGCAGGGCTAATCAGCATTTCCTTTTCTACACAGCTTCAGTACAAGCATGACTTTGTTAAGGAGCGAGGGAAGCACATTGGTGTCAGAAGTATTCTTGATGACACCAAGCTGCTGCACTGCTTGTATGCTGCTAAGTTACAGAGTGAGCAGGAATATAAAAAAGGATCCAAGGACCTCAGTTCTCACTACCACCTGCCTTTAGACATGGTCAACTTGGTCCATGCCAGGAAAGCCCAGAATCTAGTGAGTGACCAAGATTACAGGAAGAGACTACATGAATATACAGTGCTCCCTGAAGACCTGAAGATGGAGTGGGCAAAGAGAGTTCACCTCCTGCAGAGTGAGGTAAGAAGAGATCCCTCTCTGGTGGCCGCAGACAGAAGAATGGCTTAGGGATGAATCAAGGAATCATAGAATCAATGGATTGCTATGCTTTCACTAGAAATAAAGCCATGTTCTTTTCATGCACATGGCTCCATTTCTTCAGGGATCTGGTTCCTTATTGAGCTTAGAATGTTATTGAGAGGTTAAACTACAAGATATTGTTAAATTTAGAACTAACAGCAGAAGTTTATGTGGGTGAGCAAAATATATCAGTCGAAATGCCATTGATAAGAGCCTGGGCTTAAATCAAAGCTCTGGTGTGTCCGCATCCTGCTTCCTTACTTTACTGTACTCATGATATAACATTCCAAACTCAACTCTACATTGCAACAAAAGGCAACTTGAAAGAACTCTGCATGCTTTATCTCTTCAATGAAAGCCAACGAGAAAACTGAAGAATCCCTGTTGGATTATCCTCTGTGTAGCAAATGTACCAATTGCCTTTGTTCTTTTTTTTGAGGTGAGAGAAAGGCAATGTGTTGCGCAAACTGGGGGATCCCAAACTAAAAAGCCATCCATTAATGTTGGGCTTAGCTATTGTGTTAAGAGGGGGCCTTAAACTTCTTTCTTCTACCCTTTGATAGAGGCATGGACTTTTATACTTGGATGTTAACTACCAGACAGTGTACTTTAAAAGGACACACTGCAGAAAGTTTAGCTTGGAGTGCATCTAATTTTCTGCTTTGGGTCACAACCAGAATGCACAAGGAAGATGTAATTTCTTCAGCTAAGGGCTACTTCAAACACTGCATTTTTAGGTGGATGTTTAAGATTTTTTCAAGTGTACAGCTAAACACACGTGTGCATGAACTGTGAATTTTAGAAATAGATGTTTGGCCACACATGTATCATAGTTATACTCGGTTATTCTTTACCTGTTCAGGACAAAACTGGGTTGCTTGTTGTGTCACATGTAGCCTAATCTTTTTTTTTCCTGACCCCAAGAGTGGTCCAAACATGCTTTATGATGTCCCTTGTGCTGGCCAAACATTGCTGGCTTAACTGTGCTAGTCTAACTCCAGGTTAGGATTGCGCTCTGAGTCATGTTCCACTTGCTCAAAAAACAGGATTAATTCTTTACCTTTGAATTTGCTCTTCAGATCTGGAATTCTGCATTAAGCACACCAAAACATTGCCACCCATTTGAGAAAAAGAGTTAACCAGAAAGCTTGTCCTACACATGATAATGTGTGTTCCTGCGTTTCTCCATCATCAGTTAGTTTTGGAATGGGATTAGTGCTAACTACTTGCTACTTGTCAATTATATTAATTCAGTTATGGGACCCCTTTTGTATCTTGTGTACGATATATTATTTAATTCCAAAAGGAATTGATGAATGCAAACAGTTTGGCTTAATGAGATGATGTATGCATGGGAAGCAGAGAAGTGAAAATGTTAATACAAAATAGGGAGTTATTTGTATTCAAGAAAAAAAATCTGATGATATCCAAGAGGTGTTTTTTTGTGTTTTTATTTGACAGTCTCGCTACAAATCAGACCTGAACTTCATGAAGGGGGTTGGCTGGGTGGCTCTGAGATCCCCTCAGATAGAAAATGTAAAGAAGGCTGGAGAACTCATCAGTGAGGTACTGATAAATCTTTCATGGGATGGTACGAATGTAGGAATTGTTTACCATCAAGGATCCTCGTTACATGGCACTTATGGATGTAGCTTAGCATTTCCTTTTGATGTGTGAGCCTGTTTATACAACGGGCGTACGTTACCAAAGAGGAGTACACAAGATAGAAGTCCACCTGTGACATCCTGCTGCATATTTTCTATCCTGAACAGAAGACTAAACAATAAAAACATGAAGCAGTAAATAAAGGCAGCAACTCAGGAACGGAATGCTAAGCAGTTGAGGCATAGTTTGAAAATTGCATCAAGAGTGATATATCCTGATCAGAATATCTTATTAACACAAAAACAGTCCAAGCTATGGTTTGGAGAACGATGCATAACAGGATGAGACATTTTGAGTACAAATTTGATTTTGCCAGAACAACTCTGTATTTTTCTTTGTGCCATAATTTATTTGGATCACACTGGTCAGTTGTACAATGAAGTCAAACACAGAATAAAATAATCTTTTTTTTCCTGTTTAAACTATATATAGCTACTTCTGCTGGATAGGTTGGTGCTTCAACAAATCTAACGATTCAGTGGTTTTTAAAACGAAGTTTGCAGCCCAATTTTAAGCTGCTCTGGCTCAGCCAGTTGCATGCAATGTAGTTCCGGAAGTGGTTGGAGGTCTCTGCGGAGTAAGGGGATATATTTCCCCTGGCTAAAGTCCCAGCCATTTCTATGGGGCTTCTTGAGTCCGTGTCAGCTATATTGCTGGTGTGGTGTATTTGTAGCGTGGACCACCACTGCCGATCCCACCCCCTCCTGGGTTCAATCCCCTTTGGATCCAATCCCATTCCACCATCTCCTGCCCATAAACAACCCTTCCTTGCCTCCAAAACGCTCTCCCGCCACCCTCTTCTTGCACTGATGGCACAATCGTCCTGTAGTAGCTAGTGCAGGGATGGAATATGGCACCAGCTATTGGGTTGCCACAGTTGTGCCTTATGGCACATTTACGACACTCTGAGCACTCTGTCTCAGCACAGATTGTGGATTATGCTGATTCCATGATACAGTAAATTATTTCGGGCCCAATCCTACCCAACCTTCCAACCAGCGGGGTGTGCACTGTATTCTGCGGTGGGGGGACACTCACAGAATGCTTCTCAAAGTAAGGGAATGTTTGTTCCCTTATCTCAGGGCTGCACTGCAGATACATTGGTACTTGAAAGTTGGCTAGGATTGGGCTTAATACTGTTCTCTCAATGCTTGGCCCCAGTCACCTGAAATCTTCATTTCTTAATTTAGTTTTTAACAGCTGCTCTTACTGATTTTCCTTCCCCTTAGACAAAGTATCGTCAAAAACCAGATAGTCTGAAGTTCACCACAGTGTCTGATTCTCTGGATGTTACCCATGCTAAGAATAGCTACATTCAATGTAATGAAGTAGGTTAAAAAAATTTCTATTTTATTTTGTATTAATTATTGTTTATATTGTAAGATATAATTTGTAAATGGTTGATGATTATTGACATTGTTGGTTTATGATTTAAAGGTTTGCATTAAAACTCAGAAAATACAGATATCCTGCGATATTTGTTATCTTCTAGAGCAGTGGTTCTCAAATTTTTTAGCACCAGGACCCACTTTTTAGAATGACAAGCTGGGACCCACCAGAAGTGATGTCATGGCCAAAAGTGCTGTCATTGTGATGCCAGAGCCTGCTGCTTTCCTGAGAATGCAGCAATAAATTGGGTTATTTCTCAGTCGTTTTCCAATAGCAAAGTGAATCAGAAAGGGAAAAAAGCCTATTTACAGCCTTGTCACAAGCAAAACAACCACACAGCCCTCTCCCTGTTGAGCATCCCATCTTCCCACATTTTCAGTATGGTTGATCTAGGTGTTTCGTGACCCACCTGAAATTGGCTCACGACCCACTGGTGGGTCCTGACCCACAGTTTGGAACCCACGGTTTTAGAGCCATTGGGTTTTGAATTAAAAGGGCTCCTTGATCTCATCTAATAAAGTAAAATGTCTCTTTAATATGCATACTTGGTTAAGGTTTTTGGGAAATTCTAGTCTCTGTTTGTTAAAATTGTGAAAATATATAAAATATAATCTGTTTTCACAGCGGCTTTACCGAGCTGGATATTTGGACTCCCTGCACAGATATACTCTGCCTCCGGACCATCCTGATTTCATAAGGGCACGCCTGAATGCACTTCATATCAGTGATGTAAGTAATAGTTATTTTTGCTGTTGTAATAAACCGAGCTATAGTTAATTTTTTTTCCTATGTATCACTGAAGCTGACTTGAATCAGTATATTCTGAATACTAGTTACCAGTATTCTGGACTCTATAGAGTGCTGAGTGCTGGACTCTAACCCTGAAACCTTCCCTATCGGGCAGCCCCAATCCTAACCTGCTCTGGCACGGCCAGAATGGATGGCCTGTGCTGTATCCAATGCAGTCCCCCCCCCTTACCCTGAGTAAAGCCCCAGCCAGAACCATGGGACTTCTTGAATCTGCACTAGCTATATAGCTGGCACAAATCTGGGAAGCCCATGTAGGGCTACCTGGCCTGGGAGTGGGGGTTAGGATGCGGTGGAGGAGGCCTCCACTGACCCAACCCCCTCCTGGGCCCAATCCTCCTCCAGTTCTGCCCTCCCCCACCCAAAAATGCCCTTCCCCTGCTTCCAAAGTGCCCTTCAGCCACTCTTTCCCTCCCCTCCCCCCCACACACTCTTTCCCTCCTGGTGCAACACTTACCTGTGCTAGCCAGCACAGCTGGCTCCCAAGTAGGCACAAACATGCCTTATGGGCACATTTGCTAAACTTAGATGCGGTGCAGGGACTGCTGCATTAGCTCACAAACAGGTTAGGATCGCGCCACTGAAGAATCAACTTTCCACATACTTAGGTACTATGATCCACTTCTTACATCCGTCCCCTTACATCTGATATAAGGTAGGAGGGCCCAAGAAGTTGAGACTTATTATATAGCCAACCAAGAGATTATTATAGCCAACCAAGAGCTCCCGAGAGGAGCTCACCCTTCTCCAACTCTGCTCCACTTTTGATTGGTAACAAAGATTGTTCTATTGCAGTGGAACTTTTCTGCACCCTGCTTTTAAATAAGATATATTTTTTGACTAATTTTAGTGGTGCTAGGCTTTTTTTTATGATTCACCATTTTCTTATAAGCTGTCTATCTACACAGAAAATAATAAATTAAATAAATAACTAATAAATTAATTAACCCATTAGTACAGAGATAAGGATGCAATTGATCCCTTTGTAGTCTGATAATTAAGTTTGTAGATATTTTTACAGCCTGCACTTCATTGGTGAATTGCATATTCATTTTTGAATATGTATGGTAAGCAAGTTCTTTTAGATAAATTATGCTGCATTTAATTTCAGTGGCATCCTGCATCTAGTTAATTACTGGAATCCAGAATTGAACAGGATGATGTTGGAAAGGCTGTTCCAGCCTTGTAAAGAGATAGAAGCAGGAAGTGCATTTTGCATTGTACTTTGACAAACCTTTACTCTCATGGTAAAAGGAAATAATAAGTGAGATCTATTGCTCATGCAGTTCGAACTGTATTGCCATGCACAGATGAATGTCACAGTTGTAAGTCTGATATGTACCATTTCTTCTCAAAACATTCAAATAGATCAGCATGCATCTGAACTGAAAACAGCCAGGGAGAGCATGGGGAGATGGAGGAGTTGGGGGCCTCTCATTAAAAATGAAACTGTTTTTGGTAGACATACAATTGGATCAGATACCACACACAGAAAGCTGTTGAGAGAGACTGACCTTATAGCGCACAAAAAAAACCACATTGGTATTTGTAAAGCTGTAAAGATAGCCATAAATCAAATGAATGTAATGTGTGAGGATGAGTGCAAAAACTGTGCAAACTGTGATAAAGCAAAACGATGCATGGGGTTTCAAATCAAAGGACCCATGTTACAGAACGACGCTCAGCAGCAAGGCAAAAGCTTTGGCAGATTAAAAAGAGAGAGAGACAGGAAATGACTAGGACTTGCTAGTGGTTGCTGGATATAAAGCTATCATGTCGGGAGAACAGATTTGGGCTTATGCCACAGTTGGGAAGGGAACAGCTCTTCTGGCTCAGTCACATTGTCCAAGTTTTTTTAATGATAGCATATTCAAAGTTCTTGCTCTGTAAATACCCCAGATAAATTTAAGGATGGACTTTTCTTTTCCCAGTTGAGACAACTGAGGATTCTAACAGCATCATTTATGTGGCCTAGAACCTGGGGTGGGGTGGGAGTAATGCAACTATTTGATTAGGAGCTCTAGCAACATTCATTCAAAGCTGTGAGCCAGCTGGAAAGTGTTGCTATCACACTAGCAACGCTGCTTTCCACAGGAATGAATCTGAGGGCCCAATCCTGTCCAACTTCCCAGCACTGATGCAGCCATGCCAATGGGGCGTGTGCAGTCACAGAGGCCTCCTCATGAGGTAGAGCAATATTGATTCCCTCATTTTGGGGCTGTGTTGCAGCTGCATCAGCACTGGAAAGTTTGGTAGGATTTGGGCATTGATTGAAACGGTTGAAATGTGTCCGTCGATACATTTTTATCACATAAAGTCACAACTTTGCAAACAGCACAAGTTATTAGGTGACCTACATGATGTGAATAGGGAGTGTGAGTGCATCACTGTCTATCGTGCGGAAAAGATGTCCTCGTGTATTAAATGGACAGACTGTGTCTAGTTATTAGCATCCTGTATCTTGTAGCTGATTAAAAAAATGCTGCGTGTATATTTTGTTCTTCTAAACCTAATGGCCAAACTTGAGAAATGCCAGTACAGCAGGACATTTGTGAGGTGCACAACAAATTACAATAACTTCAGGCACAGTGATGTAAACTCTTGGGATGATAATGAGCCAAGGCATATTCAGAATTGTATCTAGTTCATATCCTTAGTCATATCCAATATTTTATCAGGCAGCTCATTATTTTAGAAGAGTTAATGAAATCATCAGGGTATGGAGCTAGCTCAGAAAGTATTAGAAATGCTTGAAGTATTGGAGACTGTAGAGCACTGAAATCCTTTGCTGTAAAACCCAAGATGCTGCTAGGAGATGTTTCAAAAGACACAATAGGGGCCATGTCAATGCAGTATTGATGTGGCTGATGCATCAAAGTATCCACCATAAACTCAAATCAGTGTATGCATAAAATGCAAAACAAAATCCTAATTGAGGTGTTTGGAACTCTTAACCAATAGGATTCTCCACCAACTAGTGGAAATGAAGAATTATAGGACAAATCTTTGGGGCCTTTGCAAATGACCCCAAAACAAATGATTCCAATAACATGTATTTTTTCATGTAGTCTTAAAAATGTTTTTAACAAAGAGGGATTGACATCTTTTCTTCCCCCTTTTTTTTAAATGCAGAAACTATATAAAACATCTTGGGAGCAGACACGGGCAGCCGGCTATGATTTTAGATTGGATGCCATCCCTTTCCAGACTGCCAAAGTTTCCAGAGAAATTGCCAGTGATGTAAGAAGCATTAATTTCACAATATTCAATCTTAGGACCACTTCACAAGTTACTGAAAAGACTGACCCTCTAACAGCTTGAGGCGAATATTTGTATGCAAACATTTGATAAATGTGCAATTGGGACTTTCAGTTGTATACATGTTATAGAAAAAGTACCTACAATACATTGTGAAACCTTGCATCAATCTGCATTTTCCTGTACTATGTAAAGTTGATTTAACTGAGCACTGGTATAGTGTACTAACATTTTCAAGCAAATCTTGAACCGTTAGATGGCCAGTGGTCCTGAGGAAGCTATCTGCACATTGTCCTGTTGAATCAATGAATTTCAAGCATACACTAGTTTCTTTTCATGGATTCCATGGAAGCTCAGGCATGATATCTGTTTTTGTTCCACACCATTTGTTTCTTCTTCCTCCATTCTTGTGAACTATTTTCATAGTATGCGGTCAGCAATATATCTGTATGTATTCCGCAGTGTCTGGGCAAAACCACCAACACACTTTTTTCAATATATCCTAACCAGCTCAATAGAGTAAGTGCGCAATCCTAACCAGGAGTTAGGCCGGCAAAGTTTGGCTGGAACAAGGGGCACTTAGACCTCTCTCACAGTTAAACAGACAAGCACACAGATGTGCGTCATCCTTCCTGACTTTGAGAGTGGCCCAAACGCGCTTTACGGTGGCCCTTGTGCAAACCAAATTTTGGTGGCCTAGCTCCAGTTTGCATTGCGCCCTAAGTATGTTCTTTGATAAAGTTCTGGGAGGGAGGGAGGGAGAGAGAGAGAGAGAGAGAGAGAGAGAGAGAGAGAGAGAGAGAGAGACTACAGTGTATGTATATATATTGAAATTTTGCAATAAGAAATGTTGTGGTGATAAGGTGCTTGCTTGTATATAAGGTAATAAACTTTACTGCTTTTGATTTTTTTCTATGCTCTGCAGTTCAGGTACAGAGAGGCCTTCTTAAGGGATAGAGGTCAACAGATTGGATTTCGCAGTGTGAATGATGACCCCAAAATGAGGCATTTCCTCAAGATGGGCCACCTACAGAGTGACAACCAATACAAGCGGGATTTTGTCAGAAACAGAGTTCATTTCAAGAGTCAAATTGATCAGCCAGGATTTGTTCATGCAAAGAAAAGCCAGCAGTTAATAAGTGATGTGAACTACAGACAGCACCTGCATCATTATACCTGTGACCCAGAGCAGCTGAACCTGAAGCATGCCAAGCAAGCCTATAAACTCCAGAGTGACGTAAGTATATTAACTACAGGAGGACTTTGCCAGTTGTCCATGGTTGGCTTTCTCTTTGTTCTTCTCAATCTGCCTTTACACAAGGAAACTGCAGGTTGGGGTGAACATGCCCTTGCCGCAGGGAGGCTCCAGCCTCCCCTACCCAGCTTAGGATATGGCGCTGGCCAGCCGGCCAGCCTCACCATTCCAATGCTGGGGAGGATTGCGCTGTTAGTGTATTTACTGTTTATAGATGAAGGCTCATAGTATAACCCCACAATCCTATCTAACTCCTTCTGTGCCAATGGAGCTGCACCAGTGGGGTGTATCCTGCAGGGAAGCTTTGGGTTCCAGAGACCTCCTCAAGGTGAGGGAACTTTGGATCCCCAACCTGGGGACAAGTTGGTTGGTTGTCCACTGCCCTGGTTGGTTTACTCTGACCTGTGCCAGCTGTTTTGCAGTTCAGTGAATCAAAGCCGGGAATGGGGATAGGCCATAGATGGTTCCATTGCCTCCAATTCTGTCCCCTTCCTGGCCTCAATCTCTCCCCCTACTTCCCGGTTTCTTCCACCTGCCTTCCCCATTCTGCCCTCCTACCTCCCATCTGCTTCCTGTGCTGACCTACTTGTGCTGTAGCTCATTGGGAGGGTCACTGATGCACAGCCCAGGCTGCTTACTGCTTGCAACAGCAGCCAGGCTATGCTCTATGGCGTGGAGTCTTTTGCAACAGCCATAAAGCATACTGCGCCACCTGAACCTGAGTTCTGGCGGTGCAATAGGCCATTAGGATTGGGCCCTTAATTGCTGAGTAATTTTTTTGGTGTATAGCTATCTATCCTTTCTTTCTTTTGGTTGGTTGTGTTTTGATGTATTTTTTTTCTTTTCTATTGCTAAAAAGCGGGGGGGGGGGGGGGTTTTAAAGAAAAAGCCACCAAAAGAAAGAATACTTGTTGGGGGAGAGAGAGGACTGAATTTTGACACGCAGTGCATAGGCAGGCTATTCTGCCTTCCTTTCATGTTGCAATTCGCTTCTCACTTTGTGACTATTGCCTCTGTGTTTCAAAACCATTCGCTACTGAAATAAAATGAGTCAAAGCCTGTCACTGAGAGGAAACTGAATGGCAGAATATTGTTCCATGCAATTTAGTTCCCACCAGATTTGGTGTGTGTGTGTGGGATGTCTTGGAAAAAGCTTAGTGATTGTGTTTTTAATGCACAGGTCAAGTACAAATCTGATTTGAAATGGAGCAGAGGAATTGGCTGGACCCCTCCAGGTTCTTACAAAGTGGAAATGGCGAGAAGAGCTGCCGAACTGGCTTATGCTCAGCAGACAGAACCTCAAGAAACTTTGGATCAGTATAATCCAGAATCTGTAAGTGAATGAACAGACACCTTTTTCTAAGCATCGAATATGCAGAACCCAAAATGCAAGGTGGAGTGTTTTCTTGGCCTTAACTCTTCCTTGCTAAAATCTTTCAGCTCAAGACAGCTTATAGCAGTTGCGGATACAGCAGGCCCTCATTTTCTGCTGGGGTTCCATTCCAGATAAGGAAATCCACAGATTTTTGGGCCACTTTGATCTTCCAAACCTGACCAAACCTGACCTGGTCCGGAGGGTTTTCTGGGGCCGCAGAGACCACACATGGGCAAAAAAGTGACCTCCAGTTTTTGGTGAAAACTGGAAGAGCCATTTTTAATAAGGCATTTTGAGGCCGGGGAAGCCCCAGGAACAAAACCCCCACAACTAATGAGGGCCACCTGTCTATTGAACAAATGTTCATGAACAAACATTAGCAAAGATAAGCTAATATCTTTATTAGCAAACGTTCATGAACAAATCATGAACAAACGTTATTAGCAAAGTAAAGATAAGCTGTGGAGCCACCTGCAGCATTTTTAGAGTAGTGGACTTGCCCTCCAGTACACTTCCAGTACCAAAATCTAAAACAACCCTTTGAGAAGAAGGAATTTTACATTAGATTTTGTTTAGTGAGGCTTCTTTTTGTATCCTTTTTTCAAGTTTATTAATTGCCTTGAGGAACAGTTAGTTTCATCGAACTGCATCCGGAATAAAGCTACTCCTCTTTCTACTTCTTCCACCTGTTCTTCTGTTTGTTTTGACTGGGCAGGACAGCTTTTGTGATCCTTCCTTTTTGGCTTTAGCATTACACCCCTTTGAAGTTTCAATCGTGCTATTTTCATTAGGAAAAAAATGTTTCCATTTGTTTCCATGGAAGCTTTTTTTTTCTCATTGAGTACATGGCGCAGCCACAATCAGCATTGAAACTGAGTGGGAAAAAGTGCTAACTGCATGAGATTTTTGTCATGTTTTGAGGCCCCTTGCATGCTGTTTAAAAACAAAACACTAGGCCACTTTATACACATATCATCTACTTCGGCCATAACATTTGAGTCAGGCATGTGGCCATTCAGGCCTATTGCAGCAACAGCCCTGAAGCTACTTAGAGAGAGCAAAGAAGCGCATAATGTTTCTCAAGACACAGACTTTTGGAGACATAACACTTTGGGATTAAGCTGGAATAATGCAGAAGTGAAACTGTTTTCCTTATATTAAGACAATATGCAAGGTTGTCAAGTTATCAAACAGAAAAATGAATTTAGGGTCCTGTTAATTAATATTTTGCTATTTAAGAAAAAAACAGATAATGCATTTTTAATTACTGTTTTTATCAATGGGAATTACATAACTCTTCTTCAGTCGCTGAAATTCAGAATTTACTTTGGTTGACAGGAACAATCTTCACGAGGAGGATCCCAACAAGTTAGAGCGAACCCTGATGCAGCAGAAATTCTGCAAGTCAAGCGAAGAAAATTGCAGCAAAATAAGAAATAACTTAAACATGGACATGTCGGAGGAAAATGCAAATGTTTTAAAGCTTGCTCTACAAGTCATGCAGCTTTCCTGACCCGTACAGAAGCATAGAGTATGGCATCAAAAAGCCATTTTTTGTTAAATGAAAAACCCTAGCATCAGTAATTTAATATTGATCTTTGTATTTTTGCATGAGTACTTCAAGTGATTTTTAAATGTATTATAGAAATTAGTATTTATTTATGACAGCAAATGAGATAAGTACTAGATGACTGGCAGGCTCAGCTTTGTACTAGAACGCTGATTTGCTGAAAATACAATTATTTGTATTGAAAATAAATCAGTGGAATCACTTCCCATAAATAATTCATGTTGGCATTTTAATAAGAGTTTGTGGATGCAGTTGATGATATTCAACTTTTATTGTTTGCTGAAATCCTTTGTAGATGACTGTTCCGAAGTGGCTTGCTCAAGTGCGAGTGTTTATTGTACTTTGAATGGGCAAATGGATAGATGAATAGGAAACATGTAAGATTGTGAAAGTAGGGTTCTGCCTGTGCAGAAATGGGTGTAAGGCTGCCGTCTTAAACACACTTTAATGAACTTGCTTCCAAGTATAGGTTGAGTATCCCTAACTCCCAAATATGAAATTTCATCACCCCATGAGGGCCAGTCCTATCTTAATGCCTTGAATGGAGCAGAGCTCAATTTCCTGCATTGAGCAAAACAGCGCCTCGGGACACAGCATTGGTCTAGTGAGGGAAGAGGTGGAAGGGTAGCATGTGCTGCTCAGCGGGGAGGGAGAAATGTTTGGCTGGCGTGAAGGCAGCCGCAAAGGTGGACAGCAGAAAGCAAAGGTTTCCACACCTGGGTGCCGCTCCTTGGCAGTAAGCTTTGTGGATGTCGGTGGGGCTTCTTTCTGAGGGATGTGCACCCCACCCAAACTGCAACTTTACACAAGCTTCTGAAATCCAAAACATGCCTGGTCTCAAGCAATTGGGATAAAGGATACTCAACCTGTATATACATATATAAAATTATGCTGTGCAGTGAATTGGAATGAGCAGATAGGTATGTGAGTGAGCATGTATGAGATACAGGGTTGCCTGTAAACTTTGTGTTGAAAAGCAGTATGTACATACTGCTGATTGATTGATTGATTGATTGATTGATTGATTTGTTGATACAATGATCACACGTAGCTTGCACCAGTCAGCATGATGCAGTATCTCCAGCAGTTGATTTGAACCTGGATTCCTGGATCCAAGTGCCCGCTGGACATAGTAGTAACCTCAGGTGGGGCACCGTCAATATGACCTACTTTACTCACTGTGAGGATAAAATGGGAGCATCATCCTTGAATTGCTCCTTGAACAACTGGAAGGATAAAATGTAAATAAATACATAACACCTTGGTGCATAGTTTAGGTTGCATGAGTGCACCTGCAGTGGAATAAACTGCTGGAAGCCAAGATCCTAAGGACATGTACTGGGTTTATATTGTGACTAGAACATGGCACATTTTCAGTTTTCCAGTGGAGCTGGAAATCTATTTGCTTAAGCACTATTTTGGAATATATATGTTTATGTCACAAAGGTGTCAGTAAAAATCTTTCTTACCTAGAAATCTATTGAAAATGAATTAATATGCCTTTGGTTTACCTTTCTTTAGTTTTAAAAGGTCTTTCTTAGCTGTGGGAACCGGACTCATGTTGAATTTTCATTCTAATCCAGTTACGGAATCTCATTATACGGGTATAAACTCCTGGTTTATTTCTCAATCCACATCGATCTCCCCAGCTCACAATTCCATAGAGATAATAAGAGCCATTTTTAAGACAGGTTAAAGGACCTCCTGAATCTCCCTAGTAAGAAATAAAAGTTCTTTAATTTCAGTAAACACTATTGGCCAACAATAGAATTGTATGCCTAAACCAGAAATTGCATAGGTTTTGGTGTTTTTATGGTGGGGATCGAACGAGAAGGTGCTCCATTATTAGTGTATGGACCATTGTAACTAACTAAAAAATCTAGGAAGATTCCATGTAAAATTAAATATCTGACCTTGCTTACAAACTCCTGTGACCTATTTTGATAAGGCAAGATAGAAATGCCTTATCAAAATAGAATTATATTATTTGTATAATTAAATACAAAAAATCCAGATGCATCGGAACATCACACCCAAATAAATTGTCAGCTGAAAAAATGTAAAGTTTGATGCTTTTTTTTTTTTTTAAGAGAGGCATGAATTGTTTGAATCAGGTGCACTGGAAGAAACCTTATCAAATGATAAGGCTCCCAATTTTGCATGGCTTATACCAGTTGAACTTTTCAGTCTCCCATAAGCTTGCCTGTCACTAGAAGAGCTGCTGTTAGTTTGAAGGACATGCCTTTCACATCACGTTGAAAGGAAGGGGGCTGTTGTAATGTATCTGATACAAGAAGCAGATACATATGTAGTACCCTGCTAGACATTACTCTGCATAGCCTATTTACATTTTTTAAAAAAGAGAAATTAGTGTTCAGATACTGAAAAAGCAACAGACCTGACAACTATCAGCTCTTGTTCTCTGAAGATTTCCTGCACAAAGCATGCTTTCATCCAGTCTGTTATTATATGTGCTTGGCGCATTGCACCGCGTCTGGGAAATCAGCTTTACTCTGGCATCTAACAGCTGATGAGAGCTTTCACCTGCAGGATAAATGCGAGGAAAAAGAAGAAACTTACTTCCTATCTACCTTCTGCTAAATCTTTTCAATATATAGTATCATAGATTTTATTTTTCCCCAGGGCTAAAAATATGATTTCCTATTCGAAGGTAGAAATTACGGGCTGAATTCAGTTAAAATGTGTCATTCCTCATACAGTAGGGTTTGGAAATGAATAGGCAAGACAAATGGTACAATGCTATGCTGGTCTCCATCGGCAGGACAAGCATGTGCGCTATTTCAAATGTACCGTAAGGCACATTGCGGCAGTATGGAGGCTTGTAGCACTGACAATGCCGATTGGCCTGCACCCGCAGGAGAGTATGTTCTCTGCAGGCCAACAGAGGGATGGGGGAAGGGCAGAACGGTGGTGGGGACGGGGGTTAAGGGGGCGCGGAGGGGGTGGAACAGTGCTGGGAGTGGGGCATAAATGGTGGCAGAAGTCTCCGCTGTATCCTATCACCAGTGGTGTCATTCAAATGATTTAGGAACAGGAACTCACTTTTGATTGGCACTTGTCGGGAACCCCGAACCAGCCACGGAGCCCGTTAGGATCCGGAACGCCCGTTCTGGTCCGTTCCCCCTGAATGACATCACTGCCTATCACCCTTTCCAGGTCTGATTTCCTGTCATGGGGATGCTCAAATTTGTGTCAACTATTTTGCTTGCACAAGCCTTAATAGCCCCATTGCAGGTTCTAGAGGTTACCTAGGGCAAGGGGTTTGTCCTTGTGGCTGCAGTAGCTGTTTCTGTGCTGCTGCATCCCTCTGAGGGGCAGGGGGGATAGGATGGGGCTGAAAGTCTACCCAGGTTTAAATGTCATGACCCAACCCTATCCAGCCCTTATGATGGCAGATCTCACAATCCATCAGCATAAGGCCAGGGTTGACAGCACATGCCTAAACTTAACAACCTTCCTGTGAGATGAAGGAGCTGCTCAGAATTCCCGGGAGAAGGACAGAATACAAACAAACAAACAAACAAATATCAAAGCAGGCCATTGTGACATTGGAACAGATTAACCACTCACAGCAAAAACTACTTTCGTAGACTGTGAATGTTCTAGGTGACAATGTCACAGAAGAATAATGTTGTATTAAATCATATCATCAGCACATAATCTACCAAATTTGCATAGCAGGTGCTTGTTACTTTCAGTATGAATTATATCAAAAGATGTATACACTTCATACTGGATTATATTACTCATAAAACATCAGGGCACTTTTGGGAACATGGCTGACACATTGTCCACCTGCAATTTTACTGAAACTCATTAAGTGAAAAGTGAGAAAATGCATTTTTCAGAAAGCTCTCATTATCTTATTTTTAAGCCCAAGAATTATGCCTCCCTTCCAAAGAACTCGCAGCATGTCACAGAGGCTTAGCTGAACTTGAATAGATTTGGCAGTTCCGTTTCAATCTGCATCCAGAAATCCAGATGCTGCTTATCAAAAACTTATCCAAACCAATAGGCTGGAAAATACTGTCACACTTCCTGGATTCATTTCCTAGCTATGGCTCTGAATTTGTAAATGGAGCATATAGACTCATTCACTCTTTTTCTTCTTCTTCTTTTAATAGAGTTAAGGCGATGAGTGACATGTGACAGAAACTGGGACAAGGAATTTGAGAAAGGGTTGGCCTAAATAGTGTTTCCTATTTTACTCCAAACAGATTTGCACATTCTGAATTTTCAGCAAAGTTCTTCAAAAATATTTCTTTATAAAAACCGTGGCTTTGATTTTTTTTAGAAAAATTCATAACCTGCCATGTAACTCCACTGATTGACTTGTTCTACTGGGATGATGATGAAAGCTGCTGCTTTCATCTGAACAAGTTCCCTGGTAGTCCCTTCTCACCCAAGCATCAAGCTGCGAAATTAGTTGTGTTATTTACAGCCAGGAATTCAGAGAAATAGCCATGCCCTGGTATCAGTTTCAGTTATCCACTGATACCATAGCTACTGGGACACCTAATAAAAAGATAGGGGAACATTAAGCAAATCTCTTTTTAAAAGTTTGTTGCAGCAAAACCACTGATGCTCCCCTATCTTAAAAAAGTCAGCCTCGGTATCCACGTCTGGAACAGTACCCCAGCGGATACCGGGGCATGCCTGTAATTTGATTTAAATAAGTAAAAACTTGAAATGATGTCTTTATCTCCCTAGAAAATGGGACTCCCTGAGGTATGCAACCCTTTGCTGGATAGGAGCTACCCCTGCACAATATCTTAGGACATCACTCTCAAACTTCTCTCATTTGGTGAAGGTACATATACAGATACATCCAATTTCATAAGTCCAACTTTGTTATCTGCTTAACAAATGTAAGTAATTGGACTGATCCAAGGTTCACTGTAAACTCGCTAAAGTTGTACAGACAGGCCCTCTTTATCTGCAGATTTGGAACTAAACCTGTAGATTTTACTCAGCATGGATTTGCCCTTTTAAAGGCCCCCAGAAAGCCGTCTGAGAATCAGGGAGACCGCACACGACCTTCCCGAGCCTCTGAAAGCCTCCCAAATGCAAGAGAAGGACCCCACCAACTGATTCAATTATTCCTGGGTTTCTGTATCCACGGGGGTCCAGGAACGGACCCCACACCGATACTGAGGTCTAAGTTTAATGACACTTCCAGTTCCCAATGGAGCATGGGCACATGTGGAGTTTATAACATTCTTTCCTGGCGTATTCTGCTTCACATCAGGCTGCATTCAATTGGGTATCGAAAGTGTAGCTATGACTTAAATAAGTCTGTGACCCTTTCTGCAAAACAGCTATGGGAATTAGTGGGCAGAGGAGGAGGGGTGCAATCCTCAGGGTGCAATCCTAACCTGGAGTTAGGCTGGCCCAGTTAGGCCAGTAAAGTTTGGCCAGCACAAAGGCCACCATAAAGTGCGTTTGGACCACTCTTGGAGTCAGGCAGGATGGCACGTGTCTGTATGCTGGCTTGTCTGACTCCGAGAGTATGGTATCCCTTGTGCTGACCAAACTTTGCTGGTCTAACTGGGCCAGCCTAACTTCAGGTTAGGATTGCCCCTTCAGTCTAGTAGTCAATCAACATTGTCCACAGTTATTTCTGCTGCCAATTTCTTCAGCGTCCAACTGCCAATTATTGTGTAGATGTTGGCAATCTTAACGTTGAGAATTTAAATTTTTTTAAAGTTATCTCTTTTATGACAATTTTTGATGTGAGAAATACACTCTCAAGTAATTTTGCACCTCAGCATATATTTACTCCTCCAAAGAGTAGTACTGAAGACTAGGGTCACTTTTGGCTACATTTATTGCTCTCATCTCATCACCCTAACGACTCGAGCACATTTTCAAACAAACCACCTGAAACAAGCTTAAAACGTCTCCTTTTGATGAGGTCCTCATGTAAGAAGGGAACATCTTGATTGGCTCTGTTTCTTCACTTGCTCAACACTTGTTGAACAAGTGGGCCTCTGCCAAACATAGAATGAGAGACTTCTTCTTGAGTATGGGATAATAATCTAGCTAGGAAGTGGTACAGATGGACATCATATCCACAGCCGAAGAAGGTGCTCAGCAAAGGGTAAGTGGGTGTGCAGGAGGAAGGAATATAAAAGTTAATATAGGCTCTTCCTATATTGTAGTGACACTTCACTACCATCTGTTGTACTGTCCACCACTGTCTAACATCTGTTGTACCGTCCACCAAAGCTTACCTGTTTTAGTAGCTCCCCAACCTGATATGTAGCACTCAGTGTCATCAGGAAATGCAGAATCAGGCAAACACACTGGTTTGACATACTTTGTTTGTACTGCACAGTGGCCATGAGTTGGCTTCAGCTTCAGCAAAGCTGTGTTATGTGTCAAATGGAAGACAACATTACTGGACATGTTTGATTGCATGTTCATTCTGACTTCTGTCAAGAAAGCAACAACTTAACAAGCATTATCACGATTTGAATACTTCTTGTGGGGTGCATTCTCTTCTTTCATAGGTTTTAGTTTTTACATCTATATTACTTCTTCTAGAGTTGCCTAGAATCAAGTAGACATGATTCTACACCTTCATTTTTACTACTACTGTTTACTACTCCTTCATTTGTTTTTTAAAAAGTGAAAAGCAGTTGTAGTAGATTGAAACTTGAAGTGGGGCAAGAAGAGGAGGCATGTCTTCTCAGCTCATCATGATGTCTCCATGCTAAAAAAATAGCCCCAGTTCCTTTTATCTCTATGGAAGAAGCAAGCTGGAGGGAAGAATATTATCATCATCAACTTACAAATAGCAGGAAATGAAAAGAGTTAAGGAAGAACTGTGGAAGTGTTAGTTACATTTCATTCTACCTTCATGTTGTATGTGAGAGCTATTAATAATCAGACTTATTTCTATATGGAAGGCTTTTTGAAGTGTCAAAGTGCTCAGCTACGAAGTACTGTGATGGTGTCACAATAAATAAAAATAGGTTAATCTCATGAAAACCAAGCTAGCCAACCCATCAGATCCATTCAATTTTACCACAGGGGGAATACCCAATCAAGCTTCAGCATTATTGAGAATGAAATTCTATCCCATACACACTCACCTAAAAGTAAGTCCCACTGAACTCAAGAGGACTTACTTCTGAGTAAATATGCACAGGCTTGGATTGCACCTTTAATGACCTCATGGTGTGCCTATGCACCATTGGGAACTGCAGGGGCAACAAAAACTTCCCCCAGTCAATTGATCTGAAATTTTCACTATTGCCAGCAGAGATATGAAACTTGCTCCCTGAACTTTGCAGATTTTATTGTATGCACCGGAGAGCAAAGGTCATTATTTTCAGAACACTGCACTATTGTAATTGTGTGCATCCATTCTCCCCACCACCACTGTAATTAAAGATGAAACTTTGGCATATGTTTTATGATAAGGGACTAGACTTTATAATCCTTCGATTGAAGCCCTTCAGTAACTATGTTACTGTAGCCCTTTGTCTGGATCTGACACTTCCACTGGTGGAAACTGACAGATAAATTGAGCTGCCCTAGTCAGAATATTTCATCTTTATAAGTATTTAGCCTGCATCAATGTTTTTGAGCAAATGCCCAGTGTTTCTGTCTATCTGCACTGGTCAAAGAGAGCTATTGGAATGAACGTGTGGCAGCACCACATGCTGGGAAAGAGGGAACTTGCCAATATCATTGTATGGAATGTCCTCTCTTTCTTCATAGTGTCCATGTTTAATGACCTTTTCTACATCAAACTTCTGTTCATGATACTCTTTCCTGTTGAGGTCCTGTTCTCCAAGAGACACCTCGAGGGTATGTGCTTCAGTCCTATTGAGAAAAAAAGATCATCAGTCAAAATTAGAGACTGCGAGAAACCTCAATGATAATTTAACCCAAAATAATTTAACCCAAATTTCTACTGAAATTTGGCATCGTAGAAATTTTTTCTATCAGATTAAATGATATAAAAGAAAGATACAGCCTATCACCTTCAGACATTAAATGCCACCAGCAGACATCACTGAAAGATAAAGAAGCATACTTTTACATATTTCCAAACAACAGATTAGTAGACCATAAAGGATCATATTGAATATTCATTTCCCTGTTACTAATGTTACTGTTGGGGGAAGTCTCTCATCAAGCATAGCCTCAAAACTGTTATGGTGCGACATGGCCTTGTGCAGAGGCCGCTGGGAGCAGGCAGAATATGGAATTGATGCTTCCTTTGGCTTTATTGCCAGTTCAGGAGAACAAAGGCGACATACACACCAGAAACTAGAATGGCACCCCAGCCCTGCTGGGTTCCCTCACCTTCTCCAAAGTCTCCACTCTGGCTTGTCATTGAGGCTGCTGTCTGCATGGAAGCTTTGTGTTCTTGCCAGAGCAAGGGTCTGTATGGATAGCAAAGGGCCCCCCCACACACACACACACAGGAACAGGAAGGAATCCTCCACAGCTCAATCTACTCCTTTCGGTGGCTCAACTCCTAGTCATGAACATGATAATCATGGCCCATCCCACTCCCTTTCAAAGGCTAGCCTAGGGAGGAGTCCCTGCAGGGCTTCCCCTCTGTCTTGCCTGAGGAGAAAGCTCTCTGGTTAGCTCTCCCAAGAGGGTGTCTGGCCTTGCTGTGTCCTTTCTGGCTGTCCTCAGCCTGGCCAGAACTTTCCTTCCTTTGTATTCCTGCCCCTTGTGCCACCTTCTCATCTTCCTCCCTGCCTCGCCTTTTCGTCTGATTTCTCTTCTCTCATTTTGTCTGATTTCTCCCTGTCTCTCATTTTGTCTCTCTTTCCTCTCCTCTCCTCTCCTCCTCTGTCTCTCGATATGACTCTCCCATTCTCCTCCTCCTCCTCTTGGTGCCACCTACACATCCTCCCACTCTTTCCCTTTACAGGCTGATACTAATACCTCAGCCCCTCATCAGCAAGAGTGCTGACAGCTGATGTCCTCTGCACTGCCTATCTGGCCAGCTGATGACGTCACAGTCAACTTCGTTGTATTCTGCTCCAGTCACATCTTGTGCATCTAGAGCATGGGATGGGGCTCCCACCAGGACAGGAGGACTGAGACTCAACTCTGTGTATAATAGCAAGGTGAATAGAATGCTGTCATCTATTGTTTACATATGCACATTGTTTACATATTATAGGACAACATCTGTTTAAGCACTTCTTATTTAGTTGCTGCATTGATCCTGCATATTTCCATGCCAACAGGATCACATCCACAAGCTTTAAATCAGTACTTTTGGCTCTTGGATGCCTTGATTAGCGAATCCAATCAAGCTCATTTTCTCACACTCTTAATACCAAAATGACCATGTGAAGTATCTGCCATTGGGAGGCTTTCTCCCAATGATGGCTGCCTTACAACACCCACAAAAGATACATAGATTGTCATATGAAAAAACTGACCATCTCATGCACAGGCACATTAAGGCACTGAAACAGGCACTGAATTCTCATAGCACCTACAAAGTGAAACAAGTTAACCAATCACTTCAGATCTTTGAGGTCTGTCCAACATGGGAATGCTTACAAGATACAATGTGCGGCAGTAAGAACCCAACATGGTTCAATCAATACTCCTCCACAGTAGTGTCCTTTTGGCAAAAAGATGCCCATTGAAAATTTCCTTTGGAGGGAAGCTTGCCATGGATGCTTCCCAGAAGTTGTCTTGGCACCACCGTAGATCCTCTTGAATGGTCTCGCTATCTCTGGTTGTCCACAGATACTGGGTGTGTTCTCCCCTGCAGAAGGTCCAGTGAAGAATTCTGTAGTACCTGACGTCTCTGCAGCAATATAAAGCAGACAACCGGCATTTGGAGATGTTATTAGGAGAAGTTCTTCTTTGTAGTACCTTTTGCAAAAACTCTCACCCCATCCACCATCATTCAAACTAACATCATAAGTAATTCCTTCATGACTGTCATGAAGGACAGGACGCACACAGGCAAGCACATTAGGACTTGCGAAAAGCCACACAGGACTTGCAAAGTGGGTTTTGATGTTTGGCAGAGCATAACCATAGCATAATCCTAACTGGACATTTGGAAAGATGAGTGTTGATTGTTGGTGTGGTATTATGAGCTATTATTTCACAGAAATTGGGTCTTAAATTCTTTTCCCATGGGTTTTTGGAGCCGCACTGATAACTCAAGTATTAATGTTGAAACAACAGCGGCATCCAAATGAGACACAATAGTGGAGCTGTACACAATATGTTGGTATCCTAGTGATTTATCAGGACCTTCCTACTTTTCAACTTAGAAAAGGCCAATCACAGAAAAATTTACAGTATCAAAGCTCTTTTCCTCTCTGTGTGCATCAGTGTAGTTCCTAAAAGACTATTACTCTTTCATTCTCAGAATGGTTTATTTTCTGCTGCACTGTTTCATATTTTATTCCCTCGGAGTCCCCAGACAATAGATATCCCAGAACCTATTGTTTGTTCAGAAGACTTCTCAGTGCTCTACAAATCCTACAAATCTACAGATCCTATATCACCAAAGTCTCTGGCAAGGTTTCAAGAACACAATTTTAAAAAATCATGCTGTAGTCATTATACTGTAATGTTGTGACCTATATTTAGAGGTAAGGGAATGGCAGGAAATTCACCATGGCTGCCAATCTGAATTACTGCTACATTTCAAATTTAATTAACATGGTCCCTCTTATTTTCCACTCTACCTGTTGCTGAGCATGGGGAAACATCACAGAAGTCCCATTTCAACTTGTTATCCACATTGACAAAGCACCAGGGCTTTTCATCGCCATCTGGATTCCTGAAGGAAAGAGGTTTCAATATTCTCTAGTCAAAAGAGCACAATGTTTCAAGAGAAGATGTTACTAATTGAAGAACTGAAAGATAGCAAAACTGAAAAATGTTAACCCTAAAATACGAAACACCTGAAGATCTTCACGAAGCAATAATTGTGCCTAAGGGGATGTTGAGCCTTCCTTTAATGGTTTCATGTAAGGCCATATTGTAATGAAGTTCTTATGTCATTGGCATATGCAATACCATCAAGTTCTGTCAGGCATATGTGTCCAAGAGCACAAGCATTTGTAGTAATGACACACTGTTCAGGGTTCACAGTGCTTATATACTACTAGTAGTAAGTGTTTATAACCAATGAGACAACAATTACAATCATACCTGAATTGTATTAATTTCTGTGGTGCAACTGTTCTGGATACATTACAAATGCAGACTTAAAAGTGCCTTTTTATGCCAGCATTCACTCCTAGTAGGAACTGCTTAGATAAATACGAATCAAAGTAATTAGCAACTGTGGTAATGAATGACTGCCCTTGATGGTATGAAATAACTCAGCACTACTATCTCGGGAACTCAAGGAACTCAAGAGAAGTTCATTCATACTTGTGGAATTCTGATACTGTTGTTTTACTTTACAGTAATTTCACAGTAGTCACCTCTACAGGTGGTAGCAGAAAATATTTTAATGTGATCTGCATTTTGTTGTCATGTGTTACCACAGATACAATTCTTTTGGGAGGGAGTTCTGTAAGAATGAATGGCAACTGGAATGGCAACTCTTCCTGTAAGAACATTAGGTTACCTGCAGAAATTATGATCACCGAGGCCATAAAAGTCAGCATTTTCCATAAAAGCATTGTGATTACTCTCCAAGGGTAGATGAGAATTCCAGTGAAGGCAAGTCTTCTGTAATACTGTCCAACTGACATTTCCTCTGTATGTGAAACCATTTTCTTTGAAACAGTCTTCAGGCCCTACAACAGAGTTGACATGTTACGGAAAAAATATTGTCTGTATACACACAAATAATATATAATAACAGGAGACATTTTCCTCACCTATTTCACAAAATTTCCCTCGGAATCGTTCAGGACATTTGCAGGTGAACTTGGATCTTCTTCTATTTCTCTGACAGGTGCCTCCATTTTTACAAGGGTTTGGCCGGCAAGCTGAGTTTGCTGTGAATAAAACAAAACAAGGCTGTTATGCAAGAAATTAATCTTAGATTAATAGACCAGGGGAGTCAAGCATAAGGCCTGTGGGCCAAGTGCATCACCCAGAAGCAATTTATCCAGCACCTGTTATAATTGGGCTCTCTTCGCATGATAATTGGGCTCTCTCATATCTTGAAATTGTGAATAAGATGTGCACATTTTCTCCTCTGTCATTTGCGGCTAATGTCATTTGCAGTTTCTATGTGAGAACACTTATTTCTGGCCATCATCTGATTAATGATGTCATTTTCTGCTTAATGATGTCACTTCCAGCCCTCAAGCAGATGCTATGAATGCGATTCGGCCCACTATATGACATGAGTTTGAACCCATGTTAGCCCATTTAGGAGCACTTTTTAAGGAAAAAATAACACAAAGACCGAGTAGGGGACAGTTCAGATGTGGGAAATCCTGTTCAACCCCGCAGCGTGGTGACTTTGAACATGTCACAGGGTTGGATCCAAAGTGCCTTGCACAAGCAGAAAGGCAGTTCTGCTCATGGAACGCAGCCTTCTGATTTCTGCCAATTTCACACTTCTATTTCTGTCCCCTGTGGCCGCTTGCAAGGATTTTTGAATAATGAAATGAGGACATAACTCCAAGCAAGACATCCAGAACACTGTGAAATAAGGGCAGGATGCAAATGTTATAAATGAGCATCTTTGTCTGAATGCAAGGTGCATTTGTAATAGCCAGCCACTATCAAAATGTGGAGACTGAAGGTTATGCTTTGCTCTTAGATGATGTATGTAGAACATCAGGAAAAGAAGCAATAATTCCAGAGATTGGTAGTGATTGTCTGACAGTACCAGGCACTTTCAAGCTGGATACTCACCTTGATTACAAAGTGGTGGTCTGTAGGGATGTCTGCAACTGCATCGATAATAAGGAGGTATTAAAGTTATAAGGCAGTCTCCTCTATTGCAGTCGATTCCTTCACACGAGTTTTTCACTATAGCATATGGCAAAAGAAGATTGGAAAAGAAAGTTCAGGTTATTCCCTCATTGTGCATCCATTTATTTATTGCTATATTCTGCCTTGTTGAATACTGGATCAGATAATGCTGTTCATGGATAGATAGCAATTTACGCACTCACATTTCTAAAGTTGCTTCATTGAGTTGCTTCAAGTTTTGTCCTTCCAAAAGTTTTATTTTTGAATATTCCATTTGGTAATCTCTATGCATATATTGGTTGGTTCTTCAGAATGAGATACACTCTAAATGTTAGCTCAAACCTTCGAAGGCCATCTGAAATGGTCTTAGGATGCAATCCTATACACATTTATGAGGGAGTAAGTCCCACTGAACTCAGTAGGATTTACTGGTACTCTGAGCAGACAGATATGAGTCTGCTTTGTTAGTATCCCGCCTTCACATTGCTGCTATGGTTTGTGATGCGGTTCATCATGTGCTATTTTCATGAATTGTGTCACAATGTATAGCATCGTTCATGAGCAAGTCACCCCATGGAAGCCACTGTCACCAGTCTTCACTCCTCATTTTATTTACTATGGCAAATAAAAGCTATTAATATATTTATACCGCCATTGATAAGAGGAAAGGAACAATATTTTAGGGGAAAACCATAGGAAGTAGAGATCAATCTGAACCCCTCAATTGCAGGTGTTCAACCTTGGAACAGTGCCCAGGGCTTTCCAAGGTGGGATAAGAAGCAAGGGCAAACCAAATATACAGAAGTGGAAGGAAAGACAAATCCTACTCCTACCAATTAGTAATGAATTATAACAAGTTGTGCACTCACCTCCAGGTGCCCAGTCCTAGAATTTTGCTTGGAAGCATCTGCGACAGAATTTAGATGCTAAGAAGGTACACCCGGTTAAGGGATAAGGATGAGATAAACTGTGCTCTTCGGAAGCTTCCACCAATTAGTACAGCAGCCCTTTAACCCCTTGAAGGTCCAGAAGGATAGAAAGGGTCCTGGGCACACAAGCTAATACTTTGATATTCCTAGATATTACAATGGTCAGTGATTTCCCACTGTACCTTGTTCCTTCCTCTTCCAAACCTTACACACTTTCATCTTCCTGCTCATAATGAACTAGACCACCAAGCTTCACTGTGCTTTGGCCCTTGCACTGTACTTCCACCACCCACCCCGGTTTGGATCCCTTTCCTTTCCTTTCCACACAAACTGAGCCTTCTGTAGCCCCATGTGATATGCGATGCAAGTGATTTAAAAATATAACCAGTGACGCGCCATTGCGCGTCGCTGCATATGCCCCGTCCCCGCACACTCACAAAGACGGGGCATATGTCTTGTGTCTGCTTATGGTATTCTTGTGTCTGCTGTGTCTGCTTAGGGTACTCTTTTAGAAGGAGTGTTGGGGGGGGGAGGGAATAATGACTAGCTATGATATTCTGAACATCCCCCAAGTTGCTCAGTTAGCATATTTGAAAGATAGTAGATGATGCTTTCAAACTAGCAGCATACTTGTTAATTTAACTATTATAACAGGGATAAAGAAGGAACATCCGATGAGTTTATAGAATGATGGACCTTGTAATAAACCATTGAAATAATAACTTTTGAAATAACATTGATCTCTCTCTCTCCCTCTCTCCCTCTCTCTCTCCCTCTCTCTCTCTCTCTCTCTCTCTCTCTCTCTCTCTCATTAAATAAAAATAGTCATCAAGTGTCATTAATTATAAAGTTCAACCTAGGTTTATAGATCAGTAATAAAACAGCACTTACCCCTCTCGCACTTAGACCCTGTATACGGTTTCAGGCAGCGACATGTATATCTGTTTCCGTTTCTTTCACACACCCCATTATTCTGGCATGGCTTAGCCTGGCATGGATTTACTAGTGCAATGAAAGTAAATGTGAAGTTTATTTTGCAATTAGTCTACTGCATTTATATGGCTACCGTAGTCAATCTACTATTTGTTTGTCCTTCCCCAGTTCCAGTGATGCTTGCCCACATGGTTGTCCCACAGGTTCTCTCCAACCTAAATTTGACTTCCAAATTTCCTATACTCAAATGGCAAAATAAGCACAGATCACAGATTGATCACTGCATATGTGTACAGGTATGGATGACTAGCTCCTTCTAAATCCAGATGAAACTATACATTCTTGTATTTTACCACTGTGCCCTTCTCTGATCAAGGCAAACTGTTACTATAATTCCATTAAGGACAAAAATATATCATACAGCTTTATCCTAAATATATTAGTTCCAAGGAGATATAGAACCCTTAAAGATAAGTTGCATTCAAAGGAACAAAGATGATTATGAACCTCCAAAAACAAAGAAGCATTTATTATTAGCAGCAGCAATCCAAAATGTTCTGTGCAGTCAGAATTTGATCTGCAAAGTTCAGACTCTTAGAGGAATGCAAGAATTTCTTCAACCTGATATTTGGAGAAATTTGTTCGTTTGGACATTTGTACATTTGTTGGTTAATGCTATATAGTAGTCACAAAACGATGGCAAATAGTATAGGCAAATTGTTACATCTGGAGCCCCAATAATTTTCCATTTCCAATCAAAAAGTATGAGGCAATGAAATACCATCAAAGCTAAAGTACTCATGAAACCAGTAAGGATATGCAACAGAGTAGTCATCAAATCTGGCATTCGTCTGTTTTGGTTGTGTATATTCATCATAATATTCATCATAATATTCATCATCTGTAAAGAAGAGGGGATGTAGACATAGTGTTACATTGATGATAAAACCATATTTTAAAAAACCTATAGTACAGGAAATACTTATAGATCCAGAATAGATAACTTCAATAGCTAAATGCATAGAAATATTAGAAAATAAATGGACATATTTATATAAGAACAGTTAGGAAATTTGCATTGCTTGGAGGTGGATCACTAAAATTCTTATGACTGATTTATAGCATTTCTTTGTCATTCTTTCTGAACATCATTTAACCTTCCCAATAGTGTTCTTCTGATATAACTATGACTGAGTGATAATGGCTTGGCCTGGCCTAAATTACCCTATGAGTTTCATGGCTAAGCAAGGATTGAAATTTTAATCTCCCACATCTAAATCTAACGCTCCAGGTCCTTGACCATTCAGGGGCTCCTCCAATGCATCTAATTGCATGCAACAGAAAATGAAACGCCAGACTAGCAGCCCCATTGGCTGTCATGGTAAGGTCACTACAGGGTGACTTAACCGTGTCTGTTTCCAATGATCCATAATTTAAAGAATAGTTTCTACTTTAAACTAAGTGATAAGAATTCACCTATCTGGTGAGTTTTTGAGTAATTAGATCTCACTCGAATGTAAAAATAGCAGCTCTCACTAAAAAAGGCACTGTTCAAATGAAATATTCACCATGCAGAAGTGATATGACAACTTTATCACATTAGTGACATGAGAATTGGGTTTTTGACTTAAATGCATGCAAATACACATATCCTTATTAGGAGTGGGGACATAATACATTTAACTACAGAGCTGCCAAAGCTACATTCACACATTAAAAAATATCTATTATTTGTATTAAAAGTGACATTTAAATAAATCTAACATTTTGAAACATCCAGTTGAAAATTAATATAATTCCAAGGGTGCAACTTGGGTTAGGACAATGCAGTTCTGAGTTGAGGGAACAAACATTCCCTTACATTGAAGAGGCCTCTGTGACTACCAGTCCAATACAGAATGCAGCACATCACATGCCCCATTGTCACAGCTATGTGATGGTTAGGAATTGCAATTGGTTAGGATTGCACCCTAAATTGATATATGCATCTAAATTTTAGCCTGCCCTACATATGCCTGAAGGACAGATTTTCATCTTACGATGCGGTCCATAATCCAATACAGTCAATGGCAAAGCATTGATTGTAGTGGTTCAAGACTACATTTCAACGCTTGAGCCAAATTACTAAAAGTTCACAGCATTATTCAGAGGACACTTACTTTAAAGAAACCTTATTACCGTCAACCTCATCATTCCAGTCTACTTGCATGCTATTGTGAGGTGATTGTGACTTTGCTTATGGTCTTCGGGCAAGAGAAAATGCCTTATTAGCAGTCTACAGACTGATGCAGGGCCCCGATCCCATTCAGGGCACTGCTGAAATCCTACCCCTGGAATAATCCTAGTACTGGATAAAGTACAGGTAATTATTCTAGTCTTAGTCACCATAGAAGAGAAGGGACATATTCACGAACAAAGGGAACAAGTGGGAGATTCTCCTTCACTTTGATCATGGCGCCACATTTCCAATGCACAGACACCGATCTTTGTTCCTAGCCATGGCTCTCAGGATACCCATTGACAAATAGCATTCAGAACAGCAAAGTGAAGATGGGGTGGCAGTTCTTTCCATAGACTTTTCACAGAAGTAGTTGATTAAGACGGGTCATCCGCTCTTTCCGGCAGGTGTCACTGCAGTTTGTTGGAACCACTGGTGAGTTTCAAAGAGCAGGTATGGTAATGAGAAGAGCGAAAATGCATACAGGGACACTTTTAAAAGCTCTCCCCTAGGGTTGGGCCGGTGGCCTGGTGGATAACGCTTCGCCTTGAACTGATTATCAATGGCATTATCTTAGTTTTCTCGACTCATTCATTCTGTTGCAGCCTTTATCTTTATTCTTCCTTTGCTTCTGATGAAAAAAAATACTTTTTTGTACAATGGATGCTTTATATTTCATATTAAAATAGAACCTTCTTTTTTTGCTATGCGCCAACCTGGTTTCTTGACGGGGAAAAAAAAGTTTCACCTCATTTATCGTTATGTCAAGTCAAGACATCTTTTCTTCGCTCATTATTTCACAAGAGTCGAGTCTTTGCAATATGAAAATGCTGCAGGAGTGCACGCCGGGCGGAGGAATAAGGATCTTGTTCCATGATAAGGCCATTGTCTTCTCTGAGCAAATAAAGTTTAATGCGATACAATAGACAAGAAAAAAACAAAGGAACGTTGCCTGGGGTTCAGACGTCAAGCTGACATTGCCCAGGAAGATTTTGCAGAAGTTAAATTTTCTTCTGTTTATTTATTAAATTTCATCTAAGTAAAGGTATCTTTGGCTCCGCATGTGCTTTTAAGGTCTGGATGTCATCCAGATACTCTTCTTGACAAATGAAACAAAGAGGGCTTCTTCCTTTTGTGAACAATAGATCCATTTCTGGCTGCTTTGAGAACATCTTTGAGTTTATCGTTTCTTCCCCTTGAGGACTTCTCCTTGATTTGTTTTGTGTAACTTACCTTTATTAGTTCCTATTGAAATTTCAGGTGTCATCAAGTGAACGAACCATATGATAGCTTCAGCCATTCAGAACTTGAATTGCTGTATGCCTTGGACTGTTGGTGGTCTGTCTTTGTTTGCTTTGTTTGAGTCATTCTTTGTTTGGTTTATTTGGTCAATTTGGTCACAGTAATAGGTGATGAGAGTTCTATACACAAAGCTTGCGGATAAAAAAAACCTATCGGAAATAAAGGTCTGATTTCAGATCATTTTAAGCCAGCTAATTTTGATAGGAACAAACCACGGTGACCGCTTGATGAACCTCTCCATTTACAATTACACATGTAGATGTTTCATACTAAACTTTTGTATTTCAGTAATAAGAAGGGTGTGAAGATCTGGCAGTGAGTAGAGATCATGAACATAGGGTAGAAATGAAAAGAATGTATCCTTAATGGGATATATGCCAACTGCATATATGAGTGAAGAGTCTGAAGCCTGATGTAATATTGGTAGCCCCTGGTTTTCAAATCCAGACTTTTGTCCTTACCAAAAGGAAACATCATTTTGATTATGTATCATCTTGAATATTTTATTCAAGAATTCTAATAGCATTCGAACCAAATCTCTTTATTTTAGAGTACATTTGGTGAACCAAGCACAACTGGGGAAAAGGCACCATCCATAAGAGCTGCAAGTCTTGTTGGGTATCACAGCCTCATGCTTTCAAAGCATGTGCATTACATGCTGTCTTTTACAGTGTGTCTGTTTTTGTATAGGCGTGCCCTGGGATCTGCTGGGGATAGGTTCTTGGAGGATAAGAGGGAAACCTATGTTAAGTATAGGGTTCCTCCCTGCCATTATCTTCCTTTGTTCTTGTTTTTACAGGTCACTAAATGGGAATTGCAATAACTAGGCAAGCAGAAGGCATGATAGAGGAAGAGTCAGCCAAAATGTTAACATGAAGCTGCTTCTTGTTTATGTTCTGTTAGTCTCTCCTTCTATTCTGCCTTCTGCTGGACTGGTCATTGTGTTGTCATTTAGCGACCTGTAAAAAGCAAGAAGGTTTTTTAGTGACCCAAAGTAAGGAAGGAAAGGGCAACAAAAATCCATGGATAACTGACACTGCAGATATGGGATCTGCAGCTATGGAGGCCTGCCTGTGCTGTTTCTACATGTGACTATGAACGTGGGTTCTAAAGAACAGAAGAAGATGAAAAAGCTCATGGGGAAAGTAGAAAAACAGGTGACACCTAAAAGAGTTGCTTGTAGTTTGCAACTAAAGCTTGAGGTGCTAAACATGATGCTAGAATGTCTGAAACATTTTCCTCATCCATTTTAACACTTTATTGCTGCTGTATAATGTTATTAAATGCTATTTATTCTATTTTACTGTGTCATGCAACTTTTGCATGTGGAACAGGACAGACCTAGGCAACGTGCAATGTAGTTCTAGTTCTTTCTTGCATGAACCCTGCATTAATGGCAGCCTCCACTGAGGGGCAGCTACTGGGCCAACCTTAGCACGACTCAGCCAAATTGGGCCCCACCATTGCCCAGTTTGACTGGATAGTGGAGTGCTACATTGGCCCTCCTTCTAAACCATGGGTACATGTGGCCTGAAATTGGCTTCCTGGAAGCAGTTGGGGTGAACATCTTCAGGTCAGAGCTTTGCGCTTGGCATCACCAGTACTGGTGAGTGGGAACCTGTGGGGAGGGTTGGCCCCCCCCACAAAAATACTCCAAATTGGAATTCGCTGCTCCTGGGCCCAGCCCTGGGTAGCCATCTAAGTGGAAGAAGTCTTTTTATTCCCCTTGGAGCAAGGCATCTTTGGAAACCTTTCCCCCCCCCAAAAAACGATATTGTATCAAAATGTTTTCTCCCTGTCCCCAAAAGGAGATTATTTCTTAAAACTTTCTGTTCTTCCCTCCCAAAAATGAAGGAAACTGTCAAAAATGCCGGAAAAAGAAATTTCAGATAGGCATTAATATGAACACGACCCCCATGATCAATTGGGAAGTGACAGTACCTTTGAGCGAGAATTTCATTTCAGAAGTTAACAGAGGTTACAACTTATGTTCCTTATAAGAGTAAAGAGTCTAGACTTGCAGAGCTGACTACTTCAAAGGTGCAGGGAGGCCATTAAGATAAGAGAAGGGTAAATGTTCTGGCAAGTGACGTTTATTTGCATTTGACAAATGCTTCTAAAAAGTCTTCCAACAAATGGTACAGCCTGACAAAAAGAACAGATAATTGATTTTATACCCACACCTCGTCAGGTCTGTCATGGCATAGAATACATTTATACTGTGTTTATGAGGTTTGCATCAACAGACGATACTAATTACATCCAGAATGGATAAAGGGTTGCATAATTATAAGGCATTCTGGGAAATAAGATGCGCAGACTTACCACTGTTAATATTATCATATCACCGCAGTTTAGATAATTAAAACAATGGACTTTTTAACCTGCCGCTTTGGATTGTTTCAACTGATTGCTCTTGTATTTTTTTATGCTTTGTAACTTACTGTAGATGCATTGATAAAATGGAAAGGTAGTTTATAGATTTTTTAGAAACCGCTTTGTGAACTTTTTTTTTGATTGAAAAGTGGTATAAAAATAATGTTAATAATATTTTTAAATGATAGAAATACTTCCACGTGGATAGTATTGAATACAAAATATTAGCAGTAGAAGTAAGTATTACTGGACTGTTGTCTATAGTTGTACATTGTACTGTATTTGTAACAGCCGAATCCTAACCTGGGATGGAACAGGAAGGCCGGCTCGCCTACACCATATCCAGCCCTGGTTTGGAGGCGGCTGTGACACCATTCAGAGTAAGGGGACATATTTTCCCTTACCCCGAGTAATGCTCCAGCCCCCCCAATAGGGCTACGCAAAATTGCTAGTGCATATTCATGTGGCTTTGTAAGGTGGACTAAGCTGGGGATGGGATTAGGTCATTGCATACCTGCCAGCGGCCAGTCCCATCCTCCTGCATGAGCCCACCCTCCCCCACCTCCCCCCTGCCCCGATCTGGCCTTACCTGGTCCAGGAATAGGGCCAAACTGGGCAGGGAGGGTGTGTAATAGGGGGTGGAGAGGCTGCAGAAGGGGTAGATCCAGCAGCAATGCCACACACAGGATTCTATTCTGCAGCCCCCCCTCCCCTTTCTCTCCTTGGATTTGTACTAGTGAAATAGCTAATGCAGGTCCCATTGTAGAGCAAGAAGCTTACAGAGGCATAAGGAGATTTAAGTCCTCTTTCACCGCTGAAGCCTCACAATCCATCCCCTCCCCCAGCTGGATACAGTGAGCCAGTTTTTGGCACAGCTGCACAAGAGGGGGGTAGAAGTGGGCTCTCAGACAAGCATTTGCCAAGAATCCATTTTGGTATACCCTTTACTTGGAGTATCTTTTAGGGCGCAATCCTAAACTGAGTTAGGCCAGCATAAACTAAGCCAGCAAAGTTTGGCCAGCAGAAGGAACACCGCAAAGTATGTTTGGACCACTCTCGGGGTCAGAGAGGCCAGCATGCAGAGGTGAGCCATCCTCCCTGACTCTGAGAGTAGTCCAAACACGCTTTATGGTGGTCCTTGTGCTGGCTGGCTTAGTCTATGCCGTCCCAACTCCAGTTTAGGACTGCGCTCTCATAAACAGGACATTTGTTTGCTTTAGAACAAGTCTGGCCTGTGGGCTGGATACGGTGTATGGGGAAAGCTGTTCCTAACGTGAGCAGGGCTGTGAGCATTCCATCACGCTGCCGCTACTAATGCCGCTCACGTGGCCAAGAATGACACCCTGTGCAGTCACATGTTCCGGAAATCCTGGTGCTGGGGTGAGTGACAATAGACATCTCTCTGGGCAGCATGAGAAGCATTAGAAGCAGCAGCGTGACGGAACAGAACTAATCAGAACAGGGATGGCTTTCCCTGTACACAGTGATCTGTGGTTTGGAGACTACCACTTTAGAAGATTAACAGATGTGGGGAAAAATAGCTCCTTGATTCATCTTTAAGGACTGGCCAATGTGTTTCTTTTGTATTAAAAATATTAATTATTTTGCTGTCCAACAAGAAGAAAAAAAACATTAGTTTCAAGTATTTGGTGAGCGAACTGTTCTGTACTATTCTTCAGTTGCCCCATCTCTCATTTTTCAGGGACATTGACTTGTATTTTATTTTTCAGAATGATCTCAAGAGTATACCAGTGTACAGCTGCACTGCATAATAGCCTCAGCTTCTCACTTTTCCTTTTCACATTGATTCTATTGCACCCTGGCAAGAAGTGAGACTCCAAAGTACCATTTGCAGTTTCATCAACATAATACTTCATAAGGAACTGAAAGGTGACATTCACCTCTGCACAGAGGCGATCATTCAGTCTGCAGGGTTAGTTACCCAAGCAAGTGAGGACATTAGCATACTTGCTTAGTTTTTTAAAAATATTTTGAATTCTTTTATCAGTTACCTACCATTAAAGGTACTTGTGAATCTAAATTTCCTTATTGAAGAAACGTTTCGGTTCCACTCATTTAAATTATTCATAACAAGCCATAGGTTTAGTCAAAGTAAAAGCAGTGTTTGTTTTTTAATCTAAGCACATAATTAATGCACAAATTCTGATACACAGTCTTATTTTTACATACTATAGAATCTAAGCCTTCGCTTTTTGTAAATGCTGAAAGACCTTAACACACTTAAAGATGCAGTGATCTGACATTTGTCACTGAAATGTGACTATTACACAAAATTAAATGAGACATCCTACATGCATATTTTCAAAGAGTAACTTTCTTTTGTACAGTACAAAAAAAAGCAGGGGGAGACCCTACTCTTTACTTCATCCTTGATAGGCAGGAATTGACTATAAAAGCTTGAAATTAGCTTTGAGGTTTGGATGATCTTTTAAACTGCTTCTACTTTCATCTGCATTTCTTATGTTGCTGAAAGCAGTCAAGCAATTAACACATTTCTGATCAACATCTTCTGGCCTATTAACTTATTAGGGTTTTACTCTAGTGTGGCGGTTCTCAAACTTTTTAGTGCCATGAACCACCTTGTTCTCTGTGGTAGGTCATGCTGTGATGCTCCATAGATAGGTAGCACCATGCTGCCTTATTGGGAACTCCTGGAGGCTGCTTCTGGGTTGCGCAGTGCCTATGACCCATTCTGTTGGCTTCTGTGGGCCCCAGAATCCCCTGCAGAAGCAACTAAAAGCAACTTCCAGTTTGCAGAAATAAACCAGAGGCCATTTCTGATCACCTCTTCAGGGCATTCTGGGGCCCGCAGAGGCCAACGGAGTGGGTTGTAGGCGTAGTGCACCCGGAAGCAGCCTCTAGGACCTTCTAATAAGGCATTGCAGTGGTACAGGGAGCATTGCGTCATGGCCCAGTGCGCATGGGATCACAATCCATTGCACATGGGGTTGTGACCAACAGTTTGGGAAATGCTGGTCTAGTGGAATAAACTGCTAAATCACAGGCCACTATTATGGCTCTAGATGCTCATGCAGGTCTGCACTATCTTGATTTTTTCCAACATTCTAGACCTGCACTCTTATCACTCTCCCCAATAGCTTCAGAGACTACTGTACACTCTTGGCTTATTCTACATTTATTGCTCCTACTTCTTCCTCCTCCTCCTTCTGTTAGTTACAGTACTGTTCAAGTGCTTCTTCCATTAAGGGTACACAGTCTTGGGTTTATTTCTTGACCATGTCTGTGTTTGGTGTAGGGGTATAGTGTGGACAGTGGACTTGAACTAGAGATAGGTCTGTCTACATTCCCACTAGAAGCTAGTTGATGATCTTGGGCCACTCACTGTCTCCTCAGCCTATCTGTGGGCGCTCCACTCACAGACTGTTTATCTGAATCTCCTGGCCACTGACAACCAGATAACGCATTCCGGAGCCCCATTAATGAGCATGATTCCACCAGCTGGGAAGAGGTCTTGTAGCTGAACCTGCACGTATGAAATGGAGCCAGACCCAGGCCTAGCTATTCTTTTATTCATGACACTATCCTATCTCATAAGAGTTGTTACCTATTAACAACTACATTACATTGAGTGCATTACATTGAGTTTCTTGAAGGGGTGGGAGATATATGTATTTCAGATTCTTCTGGAATCTGAAATATTATTGCATTTTATAATAGTATTTTAAAATAGTATTTTAAAATAAAATAGTATTTTATTGCACTTGTCATTTCCCCACAAAACTCTCCCTAAGTAGATAGCAGTCCTTTTGCTTTGCTTTGGTTGATGATAGTAAAGAAATGTACTCTGAATGTGTGCAAAGCGCCTTTTCCATGGCATCCCATGGCGTTGGCACATGACCATTAGAAGGCGAGGCTGTCCCGGCTGACCACTGAATCCTCAGTTTGCGAGGCCAGTGGTAATATTACTGTTCCAAAAATGTCTTGTATGAATTATACTTATCAGTAGGGGTGGGTTTTGGGGTGATTTTTTTTTTTCAAAATGTCTTGATTAAAATAGCAAGTTGCGGTTTTGTGTGCTTTTATTCGACATTCTCTTTCTAAGTGCTCATTTCTATTAATGTTAAATGCTTTAAAAGTGTACTAGGTAGATGATATAGGTGATATAATGTCAGCAGAGGCAGCCACAGTCTTATTTCTAATTAGAAACGTAGTCTATTTTAATTTCTGGAAAATATCTTTAAAATGTAGTGTTTCCTGCAGGGCCCCCCACCCTCCCCATGGGGCCCCCACTCACCGAGATGACAGCGTGTGGTGCTGCATGCAGACTGAGGCACCTGGAATAGATAGTGGTGATATGGAGGCCCATTTTGGGCAATTTGGAGGTAGGGGCAGATGGGAGGGCCCAAGATAAAGCTGCTTTGCTCACTTCACTGACTTACAGCCCACAGAGATTCCGGCTGCTGCAGCAGGCAATATGCTAACTGTGCTGGTACGGGGCCCAATGTGACAACTTTGGTCACATTGGCTTAAGGCCAGCCCTGCCAACCACCCCCAAACTGCTCCTGCCCTACTTCAGTCCCCTCGCCAAACCACCCCTAGACTGCCCCTGACCAGCCCTGCTAGCAACGTACCTGCTTCAATTTGGGATGGGTCTCCTTTGGGTGGATGTGCGGAGCCTCTGGTCACTTGCACCAGCAGCTCTAATGCTCATGACAGCAATGTGACATTTGTGACATTGCTATGGCACTGAACGTTGGCGGATCAGGAGATCTGCCATCGTAAATGTCTGAAAGGATTGGGCCATTAATCTTTCTCTGCTTCTTGTTTCCTGCTTTCATTGTTTGAAAAGTTCCTTTCCAAGAAGTAGTCATGTTAGTTTGTTGCAGTAAAAACAAACAGAAATCTAGTGATACCATTACCTTCAAGACAAACAAGTTCATTGTAACGTGAACTTTCATGGGTTATGAAACTTCCATTGTTCATAAAAGCTCATGATTCAATAAACCTGTTAGTCTTAAAGTCATTTATGAATAACTGGAACCCATTCGTTGACTTCCTGCGTAAGAAGGGAAACATTGGTGCCACAAATTATGGAGTTGATGAACAGGCGGACGATTTAGACCTAAAACATTTTGCTGGGGATTAAAACGAATGTTAAGGAGATTAAAGAAAAAAAGGAGTATTAAAGAGAAGAATAAGAAGCTGGCTAAAAGACACAATTTTTAATTTGAGCAGTTATCAATATATTGTACAGTAGAGGATGTAAGCAATTTTGATATATCACTCCACACTTGCTTCATATATTTTGAATTTAGTTTTTATTTGTTTAGATTTTATCTGCTTTTTATATATTTGTAGTAGTGAGTTTGTTTTTGCTGTTGCAATAAAAATAAAATTTAAATAAAAATAAAAAGGAATAAATCTGTTAGTCTTTAATATGACATTGGGTTGTCTTTTGGAAAGTCCTGGGTATTATGTGCAATTGTTGGTCTCAATCTTCTTCCTTTTTTGCATTCTTACAAATTGTAAACATTAAGAACAGAAGGAAGAACCTTGCTGGATCTGGCCAAGGGTGCATCTATCCAGCTTTCTATATATCTCCCAGTGGCCCACTAGATGCCTCTGGGATAGTGTATCCATTATTTTGCATATGTCCATTATAGCTATGACATTTTTCTGGGATTATAGGTATTATTCAGAACATAATTCTGAAGATTTGTCAAGAACGATAGTGCATTCTCTGAACTGGGGCTTCAGTTAGCGGTGCCTTCACAATGTTTTCTTACGGTCTGTGCCTTTTGCTGTATATATACTGAGGGATCGTCTCACAGCCCACCACAATTGCAAACACTTCTTTTTTAAGCCTGTTTCTTGAAACATTTCTTTTTCAAGTCAAGCTCTGCATGGGAGTCTGTGAGATGTATCAGGTTTCCCTTCTTTCAAAAACCTTACTCTGAGTCTGGGCTGGCACACAGCCACTTGTACTTTCTTTTCTGAATTGACGTTTTGAGCAGAAAATGCTGGTCCTGGAGTTCCTTTTAATTCTCTCCCCCCCCCCAAATTTCTGGAAAGCTTTTATCATTAATTCCATTAATTCCATTAAGAACATAAGAACATAAGGAGAGCCCTGCTGGATCAACCCAAGGCCCATCTAGTCCAGCTTCCTGTATCTCACAGTGGCCCACCAGGTGCCCCAGGGAGGCATGAGACAACAAGATGCTTGCATCCTGTTGCCACTCCCTTGCACCTGGTACTCTGAAATAGCCTACTACTAATGTAAGGAGGTTGCACAATCCATCATGGCCTATAGCCCACGATGGAGTTTTCTTCCAGAAATCCGTCCAATCCCCTCTTAAAGGCCTCCAGACCAGATGCCATCACCACCTCCTGTGGCAAAGAGTTCCACAGATTAACTACCTGCTGGGTAAAAAAGTACTTCCTTTTATCTGTTTTAACTCTCCCAACCCTCAGCTTTAGCGGATGCCCCCTGGTTCTGGTGTTTTGAGAGAGGGAAAAGAACATCCCTCTATCGACTCTATCCCTTCCGTGCAGTGGTGGGATTCAAATAAATTAACAAATTATGACGTTGTGGCCGGAGCCACAAAAAAACCGAAGCCAGCCGAGGTAAGTGAGTAGGCGGGGCCTGGCCATTTAACAACCAGTTCTATAGAACCTGGGCGAACCCCCTGAATCCCACCACTGCTTCCGTGCATTATTTTGTATGTCTCAATCATGTCCCCTCTCAGGCGCCTTTTTTCTAGGCTGAAGAAAATTAATTCCATATCATTAATTCCATTTATCATTAATTCCAGTGTTCTGTCCAGTAGATGTACTCACTCAGCAGTGCAGTTGCTTATGTTATTTCTCTTACAAAATGTGGTATAAATAGATTAATAATCTCTTTATAGTTCTCTTGGCTCTTCCATGAGGCCATCTGAAGCAGTTGCCTAAGACAGCATGTTGATGGGGAGCAATCATCTCTGTGCCCCAATGTTGTCCTCAACTGCTCGTCCATTTCTTCTATTCCCTCAATTGGAAAATGAAGAGGGGAAAAGGAAATTTGGAAGGGAAGGCCTTCCTCAGCAAGAATATTGGAGAGTGGGCACATCCACAGATAAGGAGGGCAGCATTTGACATGCTGTCTCAGGTGTCAGGAGGTCTTGCACCGGCCCTTAACATAATTCCTGTTACATTATGTTAAGAACAGCCTTGCTGGATCAGGCCCAAGGCCCATCTAGTCCAGCTTCCTGTATCTCAGGGTGCAATCCTAACCTGGAGTTAGGCCGGCACAGTTAAGTCAGCAAAGTTAGGCAACTGCTTTACTTGGTCTCAGGAAGCATCTGATTATTGCTACAGTTTCATTTGTCCCTGGTTTTATTACTTCTGGAGTCAGTATGGAACTAAAGCCAGTAACTTCAAAGGCTCTGCAATTTAGAGCGCAATCCTAACCTGTAAAATATGGATTTACAGGTTTTAAAGGATTTAAAGGAACACTGTAAAGTATGTTTGGACCACTCTTGGAGTCAGAGAGGCCAGCGCATGCACCATTCTCCCTGACTCTGAGAGTGGTCCAAATGTGCTTTATGGTGGCCTTGTGCTGGCCAAACGTTCCTGGCTTAACTGTGCTGGCCTAACTTCAGGTTAGGATTGCACTCTTATTTGGATTTAGTTTAGGGTTTTGTCTCTGAACATTTCAAGTGGTGCTGTCTGATTGCTCTTGTGCTTTTTCTGGGTTAAGCCATACACTAAATTAATAGCTTCCACTGCCTGGAATACTTCTAGCAGTTTTCTACTGAATTTCCACAAAGTACTTCTGCAACTTGGAATCAGCCAAATTATAAACCAAAGTTTGCTGTTTTCTTCATCTAGCATCAGCGGCAGGCCAGAGGGGCAGTGGACAGACAGAGGATGTGGGGCATCTCTTGTTAATTCATCACCCTCCCACTTCAGAGTCTTTCAGTTGGCTTCACGGGAAGGCCCTGTACAGAGGACATCTTATTGTCTCTAGATTAAAATGCTGAAGGTGATCTTGACTTGAAGAAAGAAATCAGAGGGCATCCAAAAGAGATTAGGGCTGCTATTTATCTTTTAGTCATGAGGGAGGTTCTTATTTCAATTCTTATTCTTATTTCAATTCTCCCTGTGTATGTTAACAAATCATGCAACTTATTTGTTCAGGATCTACAAACAGTGATGCCCCTAAATTTTGGGCAGTTGGCAAGGCACCCAACTCCACAAATAAGTCCCCCAAGAGGCTGCTGGAACTTGTGGTCCCAACCCCAATACATGGCTGCAATCCAACAAAGGTTTCCACTGGAATCAGCAATTATGACGTTTATACTTCAGTCTCCAGCCCAGTCAAGTTAAAGCCGCCTTACACAATAGGGTACACACAAAGAAGCACTTGGCATTGAAAAAGGGAGAAGAGAACATTGCTTACCAATTTGTTGATCAACCAATGCTGACAGGAGTCCAGAAAGCTGCAAGACGGAAGGGAAAATAAATAATGACGACAAGGGAGACCTTCATTTTAGGCACCTGAGTGAATAGCTATTTAAAGAAAGTACCCCATTTTGAAAACTGTGTTTGAAATACATAAACATCCATGCTAGACATACTTTATTAATACATATGAAAATACTTGTAGTACATTGCAATTTTTATGGAGATGATTGCAAATAGATCCTTTACAAACTCTTGAGGAGTCTTGTGATGCATTCCCTGGAGATCTGCTGCTATGACTGTGTGATTGCCATGATAGTGGCTCTTTCCTCTCCATAACATCATACTGTGATATTGTGTGCCCAGATAGAATGCTTAGTAGTGGCATGGGATTCATGACCAAGATAACAGTATTGTGCCCACTTCCTACTGTACACAGTTTAGTCTGTCTGTCTGTCTGTCTGTCTGTCTGTCTGTTTAAAATCAATACATTACATCAGTTTGCACATATAGTAAGAAAACAGCTACCATGTCCCAATGAAAATAACATGTGCTTCCATCTGAAGCTTGGAATCTTTTATTCTCTTGCCCATTCTTATGACATGTTATATTCTACATAGCCAGAAGAGGGAGGGCTTGTCTTTCAAAGTATGACAAGAAGTGAAAAATAGGTACCGGTATTTCACAAAACCAATTGTTTCTGACTTCAGCATGTATCCAGGAACTAAAATGCTAAATCTGTTAGTGCTGTACCAAGAAACCAAGGCAACCTTTGTTCAGAGACATGTACAGGAGATTCATTTTAGTGTACAGTACTATAAAGGCAGTAACAAAAACCCCTAATTCAAATATAGGTTATCTAGGTTAAACTTTTCAGTTGAAAAACTGCTGAAATTCAAAAATGTCAAACATTTAAGAGTCATCCCAATTGCACTTGATAATGTTTGGCAGTCTCATTTTTTCAAGGCACAGTGCCAACTTGAGCGAAAAGAGGCTGGGAATTGCAGGAAGGATTAAATTATTTCTTCGTGATGAGAAAAAGGTGATGCACTAGAATTGGGAGAATGAAACATTTGGAGATGAAGTATAACAATGTTCTGAATAAGGCAGCTGCCAAGACAGGCCTCAGGATTTGGGGGCCATTTATTTCTTTTTAAAGTTTCTACCCCACCTTTTATGGAGATGATTGAATTTTTTTTAATTTTTTTTTACAAAGCTGAAACAAGCAAGTTCTGCATACATAGTGAGAGCGCAATCCTAAACTGGAGTTAGGCCGGCCCAAGCTAAGCCGGCAATGTTTGGCCAGTACAAGGGCCAACATAAAGCATGTTTGGACTACCCTCGCAGTCAGGGAGGATGGCTCACATCTGTGTGCTGGCCTCCCTGACTTCAAGAGTGGTCCAAACATACTTTACGGTGTCCCTTGTGCTGGCCAAGCTTTGCTGGCTTAGTTTATGCTGGCCTAACTCAATTTAGCATTGCGCCTGGAGAATCACAGAACTGTTGGAAATGGAATAGCAGGTTCTTGGGGTATTTTAAAAAGGTAAAGGTTTCCCCACAACCGAATGGTCTAGTCGTGACCGACTGTAGGGGGTGGTGTTCATCTCCGTTTCAAAGCCTGTACAGCCGGCGTTTTGTCCGAGGACAAACTTCCGTGGTCATGTGGCTGACATGACTCTACGCCATAGTGCACAGAATGCCGTTACCTTCCCAATGAAGTGGTCCCTATTTATCTACTTGCATTCAGGTGCTTTGGAACTGTTAGGTTGGCAGGAGCTGGGACAAGCAATGGGAGCTCACTCCGTCACGCAGTCTTGAACTCCCAACCTTATGGGTTGCCCAACCTCTCCCAAGTGTGGTGCCAAGGTTGGTTAGGTGAGCCACTGGCTGAAGATTGGCCCAATAGCTCAGTGCTGGTGGCAGCGGCAGCACGTAATGTGCCATTAGGAACCAAGTGAGGAGCATCATGCCGACCCTTGCCCCAGAACCCCCAACAGCTTGTACCAGCTGTTGACCACCTCTCCCTCTGGATCTGACCTTCCAGAACACAACAAAGCAACATATGAAGTTTTTGGGAGAAACCATGTACATTTCAGTATCCTAGAATGGAAGGGTAATTCATTTCAGTGTGTGACAGGTGAAATCACACCAAGGGTGTGACCGACTGACCGACCGACCGACAGTATTTATATACTGCTTTTCAACAAAAAGTTCACAAAGTGGTTTACTGGCAAAATAATAAAAACGTTAAATGTCTGGGCACACCAGGAAAGAAAGCAGTATGGAAGTGGTCCCTCCAGCCCTCCCCTGCCTCCGGTGTGCTCCAAAATGGAGTGATTATGGAATTAGGGGCAGTGATGTCATTCAGGGGGAACGGACCAGAACAGGCGTTCCGGATCCTAACGGGCTCCATGGCTGGTTCCGGGTTCCCAACAAGTGCCAATCAAAAGTGAGTTCCTGTTCCTAAATCATTTGAATGACACCACTGATTAGAGGGCATGGAAATACTGCACAGGGGGCTTAATGACATGTCTCTTCATGACCCCGCCCCAGGCGCTGTCAGAGACTGCACCTTGGGGCATCCCTGCTAAGGTGAATGGAAACAGTGGCAGTGCATGTTAGCTCCTTTATTCATAATCTGAAGAAGGAGAGGCTGGGTGCAGGGAGAAACAATATGAAGTGGGCAGAAGGCAATGTAGGAGGAATAGAAATAGAGCATTTGTCTAACTTAGGAACCAAGGCTTCTGTTGTCTGAATTGTCATAGAGTGACAGATTGTGCTCCTTTAGATCTATGTTCCTGTAGTTTTAGCATTTTAGATGTTGTTTTAGTCTTTTGACAATAGTTAAGGGCGAAATGCTGGAGCAGCAGGACCCAATGCAGGGCATTCCTGTGGGTTTGTGGTGTGTGCATGGCACCTGAAACTAGTTGGTGATGACATTATTATGTTACCGCCAACTGCTTCCAGGAGGCTGTTTTGGGCTGTTCGGAGGCAGGGGCAGGTGGGAGGGCCCAAAGGAAAGCTGTTCTGCTTGCCCCACTGTTTTACAGTTCATAGAGATCCCGGCTGCAGAAGCAGGTGCTATGTAGGCTGCACTAGTGAGGGGCCCAATGTGATGACATTGGTCCCATTGGCTTAAGGCTAGCCCTGGTGAAACATTAGGAAATGCTGAACTTGATGAATGTGGTCTAAAGCCCGTAGGAAGCATCTTTCATTCTACAGAGCACTTTTCATTTCATGTGGAGCTCTTACATGCCTAAATAGAACTGGACATTGAGTTCTACCAGGGAGCAAAGAGTTAAGCTTGCTTACTCATCTTACTCCTTCCAGGTCAATATGCATAAGATTTGCCCAAGCACAGGAGCTCTAAGCCTTGGGCTGAGGACACAACTGATCCTCAACATTAGCAAGACGCCATAATAATAGTAATAATAATAGTAAAGGATAATGACAGAACAATAAAGTGGCACCTAAAATAGATACTAAGTTTTATGGGCTGTCGCTTCCGACTGAATGTTCCTAATTATTTATTTAGCCAGCCAGGTTGGGAGAGAAGCCAGCTTTAAACCTTTGACCATTACTTTAGTTTGTGCCCCTTTGGAGCACTTGCAATGACAGCCTCTGAGAGTGGAATCTGGAGACGTCTCATATTTTGTGGCCCATTCCTGGCTGCTTCCTTCCCACCCACTTTTCCCTGAAGGGCAATTATATATAATTACATCTTGCAGTTAGGTTTTATTTGAAATTGCAGGTGCTTTTGTTATAACAGAACTCCACTCCAGAAATAAGGACTGTATTGCACTTTGTACTGGAAAAAGGGAGGTAACTTCAGCCAAATAGACAATCTTTAAATTATTGGTAGCGCAAGATTAAAGAACTTCTAAACTACTGGGGCAGTGAAAACCAATTGAAATGGCAATCTCATTCTAAATACCTTCCCTTGGAACAGATCTCCATTTGCCGAACCTACCTCCATCCAGCTTTTTTAAAAAAAATAAAGAAAACCACCACCAATAGTAGCCTGACACAGGGTTGTATTCTAAATTGCGTGAGTGCAGCAGCTCCCCGTAGCCAGTGATGTCATGCAGGGGGTACGCGGGGGTACGCGAGTACCGGTTTCTAGAATTACAGCTGGCCCCGCCCATTCGCCCGCCCACTTGTCGACTCCGCCCTCTGCAACGTTTGAATTTCCTGCATGTTTGAGTTGCCTGCATGTTCTCAGAGCCTGCATGTTCTCAGGCAGGCAGGCAGGCAGCGAGCGGAGCCTTTCCTTTCCTTGCCACTGAAAAATGAGTTGCTCTGGGGTTTTAACATGATGCCAGGCCTCCTTAACATGTTCTGGGGGTGCTGTGGAATACTGTTGCAACTGTTGGGTCAGTTTAAAATCATCTGAGGCCTCAAAAAGGGCTTTTTTCATGTCACTTCCTGCCACGACATCACTTCTGGCTTATGACGTCACTTCCGGTGGGCGTGTCCTGACACGTGCAAATCAAAAGTGAGTACCTGTTCTTAAATCATTTAGATGACACCACTGCCCGTAGCCCCTCCCCAAAATGCTGTATTGCATGCCATTCCTGATGGAGAACCCATCAACTTCTGGGAGCTACTTTCCTTGGCGTGGAAGAAGCTGCCCTGGGGAAGGTGAGAGTGAGGAAGATCATTTGTGCTAGTAGGCTTGCACTCATACTGCTTAGCATACAGTGGTGCTCAAACCTTTTAGACCAGGATTCCCTTTTTAGAATGGCACTCATGGGACCTACTGGGAGTAATGTCATTAACCTGAAAGTGATGACATAGCCAGAGGTGACATCACCAAGCAGGAAATGCACCATTGTGACATAATCAAATGACATTCCTGGAATGCAAACTGGCATTTGTGGATTGCAGCAATTGCAAAACCATGAAACATCCCTGACAGAAAGCAAGATTAGGACTAAATATGTAAAAAAAACAATGAAAAACAATTTTAAAAAATCATTTAAAGATTCAAACAGTTAACACTCACAAAAGGAATATAGCAAGAGTAAGGTTCTAAAATAGCTGCTCCCAACTTTGTGTGACCCACCTGACATCAGGTTGTGACCCACCAAGACGATTCCAAACCACAGTTTGAGAAATACTGGCCCATAGCAACTGAGCAGGTCAGGGGCATAGCTATAAAAGTGCAGGGAATATAATTGCACAGGGCAACAAGCTTTAGGCGGGCAACAAGCTGAGCTTGATACTTTGAGGCCAAAATTGTGAAAATCTTGGTGTGTATGAATAATACCATCATGTTATATGCCATTTGATGCTGAATTTAATGAAACCAGTGTGTAATATCTTTACTCTGTCAAACATTATGGCCAAAAAAACAGAAAACGAAAATATAAAATATAAGTAATGTAAAAATTGTGATTTCTTAAAATCACGTTTTTTAAAATAATAGTCATGTTATACATCATTCGACATGGAATTTCATGCAGAATGCAATGAAACAAATTAGAGTGTAATATTTTCATTCTATAAAATGCTACGGCCAAAAAATCCCCAAGAACATGAAAATGCAACTGTGATGTTACATCCTGTTGTGACATCATTTCTGGGGCATCATTTTGCCCTCTACACTGTGCTACATTTTCATTACCTATACCAGTGAAATAGGTGAATCCTTGTCAGAAGAGAAGGGAAGGGAAAAGCTATACAGGCCATATTGGCCAGCCCTGTCTATATGGGGAAAACATTAAAGCTTTGTAAATTGCAGGGAGTGGTGTCACTGGTTGACCAGGTAAATCTGAATCTTCTGTACTTGTACTTGTGGCACTTGTACGCTGGGGGTTAGCCAAGGGCACCATGGGGAGCAAGTGCAGCTTTTTGCATTGGCAAGTTGGCACGTAGCTGGACTTGATGGAAAGGCTGGAAATGAAAATGTAAAATGACTCATTCACTCTTCTGCGGTCCATGCCAGGCAGTTGATTTGAGGGACATAGAGACAGATTGAATGGAGAAGACGGAGGAGACTAACAGCCCAATCGTATGAATGTTTACTCAGAAGTAAGTCCCATTATAGTCAGTGGGGCTCACTCCCAGGTAGATGTGGATAGGATTGCAGCCTAAGAACTAAGAACAACTGATATAATCTGTGCTGTTATTTGTAGGAGTACTCTACTATCTAACCTCCATACAGTGCTCAACCTCTGTCCATAAAGCAAATGCTTCGAAGATTTCATACACTTCCAGTGATCTGTTCTCCAAAGGAGTCCAGAATGCCATCAGGGCTGCCCTTGGAACATCTCATTGCTTGGGGAGTGCATACAGCAATGCTCTCATGTGCTGGAATTCCGACTCCAGTTCTTATTCTGTGAGTCACTCTGAATGGCACAGCTCCCTTTTTTCTCCAGTTTTCCCCACAACACTGAAGTTTAGAGATATACATTTTTTTCAAAAAAAAAAAAAAAAAAGCTGAGAAATCAGAAAATTAAATTTCATCATTACAGCAGTTTGCGGAAAATAATGCGAAAGCTGTGAGTGAGTGTCGTACCTCTGACAGGTCTGTGAGGCTGCATCTCACCACATCGTGAAGTGACAACATTTTATACCATTTTGCTGAGAAAACATATAACATTTTACACTGTTTAGCTGAGCATGTGCACTTGTGTTCTTCTGCAGGTCACAGATTTAATTGAAAGACAAGTACAGCAAAGCCTGTTTGGTTATGGCTCGAAAGGCAGGTCCTTCTATGAGTCTGACATATGACTTCTGCATCATGAAACATTCTGCTCTCTGTGCTAAGAATGCAGGTTGTGCAGCTCGACTTGAAGCTTATGGAAACCCATTAAGACTCTTTAGCTGTAAGGGAACTCTCATGCTTCAGGGCATATGCTGATTGCCTTCAGGGGTCAGAAAGAATTTTTCCCTCTCTAAGAGATCAGTGCAACATTTGCTAATGCATCTAGCTAAGACATTTTGCAATCCTGTAGCTTCAGGCAGACCCAGGCCTATCCTGTAAAAAGAGCATATTGGACTTCCTTGATCAAGGAACAGTGCTGAATTGGCAACTTGCTTTCTCCCTCTAGAGACGAACCGGTTACAATGCAAGAGAACAGATGACATCTTCTTGCATGCAAGAGCAGATGCTTGGGAAATCATTCACCTGTGAAGAGCAAACTCATTTCATAAATGTTTATAGCCTGGTTTGCTCAAAGTCTTTTGGAGTTCAGGACTTAGGTCCCAGTAAGTAGGATTGTCATATTAATGGGAGGTACAGTCAATCCGCATTATCCGTGGAATCGATTATCCGCCTCATTAAAAGTATAACTTGTCTTGCCACATATGTGCTCTTTGCACCCATTCACACATTTGCAGAAGCCAAAAGAAATCTCTCAGGCAATTCTTGTGGCATCTGTTGTTCCTGTGGCTAACAAGTCACCACGTGTTCTCAGTGGTTTGCACTGGTTTAACTAGTCGCAGTGAAGTGCTGAGTGCTAATTGAATTGCTAACTGGTGTAGGCTGTTCCAACAACGGCAGTGAAGCCGTTATAGTGATAATGGAAGTGTTTTACCAAGATGTTGAGCTGCCCTCACTATCACCCAGCCCATAGAGTTCAAAGTAAGATTCAGGTTCATAAAGTTCATATAGTGTAGCAAAGAGGGTCTGCGGGAACCTAACCCCATTTTCCCCATAGGATCAATGATTTAGTAACCACAATTTACATAACTGCAGGGTTTTCGAAGAATCTCTCCAGTGGTTAACAAGAATTAGGTGTAATACTCACAAGGGAAGGACCATTATAAGCAGTTGCAGACCCAGCCAACAGGCTGCCCAGGGACAGAGGAGGAGGAGGTTCGCCATCTCCACTGTTTCCTCACCCCATGTGCTGCTACGTTCCACCCCCACACCATGCGAGCCGTATGATGGCAGGGGTGGGTGGGTGAGTCAAAAACTGCTCGCTTCTCTGAGAGGTGAGCCACCTCAACGCTGCTCTCCTCCCACCCCAGGAGCACCATGCCCAGGGCCCCCCACTCACGCACAATAGTAGGATTCGAAGCAGTAATGGCATCTAAATGATTTAGCAACAGGTACTCACTTTTGATTGGCACTTGTGTCGGGGCCTGCCCACCGGAAGTGAGGTCATAGCTGGAACCCAGGAACTGCCCCAGGAACCGCCGCACCTCCTCGGTAGGCCATGCGGCGGCCCGGGAGAAGGCGCGGGATTCCCCCCCAGGAACCGCCACACCTCCTCGGGAGGGAGCCCTAGGCAGCCTGCCTGCTCATGCTGCTGCTGCCGTCAGTCTCCCTTGCTCCGCTGCCTGCCTGCCTGGCTCTGAGAATGTGCAGGCAACTCAAACATGCAGGCAATTCAAATGTTGCAGGGGGCGGAGCAGAGCGCCGACGGAATCAATGAGTGGGCGGGCGAATGGGCGGAGCCAGCCCTAATCCTAGGAATGGGTACTCGCGTACCCCTGCATACCCGCTACATGACATGTCTCATTATAAGCTATACTGAAATGTCTTGAATCCGTGACATCTCTAAGTATGTATCTAATGGCAAGTTAGACACTTGTCATAGAAACACTCAGCTCTGTAGTGCCTTAAGTAATTACAACTATTTCAGACATACCCTTTCCATAAGCTGAATTATTTTACATTAGTAGTGTGGTAAATCTGAATATATCAGCTGACAAAGGTAGACTACTGAATACAGCCAGTCCTCTTTATATGTGGCCTCACTTTCTGTGACCTCTGTTATCTGCAAGGGGCAGAATTGCTACGTTCCTCATTATCTGTGCCTCTGTCCTTGTTATCCACTATGCAGAGAGACCTTCCAAAGGCTGCAGGGACCTTCCAAATGACACATTCAACTAGAGCTGACACCTTTAAAATGGCCAGAACAAGCATCCTCGAGCCATGTTTAAGGGGTCCATGCTTATTGCAGCTACCATTCTGAAGATCCCTGCCGCCTCTGGAAAGTCTCTGCAGCATCCAGAGATCTTTTGGCACTTTCTGCTGCACTCTGCTGGCTTCCTGCAGTGAGGGTGCAGTGAGAGTGTGGGAACTCCCAATGTAATAGCCAATCACCATTCGAGCAAATGCTTCCTATTATTAGCCAATAAGCATCAGGGAACATAAATGCAAAATATTATCAGCAGCAGCCTTGTGATGACTATAGCATGTACTAGGACACTAAGGTTGCAATCCTATAGCAATTTCCTGGGAGTAAGCCCCACTGATGACAATGGGACTGACCATACATCTGACTATACACATATAGGACTGCACTGAAAGACTATGTGAATTCACTGGCCAGTCACATGTTGCATCTTTCTGAATATGCATGATGCACAGTGCATGATACACAAAGCCAGAGTTTCTGACATAAGTACATATGAGAGGAAGGCTTTACTGTAAAAAGGAGACAGTCTAGTTACTATTTTTCCTGGATGGGTGATGCAACTTTTATTGCATAAGTCATTCTGGGAGGTTTTTATCCTGAAGGACAGGGTGTCATGTTTCTCAGCTGCTTCGGGCATTTGCTTTGGTATATAAATCTCTTAAATAAATTAGTGGGAGGGTAGTAAATGTGCCTATTTTTCTTAGCATGGAGTCTTTTTAGAGGCTGGTGTTTTCCTAGCTCTTTGGGACAGGAAGCCAGTTTTTCATTCTTTTTTGTTGATACATTGCTTTGTAAACTTTTTTTGTTTGTTGAAAAGTGGTATTTTCATACAAAAACGAAGATGAAGAAGAACTGCAGACTAATGGGCCAATCCTATCCAGAATGTCTATTGATGGCACTTGCATTCCGTCAATTGAAGGTAAGTAAATTAGTGGGGGGGAGCATGAGTGGGGAAGAGGAGGATCAGGGTGAGGATTAAAGCTGGCTGGGGCATGTTGGGGGAATATAGGGGTGGTTATCAGCGGTTGCAGCTCTGCTTGTAGCCTATGCACCCCTTCGGCTTCAGTGTGTTCCCCTGGGCCCACTCGGACTTGTTCCTGCAGATCTGAATTGATTTATTGAAGAACATGGTACAGCAGAGTAGGTAAGTAAAACTTACCTCTCTTCCATATCCCGGTCACCTGCCAGCCGATAGCATGCAGCAGAGGATGCACCAGTGCCACTGAACACGCTATGGGGTGGCTGAAGATAGGATTGGTCCAAACGTCACCATGGCGTGGTCACAACACATTTCCCTAAAGGATTCATTTCAACTGATAAGCCAGAATTATAATTTTTAATAGTTTTATTTTAAATGAAATGCAGCCCAATCCAAATGGCCTTCATGTAAGCAAAAAGCATGCTCTGCTAACATAAACTGCGTTACAGCCATTGGAAACGCAACTAGGCCAGTTTGTGGGGCCTGGCCACCACCGCAAATGGCAAGCAGTCAATCTGCGCAAAGACAAACACTGGATGCCCTCCAGTGCAGGAAATTGGAGGGAGGTGGGGGGGTGGGGTTGAATGGGGCAGGGTGGACAGAATGGAGGTGGTGACAGAATGGGGGGAGGGCAAATCAGGACTGGGAGGGGTCTCTGTAGTTACGGCACAGGTCAAATCCTGACTTCCTTCCCAGGGCTGATCCACTTTCGTAGACCATGGACTTGCTGGCACAAGTCTGAGTTGACCTATGGTGGCTGCTGAGGGTTGCCCCAGAGCAAGGGAACTGACATTCCCTTAGTCTGAGGTGGCCTCCAGTTGCCAAAACTCCCTGGTGGCGTACAGGGGAAGCTTCGCTACTCTATTGCCACATGAGGATTCAGTCAGGATTGGGCTGATGGTTATGTATTCTGTTTTGCTCTTTCTCAGTGACAGCAAGGCAACTTTGCACTTTAGCAAGAATGATGAATTCTCACAGGGGAAAAAACAAGTATAGATTCTATTACCCCTCAAACCAGTTCCATCAATATTTCCTATGAGGCACTAGCTAACTGATCAACATGGACTGGTTTTAAAAATATGTAAGTATTACATATTTTGCTTGCTTAATCAAGCTTGCTTATTTCACTCATTCAGAGAATGAAACAGGGGGCAACTATGAATACAGAATTTTTGTTCTTGGAATAAAAAATTAGAGGGGTAAAGGGACAATACTGAAATAGTCAAAGCTGGAAAATGTGCTTACTAATATATTAGTAGAATGCTGAAATTTCAAACAGATTCCTTCACTCTTCCGATTGGGTTTGTTAAAGCAAGTGCACCCAATCCTATCAAAGTTTTGATCAAGTTTAAATCCATAAAATTACAGGAGTAATGCATTCCTTGATTTATGGGACAGCACTTATGCAAGCATCTGGTCCTGTTCTGACATGATTTCATTCATTCATATTCAATAAATCCTTTAACCAGATACTTACATGAACAGGTGTATTCCCAACAAAGACAATCAGAAGAACAGACTGACAGACAAAAAAATTAACCATCCTTAGTATATCAGGGCTCTTCCCCTGTTTCTGAGCAAGCTTTTCCTTGTTTCCAGGATTTTTTTTCTGTAATGTCAACCTAAAGCAGTGAAAGTGCAAGTTTGTGTCTTGCAAATTATTAACTATCCTTTCCATTTTGATTATCCTGATCCAACAAGTGCTGCCAGAAAGTCTTCCCAACAGGAGTCTTCTCTGAGGCAAATGTTGCAGAGGAAACTGACATATTTATCAACCTTCAGTTCTTCCAAGCAGTATGTTTCAGAAATGGTTACCAGTTTCCATAATTTGACTCCTATACTGGGAGATATAATAGAACCCCAGTGAGATGCAGGGTCATTTCTATTCTTGCCAATTCTCATTTTTAGGTGGTTAACTAAGGGTGTTTGCGATGAATAATCCAATCCAAATCAAACACTTCTTATTCCCCCCCCCTATTTATTTTTAAAATACAGTGTTTACATTGCTTTTTGGCAGACTAAACCCTCAAGGTGTCTTGAGGCTGTAATCCTATGCACACATTTCTGGGAGCAAGCCCCACTGAAGACAGTAGAGCTTACTTCTGAGTAAACACACAAAATTGTACTACGTAGCTCATTGATTCCAATGGGACAGATTCAAACACATTAAAAATATTTCACTTTGGTGAGATCATGCCCTAATTTTCCAAAGTTATATATTGTACTGAACCAATTTTTCTCCAGTTGATAGGAAAATTAATGCCAGCCTTTGCTCCAGAAGCATCATTTTCCCTTTGGAGGAAAGAATATTGGTGCCTCTATTTATAAAATGTACAGCTAGTAAAGCTCTTATGGGATTCCAAGAAGAGGCTATGCCTAATCCACAGGCTGTCTAATCCAGATCAGTCTCAAACTAAGAAAATCTAAGCTGTCCTCCTCCTCCTGTCTTTCAGCTTCCTGTCTTTCTCCTCCTGTCCTTCAGCCTGTCTTGCCCACTCAATAGCTTCCCCTGTCCCTCACAGAAAAAGGAATGATGTTCCTTTAGTCAGGAAAATGCCAGATATTTAAGGAGATGAAGGGCGCAATCCCATCCAACTGTCCAGCACTGGTGCAGCCATGCCAATGGCAGTGTACTGCAATGGGGCTCAGGCATCCTCAGGGCTGCATTGTGGCTGCATCAGTGCTGGATAGGATTGGGCCCTCAATGTGGCTGATGAACAAATCAGTTTAAGATGATAATGATTCAGCTGATGTACGCATTTTAAAAATTCTATTATCTCTGTCAGCTACCAGGCTTTATCTTGACACAAATGTAGACCCAATTTACACAATATAATATGTGACTAGTTTGGCTGGCCATCATCATGAGAACATGCTTTCTAAAGCACAGACTTCCGTCCTCTGAAGTCAGAGGAAGACCACTAATGAGGCCAATGCTGTCTTCTACAGGTATTGATCCACAACTGCTTATCTCTTCGTTGAGGAATTCAAGCTAAGCTCTGAAGAACAATAGAGCTATTTATTCTGAAAACCAGTGATGTAGAATGAAATAACTGATAGCTGGAGGCGTGGAGCCTCTGGAGTGTCAGCCCAACCTACCCTCACTCCATCTCAGTAGCCAATAGGCTGCTCCCATTTTCCCTCCTCTGCCTGACCTGCACAGAGTGCCGAGTAAAGTGTGGCTAATCTTTAAATGAGAGTCACCTCCATTCTGTTAGTTTCTCTATAGCATCAAACTCTTCAAGCATTGGGTTGGGCCACTGTCAGAGATGGAACATGAACCTTTAGGTCAATCCAGTATGGCCATATTTATGTTCTTACATCCCATCATGCAATTCTTAACAGAAGCATGTTCACATGGAGGTGCAGGCACCCTTCCAATCTCCACTGTTTCTCTGCTTGCAGCCTCACTAAAGTTTCCTTAAATAAGGTAACTTTCATTAGAAAGACAGAAAGATGAAAGAAATGTCATAAAACACCACTTTATGTAATGCGTCTTGAGTTTGATGAGGTGCACTGAATTTTAACAGAGACCTGATTCATCAAATCTGAAACAGATTTAAAGTATGGACTGGATCCTAATAACAACATGCTTTATACCCATGAAAGATAAATTAAAGGATGCAAAACTGCTATTGACAAACATTGATTATATGTGGTTTGAAAGACTTTGAAGTTGTGCCAGATGTATCTTGTCAGCCTCCGAAGTCTTCTTTTAAATATCATTGCATAAGGCTTTTACTTTTTAATTATTATTTTTTTACAAACGCTTTGATCAAGTGAAATGTAGATCATATTTGGGTGATTCCACTTCTGATGCATTCTATTAAGATGTACCCTTATGCTTAACTTCAGCTACATCTTTGCAAAAGTTATACAGTACTTAATAAATTTGAACACTGAAACCTCTTTATTTTTTTAATTTAGTTCCTTAGATCTGTGGATCAATTTTTTTATGCTTCTCCAGGTTTGTACTAGCTGTGTGCATCCCAAACATAAATAAACTATATACTAAGCTGGTTACTGTGTGCCTGAGTGCGATGAAAGTTTGGTCTTCAGCATTCTGGAATGAAATTTCCCTGAGCTATGCCTACCATCTTGTCACTACCATCCTAGCGGTTGCTAAACTTTCAGAAAATATGAATCATTCAAAAGCTAGCTATCATCAAAAGATGTCTATCATCCCCAAGCCTACAATTCTGTACCTGAGAGTAGGTATCAATATACTCAATAGGTGTTAGTAGAAATGCATAGGTTGGTATTGAAAGTGCTTGTAACTGTAATCCACCAGACAATCTATATATATAAAGAAGAGCGTATGTATGTATGTGTGTATGTTCCACATAGGCTCCGCAACGCCTGGACCGATTCGTGCCAAACTCGGCACGTGGGTGCCTTGGCCCCCCGAGACCGTCGCTGCGTGGTTTTGGAACAGATCGCGCCCCCACGGGCGCGGGTACAAGTGAATTTGTGGTTCTCTATGGTGGCTATGGGCTGAGCCGCAGCATTCTGAGGCTCTGATGATGTCATGATGAGATGCAAAGGACATGCAAATGACGTGCGGAATCTTCAGGCAGCAACTGAACTCTGTACAGTTGAAGACAAACAGCAGCAAATAGGTTTCCCGCAGAGAAGCTTATACAGGGCCAGGGAAATGTGTTCTGTGGAAATGTGGGCGGTCCCTGCTTGGCAGTTGACACAAGGTACTGTGGCTGTTGCTCTCGCTCTGAAAGTTTACTTTCACTGTACAACGTAAGGCAATTGGGCAGATGCAACCAAAGGCTACAAAGATGAAACAACAGCGTACACAGGAAACACCTAAGGAAAAAAAACCGACTTGCAACGCTACGTCACAGAGCTGCTACATCTAGAGCAACAGAAACAGTACAGCAGCGTGACAAAAGACTACACAATAAGAGAAACAGAGCTGCTAAATCTAGAGAAGTGGTCTGGGAACAGGGGTAAATTACCCCAAGTGGGGTAAAAATGAAATTCCTGGGGGTAATGGACGGTCGCACTGCCGAGACACAGCTGGGCATGCATATGAATCTATATGCATGCCCGGCTGTGTCTTGGCAGCGTGACCGTCCATTACCCCCGTTCCGGTTCCATTGCTAGCTGGCTCCGTTTTGTTTTGTTTTGTTTGTTTTGCTCCGCCCACTTTTGCTGGCCAGCAAAACGTGCCCCAGACTGCTCTGTGCCTGCTCTGCTTTTCACACCATGGCAGTTTAGAGCACGTGGACACAGTGAAGAGAGTGGCAGAGCGTTGGACTTGAGCGGCAGCGGAGCAGAGTGGCAGTGAAGAGGCAAGCCAGGGATGGCCGGGCATCGGAGGTGAGGGAAGGCACGCATCTTTCCCCCACCCCCGCCTCCATTGCCCTGCCGGGGCACGTGTCTTTCCCCCCCTCATTGCCCTGCCGGGGGGAACTGTGCACCCCTCGCTGTCCATTGAGGGATGCGTGGTTCCTCCCGGCAGGACATCGGAGGTGAGGGAAGGCACACATCTTCTCCCCCCTCCATTGCCCTGCCAGGGGGAACTGCGTACACCTCGCTCAGGCTTCTTGCAGAACACGCAGCCCCATCATTTCGATCGCTGCCCAAGGCCAGATGCAGCGTTTCTTTAATGTCCCGAAGTGTCTGTGTGTAATGGAAGGTGTCTCCTAAGACTGGGTGCTGTTGCCAGGGGAGGGGCTGATTGGAACAGAGGTTTTTTTAAAAATTGATCGCCTAAGAGTGCAAGTCTATGAATGTCTACTCAGAAGTAAGTCCCATTATAATAAATGGCACTTACTCCTGGGTAAGTATTAATAGGATTGCACTCCATCTTAATTAAACTGCAGTCCAATGCACACACTGCCCCAGGAGTAAAGCACATTGAATTCAATCTGACTTGCTTCTGAGCAAACAGAAGTTGACAGACACCGGCTGGCCACTGAACGTAAGGAGGTAAGGAGCGTGTAGGCTGGGGCAAACGTGACTGGCTGCAGAGTAACCTCCTCTCCCTCCTCCCCCTCAACTTGTAGCAAGTGTCCTCCAACAAGTGTCCTCCTCCCCCTCAACTTGTAGCCCAGTGCAACGATCCTCCGATCTGGACTGGGGCTCAGCATGTTGTGGGGTATGTGGGGCACGTGCGCAGGACACCAAAGAGAGGCGCCAGGCAAGCATACAGCGTGAGGCGAGGCGAGAGGGAAAGCGAGCTGCAGGAGACAAAATGTAGGAATGCTTGCTACATTTCTGTATTAGTACTATTTGCCTTCTCCAGAATGGAAAAGCAGGTACTGTGCTGCTAAGTTGCATAGCCCCCTTTGTATTAGCACACATTAGGAATGGCCCTTGCCTTCTCCACAGCTATGTTTCTGTGAAGTGGGGAGGGGAGGGGGGTCAAACTAATCGGGCAACAGATGTATTTGTTTTGCTCCCATTCATCCTCTTAATATTTAAAGTGGAGAGGATTAAATTTTTTACATTAAGAGATGTTTGTATGAGGCGAGCTGAATCTCCTTACCTACATGCACGCTCCTTGTGATGTAAAAATGAGGTATTCCCTGTTTGACAAGTGCATGAAACAGATATCTACATAAAAAAATGGTTACTGCTATCATTTTTTGGTTTGATCCAGAGTTGCAAACAAATCTTTTACATTCTGAAATAAGTCTTTGGAGGCTGCCCCTTTATCTTACTTTCTGACCTTAAAAGTGTTTTTCTTTAATCCAGTACAATGGCTCTCAAACGTTTTATCACCGGGGCCCAAAGGAAGTGATGCCATCAAGCAAGAAAATTTTAACACCCCATATGACAAAATCAAATCTAACTAAGCAGGTTAGATATTTAGAATAAGAATAAGATTTAAAAATATTTAAAGAACTTTCCTAACTCTCCCAAACCCGTTACAACTTCATATTTACATAGCATTAATTAAGCTCATTAATTAATCAAATAAAAAGCAATGGGTTCCAATATGTAATTTTTTTCTTTTGTTCTGGCGGGGGGTGGGGGTGGACATCGGCATATCTAAATATATTTTGGGGTAAAAGGTAAAAAAGTTCCCTGACCCCTGACCTAGATGCTTGGTGAAACTACAGGCGTGCCCTGGTATCCACTGATTCAGTATCCACAGTTTCAGTTATCCACGGATACCATGGATACTAGGGCGCCTATTAACGTTAAACATTATCTCTCTTTTTAAGATAGGGGAACATTAAACAAATCTCTCTTTTTTTACCTTGTTGCAGCAAAACCAATGTTGCAGTGCTGCATAGAAAGTTCCCCTATCTTTAAAAAGGCATCCCCAGTATGTGTGGTTTCAGGTATCCACAGTGGGGTCCAGAATGGAACCTCCGCAGATACCAGGACATTCCTATATTCCAACTATTGTAATTCTGGCCAGCTTTATTGTTAGAAGAGCTGAGAGTTCCATTGGAAAGCTTTCTCCTGTCCACATTTAGCAGACCTAGCCTCCTTTTCTCTCATGAATTATGGGACACGAGTTCCTTTTTCATGGTTGTAGTGTGTGTGTGTGTGTGTGTGTGTGTGTGTGTGTGTGTGTGTGTGTGAGATAATTCTTTTAAATAATTCTTCAGTTTCTCTTATTTTTACTGCTATTTCATCCTCTATTTTAGTCGAATTTTAAAAGTCTTACAGCACAATCCTAGGCATGTCTACCCAGAAGTAAAGCTCACTGAGTTCAATGGGACTTCTTCCTAGACAAGTGTGCTTAGGATTTCAGCCATATTTAGACCAAACCTTCCTGCAGTCAGTAAACATGTGGAGAGGAACAAGACTTCCGATCTCAAGGTAGCTTAAAAGATATTACCCCTATTCACTTGAAATGTCCCCATGTACGCTAGGAGAGGTGGCCTCTTCCCTATTGCCAATCCTGCTTTGCCTCCTGGAGGTTATGCATTGAGTACTGTAAGCAATATTGCCCAATAAGCACTGAACACATGGAACGTGTCTCTTTGTCTTTTGGACAAGCGTAATGTCAGAATCTGGGGAAAATCCCTCCAGGCTTTCAGGACTGCCCTTAGCATATGGTAAACCAGCAAGTAAATACAATTATGCATATGCTTAGCGCCTCATTTTCCGTTTGACAGAAATTGTGTATATTGATTTGTTTTTATTATTGTTGTGAATTGCTTTGAGTGTCCTGTTGAAATCAAGGTGCCGGTTATAAATTTTTAAAACATAGATATAGAAGTTGTGCTTTTTTCAGAATAAAATTTTTAGAAACTGCTTTGTTACATGGATATGAAAGAAGAGAATAGTAGCAGGGTGCAAAAACTAGAGAATATAAACTGAGTTGCCAAAAACTCTAGGGAATGGAAATCACTGAAATTCCTATCCAATCTAAAGCCTTGTAGTTTTCCCCCTATATATACCTAATCATTCTCTAATTCATATACACGTATATGTCATTTAACAAAGGGAATATGTTCTGCGAACCCCGTTGTTATGTGCATTCATTGTTGCCAGGACTACTGCTAATGGCAGCCAGGTTGAACCCCAGAATGCCCTTGGGGCACCCCTGTTGCACCCCAGAATGCCTTGGGAGGCCAGAAGGCAAGAAGGAACACAGTTACTTGTATTCCTTCCTGAGAAAGCATGAACAGAAAACACATGGAACAGAAATGGTTCAGCTGCCAAGGAAGGACTTGAGGAAGTTCACCTGGTCAGTTTGGTGGGACCATCATTGTATATGAGGTTAGGTCATTTGCCAGAACAGCCCATACCCACCTCTCTCTCTCTCTCTCTCTCTCTCTCTGTGTGTGTGTGTGTGTGTGTGTGTGTGTGTGTGCGCGTGTAAAAATCATTTGTGTTTTAAAGGTATATCAACTAATAACCAGGTATTTAAGCAATAGTGGGCAGTACCTAGAAATTAGTATTATGTCTTGTCTTTGTATAAGGAATTGTATGACTCATTCACAGAAAAATAAAATTCTTTTCTTAACAGAATACATTTTTTGGTAGTATTTCACATTTTAGATGCATGTTTATTGTATTTCTTCCTCCATGTGGAAGGAGTGAGAGTAACTGCAGATGTAGCAGTCACATTACCTGGGGTTGGATTTTAATGGGTTGGGTGGATTGGGGGGGGGCGGTTTCCTATGACATTTAGGTAGCACATAACCAGAAAGTTCTCCTACAATATGCAAGTGTTTAGTTAATTTTTTTCTTTTTATAAAAAAGTCTAAAGCCAAAATAGTGAAAGAAGAAAGAGAAAATATAGTCTCAAGCAAGCAATATAAGATATGTTTATATATTATCTAACTATTCTTCTATTTGCTTGCTTCTCATTTGTGACATCTAATGCAAAATGAAATTCAAAATGGCTGCCTTATCCTGGTTGTAGTTCCCTGTATAGTTATTTAGGAATAAGGTTACATGGAATTCAATGGAGCTTAGTTCTCAGTAAACATACATAGGGTCGGGCTGTGCTAGAAGTAAATGACCCATCTTCCAAAAGAGAAAGTGCACAGTTGTATAGCTAAGTGTATTGCCTGCTCCCTGGGAAATCTTTTTTATCTCCCTTCTGCTCTTCCTTGGTACCTTGAGGTGACGGCCTCTCAGTTTTGATAACACTCGCCTCCCTTGGAAACTGCTTTGGGTGGCAGCATCTCCCAGCTATCACGCCAAAGCCAAAACCGTGGATCAGAATGTAAAGATGTGCCCCATCTCCCTTCCCCACCCCATGACTCACACGATGCAATCCCAGGCCCGTTCTCTTTCATGTGTTGTTCATAATCCCTTTAAAATAGCGTTTTTTTCCCAGTGCTGCGCACCAATGTGATGAACATTTTTCATGTATTATTAATGCTTTTCTTTGTACAGTGTTCCAAAGAAGGTTAAAAAAAAAGTTTTGATTTATTCCATACCTTAAACCCAATGTGACAAAATACTGAGATGGCAGCAGGCTTTTTCTTTCCCCACGATTTGAAAACTGAACTTAAAAGTCTGGAATTACACTCAGATGCATTTCTCTCTTGTAATATTAACATTTTTTTTATTACCTGAACTATTTCCCCTGTCTCCCTTGACTCCCACAGCAGGGACTCTCATATTATTTCCCGCAGCGTTCCACCTCCACTTTCAGAGACGTGGATTTGAGGAGCTGCCCTACCGTTTATCAAAGCTTTCCCCTTGGTCATCAGAGAGAGAGAGAGAGAGAGAGAGAGAGAGAGAGAGAGAGAGAGAGA
>JAJKFI010000002.1:17168679-17188857 GCA_029204185.1 Lerista edwardsae
AAAAAAAATTACATATTGGAACCCATTGCTTTTTATTTGATTAATTAATGAGCTTAATTAATGTTATGTAAATATGAAGTTGTAAAGAGTTTGGGTACACCTGCAGACCTTGAGAGAATAGAATTCAACCCTTCTGGGTTACAACTAGCTTACCTTTTTGACAACAGGTTTAGGTGCTTGGACTTAAGATTTCTCTCTATAATGAATTCAGATTGCGGCTGGCTGGCTGGCTACAGCAGTTCTGATTTTGTTTTTGTTTTCTGCTGTTCGCCTTGCCTCCTGCCTCTCTTTGTGTCCCTGACTCCTTGGGCAGGCACCCCACCCTCCCCCCACTCGCTCGCCCGCCCGTCCGCCCGCCCCACTCCTTGGGACAGCAAGACAAGGCAAACCCAGGGAGAGCCCTAGCTGCTCACAAGCAAAGAGGCACGTCCACAGAAGTCCTCTCAACACACACACACATGCGCGCACGTGCGCGCGCGCGCCTGCGGGCACATGCACGCACACACCTCAGCCGCTCACCAGAGCCTCCCCCATGCCTGCATGTCTTGCATCCCTGCCGGGCTCCTGGGTGGCGGCGGTGGCGGCAGCTCCTCAGCCTCCCCACCTCCTGGTTCGGGCTCTTCCCTGGCGTCAAGCACTTCCGACTCCACGGCTGCCTGAATGCCAGCCGGGAGCAGGTCTGCGCCGGCCTTGCTGCCCAGAATAGGCTTGGCCTCGCCGGCTCCCCCATCACCCGGCACCGCCGCAGTTGCAGCCACAGCAGCCATTTTCTCTGCTGTTGCTTCCTTCTCCCTCTACCTGCAGCGGGATCGATAACCACGGCCTTCTTTGCCGACTGGGAAGAGAGGGGAACACTGCCTATTGGGGCCAAGTACCTTGCCGCTTCTGATCTCCTATTGGAAGCAAGGGAAATCCATCTAGTGTGAGAGGAACTTCCCATTGGTCAGAAGAGAGAACGTTGGTCATGAAGGAAGGATGAGGGAAAAGGGGGCGGGGCATACTCCTCTCTGTCCATTACCCCCAGGAATTTCATTTTTACCCCATTTGGGGTAATTTACCCCTGTTCCCTGACCACTGATCTAGGTGTTGCGTTTCATTGAACGTCATAGCTATTGGTGAAAATGCTTATAGCCAGCGATGGGATCTACAAATGAACAAGGGGAACGCTGGGCGGGACTTACACGGGGCTTCCGAGTGATGGCTGCCCGTCCGTAGTGTTCCACAGCTCTCCTGGCCTCGGGGGACTGCCCCCGGTTAGCGCGCCACCCCCCCGCTGCTCGCCCAGGCACCTGGCGCAACCCTCACCTGTCACCCGCGGCGAGCTGGAGCCCCCCCCCGAGGCCAGGGCAGCCGCGGAACGCTACGGATGGGCTGCCACTCAAGCGGAAGTCCCGCCTACGTCCCACCCAGCATTCCCCTTGTTCATTTGTAGATCCCATCGCTGCTTATAGCCCAATTTTATAGCCCAGTGCTTGCTGCACTGCTGGAACTCTCATTCTGGTGGCACAGCATCCCTTATGGCTGATGGGAAAGCAACATGGCATTTTGTGCAGCTAGGTTGCTGTCATGCCAGTGACCTTCCAGTGCTCTCTGGTGCTAGTAATTCAGCACAGGAAGTGGGGTGAGTGAATGGAACAGGGTGGGGATGGGGAGGAATCGAATGGACACTGGGATGGGAGGGGTGGATCGAAGCTGGGAAAGGGTTGGTGTTGGTGGCAGCAATGCCACCGATATTCTATCCTGCTTCCTGGTCTCAACCCACTTTTCTGGGTCCACTCAGACTGGCTCAAGAATAAGCAGACCCATACAAGCAGCCTGAACTCCAGGCAAGGAAACAAATGTTTACTTACTCAGAGGAGACTTCCAGGACTGCCCTCCCACAGGATGCAGCATGTAGTCTAATAGCACAGCTGCATCAACCGGAAGGGGGAGGGATTGTTAGACTTATAATTATAATGGCAGTCAGTGCTTTAAAAGTTTTCTTTGTACAGAACAACTCCTTTTTATGCTATAGCAGTGGCATTTGTTGAATTACCCTTTTGGGACAGGGAGCCATTTAACTTAACATAATCATTTTTTGCCTGTAAACTGCTTTGTGAACTTTTTGTTGAAAATATGACTGATTTAAATATTTAAATATAAATATGACTGATTTGTTGAATTACTGTACATATATGGTGTTGAAAAATAGTCAAAGGTAACAGGTCTCAACAGAGATGAGGCAGGCAGGCAGCTAAAATGGAAACATCAATTAGTTGCACATAACAGTGGCGGACCCAGCTGATGCTCTGCCCCAGGGCCAGGGCCACAAATCCCTGCCCCCTGAGCCATAGCCCTGCCCCCTGCACCACCCTCGCCATGCTCCCAGAGTCCACAAATGCTCCATTTTAGAGCAATACAGATACAGGGGCTGCCGGGGTAGGCCAAAAACTGCTTGCTGCTGGGAACACTGATCGTCTTCGTGCCACCCCCTCCCCTCTACTGGAATGGCACCTGGTGGCACTTGCCCCCCCCCGAACAATATAAGTAGGGCTGCCATGGCACATGTTACTCCTGTGGTCCTACAGGGCTCTGTCCTATCCAACGTTCCAGCACTGATGCAACTGTGTCAGTGAGCCGAGTACTGCATCCTGTGGTGGGAGTGCAGTCATAGACTCCTCCTCAAGGTAAGTGACATTTGTTCTCTTACCTTGGGGCTCCATTGGCACTGGAACATTGGATAGGATTGGGCCCTCAGTTTCATTGATCTGAAAGAAAAAACTCTTGAAATGCCATAACAGAGATCAAAGCTCTAAACTTACAAGGAAGATTGTTGTTGTACTTCTTGGGAAAGACTTGTGAAAATGGAGAACTACTCTAAATCAAGGGATATTTTTCACACATACTGATTTTCCACCATTGTCTTACAAGTGACCATGTGTTTTTTTAAAGTAATAGTTGCCCTCCTTCTAAAACAGGGTTAAACTCTGGCAAAGGAGTTGAGAAGTGCTAGCATTTTGCCCCTGCCTTGTTCTAATCCTGATGGTTCCCCCTGCATGAAATGTTTTAGGAGAAAGAAAAGCATTAATTGGCCCCACTGCTGTGATTTTGACATGTTTGGGGTGCTTTGTGCCCCATCCAGCATTGTTGTAATAACAACAATCAAACAACAAACCAAAACCCCGGGCCACATTGCACATTTTTTATAATATATAGTTTCTGTTAATCAGAAACATCCATTCTGTTTAGAGCAGAACAGACTTTCCACTAATGAATGACACCTTTGGATCCATCATTCTCTGTATAATCCTCACTTTCTGAGCAGTGTGCCTTGCACAGTGCTGCTAGTGAGAGAATCCACACAAAGAAGCAGTGTGCCCCTAAGTGTGCCTGGGCTTTGACCCATATTTTGTGTATGTGTGTGTGAGCTGATGACACCTGCTCTGTTGTTTGTAGAAGATGGGTCAGAGTCTGTGTGACTACACAGCTAACCATTAATCTGGCATTTTTATTTATTTATTTTTTGCTGAGTTACAAAACTGTTTGGTTGAGCAATTCTACTCAGGGAAATGCATCATTCCTGAATACAAGGATTGCAATGGGAGTGAGCTGATGCTTTGTTATGATATGTGGTACCTGAAACAGAATTTGGAATTGAACAAGCAGTTAGTGGCCTGTAGTAGATGTAGGATAGGATGAAAGACTTAATATAAGAAGAGATGTCGGTGGTTCTGAGAGTTGCTTATCTGTCAGCACCCTATCCTTCAAGTCTTCCTTGAAGACAGAAAGTTTTAATTATAAAGGAGATGAACACATTTCTGATGTGCTTAGATGAACAATGGGGTAGACTGCTGTCAGTGAACAATGGGTTTAAACCTCCCACTGAGTTTAGGAAGTTAGAAGTTGGATATTGCAGTAGCCATATTAGATCAAAACAGGGGGCTGGAAATGACATGAAGAAGCTTAGGCTGAAACACTAAGCGATGTTACTTGGAAATTACTCCAGTTGTAATCTACAAAACTGGTTTCATCAAAAGATAGTACACAAAGTGGTTACATCCGCTGATTTGACTCAGAAAGTAGGGAAGTGCCCTTTGTTTATCTTAAACACATTCCTTTAATTATCAGTCAGCATTTTTAAAAAAGCTTCAGATTACTATCAATTAGCTCTGAGATAAGCTCTCATCCCCTGGGCTCATCCCCAGCCCTGGAGCCTGGGAAGTGTAATTAATCATTTCCATTTTGCATTTTTCCACCTTACTCCAGGGTGAAGTGAAGAAGTCTTATTTCAGAGCAAATTGATACTAATCTGTGTTGCGGTGGTAAGAGAAACCTTTAAAAAACACTGATTGGGGTGTCTTTGTCTTTAAAGGAAGGTCTTTTTTAAAAAAAATGGATTTCATTTAGTACTGTTTTTGGCATCTGCTAGGGTTTCTAGAGCAGAATGCTGGCAGGTAAAAAGGCTCTACCTGTATTAATTTTACCGAGTTACACTGCAAGAGAAAGACTTTGATATTACTGTATTCTGTACAAAATGTATCTGTTCAAAACTATTCTATCTGTTCAAAAGTTAGTCCAACTTGTCTGGCTGCAAGCCACTTTTATTCAAGTTAAGCATCTGAACCAGAACTGAACTGAAAAGTTGACAAAATACTGATGAACCTGAATTGACCCCAAATTTAATTGTGCCCAGTAGGCGAGTGCCCAGCAGGCGACTGCAACTTTTTCAGCACAGGACGATGCAACGATAGCGGCCAGTCCCAGTCAAGAGCCTGGCTACCGCATTTTGAACCAGCTGCAATGTCTTCAAGGCAGCTCCACACACTGTGCATTACAGTAATCCAACTTGGAATTCATTGAGAACATAGATACCTGTGGCCAGGTTATTCTTCTACAGATACAGCTTCAGCTCTGGTGAATGAGCTGAAGCTGATGAAAGGCACTGGGTGTGCTACTGACACCCTTTGTACCCAGTGATGTCATTCAGGGGGAACGGACCAGAACGGGCGTTCCGGATCCTAACGGGCTCCGTGGCTGGTTTCGGGTTCCCGACAAACGCCAATCAAAAGTGAGTTCCTGTTCCTAAATCATTTGAATGACACCACTGCTTGTACCTCAAGCAGAACTTCGTTCTTATATGAACTGAGATTCAATTTGATAGCCATTCTCAGGCAATTGCTGATTCCAAGCACTTGTTCAGGACATCTGAAGACTCAACACAGGTCAGATGAAACCCTCCCCATGATCTATTTAGCTAGCTAAAAGGAAAATCAAGTTTGAACTTCTCAGAGTGCAGTCCTAACCCCGGGCTTGAATAGGCAGGCCAACATCCCTGCGCCATATCCAGCCTGGGGTTGGGACTGGCTGCAGGGGAACTTGGGGAAAGGGGAATTTTTTAAATTATTTTAAAACAGTGGTGCAACTCCACACAGCCAGATCAGGGCCGCCCAGGCTAGGGACAGGGGCCCGCCCACCCTCCACCTTCCCTTGCCCCGTTCTGCTCTTCCTACTAGCCATATCTTTGGGCCTACCTCCTTCAAAGAGTGGCGCGAATGGAGGTGGCACTCAGACTTGTGCCGGCTTACCTTGAAGGTAGGATTGAGCTGTTAATGATATCCAAATGGGGTATATCCATCAGAAACTTAAATTTTCTGAGAAAGCAAAACATGTTTGAGGCAGGGATGTGTAGTAACTACTGTACATAGTAGCTTCATTCACATATATTTCTCAGTACTACAGCATCACACCACTGAGTAGAACACGTAAATGGCATCACAGAGTCATATTATTCCTGTTTTAGACTAAAACAGCTAAACTATGTTCACACATATAGAATTTTCCTAGCATTCTTTGTGAAGTTATGACTCCCATGAATGCAACTCAGAATCTTGGAATGTAACGTCTTGAGGCTGTTTCATAAGCATTCACTTTGGGAAACTGCAGAGAATTTTGCCAATTTGTCTAAAATTATGGTACATTGGGGGATTTTGTTCTGTGTTATGTTATGAAGCCCAAGCCACTGATCCTTTTTCTCTCTGTGTGTGGCCAGCATCCCAAGCACACAGCACTGCTGCTTGTGCCTTGTTTTGATTCAGATCTATAATTCTATTTGCCACTGCTATTTATTTTGTTTTGCTGGGAAAAAAATTTAAAATGTCAAATTGTTTACAGCAGTTAAACCCACCAGCTGGAGAAGTACTCATCCCAGCCCCTTTTAGGGGCAGACGGGGGGGGGGGGGGGGGGCCGCGCCCCAAACCCCAGGATTGCACTGCTTGCGGGGAGGGTATATTTTATACTTACCTAAGGGAGTGTCAGCCTCTGGGAGGAGCCCCACAATGTCCTCTGAAGGGTCCCTGAGCCTCCTAAACTGTAAAAAAGTGATTGAAAACTACTTCCTGTTTTTGATTGAAAACAGGAAGTGGTTTTCAATCGTGGGTTTTTTATTGTTTAGGAGGCTTGGGGAGCCCTGTAGATGCATCTGTGGGGCTCTTCACACCCCGTGGAGGCCAACACTCCCTTAATTAAGAATAAAGAAACTTTTCCCCCTGGCAGCCATGCAATCCTGAGGATTGGGTCACTGCCAACCCCCCTCCCCTGCACACACTTACGGTGCTCTCAACTCCCTTGTAAGAGTTTGGGAAACACTGGCTTACAGAATTTAGTAGAGTGTTATGCTCATGATCCGCATGAAGAAAATTGGCATGCAGTTGTATCATACTAGGTTAAGAGATTGACCTGTTTATGAGAACTATAGATTTTACATCCTCTTATTTCATTTTCATTTTGTACATTTAAATATCTCCAATTCCCCAAAGGCAGTGTATATGATTCCTCACCCTTTCTAATCTCACAACAGCCCCGTGAGGTAGGTTAGGCAGTACGGGGCTTTGACCCAGGTATTCCTGCTCTCTAAATACAACACCTGGACCATTTTAGAAGATACAGTGAACTACATCCCATTAAGGAAAGTTTAATACCGGCATTGATTAAACTGAATATAACTGGTTTAAATGGTATGATTCCGAACTATAATAATTAGTAATTCCATTTAGGTCTAATGTGTTACCCGTGGGCTTATACTGTATGTCAATGTATTCTGATTCTGGGATTTACCATAGACTGTAGCATAGACTGCATACTAGAAATACAAGTGGGGCCTTTTTATCTGTGAGGGTTCCGTTCCTGGAACCCTCATTGATAAAAAAAATTTCATGGGTAATTAAACCAGCGACTTTTGCCTACACACACCTCTTGGAACCTTCTGGTGTTCTGGGCCTTGAAAGTGTTAACCCTTAAGATAGAGTTTCTAGTTGCTACCCTGTATGTCAAGAGGGTTTCAGAGCTGGAGACCCACAGCTTTGTATCCTCAGATCTACAAGAGCTAGACTGGATCCTTCCTTTATGCCTTCCTTTATGCCAGATCTATGGAATTCTCAGTTCCATAGGTCTGAAGAAATACTTCTACCTTTCCCCTGCTCATTCTTAAAAATGGAGATGGTATATCTTAGATATCCAGAGGTTTCTCAGTTTGTGGCCTTGCAATGCCTTAAAAGGCATTAAAAACGTCATGTCTGGTTTTCACCGAAAATCAGGAGTAATGTTTTGTCTGCCAAAATGGCCATTCTGAGGCCCTCCGAAGCCCCCCTTGGCATTAATGCAACCATGCACACTTAATTCACTGTATCTGAATGCAGCACAAAAACCATAAATTCATGCTGGCCTGAATATGTTTGCCAAATATACCTTTGGTGAATTTCAGAGTATTGGCATGGGACAAGCCTTGACAATTTGTAAGGAGCCCACAAGATCTAATTTCAGTGCCAACTAATTTTGGGGGCAGCCGTCCAGTATCAGTGATGGTGTCAGCTGTGCTTTAACTGCTGCTGCCATCATTCCCTAGTGCAGTACTCTTCAAATGGTGGGACACGGCCATAGAGGTCATTTTTCAGGGGCGCCATTTGCATGGAGCTCCCCAGTGATGTCATCTGGTAATGAAGAACAGGAATGCTGGGCGGGACTTACACATGATTGGCAGCCCATCCGTTCCGTTCCGCGGCTGCCCTGGCCTCGGGGGGGCTGCCCCTGGTTGGCGCGCCCCACCGCTGCTCGCCCAGGCACCCAGCGTGCCCCCCACCCATCCCCCCGGCAAGCAGGCGCCCCGCTGAGGCCAGGGCAGCCGCAGAACGGAACGGACGGGCAGCCAATCATGTGTAAGTCCTGCCCAGTGTTCCCGTTCTTCATTACCAGATGACATCACTGGCGCCCCCCCCACAACATGGCGCCCCCTCCGCAACTGCCAGTGGCCCACCTTAAGGGCTCCCTCCAACTTACGGTGGATCGGAGGCTAGTGGGCTGTGTGGGCGGTCCCTACCACCCATTTGAATTACAGGCTCAGCGCCTGCATACTTCACCAGACGGTGGCGGCACGTGGTGGATGGACCAGACCAGTGTGGTGGCGAAAGGATGAGCGGTGTGGCGGTGGCGAGCGGCAGTGGTGAAGAGGCGGCAAGGTGAGCGGTGGCAGCGGCGAAGAAGAGGCAGCGGTGAGCGGCAGCAGCGAAGAGGCAAGGAAGGACTAGCGGAGGTGAAGAGGTGAGGAGCCGGAGGAGTGTGCCTGGGCCTGCCTGGGTAAGTTCATTCTAAAAGGGGTTTCATTTTATGCCTGGCACTAGGAGGTATTTTGGAGTTTGTTCTGTGGCTGGTGCTCTGAGTATGGTGAATTGGGGGAGGGGGGCTTGGCCTAAAAGGGGTTTCATTTTATGCCTGGCACTAGGGGGTATTTTGGAGTTTGTTCTGTAGCTGGTGCTCTGAGTGTGGTGAAATGAGGGGGCTTGGCATAAAAGGGGTTTTATTTTATGCCTGGCACTAGGGGGCATTTTGAAGTTCGTTCTGTGGCTGGTGTTCTGAGTCTGATGAAATGCGGGGGGGGGGGGCTTCGCCTAAAAAAAGTCACTTCTGGTGGGTCCCGACACAAGTGCCAATCTAAAAAGTGAGTCCCGGTCTCAAAAGTTAGAATGTTAGCATGTTTTGATAGGGGTGCAATTTCATTGCTTGCCGTGGGCGCTATTTTCCCTGGATACGCCTCTGAGCGAGAGACTGCAGCCCTGGCAAAGCCCTGCCCCATCTAGGCTCCCAGAGCACAGGCAGACCTCCAGAGCTCTTGCCCAACTGCAGGGCTCTCAGGAGCAGCACATGAGTTGGAACAAGGCTTGCAGAGAAGCCAAGAAGGAGACTTTACAGGGATGAACTTGCAGAGGCAGCTGTATTGAGACTATGAGTGCTACTGCAAAGATATAACACTCAGTTTTCCTCCCTAGTGCCTCTGCTCTTGAGGGAGCTGCATCCAAGGTAGTGTTTGCCCCATTTTTTGGTAAGGAAATCTTCCCTCCCTCTCCCCCCCTCCGCTGGTTCTAACAGTGATTATTGATTGGCTGCTCCATTTATAAGGAGCTTCCCTCCCCCAGTTCTAACCGTGATTTTGGAGTGGTTGCTCCATTTGCAAGGAGTCTACCTTCACCACCACCCCCGGTTCTAACAGTGAGTAGACTGGCTGCACTGTTTGTAAGGAGCCCTCCCTCCACAAGAAAAAAACACCCTAACAGTGATTTTGGAGTGGCTGCTCTATTTGTAAGGAGCTCTTCCTTTCCTTCCCAACACCCCACTTTGGTTCTGGGTGTGAATGTGCTTTTTGGACTGGGTGCTCTTATGTTTATATGGAAGAAGAATAGTATAAAAATGTGAAAAATAAGAATGAATGTGAGGTAACTGTGAGGTGACTGTGAGGTAACTGTGTGCTTGGGGGAGCAGGAGGGAGCCCACTGCTTGGAGAGTATGTGCCCCTCCATTTTTTCATCTTTTTAAAAGTCCCAGGCGTGCCGTCACAACTTCCTGTTGTGACATCACTTCCGGGACATCACTTTGCCCTCTGCACCGGGCTACACTTTCATTAGCTACACCACTGTGCATATAATAGGTTATCCAACCTGCCCCCACCAAAAAAACCCTGAACTGATTTCATTAAGCTCCACTAAACAACCAAAGCTCCTCTTTTCTCTGTCTCTATGAAAAGAGTCTACCTGAAATGCAATTGTGGCAGATTTGAGGCTGTAATTTTTTTTTTTTTACTAAACCACATTAGTAACGTATTTTGCAGAGGTCAGTTCATGTCATCAACCCGTTCTATCAGTTAATTTCCTGCTTCCTGTTAGCTTTTTATAGTTTTTTCAAGCATTCAGCTGCCTGCAGCCTGCCTGTGTGTCACCGTAAGCTTGCGTGCTTATAGTGATCTGTAAAAGAAAGAATATTTTTGCCCCAGTAAGCAAATAAACAATGTTAATGGGCATAGGGGCGAGGGGAAGAGGTGGATTTGCATAAAAGTAAAACTGCAGATACTGGATCTGCAGATGTGGGAGACCATCTGTATTCGATCAAGGTAGGAAATCACAGCTCTATCCCATTTTGTCCATCTCGTGGGCAATATTCTTGAGAAATACCTTTGCCTGAGATCTTGGAGAGCCACTATCAGCCAGAGGAGTATATACTAATTTGCTAGATGAACCAATGACTCAACAAGGCATTTCTTGATTTCACTGTTTCATTCAGTCCCCCCCACACACACACACTGACTGTACAGTATATGCATGATAAATCAGTGCCTTTAAGCTCACTCTGCTTCCATGGTGTCAAGTTCTGAAAACAATGTACCTAATTTGTGTACAAATGGAGTTGCTTGTTCTTTCAACAGCCACTTGATAGGACTAATTTGTTGTGCCTCCACGTTGTCTGTCTAGGAAAGAACCTGGCTAGGAAAAAAATGGCCATTTGAATTGGCCCTCTGGCTGTACAAAAGTGAGGTTTAAAGTTTTCCCTTTTGCAAAAGGATGAGTGCTTTATAATTTTTTTTTCTCCTTCAGGAGAGGATAACATATTGAACCACTAGAGAGCACTAAAGTACAAGCCTACACAAGTTGCAGCAGTTGGAACTTTGAAAATATGTCAGAAAATTCTCTTGTCCACTTTGGGAATGGGGAACTGACCTGCAGTCTGATATGAATTACACTTTTGCTGCAGTTTGCGCCAGATAACATGGAAAAATACCAATGCATGGATAGCATTGAATACCTTCACTGTTATATTTCAACTAGCAAGAAAGAAGTTCCAAGCGAAACCAGACTTCTCTCAATACAATGTAAACTTGTACAGGAACATTTGACACTTGGAATTGTTTTTAAAGCCACAATCAGCAAATATGTACTTGATTTTTAATACACTGGCTTACACAGTAGTCGTTTTTGATGAGCACAGTAAACCAATGTTCCACCTAGGCAAAAAGGATTGCAGTCTAAATTCTATACATATTTACCTGGGAGTAAGCCCCATTCAACTCAGAGGGACTTAAGTCTTACTTAAGGGTGAAACTACAAAGAAGGTGCTTTCAGCATCTATCTTACACATTCTAATATTGTCCATGTTCATTGCTTTATGTATTGTTTCTTTAGACTGTTAACAGAATTCACATTATAGACGTATTTAGACAGATGAACACATTATCTCTTAAATGGAAGATTCATTACAACACAGAATTCTAAGGCAGGAAGATGTAAAGCAGAATTATTGTAGTAGTTGCGGCAAAAATTTGTACAGGAAAAATTAGCAGCCATGCAGTTAGAATGAAACCACTGCCAAGACAATGCAGAATTTGTACAGTATAACTGGAATGTCAATACTACGTCTGAAAAAGAAAGCATAAAATATCACCTGAAATTGCTCCAGAGATAACCTCAGCACTAGTAAAGAATAAAGATTTTGTGATATGTCTCTTTTCGAAGTAATTCTTTTATACCTCATGCAAATGGATTGGCTTTTCATATTAAACAATGTCATTATGTTCTTGTTCTGTTAGGAAATAGTTGAGAAAGGACTTTCAAATCTATAACTATTTCCAAAAGGTAGAAGGAAAGAAACAACAAGAAAAATTATCATGCTAAGAAATAGCCTTCATACTAAATAACACACACCTGGTGAACCTTGGAAGAAATATCACAAATGTCACAAATGTATGTCTCTGCAAGTGAATATACTCCCATATGGATAAAACTGTAAATTCCAGTTAACATGACATTTCCCCCCTCTTTCTTTAGTCACACTATTGTAAGTAAAGCATTTTGATTTTTTTTAAAGAGCTCATTATGTCATTTGTGAAAATGCCGTCCGACAAAATGACTTGATGCAAAAAACATTTCTCATATGCAGTACTTACTGGGAATTAAAAGCTTGTATAGAATACTTCCTGCTTTCTTAAAACAGATTTAAAAAATCAGTACAAATGTGATTTAAATTAATCAAATTACATTTGAGGTTACATGATTACGTGTGAAATTACATGTGAGGTGGAAAAGCCAGGACTGGATGGTAATTTTACTTAAAAGAAGTTCCATTTGGAAAGGGACAGAGGTGTGAAGTTTAATGCTTCTTTCCTCCCTCCATGTTTTTGGCATAATCTAAGTTGCTTCCCCATGCTGCTATTTTGTGCAAAGGGGATGGGAAATAAATGAAATAGTTTTTCGTTGTTGTTGTTCAGTCGCTAAGTCGTGTCCGACTCTTCGCGACCCCATGGACCACAGCACGCCAGGCCTCCCTGTCCTCCACTAGCTTCCTGAGTTCGCCCAATTTCATATTCATTGCTTCGGTGACACTATCTAACCATCTCATCCTCTGTCGCCCCCTTCTCCTTTTGCCTTCAATCTTTCCCAGCATGAGGGTCTTTTCTAAAGAGTCCTCTCTTCTCATCAGGTGGCCAAAGTATTGGAGCTTCAGCTTCAGCATTTGTCCTTCCAGGGAGCAATCAGGCTTGACTTCCTGGAGAATTGACCGATTGGATCTCTTTGCAGTCCAGGGGACTCTCAAGAGTCTTCTCCAACACCATAATTCAAAAGCATCGATTCTTCGACGCTCTGCCTTTCTTATGGTCCAGCTCTCACAGCCATACATGGCTACTGGGAAAACCATCGCTTTGACTATGCGAACCTTTGTTGGCAGGGTGATGTCTCGGCTTTTGATTAAGCTATCTAGGTTCACCATAGCTTTCTTCCCAAGAAGTAAACGTCTTTTAATTTCATGGCTGCAGTCACCATCTGCGGTGATCTTGGAGCCCAGGAAAATAAAGTCTGTCACTGCTTCCATTTCTTCCCCTTCTATTTGCCAGGAAGTGATGGGAGTGGTTGCCATGATCTTAGTCTTTTTAATGTTGAGCTTCAAACCAATTTTGGCACTTTCCTCTTTCACCCTCATCAGCAGGTTCTTTAAGTCTTCCTCACTTTCTGCCAGTAGAGTGGTATCATCTGCATATCTGAGGTTGTTGATGTTTCTCCCAGCAATCTTGATTCCAGCTTGTGAGTCATCCAGCCCTGCCTTCCTCATGATGTACTCTGCATATAAGTTAAATAAGCAGGGTGACAATATACAGCCTTGTCGTACTCCTTTCCCAATTTTAAACCAGTCGGTTGTTCCATGTCCAGTTCTAACTGTTGCTTCCTGACCCGCATAAAGGTTTGTCAGAAGGCAGATCAGGTGGTCTGGAACTCCCATCTCTTCAAGAACTTGCCACAGTTTGTTGTGATCCACACAATCAAAGGCTTTAGCATAATCAATGAAGCAGAGGTAGATGTTTTTCTGGAACTCTCTTGCTTTCTCCATGATCCAGCGAATGTTGGCAATTTGATCTCTAGTTCCTCTGCCTCTTCGGAAACCAGCTTGTACATCTGGTAGTTCTCGATTCGCATACTGCTGAAGCCGAGCTTGTAGGATTTTGAGCATGACCTTGCTAGCATGTGAAATGAGTGCAATGGTGCGGTAATTCGAGCAATCTTTGGCATTGCCCTTCTTTGGGATTGGAATGTAAACTGATCTTTTCCAGTCTTGTGGCCACTGTTGGGTTTTCCAAATTTGCTGGCATATGGAGAGCAGCACTTGGACAGCATCATCTTTTAAGATTTTGAGTAATTCCGCTGGAATGCTGTCACCTCCACTAGCTTTGTTGTTAGTGAGGCTTTCTAAAGCCCACTTGACTTCACTCTCCAGGATGTCAGGTTCGAGCTCAGTGACTGTACCACTGTGGTTATCAGGGACATTTAGATCGGCCTTATAGAGTTCCTCTGTGTATTCTTGCCACCTCTTCTGAATCTCATCTGCTTCTGTTAGGTCCTTGCCATTTTTGTCCTTTATTGTGCCTACCTTAGCATGAAATTGTCCTTTGACATCTCCAATTTTCTTGAAGAGATCTCTAGTCCTCCCCATTCTGTTGTTTTCCTCTATTTCTTTGCATTGCTCATTTAGAAAGGCCTTCCTATCTCTCCTTGCTGTTCTCTGGAAATCTGCATTCAGTTGGGTATATCTTTTCCTTTCTCCCTTGCTTTTGGCTTCTCTCCTTTCCTCAGCTATTTGTAAAGCCTCGTCAGACAGCCACTTTGCCTTCTTGCATTTCTTCCTCTTTGGGATGGTTTTAGTTGCTGCCTCCTGTACAATGTTACAGACCTCCGTCCAAAGTTCTTCAGGCACTCTGTCTACCAAATCTAAGCCCCTAAATCTATTTGTCACCTCCACTGTATATTCGTAGGGGATCTGATTTAGGTCATACGTGGAGGGCCTAGCGGTTTTCCCTACTTTTTTCAGTTTAAGCCTGAATTTGGCAAGAAGAAGCTGATGATCTGAGCCACAGTCAGCTCCAGGTCTTGTTTTGACTGCCTGTATGGAACTTTTCCATCTTTGGCTGCAAAGAATGTAATCAATCTGATTTCGATGTAGACCATCTGGTGAAGTCCATGTGTACAGTCGCCATTTGTGTTGCTGGAAAAGGGTGTTTGCTATGACTAATGTGTTCTCCTGACAGAACTCTATCAGTCTTTGCCCTGCTTCATTTTGTACTCCAAGACCAAACTTGCCTGTTATTCCTCTTACCTCTTGACTGCCTACTTTAGCATTCCAATCCCCTATGATGAGAAGGACATCTTTTTTGGGTGTTAATTCTAGAAGCTGTTCTAGGTCTTCATAGAAGCGGTCAACTTCTTCCTCATCAGCACCAGTGGTTGGGGCGTAGACTTGGATTAGTGTGATGTTGAAAGGTTTGCCTTGGATCCGAATGGAAATCATTCTATCATTTTTGAGGTTATACCCCAGTACTGCTGTTCTCACTCTCTTGTTCACGATGAAGGCTACTCCATTTCTTCTAAGGGATTCCTGCCCACAGTAGCAAATATAATGGTCATCTGAATTAAATTCTCCCATTCCTGTCCACTTTAGTTCACTAACTCCCAGGATGTCGATGTTCAGCCTTGACATCTCACGTTTGACCACATCTAGCTTGCCTTGATTCATAGATCTGACGTTCCAGGTTCCTATGTAGTATTGTTCTTTGCAGCATCGCACTTTCCTTTCACTTCCAGACACATCCACAGCTGAGCTTCCTTTCAGTTTTGGCCCAGCTACTTCACTCTTTCTGGAGCTACTAGTACTCGTGTTCTGCTCTTCCCCAGTAGCATAATGGACACCTTCCGACCTGAGGGTCTCATCTTCCAGTGTCATATCGTTTAGCCTTTTTCTTCTGTAATCCATGGGGTTTTCTTGGCAAGAGTACTGGAGTGGGTTGCCACTTCCTTCTCCAGCGGACCACGTTTAGTCAGAACTCTCTGCTGTGACCTGTCCATCTTGGGTAGCCCTACATGGCATAGCTCACAGCTTCATTGAGCTACTCAAGCCCCTTCGCCACGACAAGGCAGTGATCCATGAAAGGGGAAATAGTGAAATAGTTTTTCACTTCAGTGCTAATGGCAGCTTTAGAGATGCGATAGGTCTGTAAACAGTGTGTGTTGAGAAGGGAAATGTTGCCCCTCTCCCCCAGCAGCACTACTTCAATACAATTCCAATTCTTCCTCTCACAACTGTTTTTAAATAAAGTGTTGGACGATCCAGTCATGGTTCTTCAGCATCACATGTAAAAATTCTGAGGAAGGTATGTTTGCTTTAATTTCACAAATAATGTCACAAATGAAATAGTTGATTACTATCCATGTGGGACATGGGGCTTGCATTGAGCCCCCATAGCTTACCTGCCTGTTTCCTGATGACCCATTGGGTACTGTCACTGTCTGCCTGTATTGAGGGTTAAGGGGTTGGCCTGAACAGATGGATCCTCTGCCCACAAGAAAATTGCCCTCGGGGGGGGGGGGGAAACACACCACTTTCATAAATGCCTACAAGAAAAATGTCCGCACAGGAAATTGCCCACCCAGAAAAATGCCCAAAGGAAAATGCTCATACAGAAAAATGCCCACATATAGCAATTTTCAAAAAAAAAAAAAAAAAACAAAACACCCCCCTAACCCAGGGTTTAGGCCACACCCAGTCTACCAGACAACTATGACAACTACCAGACAGTCTACCACACAACTATGGCCACATCCAGTCTACCAGAAGATTTTATTCTGCCTGCGGCATGGAGGTGGTGAAACCTTAACATGTTGACCCACAGCAACCTACTAACATGCTGAGCAATCGCAGAGACTTGCACTATGGAGTTGCTTTCATGGAAGTTCACCCCAGAGGCTCTGTGCCTTCCCATATGCATCTCCCCAGCGCAAGGCTCTGTGGTTATCCGGTGCATCAGCAGGTTGCTGTGGGTCAGATTGTTCAATGTTTCCCCACCACCATGTCCACCCACTTGGCCAGTGATAAGCCTGTGCTTTACAACTTCGCTCAGTGAGTTGAAATTCCTACTTGCCTTTGACGCAAAGTAGCCCATTTTTTCTATGTGGGCATTTTTCTGTATGAGCAATTTTCCATGTGGGCATTTATGACTGTGGGTTTTTTTTTCCTGTGGGCAATTTTCTTGTGGACAATTTTCTAGTTGCCCTCTGATAGATGTGGGACAATATCCAACCTGCACCACCTCTGATTCAACTCCTTTTAATATCTCCCCACAATGTCTCTTTGTAGGAAAATGGACATGAACTCATACAAGTGTTCCGTTTTAAGTACCCCAAAGCAATGACCCACGTTCCATGATCTACCTGAACATTTTAGTTGAATAGGGGTTATAGCTGGGTGCATTGTTGGGTGGTGTTCTTTGTAAAGAAGAATTGCAACAATCAACAATTTGTAGGGAAACGCAGTTGGATAGGCAGCACTCCCCTCATAGTCTTTACACATGGACAATTTCCATTCATGTAGCCTAGAACTCTGGAATGGAAAAATATTGATTGTCTTATCAATGCCCAATCTGTGAAATGATATAGGAGGTCATACACTTATCATGCACTGAAGGCTTTCCTTTGTGTCATACTTAGAATCTCAAATGGTGATTTTCTTTTTTTCTCTGTGTGTGGCTAGCATCCTAAGAAAACAATGCTGCCTGGTGCCTCTGCCTCATGATTTATAATTGAATTACAATTCTCTCTCTCTCTCTCTCTCTCTCTCTCTCTCTCTCTCTCTCTCTCTCTCTCTCTCTCTCTCTCAGCACCCTAAAGTCTAATGAATTTATTTCAACATCATCTTTTGTGGCTGACAGCCCAAGAAAACTTATGCTGAAATGAATTTGTTTGTCTTTAAAATGCAAAAAGGCTGTTTGCAGTTATATTAGGAGGTGGAGTTACTTTGGGAGGGGGGAATTCTTCATCATTTCATGTGTGCAATAGTTGCTTACTTTGCAGATATTGTTATAGCCTTATTAATGTGAAATTTCTTCCATCTAACCAATCCACACTGTGACTTCAGTCATCTTCATTCACATTTTATAGAAGAGGCACAATCACTTGGACATATAGCCTCTTACTTGGGTAATCCCAGATGTGTGGGGATAGTTGTGATTACTTGGTAGTGAGAAAAAAAGCACTTTATATATGATCAGGTGTATCCTTCCCTTTATTATTACCACATTTCCAAGGGTGGACTATAACGATCACTTTTGGCACTTGCTCCCAGGGTTTAAAATATTTGGCCACACAGAGGTTTTATTTTGAACTAAGGCAAACCCTGTGGACTGATGAAACATGAAATGAAATCCCAATCCCCCCCCCCCACATCATAGCATGCAGATGTGCCAGTGGACATTGTGCTACATACTGTGGGGAATGACGACTAGAAGGCAAACTGGAGGTAAATAACAAACTTCACCGCTGCATAGGCCTTTTGGCTGCCTATGGGTCTCCTTGGACCCATGCTAGCTATGGAGGTGGTGTACAGTAAATTCAAGGATAGCTAAGGAAATCTGGGATAGGGATAGGGTCTGGTGTGACTGCTACTGGATCCACCCCTTCTTCCTCTGAGAAATCCCCTTGTTCCTCCCCAAAACAGCACAAGCTTCTCCTCCCTGCCCATAGCCCAACCCCACTGCCAATTTACTGGCATTGGCAGAGCATGCAATAAAGTCTGGCATATGTGTTTCTGCCAATAGCTGTGTTGCATGCAAAAATGGCACAAAGTTTCCATCATCACTGCACATTTTGCTTCTGTGGATCACAAGATCTGCTGATGCAGAAGGCCCATAGGATTGGGCTGTGAATGTCAGTATCCACCACTGGAAATGTGGTACACATCTGATCATATACAAAGTGCTAACCAGAAATCTTCCCAACCTACTCTAATATGTCTGGATTAAAAACAAAACTTCCACATCAAATCTTCCTCCATAGTTGGCTTAATTCCAGCACCTTCCATCATGGAAATGCATGAACCCTGAGACACATTTGCTCTGGGCTTATGTCTGCAAAACAGAAGCATAGTGAACAAACAAAAACAAAGATTGGTCTTAACACCTGATGTTTCTTCCCCGCTAAAGGATGATAAAACACTACAGGTAACAATCTCCCAGTAAAAAGAAGTAAATGACTTCTCTCCCTCCCAGGTGACTGGATCATATACACCCAGTGATGTCATTCAGGGGGAATGGACCAGAACGGGCGTTCCGGATCCTAATGGGTTCCGTGGCTGGTTCTGGGTTCCCGACAAGTGCCAATCAAAAGTGAGTTCCTGTTCCTAAATCATTTGAATGACACCACTGTATACACCCCATTCAGTATGTGACAGTTCTAAACTTCCATGATATCTTGCGAAGCAGGTAGAAGAGATGCTTTGAAGCATTTCCTCCCCCCCCCACCCCACGCCTGCTGAACTACAACTGCTAAACATTCCTAACTCAGGCATGGGTTCACCCACCCTCTTCTGCTCTTTTACTCCCCTGGGAAATGTATCGGCTAGTATTCCTCCCATCAGTAACAAAACAACAGCACCGAGATGCATCCTTTTAGAAAGAACCCTTCTCAGGAAGTTCTCAGGAAACATTTTTATATAGTTTTTGCTCACACCTTCTCCAGCTTCTCTTTTCCACTAGTTAAACTAACCTCCTACCTAGTTCTTTTGAATGTTACAAGGGTTAGTCCTCTAGTCTGGAAGCAAAATTGACTGCGGAAATATTTCACCTCTGGCCAAACTTTTCCAGAGGCTTCTTGTGGCAGGGAATTTCTATGTTCAGATCGCTGTATCTGTTATGTATGTCTCTGAAGCAGTAAAGCAATTTGTACATCTGTGTTGTTCCATCACAGTTGACGGAATTTAAAGTAATAATAGATTTATTGCAAACTATTACCCAGTGGGAGGGGATATGGATAATGCTGCATTTAGCTTCCTTTCCAGGGTAGACGATTGAGCTGGTTAGGCAAGACTGTGAGCCCAATCGTACGCATGTCTTCTCAGAAGCAAGTCCCATTATAGTCAATGGAACTTACTCTCAGGTAAGTGTGGATAGGATTGCAGCCTGAGACAGCTTTAGAAGTTTTCTCCAAAGCCTTAATTTGACATAATACTCTCCTATATGAAGTATTTTTTCCTGATCACTAGTATCACTAGTGCAATATTGAATGCATTATGCCTTTCCCCCTTCCTAAAATTTGATAGTGTCGTTTTTCATTTTTATTTTTTGTAAGAAGGGATTTTAATTGTTTGAAGGTACTCTTGTCCATAGGAACATGACTGCTGTATTTTGTCTTCAAGTTAAAGGTGCAGTCCTCAAACAACTTTTGTTTGGCAGTATCCTTTAGTTTCATAAGTATTTGGGATGATTTGGGTGCTGCAGCATTCCATACAAAACCAAGCATACATCAACACACACACACACACACACACACACACACACACACACACACACACAC
>JAJKFI010000002.1:17209146-17224596 GCA_029204185.1 Lerista edwardsae
ACACACACACACACACACACACACACACACACACACACACACACACACACACACACACACATTTGGCTCCCAAGTATAATTAAAACCTATTATAACCATCCAACAAGCAAACACAAAATATTCCCAAGTGGAAGTATGTAGAAACAAAGACTCCATTTGTGTAGTCACATTTAGCATAGTCTTATCTCTTGGCTGAAAAAGACATCTGTCTAACATACTGTAAACAAAAATATTAAGTGCTTGGCCCTTTTGTCATGGTGACTTATGAACATGATCTACATTGTACCGGATTAAGGTAAACTCATTCAAATTAGGTTTTGGTTTTTGTGCAAATTGCCAGGAATATTGAGAACTGCAGACAAATTCTGTTTTGCCACCAGATTAAAAGTTTCAATGTCACCTAAATGATTGTGATATTTTTCTGTTTGATCAGAGATTTGGCTATTGTATACATTGTGTATTTATTGTGATTGTCTAAAAAGTGGGGAAAATGTATGTATTATGTATGTATGAATTATATTTATCTTACTTCCTTCTTCCATGTGGATGGTTTATGTGCTCCCTCTTTGATCAGTACAACAAGCCTGCGAGATGGGTTACTAAGTTAGGCTGGAAGAATTTAGCATGGAATTGTCAAGATTCACCTAATGTTAGACATTCCTTACAATGCGCGCACGCACACACACACATGCACACACACACACAATTTGTGAGCAAGGATCATTTGATGAACTGGGCATACTGCTGAGGAATGGGAAGGAAGAGCAAAAAGAAATGAGCTATTTTTTAAGTGCACACACATAGAGAGATAAAATAAGAGAAGCAGAAATGTGTGTTTGTGGCTCTCTGTGTGTGTGTGCGTGTGCGTGTGTGTGTGAGAGAGAGAGAGAGAGAGAAAGCAAAGGATATGCTACTGAAACAGCACCAAAATCCTATGCTGTCTGGAGTGCTAATGAGCCCTAAACTTAACAACAAACCTTAGCATAATAAGCATATTTGCATAATCCAGTTTTCTCCCTTGCAATTACAGATAGCAAAGTCTTGCGTCCATAAGAGGATAGAGATTTATTTTATGCCACTAAACAGAGAAATGAGTATAGAAATGGCACTGCACGAAGGAAAGGCCTAGGGGATAAAAAATTAAAAATGATGAGGAGTAACAGCCAATTTTGCAATAGAAGCCTGAGCTAAGGGAAATAAATGAAGCTCAACTGAGGTGAATATAGAAGTGGAGTGTGTGGAATTTAAGTTTTCGGTAATTATATAGGAGTGTCCAAACTTTCTGACCTTCTTGGACACACTTGAACCAATGACCCAGAAGCAGTGATTCGTACTGTTTCACACTCTCGCTTTCATGTATATACACAGATGCAAAACTACTTCTGGATTTGGATTTGAATACATGGATTGTTCTGCTAATGTCATACATTATTACTACTGTAAATACAAGGATATTAAGAGCATTCTTGTCTATGTCAGTGCTGTGTGCCATCTACCCTAGCATCCCATTTTCAAAAGAAGTCAGAGCAAGATTTTTTTATTTTTTATTTTTAAAAAGAACAGTACAAAGGATAGGATTTTTTTGGCATTGTATTACTAGCTTATAAAAGTCAAATGACTGGGGGAAATCTCATCACATTAATTTTTTCTGCCCTGCTGTTCCTCTTTACTTCTGCTTTCTGCTTGCAAGAAACCTGTATGTTCCGATTAGTGCTGGAGGCAAGTCTAAATCACTTCTAGACTTTTTCATGCAATTCCCAGCAGATTTCGATCCCAGCAGGCCTCTGCCTCACACCTTCACCTAGTAGAGGCTAATTAAACTCAGGCTGCAATCCTATACACACTTTTCTGGGAATCAGTCCCATTAAACATACGAGACTTACTTCTGAGCAGGCATGTGAGACTTACTTCTGTGTAGGATTGCATTACCGGTCTACATAACCTCTGTCATTCTGAAAGCAATTACAAACAGCAGGTGTTGGGGATCTTCCATCATGCCCAAATTTCTTCTCCTACATTTTGTTTTGTTCAATATCTAAAGATCAATTTTGATGTTTGCTGACTACTTTTTACATTTTAGTTGGTTCTACTTTGCCCTACTTTGGCTTTTGGATTTTGTCTAACAGACCTACAGTATATTATTGTTCTTATCCATTAATTTACCTACTCCAGGAGTGTCAAACATAAGACCCACAGCCAGGATACAGCCTGAGGAACTTCTTTCAGCACTGCCTTTTCATCAGCACTGTTTGTGCTGAGGCTCCAGGAGGCAGGTGCATACCAAGGCTAGTCAGGGAGGACAAATGCCCCCGGGTGCCAGGCAGGAAGGGGCAACAAAATCACTTCCTCCTGCCATCAGTCTTCCTCCCATTGCCACTGTGCTCCAGGGGTTGCTCTCCTCTTCTTTTTAAAAGCAGAGGTGGTGGAGGACAGCACTCGGAGGGCCTTCTGAGAGCTGGGGAAGCTGCACAAGGCCTTCCCAACCCTCAAAAGGCCTTCTGAGGCCTTCCAGAAGCCTAAAACTAGGCTAAAACTAAAACTAAAACTAGGGCAGGAGGTGTGGACTGATGGTTGAGCTGCTGGTACTGCCTGAAGCTAAACAGGAAAATCTGCAGTTTGCTTTTGGATGGGAGACGAATGCCAGGCTGTGACAAACTGCAGTACCTGTGGTGGCAGAACAGAGTCGCTGTGGAGCTGATTAGCTCACCGCAAGTGAGAGTTGCAGTGGAGTGTGTGAGGAGGCCAGCCGGCAAAGAAGGGAATACGACCTTGTATTGAGGACCTGTCCAGGCTTGACCTGTGATTGCCTGCTGAGGCTTGATGGCAGCAGCCAAAGGAGAGAACCACACTGTGAAAGGAGAGAACCACACTGTGAAAGCAACATCTGGGCCTGAGGATTGGCAGATCACAAGAATACTGTAGATTTGTAAAAACCCCATTAAAAAAAAATATGGTGGTTTAGATTAGCCTGCTCATGTAAGCCGCATTGAGCATTTGCTTCGGCATGGGAAAGGCGGGATATAAATTCTTCAAATAAATAAATAAATAAATAAATAAATAAATAAATAAATAAATAAATAAAACTATCACTTCTGGGTTTTGGCCCCAAACCAGAAGTGACTATTTTTGGTTTCTGGAAGGCCTCAGAAGGCCTTCTGGGGGATAAGGATGCTATGCATGGCTTCTCTGGTCTTCAGAAGGCCTTCCGAAGGCTGAAAAGGTTTGTCCTTTTGGAGTGACAAACCAATCCTTTTGGTTTTGTATAGTCTGCTATTGCTAATGAGCTATATTATATTATAGGTAATAAGCTATATTATAGCTAATTCCTGCTTGTTTATTCAGGAATTTGGTTGCTATGTTTCCCATCCATCTGTTAAGGTGTTGTCTATAACCATTTCTCCCCCGCCCCCCAGAATGTGCATAAAAGAACTGCAACCAAATTTTAAAGAAAAAGCAACTGGGAAGCTGTTTAGGTTATCCGAGAGGTTTTTGGTATTTGTCCGCCCATTATTTCATTAACTTGCTCAAACTATATATTTGTAAATAAGTAGATTACAAAAACTTTGCACATCTTCAGAGCTCTCTTATCAAAGAAACCACCCCCACTGTCTCATTGCTTGGTGAAAGGAAATAAAATTTAACTTGGTAAATAAGAATACCATAGTCTCAAAATATTTTGACACTGGCTTATAACAGGTGCCTTCTAATTTCATATATGTTGTATGGCTAATGGCATATATTACAACATTGAGCATTATGTAACAGGTTAATCAAGGATTTATTGACAGGCAATACCTATCAATTCTGCTTGTTCTACTTTACTGTGGTGGGAAGTGGAAGAAGAGGAGAAACATGGAACCGATTTACACATTACATTGAAAGACATGGTAGAATTCTGAGCTGTAGCACTTTAAGCTGCAACTAGAGGGTCATTGAAAACACTCCCTTATGTGGCAATTTAGCACATCTAAAACAATGGAATTAACACAGCCCTCTATTTCATGTGCTAGTTAACCATCTGAAAGGAAATTCTCCTAAGAAGTGCAGTTCAGCATTATTCACCACACTCTTATCATCCCATTCTATGTAATGTGAAGATGAACAATTAGTCCTTTAGAATCTGATGTGGAACAGGAGCACCTAACCCTAATTCAGTTCTGTTCTCTATCATAGCTGCTGTGTGGCCTGATGAGGAATTTGGTATGCATTAGCAATATGTATGCATTGCAAGAAAACAGATACAGTACTGTCAAAATAGATAAATCTAGGCCCTGGATCATAGATAGGCCTCAGTGACATTGCTGTGCATGGAAGCTAAATATTATTCTTACTATTTTATTCATTATCAGGATCTGCCCAAGTCTAGGCTTTGGAATTACTAAGCTTGATTAGTGCAAAAATACTTACAAATGCAAAATCTGAGTCAGCCAATAAATCTAAATGTTCTTTTTAAAGTAGGATATTCTAGCATCCTGGACAAAATGATCCCCTCTGTCCTAATCTTCCATGGTTGTACATCCCTCACAGGCTGACCATACTCTTTTGTTCAACTCAGTATGTTTCATGCTGTGAACCTGACAATAGAAACCCATGGCTAATTTGTATGCATGTGCTAACTCTGCTGACAAATTGCCACCCGGATGGCTTGTAATGCAGATATAGATAGATATAGATTCAGATGCAACTAATCCCTGAATCATATATATGGCATAGGCATACTGCATCTGTTCAACCATTTTGGCTGAGAAACCTACACAAATCCATAGGGCTGGGCTGTGGATTCTAAAGAGAAGGAGCCAAGTTTCTTTGATTAATTTTGACTGCACACTGAAGCCTTCACACCAGTCTCTATGGGCTTTCCCCATTTGGGTAACTGCAAGATTTGTTGTACAAACATTTCATGTGTGCTTTTGTGTATGTGTTTTTACCCACCCCGTCTTCACTATATTGCTGTTGAATGGTCTCTCATTGCAATTCATATGCCTGTCATTTTCGGGTGTCACCAGTTTCTGCCTTGCTGATTAGAAAGCAAACAAAAAGAGAGAGAGAGAGAGAGAGAGAGAGAGAGAGAGAGAGAGAGAGAGAAATAGCTGTATAAATAAAAAATTACAGTCTGTCACATTTGAAAAAAAGAATCCATGTTTAAAACACCAGTTTTTATTTTTTGTTTTTAGAAAATGCTTGTTGTCTATTTATCCCTACCTTAAAAGGGGGAAGAAGGACAAACATCTAATGGCTTATTTTTTTAGTGATTAAGTGGTTAATGATTTAATGAACTAAAAAAAATCTCATTTGTTGCATCCCTTGGATTTAGCAAAAACCTCAAAGAGCTGATTTTCTGTGTACCTCAGTCCAATATTGCTACCTGCTGGGATATGAACACAATCTCTAAATAAATTGCAAGTGGCCGTGGGCAAATGGAAGAGCTTCGCTTTGATCTTGCTAGAGAGAATGAAGTCAAATGTTCAATCAATCAATCAAATTCATAACTTCTAGCTACAATCGGCCTGACAACAGCCTATTATTTATTTTTAAAATCATATATTTCATTATTGCAAAACACACAGGCTCTCGTGGGGGGAAAAGGGACTAAATTATTGATAAGTCTTATATGTGACTGAGTTTGTTGTTTCTGACATGCTTGTCACTAACTATTGTCAGGAAGAATTTACTAAGATGTTGAGTCAGAAAAGTTGGCAGTGAATGTGTGTTGTGCCAAATGTAAACTGGGTAGAATAAACTTTAATGGCCTCTTTCTTATCGAATTCCTAGTTGGTAAAGACAGCTGAAGGCAGGGCAGCTTTCTAGTGTGAAAAAATACACAGACAAAAAAAGAGAGACAACAATCTTTTCCCCCCACCCTTGTTTTAATTGCCAGGAAAGAGATTGTTTTGTGCTTTAAAACCGACGCACCTAAAAAATTCAGGAAACTATTAATTGATTTCTATCTTTCTGGAAAAAGTCATTCCCAATTTGCGGAAGAATTATAGAAACAAAAAAAATGAAGGCAATTAACCAGCATATATATCTCAAGGGTCTCTCTTTACTGGAGTATCTGTCAAAAACAGCAGAACGACTGCAAAGGAGGGAAAAATCCACTTTACAGAACAACAATATAAGAAGAGTTACCTTGGGCACATTTGTGGAGGACAGGATGTGCACAAATGCAATAAAATGGTTGCCTGCAATCCTGATTAAACATGGCATTGCTAACTTGGTGTGTCCACTGTTTGTGTGTGAATGTTCATGTGCACGTTCATATGAGTGATTTAGTGAAGTCCTGTTTGTATTTTCGTACAGGAAGGAGAGTACGATCTTTCAGCCTAATTTTACAAAACCCAACAACATACTATTGAAAGACACTAGCAGTACAATTTCTTCTTGGAAATAAGTCCCAATGAGTTAAATGCAAAATGGTCAGATACAATAGAGTGCCTATACCTTTAACCATGGTATAGAAGAAGGAATGTTGGCAGATGAAGCTTTTAAAACCCTTACATGTTGAGCTGCACCTATACTATTAAAGGTATAGGCATGTCTTCCATTGTATCTAGTCATACTGGTTAAGTGAAACTTATTCTCAGGTAAGTGTGCATAGGACTGCAGCCTAGAAGATTCAGTTGACCCTCTCTCAAAATCCAACCTTTTCCCCAAATATGCAATGAGCTTTGTGAATATATCTGATTTCAAAAAAAATTAACATGTGACAAATTTCTTCTGCTCTTTGGTGCATGTGCAAATGTCAGTGATAGGGTAGGACTCCCAAATGGATCTTTAGAGTCCAGACTGAGCGCAATCCTGAGTTGAGCCTGGGCCAGCACAAGTCTCTTGTACCAGCCCAGGAGTGTTGCAAACGCGCCATAAAGTGCCTTTGTGCTTCCTTTGGAAGAGGCTGAGTCAGTACACTGATGTGTGTTGGCTCAGATGGGCCTGATCCAGGCCCTGCCCGGACCTGGTAGGTTTACCCTGGCTGATTTCAGCCGGTGCGGTGTGGGTAGGGGAGGGTGAAATGGTGTGGGGGAAGGTGGGGAAAGGGCCGGTCCATGGTCAGACAGGACTGGGCAGCTAGGACAGATACAAACCCCCATCTCTAGGCCAGTCGGCTTCCCCAGGCCTCTTGGACTTGCGTCAGTGATTTTGCTGTGCAGGTCTGAAGAGCCCATTGGGACTGCTGCTGTGCAACACAGGGTAAGGGAAATTGATTCCAGCTGGCCTCCCTATTCCAGCACGGGGGTTGGATTGTGCTGCCCAAAATCGATCCTGTTTCAACTTCTTCATTAATTCCTATGAGCCATGCCTGCTGTCCCCTTTCCTTGTTTATCTGACTGTTGTTGCAGTGGGAAAGAACTTTCAGAAAATACCGTGTATGGCCTTGAAAAATGTTGCAAGTATGCGAAGTAGTGACCAAGGTCAACAAATAGCAAGGGAAATGCCATTCCCATGGTTTTTTGTATGTGTAGAAAACTTGAAGGTCATTCTGCATCATGGTATTTCCATCACTTGGGCAAAAACTTGGAGTAAACTGTAGTTATTTCAAAAATCAACTATCTGTCCCATGTGGATTCCACATTCATTTTACAAACAAGCAAAAAAAAAAAGTAAGCCTCTTATGTAAAAGCATCCTTGACACGAACTTTTGTTTTTACTATAGTGAAGTCAATCCAGTTGAATTTGACAATGGATTTTGGCACATTGTGTCCATCTTGTGAAGCTGAAGCTTCAACCTGTGTTATGTCTTGGCTGAAATTCATTTTGCAAGGTTTTCCATGACTAAACAAAATCTAGGCATATGTCAACAAACCAACTGATGAAACTAACAATTCAGTTGAGTCACAGTTCTGCTCAAACAAAATCTTGTCAGACTGGAGTACTGGAGTATTTTGTGAACTGTATTAAACTACAGATATCAGGTAGTTGAATTTTGACTCACATCACCTGGAACGTAGCACTGCATATATGCATGAAAATAAGTAAGCAATCCATATAGACCCTGAAGAGACTGAGCACAAACCAGCATGTTTTTCAGTGTGAGAACTGGACTGTTATGAGCATGCTCCTGTTTCATCTGTGAAGGGTTAGAAGGCATGTAGTGTCTGAAAAATGGACCAGTCTATTGAAATAAAGGGACTTTTCCATCCTGAAGAAGACATGAGGTCTGAGTTAAAAATGAATACCTCATGGCATTTGTCTGTTGAGTGCCAATGGTGTGCGCTGGATCCAATCCCTCCTGCCACCTCTACGCCCCTGTCCCTCCCTCCTCCCTGCCTGGTTTTTCCCCCTCTCCACCCCCACTGCTGCCTTACTGCTCTGATAGGCACAGTGGCAACCAGTGGTAACATTGCAGTGCTGCTGACTGTTGCAGCAGCATGTACAAAATGGCTGCTAATGGAGCACTCCATGTGATGTCAGTGGCCATTTTGTGACAGCAGAAATGCCTTTTGCTGTTGCAACATGCTCCTGTATCAGTCTGCTTGCTTGAATAGGACATCAGCGGAATTGTTAAGTTGCTCTTCATCTACTCAAGAACATACAAACATGTACAATACAAGTACTTCTTGTGATCACCACTCACCTGAGGGCATTTATGTCCATGGCAGAGTCAGTCTATTTTCTCATGAAAATTATTAGTTAATGAGGATTGAGAATTTCTTGAACTAAGTTAAATAGATGAAAATAATGCTACAGAAACAAACACATAAGCACCATTAGTTCAGCCCAAGGCAGAATTCTTTGTTTACAGTTTGTTTTTTAAATGTTGACACTGAATTCAAAGAATGGCTCTATTTATTTGGCAGGTATTTCTTAGTGAAGGGAAAAATATCCAGTGGTTTAAAATTCCGGAGGCAAAATAACCCCTTGTGATAAATTTCTTTAAAAGTGAGCAGGATGAATTTGGAGTGGATAGTCAACACCCTCCCACACACTCCCTGTGCTGTGATATTGTAGCTCATGTCTTTTGCTATCAGACAATCACAAAGAAAGGAACAAGGGGTTGCTTGGAAAATTCACCTTCACAAATAGTAGCTTTGAGCCTATGATTCTTCCCAGGAGCCTTGCAAATAGTGGGTAGTAAAAAAAAAGAAAAAGAAAAAGAGGAAGAATGTGTCTATTTCTGACAGATGGCACTCAATATTGTGTGAATAAACACAACATATCATTGACAGTTGTATCATTAATATTCTTCCATCAAATTGGTCATCAACACTGCTTTGATTTAAGAATGTCAATATAATCTCTAAAACTGATTTTGGATCAACTTCCTGAACCATGTCTTAAAGTTATGGGAAATACTGATAATTCATACTATGAACCTGGGCATAATTCTTGTCACAGATTGGTGTCAATTGTATTATATCTTAAAAATGCACTACATACACCCCTTATCTGGACTGCTTGGGACGGGAAGGTGTCTGGACCAGATTTTTCTGGATTTCAGAATAATTGCAAGAAATATAATGAGAAATGCTTCCTCTTGCTCTTTTCACTGTGACCTATTAGGATGTTGGCTGGCTTCTGACATTATACAGCAATGGCTGTATAGGGACACCACAGAGCAGAGACCAGAACTTACAGTCTATATGTGGGAATAATATACCTGCATAAAGAATATTAAAGTTCACATTGACAAACCAATGGACCTCTAAAGCACCACTTGAAATTGAGGGTGTTCCTGGAGGTCACAGTCAGATTCTGCTTGTTTGGGCTCCCGAATAACAAAAATTCTAACGGAACCAAGATGCTTATATATAATATATCAGGTTGTTCAACCTTTTAGACTGGGACCCACTTTTTAGAATGGCACTTGTATCGGGACTGGAAGTGAAGTCATAGCTGGAAGACATCATTAAGTAGGAAGTGCCATCACTGTGACGTAATCAAATGACACTCCTGGAATGCAAACTGGCATTCCTTGGACTGTAGCAACTGCACAACCATGAAACATCCCTGACAGAAAGCAAGATGAGGACAAAATATTATGCAAAAGCACAGAACAAAAATCAAAATTAAAAAATATTCACTTGATAATTCAAACTGTTAACACTCACAAAAAGGAATATAGCAAGAGAAAGGTCTGCAGCTTTCAAGGCAACTGCTCTCAGCTTTCTGGGACCCACCTGTCATCAGGTTGCAACCCACCAAGTGGGTCCTGACCCACAATTTGAGGAACACTGCAGTACATCACACGCCTAAGGCCTCAGTCCTATCCTGGACCTACAGTAGCGGATATTACAACCTGCTGCCTTAAGTGCAGTTACATTGGCATGACAGGCAGGCCACCATTGGGTGCCCTGGAGCTGCTGACACAAATGGCCAGGAGCTCTGCATGTCCATCACGAAGGCTGCATTGGAGTAGGTAAGGTGGCAGAGGACAGGCAGCTTGGGGGAGAAATGTGGCATTTCAGGGGAGGAACTTGGGGAAAGTACCTTGGCTAGATCCTATTCCCTTTCCCAGACTTTACTTCCCCTGACTCAAATCAGACCTATGCCAGCAAAAGAGCTGGTGTGGGTTCGAGGAGACTCATTGATGGCCAGGCAGCTTACAGATATGTGTGTGTGTGTGTGTGTGTGTGTGTTTGCTAGGCTATCTGGTCGCACCCCATCCCCACCCTAGCAGGTAGCGAGAGCTCCATCATCAGCACAGCATGCCATAGGCAAAAAATAAGATTGGGCAATCATAGCTGTAATTGACATCTGTAACTGTAATTGACATATTTGCATTATTTGCTTAGTTTACCTGTGGAAAAGGGCTGCAAATCACTTTTCCTCAGTGGGAGTAACCTAAGAAAGGCAGTTTCTTCCACAGCAGCACAACAATGCAATCTTAAGAAGTTTTACATGGATGCCATGCCACTGAAATCATTGTGGGCTTTCTGCTAAACTTGGGAGCAAGATGTACTTATGTTAATTTTGTTTCAGGTGAAAAAAAATAACCAAAATAATGGAATTTTTTTTAGGACAAAGTAGATTTAGAAACTTCTACTGCTGTGCAAAGTCTTAAAAAGCAGGAAAAAATATCAGTCTGCTGGCAATACCAGAAGGCAATGTACGATATATTCAACATGTTGGACTTAGCTGTTCCCTTTCTGTGATGTTCTTTCTTTGGCAGAACAGGACATTTGGATGCAACTCCGTGATAGTAGCATACAGACCCAACTACCATGCTATTGTTCAAGACCTAACAAGTTAATAAAGTATTGTTTTAAAGCCTCTTCCATTTTTTACTTATTGAAAAAAGCTAACGAAATATATTCATCTCAGCTTGCATGCTTTCCCCAGAGATAAGCTACTAGGAAGGCAATAACATAGCTATGAGCCATGATGGCATTCAGAGTATCAACATGCATCATATCAAACAGGGCTCTTGATGCTTTCTAATGTCTGTTTATATTTTAGTGGCTTTCAGCTACTAGCATTACTTAGAAATGTGCCTGTTTCGATAGCTACATTTCAGCTTTCCTTCTCCCCTATAGCCTGACAATTTTATATAAGTGTGTCCATCTTTATGGAAGTATTTCTTTGGGGGCTAAAGTATTTTAAACTATTGAACCAGAAATGCAACCAGGGAGCAGGTTGACTTTATTTAAACCAATGCCAGTGTCGTCCACTTTGCCAATGCTTTAAAACATAAATGCAAACAAGTAACAATTTTTTTGTTTGCTTTAGTCAACAATGCCATATATCTTTTAAAATATTTAAAAATAGTATTTAAAATTCATATAGACATACTTGGATGTGCAGTCTTAAAAAAGCAAAAGCAAAACCTTTCTGACCATAATAACAAGGCAGGACTCAGGAATTGGAATGAACTTTATTGATGGATCAGAAGGGTCTGTAACAATTAACTTACCTATTTAATGGAACCCCAATCCAGTGTAGGTAGTTATTTGGTAAGTGGTGACACCACACGTATTGCTATCCTCAGCCTAACCATTTCAGGCAAGTCCACTATGGCTCAATGCTTGTACTAAGCCAGACTTTACCAGATTGATGCATTTTGTAGCCCCACCTCCTAAATTGCCTAAAGGAACCTTGGGTCAAAAAAAACCACTCATCAAATAATGCCTAAAGGTAGCTGCTAATTCTTTTGTGCCTAAACTACTCCTTTCACACCAATCCTCAGAGCTTAGTGTCATAACCCCCACCACCCTGGATAGCATCCCATAGCTTTGTTGCAGATCCTCAAGCATTATGTTGTAGCCTTCATCCAAAAAGCGAATACTTTAAGATAAATATAAACGCAGATAGGTATGCAGAATCACCTTTGGATGGGACAACACCCGCCCCCATCAACCACAAGGCAACTCATCTCTTTGTTGACATAAGGGCAGCCTCTGTCCAAACATTATAGATTACTAGGGTTGATCCACACCCTCCTCTTAAGTATGTCAGACCACCCAATGAGAATTCTGGACCATCAATCTTGGTTTTTGTTGCTCCTTCACACATAAAATGTGGTTTTGCTATTCTATTACAGAACGTCTTCCTTTCCTATGAACAGTTAACCACTGACGACCTTTCCTCATATACAAATGCTTGTGGTAAATGCTTCTAATTGATGCAGTATGCCACCTATTTTACATACACTTGTAGTTTTGAACATAGTAAACACTATTAGTTTTATATCTATATAAATCTCAGTAGATTTATAGGATTCTAATGTATGTAGTTAATATTTGTATTCAATCTGCATTAAAGGACCCAGAATAATCATAAGAAAGATTTTAAGAGAACAATGTGTTTATAAAACAATGTGTTTATTACTTTCAGTTTGTTTTCATATAAAGAAAACAGGATAGCCACAAGCCCTTGGGTTTTCCACTAATGATAGAATTGTAGGCAAGGGTCCCAATCAGTCCTATTTTTCTGTCCTAAATTTTATTTCTTCATAGCTTAATACAGTATTCCTATACATCATTACCCTGCACCCACCAAAAAAGACACCAGACTGCGGCTTGGGTTTTACTGGGCCATTTTATTAAAATTTTATATAACATTGCAGCAGGACAGGTTGGGGAGAAAACATAACCTTAGCCCCCAGAGTGCGGGGTGCTAGATCGGGGAAACAGTCCTAGCTGTCTACCTCCCCTGTGAGTCTCTAGGGCGAACCATTCGACTTGAGGCCATACTCAGTCATTGGACTGAGACAGCCTTTCATAGTCGCCCCTGAAGGGTCAAGGCAGCTGAACTGCTTAGCCCGCAGGACGAACCTTGCGCAGCCTTGCCAGTCCAGTCAATGAGCTTGCCAGCCAGCCTCTTCAAGCCGGTAAAGCATCATCAGATCCAGAAGGGTCACCCCCTGACCTTGCTGCCTCAGATTGGACACCGAGATAGGCCCTACTTACCCTACCCCTCAGGCATTATGCCAAGTGACCAATGGTGGAAACCTTTTGCTTAACACAAAAACCCACCCCATTCCACGACAGGCTGGGGTAGGCAAAAAAACTGCCATCCATGGCCAATCAGTATGACAGCAAAAAATTTCTACCCAGCCCTATAAACAGCGACCAGATAATCGCAGACTGTATGATAGGAAGGGAGGGAGGGATTGGGCTGAACTGAGTTCAATCAGGAAAAAGCATGCCAGACCAGAGCTCAGCTCCCACCTCCCCAGCTCTGCAGCCAATGGGGAGGCAAGCACCAGCCTGGCTGCTTGAGGTGGGGTGGGGACAATTGGCCATTACTGCCTTTCCAGTGTCTCATCTTCACATATTTTCAATATAGCTGCTCTAGGTACATTGTGGCCCACCTAAAATTAGCTCGTGACCCACTGATAGGTACTGACCCACAGTTTGGGAACTACTTATCTAATTGATTTTACAGGAGCTATTCAACATTTTCAAGGGAACCACTCATTATTTCATGCATGCACACCGCTCGCTTTTTTAGAAAACACAAAGAAAGGGGATAGAAATATGTGAAATTTCATTCCAGAATATGTTAAGGCATAAATTGCCTCAATAATCCTCTGTGCCTGCCAACAAACAGGGTGTCTTTTGGAGAGTCCCAACACTTTGCATAAAACACCATTATGAACACCAGACTATTTAGCTTTCATGTAGACACTCAAACCAAATTTGGATTGAAACGCAAAGGAAAAACACATTTTTCCTGACATTTAATGCAGTCCGATGACATGCAACATCATTGTGCTCTCTTTTATGATGCAAGTTCTGTAAGTGATACCAGTTGTCATCAAACATCATAAAAAGCAAAGCATGCCTTGAGTCATCAATATTTATTGTTGTTTTAGAACAGATCCCTGGTTTGAATTTGGTACAGATGGGTTTCATTTTTTTTTTTTCATGGACAACATAAACCAGCCCTATCTTGTATTGAGAGTCAGGCTGAGAAAGATCTGCTGATGCAATGCAGTTGAGATACGTAGGCAGCCGGAGTAACAAATAACTTATTTGACACACATCAAGCCGAGAGAAGGATCAGGTTGATGGAAATGATTAAAAAAATACATAGGTTCCTTCTCTCAGTTGCCAAACAATTATGAAATTAGTTGTGCCTTTTGGCATGACTTCCATGTTTCTTTACCCTATAGCAATTAAGACCAAGTATATGGACATGAAATAATTGCCCTGCCATCTTCACTCACTTGCCCTGCCATCAGTCCCCTCTTGGTTCTTTATCTGCCTTGTGCCTGTTCGTAGACTGTAAACCCTTTAGGCAAGGGAGCTGACCTTTCAGCTGTTATAAGCAGCAGGTACACTGATGACACATTATTGTTCTTATTCATTACATTGCCAAATGATGATAGATCATAATCTGCACATCAATCATAAACTATAGAATGATAGGGATAGAAAGGATTTTGGAGGTCATCCAGTCATGATTTTCAGTTTCCAGTGAACAAGTAACAGAAAATCCACACAGGTCAAAAATATGCTATCCTTGGCACAGCTGCAAAATTCCAAGACTAGCTGTCCAAGACTTTCATTAGTAAGCACTGAGAAGAATCAGGGGTGCTGCTACAGTCTATTTTTAGCCTGAATTCTGAGCACCATACCAAGTAATAATACAACCTAATCACAGAAATCATGAATAAAAGCCATACATTTTTTTGAGATGAATTCTCAAAATCCTACTGAATAACTAAGTGCAAAAGTTCCAATTTTGCTAAAACACAACAGTTCAATTCCAGTTCTTTGCAAGTAGGAAAATGTTATTTGTATTCATATTTATACTGTTGTGGATGGTGGACATTTTCAAATTCTATTGGATTCATACAAGGGAACATCCAAAGCTACTTTTAAATTTGATGACTCACATGTACTTTGAGAGGAGTACAACAATCTTTTTGGCAATTGGCCAAATCTTATGCCAGTTGAATGCCTAATTCTGAATGAAATATGATAGCCATCTAACAAGCTCCTTGGTTTTCGAGTCATTACCTCCCATCCCGTGAATAAGCACATGAGGCAGGCTGTTTGGTGCTAAGGG
>JAJKFI010000002.1:17224606-17239027 GCA_029204185.1 Lerista edwardsae
GGGCGGGCAAAGATCGGCGACGCGCCGAGCAGCGCGTCACCGTCATTCTAAGATCATGTTGGCAATTTTTCCAAACAAAGTTTTAGGAGTGAGAGATGTTTGGAAAAAAAAACCCTATAGAAAACCCATCACTTTTGAGTGATGGACATGCGTCTCTTACCAATGCGGTGGCAGAATTTTTATTAATGGTCCTCAAGTCAAAACACCCTTGATATATTATTTTAATTCCCTATTTTCTTTTATCCTCTCCCCTTTTCTATTTGTCTTACACTTATGCTTTTTTTTTTCTGATCGATCACTGTAAACGCTTTTTGTTTCTTTCTTGATGCCAATAAAGGTTATGAAAATGAAATGAAATGAATGAAGATATGATTGATCCTTTGAATGTTATATTTTTATTTATAAAGATTTCTGTCATCATCCTAAGGCCTCATCAAAGCCTCATCAAAGATAAAATCCTAAAACACGTAGAGGAACAAGTGTTGCTGAAGGAAAGTCAGCATAGCTTCTGTAAGAGTAAGTCTTGCCTCAGGAACCTTTTGGAATTCTTTGAAAAGGTCAACAGGCACGTGGATGTGGGTGAACCTGTGGATATCATATACCCGGATTTTCAGAAGGCGTTTGACACAGTCCCCCACCAAAGGCTGCTGAGGAAACTTCACAGTCAGGGAATAAGAGGGCAGGTCCTCTTATGCATTCAGAATTGGTTGAGGGCCAGGAAACAGAGAGTGGGGGTCAATGGGCAATTTTTACAATGGAAAGAGGTGAGAAGCGGAGTGCCCCAGGGATCTGTCTTGGGGCTGGTGCTTTTCAACTTGTTCATAAATGACCTGGAGACAGGGATAAGCAGTGAGGTGGCCAAGTTTGCGGGTGACACAAAACTTTTCCGGATGGTGAAAACCAGAAGGGATTGTGAAGAGCTCCAGAAGGATCTCTCCAAGTTGGGGGAATGAGCAGCAAAATGGCAGATGTGTTTCAACAAGTGTAGATAAGTGTTAAGTGATGCAAACTGGGGCAAAAAACCAAAACTTCACCTATAGGCTTATGGGTTCTGAGCTGTCTGTGAGAGCTGAAGATTGAGATCTTGAGGTACTGGTGGACAATTCAATGAAGGTGTTGACCCAGTGTGCCGCAGCAATTAAGAAGGCCAATTCCATGCTTGGGGTAATTAAAAAAGGGGTTGAGAGTAAAACAGCCAATATTATCATGCCATTGTACAAATCGTACAAATTGTACAAATCGATGGTAAGGCCATACCTGGTACAGTTCTGGTCACCGCACATCAAAAAGGACATAGAATAAAGTGCAGAATAAAAGAATGAAAATGATTACAGGGCTGGGGCACCTCTCTTATGAAGAAAGACTGTAGCGTTTGGGGCTCTTCAGCCTAGGAAAAAAAGCCTGAGGGGGGACATGATTGAGACATACAAAATTATGCACGGAAGGGATAAGAGTCGATAAAGGGATGTTCTTTTCCCTCTCTCACAACACCAGAACCAGGGGACATCCGCTAAAACGGAGGGTTGGGAGAGTTAAAACAGATAAAAGGAAATACTTTTTTTACCCAGCGGGTAGTTAAACTGTGGAACTCTTTGTCACAGGAGGTGATGAGGGCATCTGGCCTAGATGCCTTTAAGAGGGGATTGGATGGATTTCCGGAAGAAAAGTCCATCGTGGGCTATAGGCCATGATGGATTGTGCAACCTCCTTACATTAGTAGTAGGCTACTTCAGAGTACCGGGTGCAAGGGAGTGGCAACAGGATGTAAGCATCTTGTTGTCTCGTGCCTCCCTGGGGGACCTGGTGGGCCGCTGTGAGATACAGGAAGCTGGACTAGATGGGCCTTTGGCCTGATCCAGCAGGGCTCTTCTTATCTTCTAAGGAGGATAACGCTAACAGCACAATCTGTACATGTCTACTGAGAAGTAACCCCTACAGAGTTCAGTAGGATTTTCATATAAAACTGTATAGATTGCAGCCTAACAGCTACAAAACACGTAAACATCCACACTTAAAAACATTAATTGCAAAGAGCCTTTTGTTTCCCCCCACTTTTTTTTAGACCTGAACACCTTCTAACTTTTTAGAGAACCCAGGCTTTACTTGCCGTGTAACTCAGCCCTCACTTACTGTATACGTGACACTATTTTCCATCACCTGCTTACACACAGAACAAAGTCCCTTAATTTTGAAACTTTTATTATCTTTTCCCTTTCTTCCCTTTCCGAATGTGTAGGTGTCCTGCTTCTCTAAGGTCCAAGATGCTTGCTTTATTCCTCTTCTTACACCGGACACAGCATAGAACCAAGTTACCCTTTCTCAAGTCACAGCAACACATTGATTTTTTGAAAACCCTCCTTTGTTATTGTGTGCTTACATACTGTGTCTCCACTGAACTCCTCATTCATTACCTGGCAGAGTACCTTTCTGTCTGCAGCCATGGAGCACTAAAGCTTTGCTTCTCATTCACAGAGGAAATGTGCTGCTCAAGAGACTGGCATGCTAGACAGTGGGTGGTCCAGTAGACCGATGTGATAGACTGAAACCCAACCTGTATGGAGCCTTTTGTAATCCAGTCCGCCCCTTTCCTGCTTTTTCCTCTCCATTTACTTTACTGAAGGCACTCCTGAATTTTTTCACTAGAGTTTAGTTCAGAGACACACGTGCATGTGGAGGGGCAGCTTTGTCTTAAAACAATGTAGTAAACAAGATATTTGCATAAGTGGCCCATGTGAGACCTGAACATCAAGGGACCATAATTGCTGGTATGGACCATTTTACTGATCAATCTGAATTTTTTTTTTTAAATCATACTAAAACCCAGCAGTTTTACTACATATACACACTTCATCCAACCTTCTTCTCTTAGGGCACAATCCTAACTTTCCAGCACTGACATAGCTGTGCCAATGGGGCATGCGCTGCATTCATGTGTTGTGGGAGGGGCAGTCATGGAGGCCTCCTCAAGATAACAGAATGTTTTTTTTTCCTTTACCTCAGAGCTGCATTGCTCTTACCCGGTCCTGGAAAGTTGGTTAGGGTTGCACCTTTAGTGACTGAACCTTTTGTTTGACATATTCTAGCCCATTTTTCTAGAACAGTGGTTCCCAAACTTAAGCAGTGGGTTAAGTTTCCTATACCTTAAACGTAGTTCTCCTCCATCCAGTGATACAGACCTGCAGAAGTTTCTGGAAAATGACCTCATCACTGAGGCTGCTATAGGTCACTCACTCTTACCCACCCAGCTGGAGATTCACAGGTGCAGCCAATTCCCAATTAGCAAGATCTTGAGGACCCTGGATGTTATCAGGCCTCTCACTTGCCCAAAGCGAAATTCAAGAGAATATGCTTCTTACATTCTTAAATTCAAGAGAATATGCTTCCCACAACCTTCTGCAAAATGGCTGCAGCCTACAAGATGGAGTCAAACTTAAGCCAGTGATTTTTAACTTTTTAATTAGTCTTTCACATGCCTTAAAGAGCATGCATGTGTACTGTATTGTGGGTCACATACACAATATGTGGAGGGGGCTTTTGTGGAAGAAACAAGCAACAAGCTGTCAAGAACTATGGAAATATAGAAGATCCATGGGATGTTGACAAATTTTGAAAGTATAATCACACACACACACACACACACACACACACACACACACACACACACACACGGGGTGGGGAGAGAAACACAGATGATCTGGTATTTTTCTCTTTGGAAAAATAGTATGCAATTTAGCTGTGTGTTTCAGAAAAATCTTAAATTCCATGTAAGTAGTCTACTGGGTTTGCTGGAGTGTTTTTTTTTTTTAATAACAGTCACATTATCACATCTAGGACAGAGCAGCCTTCACTCAAACATTTCTTCTCTCTTTTTTCCTTCTCTCTTTTTTCCACTAAGGAGTTGATAATTTTTTTTTTACAACCATCCAATGTAATTTCACAATTAGCCTACAGCAAAAATTAGTCCTTTATGTAGATTTATACATAAAAATGGGTCTGGTGTTGTTGGGACTATAGTAAACACTTTTAAAACAGATGTAGCCTGAGGTGAAGCTATTTCTTATGCTTGTGTTTAGAAAGCAAGGGATAAAAATGTGTAAAATGAATCATTCCTGAGCGGATAAAACTGAAAATGCCTATTAAATTTTCTTTTTATCTACAAGCATGTGGGCAAGCGACTCATCATACTGTTACTTGTCACTACATGGTGAAATGAGATGTAATTAATTTGACAGATTCGTTATAAGTCACGATGGCTAGCCTATGGTTATGCAGACTTGAAGTAGGATGTGGAAAATGCAGAGGCGCACAAATATTGATTGCTGACTGATGCACCAGTCCTCACAGTTCTTCCCCATAAATATATCCCCAATGACTTCATTTAGGTGGTTTGTACAAGATGGCCACAGCACATCTATATCCACAAGAATGTCATCTCCAAAGAATTGCTTTGTTAGCCATGATTCATTTCGGTGGGACATTGAGAGGGGGCACAGTAGATCAGTGCTTCCCAAAGTGGAAAGTTGTGACAAACCAGCCAGGAAATCACTTGTCACTGCCGCTTTAAGGGTGGGAAGGGGGAAGGCAGCAATCAGAACACACTTCCGGTTTTGCAATAAAAAATAGGAAGTGGGTTCAAATCACTGTTTTTAGCTTTGTGGAGGCTTAGGGGGCCCTGCAGATGTGCCCGCAGGGCTTCCTTAATCCCCCAGAAGCCAGGTATGGGTGAGGTAAGTTGAAAAACTAAAAGTCTTCTGTTTCTGGCAGCTGTGAGGTCTTGGGGATCGTGTTGCTGCCTTAGCCCCTCCCCCACAACTCCTTATGTCCTTTCCAACTTCTGAGGAGAAATTTGGGAGCCACTGCAGTAAATCACAGTGTATCAACAGATAGAAGCATGGGACTGTGCAGGAAGGACAATACATGGGCAATTTTAGCTTCACAAATATCTAAAGGAGTGGTATTCAAACTTTTTAAATCGGGACCCACTTTTTAGAATGGCATTCATGTCGGGACCCACAGGAAGTGCTATCATTAACCTGGAAGTGATGTTGCGGCAGTAAGTGACTTCATCAAGCAGGAAGTGCTGTCATTGTAACATAATAAAATGACACTCCTGAAATGCAAATTGGTGTTCTTGGACTGCAGAAATTGTACAACCAGGAAACATTCCTGACAGAAAGCTAGATTAGGAAAAAATATGATATAAATGCATTGAACTAAAAACAAAATTAAAAAAAAACCCTCACTTGAATATTCAGACTGTTAACATTCACAAAAGGAATATAACAAGAGTAAGTTCTGCAGTTTCCAAGATGGCTGTTCCCAGCTTTTCACGACCTACCTAACATCAGGTAATGACCCACCAAGTGGGTCCCGACCCACAGTTTGAATAACACTGATCTAAAGGCTGCTTGAGCATGTGTGTTTGAGCATCACAGTAGGGATTGGGCAGTCATGGCAAAGCATTGTTATGCATTTGTATAAGCAGTTGGGTCACTAGGTGTCACTGCAAAGAATCTAGCTATGGGAAGGGTTATAATAAACACTAGTTTCATTTTGACCCCAAAATGGTGTTCAAACCCTCAGTTAACTTGACAGAGATAATGTAGTGAGAGGTTCCTACAGCCCTCTCTCTTTCAGAAGAAGGACGAGCCTTTTTCAGAAGAAGGACAATATTATTAAGAACATAGTAGCTGGCTCCTCCCCCCCCCCCAAAAAAATCCTTTAATTTCAAGCAGAAAACACAGTCATTCTCTTGTCTGCAGAAAAAATAGCAATAATGAACTGAACACAACTCAGGTACAAGCAGTTACTAAATTTACTCATTGACAAAAGGGCTATATAATAAGATTTTGTTCTTATAGGATGATGAAAATTGGTTTCCTGGTATGCTGACAATTGTTGATGGGTTTGCAGTTAATGTTATTCACTTTATATTTTATGTAACTATGTGTTCTTAGTTACTTTAGATCTGGAAATAAATGTGGGATAGAGAAGTTTAATGAAAAAAACCAAACAAACAAACCCTAACTTACATGTCTTTTTCCTGGTTCCTAGTTAGTTCTCTACAAGGCCATCTGGCTCATGTGATGTGTGTGTAAATAAAGCTTATAGTTTCTATTTTGTCCTGGCTTTTAAAAATCACTTTAAGTGATAATTGAATATCTATTATTTAGCAGAAGCCTGGAGTACAGTAAAAGCCTTATTTTTCTGCTATGCTAGGCAGTACAAGTCCCATTGTCAAATGATTCTGACAACCTTCGATTTTAAAACTATTTAGTAAGTTGAATAACATAAATTATTTCATAAAGAATCTTAATGAAATGCATGCTATTTAAATAATTAAGGCAAAAATTCTATGCACACTTACCTGAGAGTAAGCACCAATGAGTATAACGGGACATAATTCTGAGTAAATATGCATAGCCTTTGGCGGTGTAAAATTATTTAATGAAGTCCATCTTTGAATCCTTATGGAACAATTTTGTATTTAGAGTTTTGCTATTTTGCATTGATGAGAAACATGACTGAGGACCAGGTAAAGGCATAGCTGAGAGGGACATGGTCTACTAACAAGTTCTGAGAATTTCCCTCTTTACTCTTCCCTCTTCCTCCTATGAATTCTATGCATCATCCATTGGTCCACCACAATAATTCCTTGGAGGAAATTTAGGCATGTAGCTGCCATTCAACCATTAATCTATCCAATTTTCTGGTGCTGATGCAGCTGCAACGCAGCCATGAGATAAGTGAACAAATGTTCCCTTATCTTGAGGAGGCCTCCATAACTTTCTCCACACTACAGAATGAAGCCCATACTCCATTGGGATGGCTACATCAGGGCTGGAAAATTGGATAGGATTTGGCTCTAAGGCTCTTCTGCCATCCATTAATGCCTTCAGTGGAGCCAATGGTTTCTTTCTGGTCATTCGGTTTGTCCTTCAAATGAAGGTGCAGGAAAGGATATTTAAAATAAAATATTTCTCTTTTTTTTTGTCTGACATGGATTTAAACAACCAGGGGATTTACAGACACAGAAATTGTCAAAAGAAGTACAAAAAGGAAAAGAATGAAGGATAAAAATAAAGCATGAACTGTCTTATGGGGATGTCGTTTCCACAACAAAAGCAGAACATGCACATTTTGCTTCTTCAAAGAGATATCAGAGATCTATTTTATCTTATGTTAAAAATAAGTAGTGCTCTTCATGATGTTTTAGTTTTTGTAGGCAGTGTTTGCATTCTCTGTCTTTTTTTCTTTTCCCAATTTTTCTTTCAGTCATTTTTTAAAAAGACACAAACATCACTTCCACTAAACAGCAGTTCACGATGCATTAAATACATGTGTAGTGCAAGTGCATCAGAGATAATAAAAGAGCTTGAACAGAGCTCTTTCTTGAACTGTCAGTATCATATAAACCTGCCACTGCTTTGCATCATGGTAAATGCAAGGCCTCCTGCCATTTTTGGCGCTGCTGGAGCTATGGGTGCTGGCAGCTCAGGATTGGGCTGCCCATCTGCTGTTTAATTGGTGAATCTTGTTGGGTATCATCGAAAGCAGGAAAAAAACGACTGGAGGCAATCCATCCTATTTATTGTATTTTACAAACTGTCTTCAAAAATGTTGAGAATTCACAACTGTGGCTGTTATTAAATTCCTGTGTTTTAGGGAAACAACAAAGTATAAATTTAGTAAGAATAGAATAGGGAGATCCCTTATAACAACAGACATTGCTTATGTGCCTTTGGTGAGGTAGAGTCGCTTGCTCACTTGATTCTCCACTGTCCTCTTCATTCCAAGGCCTGGAAGAAGTTCTTGAACCCAGTGTTGATGATGAAAGGTCTACCCATATGAGAATGTGTGTGTGTGTGTGTGTGTGTGTGTGTGTGTGTGTGTACACGTACGAATGTTCCGCCTAGGCTCCACACCGCCTGAACCAATTGACACAAAACTTGGCACGCATACACCTTGCAGTCTGGCGACAAACCTAGGGGGTCAGACCCCCCCTAGGACCCCCGGGAGTGGGGGTGCGGGGGTGAAACATAAACATGATTGCAAACGGCCGACATCGGTGTAGAATCCGTCATTTCCAGGGTTGCCGAGATGATGACACCCCCGACGCCATTTGAGTCTGGGTTCGGCCCCCCCTTGGCGTGGGGGGGCAAGAAGGGGCGCAAAACAAACCGTCTACCATGCCCTCCTTGAACGCCTGGACCGATTGATGCCACACGTGGGAAGTGGGGGTGAGAAGGCGTGCGAAACAAAATGTCCGCCATGCCCTGCTGGAATGCTTGGAGCGATTGTCACCAGTATGCTTTACGGTCTGTGGACAAACACTGAGGGGGTCAGACCCCCCTAGCACCCACAGGGGTGGGGGTGCACACAGGGCCCCATGTGAACATGGTTGAAAACGGCCGAAATAGTCAAATCCATAGTTCCCGCGGTGGCCAAGATGAATGGTGATGCTCCCGATGCCGTTTCAGTCCACATTCAGACTTGGGATAATTTGTTGCCTGGTAAATGCCAGGTAAAAAAAGCTAGTGTGTGTGTGTGTGTGTGTGTGTGTGTGTGTGTGTGTGTGTGCGTGTGCGTGTGCATGTGCATGTGCGTGTGTATGTTCCAGCATAACTCTGGAATGCCTGGAGCAATTTACACCAAACTTGGTACACATATGCCTTACGCTCTGGAAAGAAATACTGTGGGGGTAAGACACTCCTAGCACCCCTAGGGAAGGGGATGACATGTAAAAATGATAGAAAACAGCCGACATTAATGTTGAATCCATAGTTTTCCGGGTCGCTGAGATGAATGGTGATGCTCCAGATACTGTTTAAGTCCAGATTCAGCCTCCATCAGCATGGGGGGGGTGAGAAAGGGTGCAAGATACAGTACTTGGAAATAGAATATCTGCAGCACGCTGATGGTGGCATAGAGGACACCATTTGATTTCAGATTTCCAAACTTATCCCACTTCTAGAAATACTGTGGGGGTAAGACACCCCTAGCACCCCTAGGGGTGGGGGTGGGAAGGGGGTGACCTGTAAAAATAATCGAAAATGACCGAGATTAGTGTCGAATCCATAGTTTTTGGTGTCGCTGAGATGAACTGTGACATTACCAATGCTATTTAAGAACACATTCAGCCCCCATAGGTAAAAAATAAAATGTCCAAAATGACCAACATTAGTGTCAAATCCATAGTTTTCGGGGTCGCTGATTGGTGACAGTCCCAATGACATTTAAGCCCAAGTGTAGTCGAATAGAACGCATAGAATTCTATAGAACCTTCTGGAAATTTTTAGAAATCATTATGCCTCGGTCTTGGACTCCAGTCAAATACTTGCCATGTGACCAGGCATACTCACTGAATACAAGTCTATCAATACCGTCATCAATGCCTATGAGGTTGTCAATTTCCCATCAGACTTCCTAAACTCACTTGATCCGGCTGGATTGCCACCACATCATCTTTTACTTACAGTGGGAGCTCCAATTATTTTACTACAGAACCTCAACCCGCCAAACCTTTGCAACAGCACAAGGCTGTGTGTCAAGAAGATGCTGGGTACTGTAATTGAAGCAACTATCTTAACAAGAAAGGGAGAGGGTGAAACTGTTTTTATCCCACGGATACCACTCATTCCGACAGATCTCCCTTTTAATTTTAAGAGATTGCAATTTCCAGTGAGACTTGCATTCTCGACACGAACAACAAGTCACAGGGGCAGTCTATTAAGTACTGCGGAGTGGATTTGAGATTGCCATGTTTCTCCCATGGACAACTTTATGTTGCTTGCTCAAGGGTGGGTTCACCCAAGAATTTATGTATTCTTGCTCCTTGAGGTGAAACTAAAAATATTGTTTATAATCAAGTTCTGAGTTAAATTAATTTTATAGTGAATTTGTAAAAGACTTTATAATTTTTATATTGTACTTATACTTTTAATTTCCTATACATAAAATTACTTTGATTTTACACTATAGATAGAATTCATTCCTTTTCCTGTCTAATAGAAGCTTGGAATACATAAATACCCGGGCAATGCCGGGTAAGGACAAGCTAGTTATAAATATAGCAGAGAGACCTGGGCTCCGGAGCTCTGGGGTATACCTATAGTAAGTATAGGATAAAGTCAATAGAGGGATGTTTTCTTCCCTTTCTCACAATACCAGAAGCAGGGGGCATCCACTGAAATTGAATGTTGGGAGAGTTAAAACAGATAAAAGGAAATACTTTTTTTACCCAGCGGGTAATTAACCTATGGAACAGGAGGTGGTGATGGCATCTGGCCTAGATGCCTTTAAAAGGGGACTGGACAGATTTCTGGAGGAAAAGTCCATCGTGGGCTATAGGCCATGATGCGTTGGGCAACCTCCTTACCTTAATAGTAGGCTACTTCAGAATGCCAGGTGCAAGGGAGTGGCAACAGGATGCAAGCATCTTGTTGTCTGCAGAACGCCCTTAGGCACCTGGTGGGCCACTGTGAGATACAGGAAGCTGGACTAGATGGGCCTTTGGCCTGATCCAGTGGGGCTCTTCTTATGTTCTTATAGCTGGTAGACCAGGGCTCCAGAGTCCAGGTCTACCTATTAGAAGTCTAGCTGGTAGACCTGGGCACTGGAGCCCAGGTCTACTCATTATTAGTATAGCCGGTACACCTGGGCTCTGAAGTCCAGCTCTACCAGCTCTAATGTAATTTAATTTAAAGGTGGGCATGGCTATGTCATGTCAGGGGTCATAGCCACATCAACATTGGGGCGCAGCCACGTCAACGTTGGGGGCGTGGCCCTGTCAACGTTGGGGGTGTGGCCACGGGCACCCCCGATTATAAAAGCAAGTTGGCGCCACTGGACAGGAGAAAAAAAGTAAGCAAGCAGCCTTCCTCTGCCTTCAAGCCCCCTAGCCCCACCTCCTGGAACCACCCACCATCCTCCCACCACATCTGCTGCTGCTGTCAGTCTGGAAGATGGCTCCCAGATTGCCCACAGGGACTTCTAGGACAATGTGGAAGCTACTGGAGAAAAAAAATAGCGAGCAAGTAAGCACACAAACATTAAAGAGAATCATAATTTGAGTTATGACTCTTTTCCAAGTCACTGCCACAAGTTTCAAGTCGTGCCTGAGTCAGTGATGTCCATGACGCAAATCCAATACAAGTCACAAAAAAAGACATTTTTGTGACTTGAGTCTGAGTATCGTGTTGAGTCCCCATCCCTGCTTCCTTCCCCATCAAAGTTCACTAGATATTTCCCTAAGTGAACTTTAGGCAACTGGAAGCTGGGGGCCATCAGCTTGTGCCCAGGTAAGCCCACCCTCAGAACAGCCCTGTTTGAAAGCATGAGGCTTAAAAAAAAGGAATAGGAAAGAACAACAAAGAAATATGTACTGGCTTCCTTATTGGGCTCTACCAATGTGTAAAAAGTCCATTTTTAAACTTCAGAAAATGAATCCAACGAACTAAAATTTTTTATAGTTATTTAATATTCTTAATTACTCAGAATCTCAGCTATTTCTGTATATAAGACCATTCTTCCAATAGCAGATTAATACTATGGTGAAACATGTAGGTATCAAATATGCAAAAATTGAGAGGTTCCCCCCCCCAATAATTCTTGGATGTTCTATATAATGGCATGAAATTTATATGTGTGCTTATAAAAATACTGTAATGCCAAAGGGGCAGCTCAAATGAAGCACGGGTGGGATTTTTATCATATAAATGTCCTATTTCTGGTGAATTAAACCGCAGAATTCAAATGATAACAAACAGCTTGCAAAATAAACACAAAATAAATGCTTTTAACACAAGCAACATGGGATTAGCCAAGTTCCTTAATGTGGCTTCTCTTGACAAACACCTTGATTCTCAGTAGTGGTTTGGTGGTCTGCTGATCAATCGGTCCTTTGAGGGGCTGCTGAATATCTCAGGGAGTATGCAATAACGCACATGTTGTGACAACACCAGCCTTCTTTCCAGAGCCTCAGTTGGGTTTGAGAACTGAAGAGAAAATATTTGCTTCACTGCTAGCCAGATGTTTCCTGGTGTACACAGATTTCTTCTTCTTCACTTAATGCAGTTTTGTGGTTGCAGTTTAGAGACCTGATAATTTTAAACATATTTTTGGTGATATTCACAAGTAATGTAGCTTTCATGTTTTGAATCCCTTTTCATATCTTCTTTGTCAGAACCTTTCTTAATTTCTTCTTGCTGTTTTTTCTCCTTTTATCTCTTAATGAGCATGCCACTGAATCCGTAGCGCAGACTTGGGTGTGGCACAGGGGCTAGTGGCCCTCCCAATATTTTGTGGGTGTGGCTGTGCCACCCCAATAACTTGCCCTCCCACGTCCCCCCTGCAAAGAGCAGAGCCGACTGAGAGCATGCAGCAGGGTGGGGGAAGTGGCAGAAGGAAACCGCGTGCTTCTCTGGCTCCCAGAGCTGGGAAGGCGCGCTTGTTCCCCCTGCCACTGCTCAGGCAGTTGGGCAGATCATCAGTGTCTGCTTTCCTACTTGCAGTGCCTTTGCGTTTCCTTACAACCATGATGCATTGCACTAAAAACATGATTTCTTCTTAATTTCTCCCTTTTTTAAAATTGCACTTTCTAAAATCTCTCAGAGTGCAAAAACTAGACCTAAACTGGTAGGTCATGCAAGTCACTTTAAGTAGGAAAGCAGACACTGATGGTCTGCCCAACTGCCTGAGCAGCGGCAAGGGGAACAAGCACACGTTCCCTGCTCTGGGAGCTGGTGAAGTGTGTGGCCACACACACACAACATCATGATGTCACAATGTTGTGACATCATTATGTTGGGTGTGTCAAGAGGCGTGGCCAGCGGTGTTATGCTGCTGGAACGCTGGGCGGGACATCCAGGTGATTGACAGCCCACCCGTCACATTCCGGAGCGTTACGCCGCTTGTGTACGTTACGCAAACAGCGTAACGCTCCGGAACGCGACAGGTGGGATGTCGATCACCTGGATGTCCCGCCCAGCGTTCCGGCAGCATAACACCGCTGGGCGTGGCTATAGCCCCCCCAGTGTTGAACGCAAGTTGGTGCCCCTACACTGAATTATGGGGTGGCATGGAGTCTGATCAGCCAATAGATTGAGCAAATTTAGACTTTTTGTCTGGAATTTTCTGGTCATTTTATTCCATTTCAACTATGTTGTATAGTTAACAACATGTGATACTCTGTGACACTTTGTGTCATGTGTGGGGTGGTCAGCTAAGCTCAGGCCTGGAGAATCAGGGGTAGAGCCTGGAAGATAAAAGTTCCAGGAAGATCAAGTGGTAACATCTCATAGAGTGGGGTTGAGCCTAGTGGGGGCGGAGAATAATATTCAGGACCTGGCTATGCCTGGAGTCCTTGAGGTGCTACCTTGCGAACATGGTGAGATGGAGTGTATAACAACCTCCTCCCCCAATCCAGCATAAGCTATCCTATCTTCCTTGAGTCTGGGCCATTGATTTTACTCCTTTCCCTGTAATCCCTGAAAATAGGTTAGATCTCTGAAACTTTATATCAGAACTCTAAGCAACAAGCCCTATTCAACATCCCACCCACCCATGAAACACCCTGAGTGCCGCAGAGGGGAGCACTACTCCAATCGCCCCTGTGTGCTACTGGCCTCTTAGATACACACTGCAGCCTGGAACCCAGAGCCTGCGGCCACCCACTTTGTATGCCACTGCCACACAATGTTTGGATGGCTAAAAGATTTGATATATGTAAGATTACAAATGAGATTTACCCCTTTAATGAAAACGACTTTTGCTGTGATCCCATGAACAACATTTTGTACTGTGAGTTCTTCTGGAGAAAATAGTCATACTGAATCATGAATCATAGGTATGAACTACTGTGTGTTTGTTTTGACTGAAATGAATGAACAGAGGTCACAGAGACAAAATGCCTACTTTCCGCAAACAGGACTCTAAACCTGGATTTAGATTGTACCACTTCAAATAGGATGTAGGAGCTTCTATTAAGGAGTACTGCTGCATACAACAATACAAAATCCACATGCACAGAATTCACGTCAGAAAGAAGACTAGACTTCTTCAAGTCTAGACTTCTGACAAGGTATGTTCCGATTTGTAGTTTTCTTTTTCAAATCAGCAGCCCATTATTGTGAAGTATGGTTACTTTTTGCAAACAATGGTATACCTATGGAAGCTACCATGTTTGTTTTTATATGGCAACCATTTTTTTTACATCTTACATGCATAGGCACTAACATTAGAGATTGTTAGTGGTGGTGGGGAGTAGGGGTGATAACGTTCAACAGCATACTTGGGATACGCATAGGAACCTTATCCTCCCAAATGCACCCTCTTTCTCTCACACACACATCTATCTATCTATCTATCTATCTATCTATCTATCTATCTATCTATCTATCTATCTATCTATCTATCTATCTA
>JAJKFI010000002.1:17239037-17257736 GCA_029204185.1 Lerista edwardsae
CTATCTATCTATCTATCTATCTATCTATCTATCTATCTATCTATCTAGTTTTTAATCTATTGCTACATCTGTAGCGGTGCCATGAAGTGGCAACACAACAGGGACAGGAAAAGCCTCCAGCCACACCTTTTGGTGTAATTCTTCAGGTTTGGATTTGATTTGATTTCCCCCGAGAGCACAGTATGAACGTCGAATGAGTTCTGAGCTCACTTCTGTTGCTTCTGTGCGGCATTGTGATTCTTTCTTTTCAGGAAAAAAAAACCCCGTAGTCTTGTTGAGTGGCATACAAAAAATACCCTCCTACTAAGAGAACTAGGACCTGGGGAGCCAGAGCAGAGGAGAAGCCGTTGCGTCTAAAGTTCAGAAATAAAAAATGACTTTTTCTTTTGAGCTCTTGTTCCCTGATGTGACACTGTGATCAGTATCAAATGCTCGGTGGCAAGGATTTTTGTCAAGCTTTCCGCGCTAAAATAGATTTAACCTACCAGTTGCTCTTTGTGGATTTAACAATGTGTGTGACAATAAAGGGCTGCCACTGCTATATTGTTAATACATGAATAGTCCCAATTCTGTATAGTTATCTTGCCCTCTGTAGCTTTCCTGTATGAAATGTTTGGCTCCATCTGCACAGAGAGAAGCTTCTTGATACACATAGGGTTTTTTTCCCCCCTTAACCTAATACAAATTGTGACTATGTAAGGCCAGGTAGGATGAAGGCAAATTAAATATGCTTGGGTATCTTTTTTGAAACGTCATAGAATCATATCTACTAAGAAAAATAATTCCATGGTATATTTCCCCCCTGATATTATGTAAGTTGCTTTCCCCAGATTTAGTGAAGTTAGAGTTCACAACCAAGGGCAGAAAAACTTCTCAGAAAGAACACATATTTTTTCCAATATAGAAGAACATCCAACAGAGGGATTCTTAAGGCTGGCTTTGGAGAAATCAGTACATAATACAGAAAAATAATGGTCTAAAGAGGCAGATTTGTTATGTCTGCTGCTGGAATACCAAAAGTCCACTTAGCACTCCTAACATTGGATAAAATGAAGCTTGTTAATTATTTTTATATTATTATTTCCATCATGGTGTGTGTTTTTTTCCGTCACAAGGATATGAAAGTCAGGAAGATGGAACCTGCATGCTCTTCAATAGGCCCAGATTCTGATTTAGCAAGCGGCTTGAGTTCAGGATCCTTGAAGGGCTGCCTTCTCCCATATGAACATCTCCACTCCTTCGTGTGTGGAAGGACTCCATACAGACACCTGTTCGGTTGGGACATTGAAAGCACTTTTCTTAAAAAGCACTTTTCTTAAAAAGCACTTTTCTTAAAAAGAAAAAATTGCAATGTGCTTTTCAGACATAGTTGCGGTTTCTTTTGCTGTGCTTTTTAAAGTTGTTCATTTCATTGAGATTTTGCTGATGTTTCATTGTCTTTATTTGATTATTTTATTAATGTTTTGCATTTTACTGTAAGCTACCATCATAGGCACCATTTTGGGAGGGTGGGAAGAAAGGGTATAAATGCCTTAAATAAATAACCACTGTGAACTACTTTTAAGTTTATGCACAAACTGCGGCATGGTGGAGCACTCACATACCATTTTAAAGGCACACATGTTTCTAAATATAGTTTCTCTTTACAAAAAGCAAAAATGAACAGACAATAAGTGCTCCAAAGCATCCTTAGGAAGCATGACCAGAATTGTGTGCAATTAAAATGGGTTGTTCTCCCCTTTCTGGAGGAAGGACTCTTTTTCTAGAGAACTCTTTCCTGAAGAGGAAATTCCTTCATTCGGAAGAAGAATGAAACCCTAGGATACAACTCAATCAATTTTGCAGATTGTGTAGTGATTGCGTAATCTGGCAGGTTGTTGACAAAATGCTGTAGGAGATCCCAGAGATTCTATGCAGCTGCTCATAGCAAGCATAGCTGTTGTAATATTAGATTCTTCTGTTCTGAAATGAACCAATGTCAGATGAAGAATGACCACCTGGCTCCAGCTGCAAAACAACTTCCTGGTGTTAATTTGAAGAGTGCGGGGAATTGACAGTGAACTTCTTTTCTGTTTGGCAAAATGTTGGCCCCTGTGTTTTGGGGTGTTTTGTTGCTTTAACAATCAGCGACTGGTTATTAAATCAGGGCTGCTGGGGAAATTGCATTCAATTAAGAGAGATCAGAAGAAAGAGCTATATAAATATCTGCCTATATTATATAGAGTGCTGTAGTTAATCAATCCCCAAGAACAAAGAGCTTAGCTTGAGCTGAGAAACAGCCCCTGCCAAGCGAAGGAGTCCTGCTGAGGTAACGCTGGCAAACAGCGCTATTGACAAGGAGATGTCTGTGAGGTAGAGGCCTCTCCCACTGAAGAAGTTGAAAACAAGGCTGCTCAGCCCTCAGAGCAAATACCGGTCCCTTGGCTCTCACAGGCTACCCTTCCTCCAAAGGTTCTCGACTGCCAAAGCCAGCTGAAGGGACAGCCGCCGTTCACTTAACTGAGGGGGAAAAAACCACCCTTATTGATTATGCGTTCAATGAAAGGTCAAGACTCCCTTTGAGGGTCACCATAATTTCAACAAGCTCTCTTCTTTCCTCAGTTCTTTTTCTTTCCATCTCCTTGCAGAGTTATTTTTGCCAGGCTCTCCAGGTGGACACCTGGGGTAAAAGTGAGCTGCAAATGAGCTAATCATCATTAATGCGTTGACAAAACCTGCCAGCCCAACATCCCTCCTAATGGCTGACAAATGTCAGGGTGACTTGTATGCTTTTTTTGTTAATTGAATTGGTTAATTAGGTCCCAGAGGCCTGGCTGCTAATTATGAGTCATAGCAGAATATATATGTATACACACACATGCATGCACGCACACGCACACACATGCATGTACATACTTAGGTACAGAAGTTAATATAAAAATGTGTGTGACAGACACACAGGGATAAAAATAATAATCCACACATTCTTTTTTTGTTTTTTGTTTCTTTATAGTCTGCAGAGGTACCTTTGCTTAATTCCTGACCTGCCACATGCTACTGTCTTCTTGATGTATTTTTAAAAATGAGGGATAGAGAAACTCCAAATCTGCTTTTTTTTTCCAAGGGGAGCATCTGCTCAGTCAGCTCCACGTTCATTAATTATCAGCCAATTAGCAAAAGAAAAAAAACCCTCCCGATTTGCATCTTAATTTGTTACTTTGTAAAGATTTTTTTTAATATATAAAAAAGTTAAATACTCCCTCCGGTTTGTGAGCCATAGAAAACGAGAAGGGGGATGGCAACTTCCCACCAAGAAAAGGCAATTAATCATTATACTTTGCACTTCTGTGGAGGCTTTTATCCCCAGATCTCAAAGCGCTTGGCAAAATTAATTCATTAAGCCACCTGGCACCCTAGGGAGCTGGCAAAGAAGTAGTAAGCTCCTCGGGGCAAGATACGCCTTTGTGTGTGTCTTGTACAGCCCCAAGGACATTGCTGGGATTTTTTTAAATGAAGTATTCGTACTTCTCCTGTTTTACCACTGATAAACTGAGGCAAAAGATGGGTTTTAAGTATCCCACAAAATCTTGGCAGAAGTGGCAAGACAATCATGTCTTCAGAAGACTGCATATGTCTGACCTTTCTTGCAGTTTTCTCCCTAGATTGCTTTTGATTTTTGAATTCATTTCAAACTAGCTTGTTACCTTTATAAAGTGCTTTCTGCTGACTCTATATTTGTAGGTTGGAAGAATGATTTCCTTTGCGTCAAACAATGTTTTTAAGTGCCACAACCCGATGTGTCCTTTTGCAACCCAATGTGTAGCTCCAGCACCAGCACATTTGTAAGCCACCTTACAAATGGAAGTAAACTTTGCCAGCGGCCTGCACCAAATTGATCCCCCGCTATTGGCAGAGTAAAGGTAAACCAGAGCAGCATGGGGGCTAAGGGAGGATGGCAAGAGGGCAGGGGAAAGTGCTCCTCCTTCCCTCGAGGGGACCTGTAGGTCCAGCACGAGATATAGCAGTGGCCATTTGGAGCCACCATTCCTGTGCTGGAATGGATTGGGCCCTAAGGCTGCAATCTGCAACATACACATTTAGCTGAGGGTAAGTCCCACTCAATTCAGTGAAACTTACTTTTGAAAGGACATGCATAGGATTGTCATTAAAGGAATGGTGATCTTGCATGTATGTGTTCACACACACACACACACACACACACACACACACACCATATTTACTGCTTTATATATGCTGACATTTTAAAACTTAAAAGCCATACAAAAATTTAAATGTTGTCAAGTTAATAACATACAGTTGTGTCCATGGCCCTATAACCAGTGGTGTCATTCAAATGATTTAGGAACAGGAACTCACTTTTGATTGGCACTTGTCGGGAACCCAGAACCAGCCACAGACAGAGGCATTTCTACAGGGATGGCAAAGCTCTAAGTGTTGCAAGAAGCCTTACCCTGTCCTGTAAATCCCTCCTCTCCCTTGCTGCTGTAGCCAGTAAGCAACGCCAAGATGTTGCTGTTCCCTGTGAGGATTGGCTAAAACGGTGCAGGAGAGGAGTGTTTTCCACTGCAAGGTAAGGCTTCTTGCAAAACTTAGAGCTTTGCCATCCCTGTAGAAACGCCTCTGGCCACAGAGCCCATTAGGGTCCGGAACGCCCGTTCTGGTCCGTTCCCCCTGAATGACATCACTGCCTATAACCACCCCAGAGCCAGGTCCGCAGACAGCTGCCACCCATATAGCTGCTCCCCATTTACCTGAACATTAAGGAGCCTCACGCAACACTCCACTGCTGCCTGAAAGCATTTTAACACCTTCAGACAGCATGTTCACACTTTCTGGTTCCCCAGAGGGCGGAACAATAGCGGCAGATGTGGCACAGCTGCCCTTAAGGGGCCCAGCTGCAGAGGCGCCTGGGACATTTCCCGCCCCCTCAGACAATGGCAGGACCGCCACTGATCTCAATCTCAATTCACTTCTATTCATCTATTCTCCCATAGTCATCAATGTTATGGTAAGTAACAATATGATACAGTAACACTGTTGCTTATACAGTAGCACTGTTCACTTGTCATTTGTTAGTGAAAAAATGTGTTACCCATACTAGCAGAGCTGAGGATTTTTGCACGCACAGCAAAGCTGAGTTTTGCTAAGAACTTTACTGAAACAAGGAAAGAACTACAGCAGCTGTTACACAGATAGAACAACAAGAACCAGGGGGCATCCACTAAAACTGAATGTTGGGAGAGTTAAAACAAATAAAAGGAAGTACTTTTTTACCCAGTAGTTAATCTGTGGAACTCTTTGCCTCAGGAGGTGGTGATGGCATCTAGTCTAGATGCCTTTAAGAGGAGATTGGACGGATTTCTGGAAGAAAAGTCCATCGTGGGCAATAGGCAATGATGGGTTGTAACCTCCTTACATTAGTAGTAGGCTACTTCAGAGTACTGGGTGCAAGGAGTGGCAACAGGATCCAAGCATCTTGTAGTCTCATGCCTCCCTGGGGCACCTGATGGGGCCGCTGGGAGATACAGGAAGCTGGACTAGATGGGCCTTTGGCCTGATCCAGCAGGGCTCTTCTTATGTTCTTATGTTCTGAAGAAAGGAAAAAGATGCCGAAAAGAGGCCCAGTGCAAGTAAAAGAGAGCAATTCGCAAGTCTTTAACCAAGGAACACGATAGGTTACAGCTCCTGCTAGTGGTGGAGACCAACATTTATTATATTGGTTACAGCTCAGATGCTGTTGTTCTTCCAAAATCCCAAAGCTGCAGAAAGGAGTTCATGATAGTAATTAATTTATGCAGTCTATTATTGATAATATAAACAATTGTGTAATAGGCAATATAAATAATATGGGCCTTGAGCCAGTATGGTGTGCATACATTGACCAAGCCTGAAGGAGTACTGAATGGGCCTGGGAGCAATGCGCAAGGCCCACTGTTCCCTGCAGAACCTGGAATGCCCATTCATGTACTCTGAGCGGGAAAGGGACAACAACAGAGCTCTTTTATTACAACCTATGACATTCCTTCTGCATATGCCCATGCTAGACTGAACGGAGCCCATATTTATACACTCCTTGCCATATTTCTTTGGATAGCAATTGATCCATCCCCTCACATTCTTCGCTAAGAATATGTGGATTTTTCTTTGAATCCCATATTCCAGCGAAGTCATTATAGTCCATCTTCTTTTTTCCTACTTTTATTATATGACATAGGTAGGAGTTCAGAAGTTCCTCCAAGTTGCTGCCAGGTCACATTCAAAGGGAAACTGGCCCTGAAGAGCATCTGATACATTGTCATTGTTATGATCTGAGAGAAAAGGGATGAGGGGCAGCTGAAGAAATGACAGCAAGGTAGTGAAGGACTGGAGGAGGGGAGAAAAAAACGGAGAGGTATTATGTGCTGCAGAAGAATTTGATGCAGAAATAAAAGGCCTTTTATTTTCTTTTTGCAGAGACATCTTTTGCAGAGACATCTGTGTCACTGAACCACTGCAAACATGATTAAGAACACTTGGAGCCCAATCCTTTCCAACTTCTCAGCGCTGACGCAGCCCCTTCATGACAGTCTCCCACAACAAAGGATGAAGCCCATGCCCCATTGGCATGGCTGCATCAGTGCTGGAAAGTTGGATAGGACTGGCACCTTAGTTCATTCAATGGAAAGCCAACTACAAATATTTCTTCTGCAGAGGAGAGGGGCAATAACATTATTCCCTAAATATTTAGAAACATTTAGGGGTCCACAGCATCTGCAGTGGTCCTGTTCCCAGAACCCGTGTGGATGCCAGAATTTGTAGGTAATGAAATCCTTGCATCTCAGAGGGCCTGCCCTCTGGTTTTTCCAAAAACCGGAAGTGCCTCTCAGAGGCCTAAAACAGGCACTCTGAGACATGAAGAGTCTTCTTGCATCTCAGGGGTGGGGGATGCCCGAGACCTCAAAGATGCACTTCTAGATCACTCTAACATGCACTTCTAGTTGAAGTAGATTCCACAGTGAAGGGGAATATGTGAGGGGCTTCTCAAAAATTCCGATAATAGCTCTGCTGTCACCAGTGGCATTCCACCCCTTGCTATTCCATCCATAGGCCAACACTGAACATGGGGAAAGTGCAAGGCTATGTCATGTGTTATTGGTAGGGAAGGACTATTGTTTCAAAGCACTTCACATATTCAAATATTTAAGAGTCCTTCAAAGCTGGGACTTTTGAAATACAAAAGTTCCTCAGGAGGGACAGCGAAGAGTGGATTATGGAGAAAAGTTTGTAAGAAGATCAAGAGGAGGAGAGAAGAAAAAGACTTGCACATCAATCCAACCCCCTCCCTGTCAATCCATAGCACTCAGCAGCGCCAATGGAGCACATGCTGCATCCTATGGTGGTGGTGGTGGTGGTGGTAGAGTGATCAAGCAGCCAGCGAGAGGTAAGTAAAAACATATTTTACTTACCTCTCAGTAGGCATCCTAATCACCAGGGGATCTCCTTGAACCCATGCTAGCTATTTTGCTGGCATAAATCTGAGGAGGAAGGGAACGTGTTTGGTCTGGGAAAGGGAGATCTAATCCAGCATGCATGGCTGCCGCTGAAATCATTGGCAATTTGAACTGTCCTCCTGTTTGCCCACTCCCTGCCCTGAATTGTCCATGAACCGCCCCCTCTGCCATCTTCCCTAAGAGTGTCTGGGCAGTTCTGGAACATGCACAAAGCCTCCAGCATGCAGCGGTGGTACAACACTTGCGCTGCGACTGGATCACATATGACAGTGGACCTTACGCACAACCAGAGATAGCTAGTGGGGAATGTGGAGTTACAGTAGTAATGGAGAAGAATAACAAGCAGAGCCACTGGATGCCTCAAAATGGAAAACCACAACACCAAAATAGAGTCGGTCCAAAAATGAGGCATAAGAAAAGCCTCCAATGCTACTTTCTACATCCTTCCATAGAAATAAATACAAGATTGTCCTAAAGGAGAGCATTACTGATGAGCTGGCAAAAGAAAAAGACGACCAAGTTTGCTATTTTTGTTCCCACAGCAGTGAATATCTGTGCATAACGCTACTGTTCTCATTAGCAAATCTGCAAGTGTTCAGATGGCTATTTAATAAAACAATAGAAATAAATAGCCAGCGCTGGAGGTGGGGAAGGGCAGCCTGGTGGCAGGCAAAAGAGAGTCCTAAACGATAGCATGGCAAAGAGTTCAGGAAGCACCTTCTGCTTATCCCACCCAAAAAGTTTTAATCTTCTCTGCTCTATGAATATTGATTGCCTGCACATTGACAAGCCACCTGCTGAGACGGCTTTAGCTATTGATAACCAATGCCATCCCTTCTAAAGTTCAAAAACGGACAGGCGGCTTTCATGTTTGTAAACAGTATTGATCTGCATAAATAAACTCACTGTTAGAATGCGGGATTAAACAAGGACAAAGATAGAACATTTGCGAGATTAAATCCGGAAACAGTTAATTAAAAGCTGAGCGATAAACCCAGGCTATAGACAGCCGCCAATTAATGCAAGTGTCTATAGATCGAGGAAAGCATTCCTCCTCCCCTCATTCCTGCTATACTCATTCTCTTCTCCCACCCCAGCCTCAATTCCTTCCAGATACTGCAGTTTAAGAAGAAAAAGAAAAGGTTCTGTTTTCTCCAGCTAGTGGTATATAAAGAAATAATTAGACCCAATGTGCTAAAGTTGTACAAATAAATGCAAAATATTAAGATTCTATCTTTGGTAAACTTCCAGTTTGCTATGTTGTACAATAGGTAGGAATCTGTCAAGGGTTATGTCCATAACCTTTCGTATCTATTTTTGTAAGCCACCTTGGGTCCCCTCGGGAAGAAAGGCAGGGTAAAAATATTGTTAATAACAACAGCATCAACAACATTTTCCAGAAACAATGAAGGGAAGCCTGTATATAAGGGACCAGTATGAGCCACAAGAATGAATACCACTTGCACACAGTGCCATAGAAAAATATTTTCAGAGCAAAGTAAAACAGTTACCTTTATTGACCACACTGTAAATATTAGCGTATAGCTCTGAACACAATTGCCAGCATCAGAGTATTATCCAGAAATAAAATGTTTGCACTCTTCAACAATAAAATTAGCCGTACTAAAAAAAAAAAAACAACGAATAAAAAGGTAGAACGTGCTCTATGCTTCTTGAAGCCCAATCTTATTCAAACATTGCACCAATGATATCTTAATGATATCTTATCCCTGCTAAGTGGGCAAGAGGCACTTTTTCAAGTGGTGTCCTCTTATATTTAGCAGGGGGAGAGCAATTGTCCCTTTTCACCCCAGCACAGTGTCTTTCTCGTGGCTGTTGCTGGTGGTGTTCTCCATTCTTTTAGATTATGAGCCCTTTTGGGACAGGGAGCCATTTAACTTTAATGTTATTATTTGCCTGTAAACCGCTTTGTGAACTTTATGTTGAAAAGCGGTATATAAATACTAGTGATTGATTGATTGATTGATTGATTGATTGATGCCTGCCCTGGCATCGCCATGCCAATGGTGCACCAATGCTGGCACAGCAAAGATTTTCCCTATGCCTGGAAGGAACATAGACAGCTGCCTTGTACTGAGAGAGACTAAATGTACATCTAGCTCAGTATTGCCAATGATGGCTAGTTCTCCAGGGCTTCAGGCCGGACATTCTCTCTTTTCTAGCTGAAGATGTTGAGACCTGGGACCTTCTGCATGCAAAGCAAATGTTCCACCACTGAGAAGCAATAGGGGGAGGGAGGCAGAGGGCTCTGTGACCACGCTGAGTACACACATGCTGAGCAAGACAGGCCCAGTTGCCTACCCCTCTACCAAAATGGAAACTACCAACTCATCACTTCTAGTTTGAAGAAGCAGGACTTGGACACAGCGCAAAATGTAAAAACTGTAACACAGTGCAATCCTATTTTGTCTACTCAGAAGTAAGTCTCTTTAAAGTCGATGGGACTTACTCAGTGTTGGGATTCAGGGGGTTCGCCCAGGTTCTATAGAACTGGTTGTTAAATGGCCGGGCCCCGCCCACTCGCTTACCTTGGCTGGCTTCGGGGTTTTTTTTGTTCCGGCTATGATGTCATAGAACCGGTTGTTAATTTATTTGAATTCCACCACTGGACTTACTCCCAGGAAAGTGAGTAATTGCAGGAAAGTTTCTTTCCTGAGTACTCCCAGGAAAGTAAATAGGATTGCAGCCTCAGGCATTTGCTTTCCAATCAGCAGCGACCACGTCAAAGAGTCAGCCTATTGCCATTCTCCTGCTGCTGCTCTGGTAACCTCTATTATTCTAGATACAGTACAAGCACTGGTGTAGTTCTCAGGCATTCTTCTGTGAGGCAGGTGGAGAGCAAATCTCTTTATGCTTCTGTACCAGTGTACTAGTAAAGGAGCCCCTAAGCATTAATTTGGGAGCCTCAAATTAATTTAATTTCTTTAAATTGTTTAACCTCATAGGCATAGTACTGTTAGAGATGTGTGTTTTTATAGCACAATCCTAACCTGCACTGGCACAGCCAGGCCACATGGCTTGCACTGTATTCAGCGCAGGTTAGGCCATCATGGGGTAAGGGGATATTTTGCCTCTTACCCCAGTCACCCCATGGAGTTTTCAAATCTGCACCTCGGCTCTGTGCCAGTAATATAAGTGGCGCAAATCTGGGAACCCCATGTATGGCTGCCTGGCCTGGGCATGGGTGTTAGGATACAGCGGAGGAGGTGCCCACCATATCCTAACAGCAGCAGAGGCCTCCCTGTCTCAGGCCCAATCCTCCCCCCATTCCACCCCGCCCCAAAACTCGTCCTCCTGCCTCCTGTCACCCTCTTCCACCCCACACACCACCTGGTGCAAACTCAACTGTGCTGGCCAGCATGGGAAGTGGACCCGATGCCAAGAGGCTCGCACGTGCCTTTTTGCCAGTGCTGCCAGCTCTCAAGTAGTACAGTACATTTGCAACACTCTAAGCGGGTGCAGGGAGGTCTGCACCTGCTCAAAGGACACTCAGGATTGCACTGTTATTTTTTTTTTCTATTTCAACAGTTCTGTGGTGTGCTGCACACAGCACACTGTATTATCCACAGAGCATGAATCACGTGGAAGCATTCTTGGACAATCTTTATCAGTGAGAAGTTTACGTGTGCATGCTGAGGGACCTGTTCCGATGAACGACAAATTATTTTTTTTTCCCCATATTCTGTGTTCCTATAACTTTTTCAAATAGATTAAGAGTGCAATCTTAAACCGGTGCTGTGCCAGCGCAGCGATGTCACAAACATGCCATAAGGCATGTCTGCGCTGCGGATTTGGGTGCTGAACTGGAGCAGGCAGCAGCGCCGGTCCACATACACCACAAAGCCTGTCAGCAGCGCAGGCCAAGAACTTGCTTAGTTCTGCTGATGCAGGCCCTCCCTGAGGGGTGCCTGAGGTGGGCAGAAGGCTTAATGGGATGGAGAGGGGTGGATCTGTGGACAGGCCAGCCTGGGGAGGGGGATGGAGATGAGACACTAGGCTGTATCCTAACTCTCATCCCCGGCTGGGCGGACCCAATCTGGGCTGCTTGCGCTATTTTGCTGGCACAGTGGACTTTTGTGGACTTGCGGTATTTTGGTGGTGCAGATCCAGGCAGCCCCATAGGGTAAGCTGCAGCTACCTCCCAGCCATTATGATAACAGCGCAGGCCTGCTGGCTTGCCTGCTCCAATGCAGGTTAGGATTCGGCTGCCCATGTGATAGCAATGAGCATCAGAAACACTGTACGTTTGGGGAATGTGGTGAAAAGAGGAGCCATAAATCAGGTCAACACTGCAACCAGATAAGACTGCAAGAAGGGGAGCAATGGAAACAGAGAGAAAGGAAAACGTGCTCTTGGAATAAGGAATAGAATAAGGAACTCAGCTATTCCATCTGGTTTCCAGGCGTAATGATAAGTTATATCAAGCTACTCCCCTTGGGGGATTCCATTTACAACATCTTCTCTCCCATGAGATGAAAACATATCCATTGAACAGCCCTGGAAATTAAATGCTTGTCACTCTGTGTCTCTGCGCCAGTGTTCAGATAACACATCCTTTGTTCCCCATTTTGCATAGGAATTTCCACTGCCAGTAAAATAATAGGTGGGAATCTTATTAAATATCACCACTTTAAAATCATAAAAATAAGAGCAGATTCACACATTATCTCTGCAGTGTGATCACCACAGACATTCCAAAAAGGCTTATGTGCCACACTGTAGCATTATCTGGTAGCATGAAGCGTTCACCACACAATTTGGACAGATAATAATCATCCCTGCCACAAATGCCTCTTCCCAAATGTGAAGTTTTCCTATTATGGCTGACGTAAACCATGTGGCCACCACTTGAAATAAAATGAATGAGTGTGTAATTTAACACCCACAATGCTCAGGATCCAAATGGTAGTTGCCCTGTCCACATAAAACACACATTGTGCCTCATGCACCAATCATATAAACAAATTGCAATCAGCATGTAATTCCATACAAAACTACAGGCATGCCCCGGTATCTGCTGCAGTTCCATTCCGGACCACCCCATGGATACCTGATACCATGGATACTGGGGACACCTTTTTGAAGATAGGGGGAACATCAGTGGTTTTGCTGCAACAAGGTAAAAAAAAAGGTTCGTTTAATGTTCCCCTATCTTTTTAAGGGATGTGGTGGCGCAAGGGACGTGGTGGCGCAGCGGGTTAATTCGTTGTTGCTGGGCTTTCCAACCAGAAGGTTGGGAGTTCAAGACTGCATGACGGAGTCTTCCATTGCTTGTCCCAGCTCCTGCCAAGCTAGCAGTTCGAAAGCACCTAGATGCAAGTAGATAAATAGGGACCACTTTGGTGGGAAGGTAATGGCATTCTGTGCGCTACGGCGTAGAGTCATGCCGGCAACATGACCACAGAAGCTTGTCCTTGGACAAAACGCCGGCTCTCCAGGCTTGGAAACGGAGATGAGCACTGCCCCGTACAGTCGGTCACGACTAGACCATCTGGTCATGGGGAAACCTTTACCTTTTTATCTTTTTAATAGATGTCCCAGTATCAATGGATAACTGAAACATGGCTATCAAAACAGTGGATATTGGGGCATACCAATATATAGAAGTTAGAGACCAGTAGGAAATTCCTAATTGAAAGTAAAGTACAAATGCCAAATTCTGCCTTATAATTTATATAGTATTTATATTTACATCCATCCCTAACTTGGTGTGAATGACTTTGTGAATGATCCTTGTTTTCTTGGCTGTCATGTCCTGTTAGGTTGCATGATAGTTAATACAGGTAGATGATCCCTTATCCGGACATCCAAAATCCAGACATCTTTGTCCAAGACTTGTTTTTAACTTTCTATATAAAGAAGGTCTTGTGCTCATGCCCAAGTACAAGCTGTAAATTCTTTTCTCTGTGATGTGTGCCTATTATATACAGACATTCTTGAAAAACGTCAAGGAGTCCAGCAGACACCCATAAAGGTAACAGTGAAAAGAGCAAGAGGAAGAATTTCTCATTACATCTATGCAATTATTCCAAAATCTAGAAAAATTCAAAATCCGGACACCTTCCCATCCTAAACAGCCCAGATAATGGATCATCAACTTGTATGTCCCTCATGTATTGTTAAGGACTGGAGTGCTGGTGAATCAGAAACTTTTAAAAAACAGACACACAGTGAAAGGATAAAATCCCAGAAGGATTCAAGTTTTTTCAAGGCCCACACACACATGTGCACGTGCATGTATGTGCACTGTATACAGTCAATAACACACCATCCCCTTTCCCACCATAGGAAAAATGAAACTGTGCTATCTCAACCCACATTCTACTCCCTCAACAATAGTTCCTTAAAATAAACTTTAAAAATGCATTCATAGGATTGTCCCTCAAAAAGAGTGGGATGAACACATTAAAAAACACAGCAGTTTTTTTTAATGTAGGAACCTGGCTACAGCTGCAGTTGTATTTGTGGGTCACTACACAAGTTATGCATACTGAAGGCCTTTGCTTGTGTCATCACAGGATCAGAATGCACCATCTGGATGTGTGCATGACATGTGTTCCAGATGATGCTGCAGAACCAGAATTCAGAAGATCCGTAAGATAATCAGGATTAGAACAAATGAGAGCACTATGCAGCAAAATGCATGCCCAAGAACTAGAAGTACACAGATGTTATGGACCAAACTGTGGCTCTGTGTACCTTTGGTTGGTTAAATATTACCAGATGTCCATTGGAAAAATACATTATTTAAAGAGCGCTGACGTGAAAGCCCCTGAAAGACTTAGTATTATGTTAGGTAAATGTTTTCCCCCTCTGTATGTTCCCGTCTTGCTTATTTTACCCCCACCCCAAATGTACAGATGTTAGAACAATAAATGGAATGAATAGTTTCCCACACTGGAATGCCTGCATGCCAAGGAATGCAGAAGTGATTTCTTGCCAGTTTCTGACACTGATCTACAACTGTGCTGCTTAAACTCTGTTGCTCTTGTATCAAGTCTTCAACTGCTCCCTGCCAAGAATTAAGTGCTTGTTCTATAAACCTGGTATAGATTATCACTTAGCTGTATAGATGTATCTAATAGAATTAAATAGTTTGGCTCCTGACCAGCAACAGATGTGCTACATATAATGCAATAATAATGAGACTGAAAGCACTGCGTTTTGCCAAGGGAATGTTGTACAAAAGCTCACATTTCTTCTGTTGCCCAGTCAAAGCTTTGAGAAAAAGTCAATCTGAAAGTCAACTATTAAATTGAACAAAACAAGTGTTGCCCTTTTCTTGTATCATACGTAAGGCCAAGTGCAGGGTCAGTTTTCATTTCTATCAAGCAGCAGATTCGATCTGCTTGGATGTAATTTTCCTTTTAATTAAAATTCTGTGCTTACTTTTTTATATAAGATTATGACAATCCAAATTCATTACCCCCCTCTACCCTGCAAAATCTCTGTAACCTGATCTATAGCCTTTTAAAAAAAGAGTGATGCAAAATGAAATCAAACTGGATTCCTCAATGTGAGGAGGGTTCTAAACACTGTGGATAAGATCCTAAAATAGCTGTGCACAAGTGGAGGCACTTCAGAATATGTGTTATATTCTGCTCACATATGGCAATTTTATCTCCCTACACTGCATCACATGCTGTTCCAACTTTTGTTGGAAAGTTGGCCACCAACTTTCTAGAACAGTTTTTTTAATGGGTTGTAGGGCACTGCAGCCTGGATACACAGGAGATCTTTGCATTGAACCTTGTGACTGCTTCTAGAACTTACTTCTAATGGTTGCTGCTTTTACTACTACAAATAGTAGTACTGTTGTTGGGGATGCACCAGTTACCAAGTGCTTTCCCCAAGTGTCTTGGTGAGCCTCCTAAGCCCTAGTGTAGACTCACCTCAATAATGAGGGTGGCCGTAACATAGAAATCTGGCTACTGGCAGCATTATTGATTGTGAAGGCAAAGTTCCTGCCTCTATCTCTGTGTTGCAGTCACAGGCCACTGTTAGCTCCTCTTCAACATCAGCCCCTGTAAGGCTTTGGAGGATACCTGCTTGGTCTTAGCAGGAACTTGCTGTACCTCTTGGCAGCCATGCCGATGACCCCGGAGGCTGAGTTCTACTACCAGAAACCTGCTGATCAATTACACATTTTAACTAAGCTTGTTTTAGTCATTTACAGCCCAATCCTAAATAAATCCCTGCACAGCTATTGAGACAGCATAAACTATGCTTCATCCTACGGGGGATTTTCAGTGGCTGGAGGTCTCCTTCGGGTAAAAGGATATTTGTTGCCTTATCCTGGTGTAAGCCCCAGCAGCTGCAATGGGTAAACTCGGATCTGCACCAAACGTATCTCTGGCACGAGTGTGTGTTGATCTGTTCAGGCAGATCAGGCCTGGGAAAGGCGTTGGGATTTGGCGTGTGCCACCACCGAACCTGCCTTCTCCTGGGCCCGATCCACCCACCCCTTAACTCCATTATGCCCTCTTTAGCCTTGTTCCACCCCCTACGCCAGACTTACCTGCACTGCCAGGCTTCTGTCACTCTGCTGGCTCGCACAGGAAGGATCCGGCCTTCCCGCTGGCTCCCTGCAGTGCTGCAAAGCACCCTACGGCACTTTTGTGGCAGCCTGTGCTGGTGGAACGTATGTTCAAAAGGCCTTGAACAGGATCGGGCCATTAATGATGTCAATAATGGAATGCTAATTTTGAATAGCATGGTATTTGTTACATTAGCTTAACAGTTGTAATATTAGCAGATAACTAATTAGCAGATAACTCCTGCTATAATTATTTATTCAAGAAAATGAATACACCCATAAAAGAGCAACAATAGCAGCACTTGCCATGATGGAGTACAAGGACGAAAACTCTGACAATCAGCACAAACCAATGCTCAGAAGGAAGCCCATGGAATTCAATGGGACTTACTCCCCGGGTAGCAAAAAAGTTCAGTTAAGGTAACAGCAGTTGTTATTTCTTTCATAGGCCTTATTCTTATTTCACTGAAATATAACTATAAAAAGATTTTTGTTTACAAAAACATATAATTATTCTTACAATGCAGTCAGTGATTTTTCAAGCCTGTTTGTTGTTTCTTAAAATGAGTCATGGCCTCATTTAGCTGGAGTGAGATAGATATATTTTGCCCAGTTTGGGCCTTCCCTGGACTGACAATGTTCTGCTTTCGAGAAAGCTAGTGTAAACATAGTTCCCCCAAATGTGACCAATGTAGCGTCATTCTAGACTGGTGCTGCTTTGGGCACCTGGATAACAAACGGTGCTTCGGCTTAGTGTTGAGAGCAGCTCCAGGAAAGAAGGTAGACCCAGTGCAGGCACTGCTAGACCCTCAAAGAGTGCTGGAGCTCTGATATTTGCCCAAATGTGCTGCATACCAATTTCAGCCCCGTAACCAACAGCAGAGTTCTAGGTAAAGTATTAATACAGATCCATGCTGATGTAGCCTGTTCGGACTGTTTGCAAATTGTCTTCTGTGCAGACTGGCTAGTCGAGGATTGACTAAACGAAAAATAGAATATAAATGGAAAGAATGAGCGCTTTCAGAAAGGCAGGAGGTAGAGGTAGCCTACCCATGGGGTTTCTCCTCATTGCCTCCTCCCATTCTCTCCATCATGAACATAAGAAGCCCTACTGGATCAGGCCAAAGGCCCATCTAGTCCAGCTTCCTGTGTCTCACAGTGGCCCAGGGAGTGCCTCAGGGAGCACACAAAACAATTAGATGCTGCTAGCCTACTTCTAAAATAAGGAGGTTGCATCACCCATCATGGCTGTAGCCTGCGATGGACATTTCCTCCAGAAACCTATCCAATCCCCTTTTAAAGGCATCCAAAACAGATGCCATCATCACCTCCTGTGGCAAGATGTTCGTCGCTCTGTTTCATTGAAAGAATGTTGCCAAATGGGATTCTGCAATAATGTTGGCACCAGTGGAAGAAAGAGAGGAATAGTATGAGAACGGGTGAAATTCCTCTGCTGGTTTGAATTACAATGTGTGGGCATGGAGTATGACCATTAGCAATAGTATCATAGTGCCTCCCTGTCTCAGCAAGCACCTCGCCGAGTGTCATTTTGAGTCTCCAAAACTAATGGTTGATTTGAACCATTAAATCATAGTGAACTAAAAGATCATACTAAACTAAAAGATTGATCCCTGATAAGATCACTGGGGTGTGTGTGTGTGTGTGTGTGTGTGTGTGTGTGTGTGTGTGTGTGTGTTAATGTCACATTTCAGGATGAACTGCAACTAAAGATTTTACATTAGCAAAATCTTTGTTCTCACTTCACAAGAAGTACTCCAGTTCTTTATTTTCTGACTTAGCATACCCAATCAGAAAGTAAGGGTCAGATGACAAACAAGGAAATGGCACTTGTGGTCAGCTGTACCAGCTAATTCATTTTTATTAGCAGATTGCAGCTAAAACGCAGAACAATGATTCATCTCAATTATTCGACAAATAACTTTTGACTAATGAATAAATCCAAAGCCGCTCACAGATAAACCTGAAGGCTAATTTCCACCAATGAATTATTCACTGAGCACTATTAAAAATGAAAGGAAAAAAGAGAAAGGCAACCAGCCACTTGGGAAAGCAAGAAAGCGCTCCAGACAATAGTCCCTCTTGCTGCAAATCATCTTTGCCGAAAAAATTCAGCCAGAGAATGACAAAGCTGGCGAGTGACAATTGATTCAAACTAATTGGAAGTTAAATTAAATGATAATTAGCATTAATCAATAGTGAGGTTGGCATGCCAGTGCATCTCTCCTTTAGGCAATTCACCTCCAATCCCCAGTGCACCAATAAGGTTGGTGATCTATGAGTCCTGTGTGTGCCTCTGCCATCAATAAAGAAGCATGTTCCCGTAGCATTGACCTGTGTGGGGGGCGGCTTTAGGAAAAAGAGAACATTTCAATGAGAGCCAGCTTCACCATCAAGAGAGGTGGCCGCAGTGCTCTTCCTGCAGCTAATTGCAGCCCACATCAAAGCACAAGGTGCCCTCAAATGACAGAGGCTGGTAGCAGTATCTCATTGCCCGCCTGCTTTCAAAAGAGTACATCATAGGGATTCCTGGCTCAGCACATTATTCTGTTTTTGTTAAGAGCATTAGTTTCATATCTCTCTCTCTCTCTCTCTCTCTCTCTCTCTCTCTCTCTCTCTCTCTCTCTCTCTCTC
>JAJKFI010000002.1:17265468-17312812 GCA_029204185.1 Lerista edwardsae
TCTATCTATCTATCTATCTATCTATCTATCTATCTATCTATCTATCTTCTTATCCTATTAAATTCTTGTAGTTCTGCAGGAAATTACTTTTATTTTCATTATTCCATCTGTGAGCCAAATAATCTGAATAATGACAGAATGGGCAGAGAAAGAGAAAAATTCTTAGCAGCTTGCCATCCACCCTGGCTGGTTCCTTCTACTGAAGCCTCAACAAAGAAAACAAAGGGGGGTTGAAGAGGTTAATTAAGCAAAAAAAAAAATCATACTTCCCTTGAATTTTGAGTTCAAGAAAAAGTTCCAAGAATCTGGACTCTGATACCCCTCATAAATTCTGGATATGATTAAAGACTCCAGATATTATTGCTGTACGGTGAGAATCCCAGAAAATAATTCTTAATACAGTTTCATATTGTGAAAAGTTATAGCTAAAGAGTGTTGCTTCTGATAGGCTCATCAAAAACTAAAAGCCAGGTTCAGGTCTCAAGGAAGGCCCATTAAATACAATGGGAATTCCATGGGATTATGGATTATGGGATTTAATTATGGGATATATAAGATTGTAGCCAGAATGTGTTCTTATAATGGCTTGAGAATCCCCTCCCCCATACACATCCTAGGGATGGGCCAAATAGCCGTATTTAGATTGTCAGATTTAACAATGCATATAAAGTAGTATAGACCAGTGGTTCCCAAACTGCAAGTCAGGACTCACCAGTGAGCAATGAGCCAATTTTTGGTGGGTCATGAAAAGTTCCCAATTTCTAGGAGGAGTCTAGCAAATGTCCACACACACACACACATAGTATATGTAAGGTCTCTAGCAGTCTTGGGAGCACAGGACCCTGGTTGTTATTATTATTAATAATTGGTTATTATTAATACATGAAATATTATTTCTGGATAGGTTTTTTTTTCTAGTAGGCCATGATAGATTGTCCCTTTTAAAAGTGAATCCCAGTGCTAAAAAGTTTCAGAAGCAGTGGTATAGACAAAATATAGCTATATCCCACCAGTTCAAGAAAATGAAAATAGCTTCTCACTCCTAAAGCCTGAGCAGACCACTTGATGTCTGTCTTCTTCAACTGCAGGAAAGCGGAGTGGTTAGTCCTTCTGCTGTGAAACTCACTTCTGGTGTGACACAGAAACCCCCCAAGCTGAAAGTGTTGTATTAATGAGTACAGACAGCAGCAGTGATTGCAGGTTGCTATGCCTTGTATGGCTTTCACAGCTTCTGCCAATAGAAATTGCCTGGAGGTTCTGCGTGGACAATGTGTAGGAATCCTGTTTTCTTCACTCAGCAAACAGAAGCTTAGTTCTTACTGACCGTATAATAAGATCTAAGATCTAATTTATTAAGCATATCAGCTTAATAAATGAGTCTGATTCATCCACCTCTTTATTTCTTCATCAGAACCTAGGCACTTGTCCTCCTATTGCCATAGTTTTTCAGAGTGACTCAGGGCCCAATTCTATCCAACTTTTCAGTGCCGATGCAGCTGTACCAACAGGGTACGCACTGCATCCTGCATTGAGGGGACAGTCATAGAGGTCTCCTTGTTTGTTCTGGGAACTGCATTGCAGCTGCATTAGTGCTGCATTGCAGCTGCATTAGTGCTGGAAAGTTGGATAGGATTGAGCTGTCAGTGTTCACACTTTTTTCAGAGAGGAATATTCATAAATAACCCCACACAAAGGTACTCTTGAACACTTTATAGCCCTGTTTAATTAAATATACAACTAGTATACACCATGTGCCTTTCATGTTCCTTTACAGCAGTGCATCCTGGGTTTGTTTTGATAATGATGCATTGCCCAAGTCCAGCATCAGATGGCTGTAGATAATTTCATGTTATAATTTTTTTCTTTACCAGTTCCACACTTGTAACTAAGCCAATTAGTCATCCTAGACTGCAAAAGGTTTTGTCAGAGGAGAAGGAAATTCCAGAGGAAACTGATTTTAGGAAAAGGCCACTGATCATTTTTATAAGCTCCAACAAGAATGAAGTCTTGATCTATCATTCTGTCTACCACTGTGGGCTGAATACAATAATGCAGCTAATCCTATGGTGCCCAGTGCCAGTGGTGCCCAGCTTATACCCCCAGCACCAGATGTCACCAAAGTACGGTAAGGATGTAGCGCCAGTGGAGAGGCCAGCAGCAGTAAGTGCTGGGCCTCATCAGCATCAGGAAGGCATGTTGGAGGAGCACCAAGTAGTACATTTCCCCGCCAGTGAATGGGAAGGCTTTTGGGGGCAGGGGAAGTGGAAGGTGAGGAGGGGGTGGAACTGGATGGTGGAATGGAGGACAATTGGGCCTGGGAGGAGGAGTGGGGATGGTGACAAAGGAGGAGGAGGAGTGGGGATGGTGTCCTGAACACACATACCCTGGGCCACAGAGACCAACACAGGTTTCCTCTATTCTGCACTTACTAATTAGAGGGTGCAGATCTTAGTAGTCCCGTCAGGGCACCTGGGATTGATACGAGGTAAGGGAATTGCTGTTCCCTTAACCAAAGGAGACGTCAGGAAGCTTCTCTTGACCCACAGGATACAATGGTGGCCATTTCAGAGCCACTATACTGCTGGGCACCGGGGAAGCTTAGGATTGGGCTGCCCGACACCAATGATATCTGCCAAGGTATTTGAACTAGGTTTATGAAGGTTTCTTCTAAGGAGAGGTACAGGGGTGTGCCAGTATCCACTGATTTGGTATCCATGGTTTCCAGTATCCACAGATACCATGGATTCTGGGACACCCATTAAAAAGATAGGGGAACATTAAACCTAGTTTTTTATTGCAGCAAAACCACTGATGTTCTCCTAACTGATGCTCACCTATCTTTAAAAAAGCATCCCCTTTATCCATGGTTTCAGATATCCATGGTGGGATCTGGAATGGAACCCCAGCAGATACTGGGGCATGCCTATACCTCCTTGGACTGACCTTACTGTTTATTGTTATTGTTGAGAATATTTATACAGCTCTGCATTGCTTAGCAACTTGCCAACTAATGACCGACCAGATATATAACTACACTCATTAGTTAAAAAATGAATTAAAAAAAGAAATTTAGAAATTGCTTACCAGGTGCCAGGATTCCTTATAAAAGGCTCTAGAGGCCTTCTTTGTGTCATTTAGGTCCTCTGTGGATCTCTGAATGGCCGTCAGGCCTCAAAAAACCATTTTCCAGTTTGCTTCCAAAAATTGGAAGTGCCTTCCAGAGGCTTCAGTGAGCCATTCTGTGGGCCTGAGGAGGTTTTCACTTAGCAACCAAGTCACTTAATGACAGGGTTTGTGGAACGTAACCCCATTGTTAAACGACACACTCCTGTATACGGCTTTTCAATAAAAGTACAGTGAGACCTTGGTATCTGCGGGGGATCTGTTCCAGGACCCCCCAGTGGATACCGAGATCTGTGGATAATAAAATCCAGGGGTGGTGGGCTAGTGCAGCACTGCAATTACTTACCTGGGAGCCAGTCACCTCAGAAGCCTCTTGGCTTCTTATATTATGGCATTTTATATTTCAGTGGGATAGTGGATAAAATTAACAGCATGACAGAATCTGTACAATGAGAGAGCACTGGGCTTTGTTGTGTTAATGCTGATCCAAAAGCAGTGATGGGATTGACCCGGAACGCGCCGGAACAATCGTTCCGGTTCCTAAAATTAGGGCTGGCTCCGCCCACTCGCTGCTGGCTCCGTTGGCTGGCTCCATTTTGTTTTTGCTCCTAGAAACGCATTCCCTTTCAGACTTCCCTTCCCCCTTGCAGCATCGGTCTCCATTAAGTGCTCCTAGAAACGCATTCCCACTTCCCTCCCCCGCTTTGCAGGATCATCCCAGCCTCTCCATTAAAAGTGCTCCTAGAAACGTGTAAGTCAGAAGAAAATGCTGTGGAAAGTTGTTTTTATCCTCCTCCCTCTCCTCCTCTTCCATAAGCATGTGCAGGATCATAGCCCTGCACAGCTGTAGCAACCTTCAGCACCTGTTTTTCAAAGAACTCCTTGCAAAGCTGAGGTCTGCTAACTCTCTTCACCAATGCGGGTGGGGGTGGAGGAAACAGAGCAATTTTTTTAAGTGAGAGGTATGTGCATTTGTGTGTGTGTTTGGGACAGGGTCTGGGTGAGAAAAGTACATCCCCTTCTAAAGTTTTCCCCTCCCTTTTAATTGTATGCAATCAAACACCCAGCACGTCCGATGCAAGGCTGAAGTTTCTTCTGTTTCTTTTGTCATCAATGCAAAGGGGTGGGGAGAAGAAACCGTGATTTTTTTTTTAGTTTGTGCATTTGTGGGTTGTATGCAATCAAACTCCCAGCACCTGATTTCTCCAGGAATTCCTTTGCAAAGCTGAGGCTTGCTACTCCAGCTTCTCAAGATCTCTCCTTGTCAATGCAGTGGGAGGGGGGAAAGTGAGTGAAGAGAGTGGGAAAGGTTTGTACACTTGTGTGTTTTGAACTGCATCTGTGAAAGAGTTGAGTCCATCCCTTTTTACTTTCCCTTCCTCCTTCCTATTTATTATATGCCAGTGTTATATCACATATTATATGCCAGTATAACTGTGGGTTGCAACTTGATGTCTGTTGGAAAGCTGGAAGCACCCATCTTGGAAGCTACAGACCTTCCTGTTGCTATATTTCTTTTGTTGTTGTTGTTGTTGTTGTTGTTGTTGTTGTTGTTGTTAGGATTATTAGTGAAATCCTCACAGCATTTTCAAGAGAGGGTTTTTTTAGTTTTTTGTTCAGTGCTTTTATATAATATTTTTGTCCTAATCTTGCTTTCTGTGCCATCTTAAGATCTGAATGTATGTGAGTGTAAACCACATTGTGCTTATGAACAGAATTATAGATTGTCTCAGTCCAATCACTTATATGAGAGCGACAAAAATGATTACGGGGCTGGGGCACCTCCCTTATGAAGAAAGACTGCAGCGTTTGGGGCTCTTCAGTCTAGAAAAAAGGCGCCTGAGGGGGGACATGATTGAGACATACAAAATTATGCATGGAAGGGATAAACTCGATAGAGGGATGTTCTTTTCCCTCTCTCAAAACACCAGAACCAGGGGGCATCCACTAAAGCTGAGGGTTGGGAGAGTTAAAACAGATAAAAGGAAGTACTTTTTTACCCAGCGGGTAGTTAATCTGTGGAACTCCTTGCCACAGGAGGTGGTGATGGCATCTGGTCTTGATGCCTTTAAGAGGGGATTGGACAGATTTCTGGAGGAAAGGTCCATCATGGGCTATAGGCAATGATGGATTGTGCAACCTCCTTACAAAGGTGGTGGGCTACTGGTACCGGGTGCAAGGGAGTGGCAACAGGATGTAAGCATCTTGTTGTTACATGCCTCCCTGGGGCACCTGGTGGGCCGCTGTGAGATACAGGAAGCTGGACTAGATGGGCCTTTGGCCTGATCCAGCAGGGCTCTTCTTATGTTCTTATGATTCTTCCTGTGCAAATCAGTTTTGCTCTCTGCTCCATCCAAGACTTTTTCAAAATCAATTCCCCCGTCTTCTGATTTTAATGTATTATTTTTGTGGCAACACTGGGCAAGCAAAGGCTAGGCTCAGAGGAGGTTTACTAATGTGCATTATTGTTTCCAATTTTTCACAAAAAAGCCAGGAAAGTTTTTTCTAAAGTAAGTAGTAAGGCTGCCATCTTATGCACCTGTTCCTAGGAATAAGCCTTATTGAACACAATGAGATTTACTTCTGAGAAGACATGAATAGGATTGCCTCCAAGTCTCTTATTAATACTTGTGTTTTTTGATGATCAGATTGCAGGTTAATATTAAATGTTTTAATGTGAATTCTTTCTCCTTATCTGTATCATAACATAAGCAACCAGTCCCTAAAACGCATACACAGCCTGCTCTGTCTGTGTTGGCTTCCCCAGGCAGCCATGGACAATCAACTGTTTAATGCCTTGTTTGGATTCCCCCCTCAAAGTATTGTGCTGCATTGTACATTTATTGTGGTGCTTGTAAGCCACCTTGGGCTTTTGCTTTTGAAAATTTTTTCAAATAAAACGTCGACACTTCCTGCTTGATGATGTCACTTCCGGCTGTGATGTCACTTCTGGTGGGCGGATCCCAACACAAGTGCCAATCAAAAGTGAGTCCCAGTCATAGTACCTGTTCCTAAATCATTTAGATCCCACTACTGTCCAAAAGTGCTCATAAATTTCAGGCTTGAAATTGGACTGTTGAAGAAAATTTGACATTGCTATTGGGGGTGGGGGAAGAGTTATAAGAAATTCTGAAAAAAAAATTCCCTTTGCAAAAAAATAATATTTTCTTTCCTTTTAACTTTATTGTGGGACCAGTCCTGTCCAATTTTCTAGCACTAATGTAGCTGTACCAACAGGGTGTGCACAGCATCCTGTGGTAGAGGAGCAGACATGGAGGCATCCACAAGGCAAGGGAATGTTTGTTCTCTTTCCTTGGGGCTGCATTGTGGCTGCATCAACGTTGGAAAGTTGGATAGGGTTGGGGCCTGTGTGTGCTGCATCTTTGGCAGAAGAGTTGGATTCTCTTCTTGGCATCTGGCTCCCTGTTGCCCAGAAACCCCCTCAGATGGACGCTATGTCATGATCCAGCATCAGTCCTGGAGTGTTTTGAGAAAAACAACAACATGGAAACTGGCAGGAAACCAAATGCCAAGAGAGGCTATGTTGTCACCGAGTGCCAGAGAGGGAGGGAGGGAATGTAAGGTAAGGTTCTAGGGGAAAGAAACATAACTACCACCAACCAGCAATAAACCACCACTGCCTTTTTTTTGCAGAATTGTTCTGCCTTCCTAAAAGTGGTTGAACATCTTCCTCAATTTTTTTCCATTGTGCAAAATATTGGGAGTGTTTCAGACCAGCTGTAATTTGTATGAAGGGATGTGGCTGGGAGGGTATAAAATAGGGAATAATTATAGTCACTTTTTGTAGGCCATATTTTTTTCTCCAACAGGTTGGGAAACCTATGCCTTCAGCAGTTTAGAAAAGTGTTTACTAAGTTGTGCAAAAATAAATATTTACAGCATATGTCCCAAGTATAAAGGTAGAGTTTCTTCTTATAGGGCATTGTGGTTCCATTGTGGTAGTTCCCAATTACTTTATTAAAAGACAAAGCATCCACCATCAGCAGCATGACATTGTTTTGTTAGAGATACCTTCCATCAGAGATAGAAAAAAGAGGCAGGTCTAGCGTTTTCACATTTTGGCCTGACTCTCATGAGACTTGAGTCTTGCATGTCAGTGAATCTGTCTTGTGACTCGGGCCACTGACTCGAGCAGGTCCTGCAGCGATCATGTTGATTTTCCTGAACTCCAGCAGCTGAATTTTGCTCCTGGGTTTCATGTGGCTGGTTCCTGAAAGCCAGGCCTTTTATTTATTTAGGGCGGTTCTGTGGGTTTCCCATAAATTTAAATTAGTTTTTAAATGCATCATGGTTCTTGCCCACTGCGGCTCGCCTCCTTTTTACTATATTTTTATAAATTTTTATTTTTGCTGACCCCATTGGGATTTGAATTGACAACGTCAAGATGTCTAACTCATGCTGTAAGATCTAGACTAGCCCCTTACCTGATGGGCAGTGCAATCCTAACCTGTGCTGGAACAGGCAACGTAGGTTTGCTGCCTCCAGAGCTCACTGCTGGGCAAGGGGACATTCATTGCCTTACCCCAGAGTAAGCCCCAACTGCCCTGATGGGCCTGATCGGATTTGCACCTGCTGAGAAGGAAGAGCTGCCATCACTGTATGTCTCACCATTTGCTGATGGGAAGCGTGGAATGAGCTAGCTGCCCATCAACCACCGGGCAGGGCAGGGGTTGCACTATGGAGGGCCCTGTACAACCACACAACAGCAGTGACTGAGTTACTGAGATTGTGTGTCTGTGTGAGTGGCAGTGTGTTCGAGATATGAAGGTACACGAGGGGTTGTATGCACAAGAACCCTTATCCCTTCACCCATTAGGGCACTGGATTCTCACATCTACCTCTTTATGGAAAACAGCTTAATGGGCTGGCCAAGAATCTTGTTCTTGAAAACATTTACTTTTTACAAAGGAATGGTTGAAATTACTATTGAAGTCTCCATGTATGGAAGCTGCAGGAAATTGTCTATCTATTGGCCAGAGGGGCTATACTTTGTCATATAAAGCCATTCTCTAGATCTTTTCTGACTTCCCTACTGAGCCTGCTGAAAGAGATGACATATCCTGCAACAGCACTTTGTTACAACAACATGTCACAAAAGCTAATATTGCCTTTAGCGGCACACGCGTTAGAAATATGGTTGTTGATATGCTAAGTGATTTTTTTAATAGACCTTGTTAAACACATTTGCTTCAGAGACCTCAAGCTATCTATCATCGGAGTGATTTTTTTTTTAGACTTAGTGAGGTGAAATACCTTTCCCCTGTAGACTTCCCCTACAAATTGCTTTTCAATAATCCAAGCATAGTCATGAGGATAACCCACTCGCAGCCCTCTTCTGCATGACAATGGGAACTCACAAATGTGTCACCTGCAATTATAACTCCAGCCTTGACACGAGATGGAACTAAAGATATGGTGGCTCAGCCTAATTAGCGACAGAGCTGAACTGTAGCAGAGATCTGCCCTTCTCAGGCAGGCTGAAATGAGAGGCGCACAACCGAGAAAGAATGAAGAATCAGTGGTTATTTGGGAGGAAACAGAAGAGGGCTGGAAAATGCCACCCTGATGTGTTATTTCATGAAACTGGAATGGAAAGAAAACAGGCAGGCCTTGCTCATTTGTGTTTATTGCAAGAAGTCTTCCATTTAGGTCGAATATGACTTTGTCGTCATATAATCTGATACAATGTTCTCTTCCCCTATCAGAAGGGAAACCCTGTCCTAGCAGAGGTAACACAACTCCTTGGTGCAGGGACGGGAAAACAGTCTCCTTCTGGATCCCAAATGTGTTTTTTAAAAATTATTTTTAATGGGTGGAATTAAGAGGCAGAAAGTCTGAATGCTGGGAAGCTGCAGGTCCTTTTGGAGGGTACAGACCCAGTCCAGCAATTTACTGGGGAGATGCTTTATCTTTGCGTCTCTGCTTCCCATTGTTTCTCACTTGGAATTGACATTAAGTTGCATAGGTAAGTAAAAAAAAGAGAAGAAAAGCTGCATTGCTGAAGAGGTACTGACATATAATTAAGAGAGCGCATAGAAGCTGTTTTGTGCTTGTTCAAAATGATCCATCCCCGTTGACACAATGAGAGCTAATGAACTAAATCTGAAAGCATCAGCATATGATTTTGACAAATGCGGTGTTTTCCTATTGAGAGAGTGGGAAATGATTATAAATGGCCAGCTGGGTTTGTTTTCAGGCATGGACACTTCAGGAACAGTGGCATTGTGGCCTCTTTTGGCTCTTGGCTGTGCAAATTATTTCACACTTCTGCTTCTGAATCAATTGGGTGTTTCCTCTGCTTCAGCATGGCTGAAATAGAATCTCTCCCATTCCGAAGTCCAGGCATGTTCCCTGCACTTCAGGGGGGCTTTTGAAAATGGCTGGGTCTTATATTTGAAAGCAAAGGGTCATCGACAATTTTAAATACATTCTGTTCAAACTTAGTGTTCAAGTCTTCATTTTCTCCTTGAAGGGATCCTTAAAAAGTCTGGGCAGACTAAAATGAAGCAAAAAGGTTCAGTGCATAAATTATGCTTGGGATGGAAGAGTATGGCTCAGCAAAACTGGGATTTTAAAAAAAAAACATTCAAGGGAATAATGCAATTTGAATGTTAGTTTATAGACCACATCAGTTTCTTATTCAGAGAAATTCCAACAGGACACATTTCCAGATTTTTATGCATCCTCATTATTCTTTGTAGACAGAAAACTGAATCATAACCGAGTCTGTAAATTGAGAAGTATGCAGAAGGATATATGTATAAATTGAGTTAACCATTGCATGTACAGTAATGGCTTATATAGATAGATGGGTTTGAACTTGCTTCAAGTCCAGTATAAGAGGCTAGTGGATTTAGATGTCAAAGACAGAGAGCTATTGTGTTATAATGTCTCTATATTCTGTGACTCCTGATGTGACAAGGAACACCTCTCAGTAGCTTAGCTGGGGGTTATAAAAACCTGGGGCCAGGTGACATAATGATGTTCCCACACTTTTGCAGACACTCCCTCCTCCACACATGCACGGACCCAACCTCGGATACAGTTCTGATATAGATACAGAGCCAGGGCAGGTGGAAAGGCCCATTTTATTGCATTTGCCATCCGCCAAAGGCAGAGCTGTCACCCCCCACCCCACCTTTAGTGGTGATGATGGATGATGGAAAACCATCACTCCAACACAGGGGAGACTATGGACTCTCCCAGCCCCTGCCTAGCTATGCCAATGACTTTCTCATGCCATTCATTATCAGTGCTGGTGCCAGCTCTGGGTCAAAGCCCTGCACTGGTGCCAGCCCTGGGGCAAAGCCCCGCATTCCCCAAGCTTACCAGCAGTAGATGACAGGTGGCAACTCCTCCTGTCCTTCCCACCAAACAATGAAAACGTCTTTAGATAGGGAGTCTCATTTCTTAATGGGGAGTTCTGTTCAAAGCAGTGGTCTGAATTTCTTAGTCAACTCATGCCACTAGTGCCAATTGTACTGTGAGTTCCAAAGGTTGGCCTGGTGTTTTTTTGGGGGGACATTGCATGGTTGTGCACACTTGGGCAGAAACTGGCTGACTCCTGATATCACCCCTGCTCATTGCTTAGCCATACCAATTATATTTATGGGGGAACAAACAGGGTCATGCTACATCAAAATAATGTAGTCAATGTGCCACGGTAATTTTGTGGCTGCCCATTCAGATGTATTTATGGTAGATAAGGATTTACCTTTATAAAAAAGATATTCAGGTTTTCAGGCACATTTTGCCTCTAGCTCGTGACTAGACAGAAGAATTATGTGCTAGAAGAATAATGTGCTTACATTATATAAACTGTTAGCATTTTACACAAACACCAACTGAAAGAACAAGTCTTCTTGAAATGCTTATTTTAAAATGTTTTTATCGCAACATTCACTCTCCCCTCCCCACAAAAAAGAAAGTACCCAAGGCAGCTTACAAAAATTAAAACAGTAAAACCAGAAAAAAATTATTACACAGCAAAAAGTAAACAGAGCAGTAACAGACACTCCAAAACAAAACAACACACACACACACACACACACACACACAGAGCGAGAGCGCGCGCGCGAGAGAGAGAACATTCTGGCATTCTCAAAAGGTTCAAAGTCTTGAAGAGAGATTAAAAGAATCTTATAAGATAAGGCAAAAGCAAAACAAGGAATGTGCCAATCTAATTTATTGGAGCAGGGAATTCCACCTAGTAAGAGCCACAACAGAAAAGGCCCTTTCTCTCTTTCCCATCAGCTCAACCTGTGATGGTGGTAGGACACACAAGAGGGTTGCCTCAAATGACCTCACGGGTGTGCAGCCACATATGGATGATGGCAGTCCTTTTGGTTCTTTGCCTTTAAAGATAATTTACTAGCACTGTGGGTTGCACTCAGAAATGTACTAGCAGCAGGAGCAGTCCTAGAAGGGGAGGGGGCAAATGCCCTAGGTGGTGGAGCGGGAGGGTGGTGGCGACGAGGCAGCTCACAGAGGCAAGCTGGGCGAGTGGTGTTCAGCCTGCCTGCCTTCTCTTGCCCCTGTATGGTTCCAAAATGGAGCAAGGTGTGGCGTGGAGGCATGGTGGAGCGGCCCAAGGGATGAGGAGCCGGCAGAGGATGCGGCACTCCTCATATTTGCCCCGGCATGGCCCATTGGCTGGGTCCGCAACTGACCGGCAGCTAGTGTATTGAGCATAATAGTGGGATCACCCAATGGAACTATGTAGCCCCAGGCACAACATACACAGCAGCATTCTGTATTAATTGATGTCTCCAGGTGGTCTTTGAGGTAATCCAATGCATGAATCACCTAACCATAGCTTGGTCTGACTTATTAGAAAAGGATGCAGTTGGTACACTGCTGGCAACAGATGACGCTGGACATCCCGGAGCAAAAGTGAGACCAGGAGCACTCACAGAGAAGCTGGTCCTTCAAGAGGAGTGTGGCCATGTCCTGAACAAGCTGGCAATGTATAACTAGCTTTGCATGTTCCTGACCAAAAGGAACCTGTGCCTTGACCTGATTTAATTTCAGCTTGTAAATAAATTTACAGCTGATTATGGAATAGTTTGATTTGTAAGGGAGGATCTATTTCATAGATCCTCCATATGGGAAATGTCTTAAATTTCCTATATAGTTGAAACGTAATACCCATTAAAATTCAATATATATTTTCCTTTTATATGCTGAGAGAAGTAGGAACAAAAGAACACTCATGCACTTACAATAATGCTTCCCACTGTAAAGTTGTTTGGGGTACAGTAAGATAAAATATTTAGAAATGGCTTCAGTAGATTTCAGTTGATAATGCCATGAAAGTACCCCATAATGGATAAATACTACAGCTGACAGCATCTTTCTCCATGACTGATAGCCCAGTCTACTTAGCATGTCTACTTAGAAGTAATTCCCATTGATGCCAATGAGACCAGTTCCCAGATTTGCATACACCATGACGTACGATGAGGGTGTGGCAGGTGAGACAGAACTGCCCGCCCCTATTGGAGTTCTGCTGTGATCATGCAAACACTTACAACCCCCCCTCCCCAGCCTTGAGCAGATGAAGCCCATGCCTGGTAAGTGCTTGCAGGATCACAGCCACTTCAGCAACAGTGGAGGAACTTTTCAAAGAACTATGGTATGGCAATTCTGCCTCATCTGCCACACCCTTACCGCATGTTGCTGGCATGCACAGGATTTCCACTTTAGTTTCTGGTAATGCTTATGATCCCAAAACATACTGTAAGTCATGAATCATGTTCTTTATGCTCCCATAGAAATACGATGCAAGACACCATTGAAAAGCTTGGAGCAATTTAGGGCGCAATCCTATAGTGCGCTGGAATGGCAGGGCCGGCCAGCCATCCTAGAGCAGTATTGATGAGGCTGGAGCCTCTCCACGGCAAGGGAACATGTGCTCCCTTACCGTAGGGGAGGCTCCAGCCTCCCATATGTGCTCCTCAGATCTGCACCTGTTAAAGAGCGGGCACAGATCCGAGGAGACGGCGCAACCCAAATTGAGGCCTTGCAGCCTCACGGACAGGCTTAGGATGTGGCCCGCTCATGTCCCGCTCCCGCCTCCCTCCCTCCCTCCTTCCAATTCCCATGCCGCCTTGGCATGGAGCCTCCCTCTGAGAGGCTCAGTGCGGGCTCAGGCCCAGTGCGGGCACAGCAGGGCCAGCCCTGCCTTCAGCACCGGTCATGTTGCTCGAGCGCTGATGTAGGGGTGCAGATTGGCACCCCCACGTCAGTGCTAAGTGTGCAGCGTCGGCGCAACCCCGTTGCACCGACACTGCGCAGTCTATAGGATTGCGCTATTAGACTCACAGCTAATTTGAAACAGATTATTTTCTGTTTCAACAGAAACAACAAACAACAAACTACAGAAACAACAAACTATTGCAATATAACTGGAAAGACCCCGCAGCTGTGTTGCGGGGGAGCTTGACTGACCAAAACAAAGACAATTGCTGAAGTTTGCACAGAGAAAAATATTTATAATACTTGGTTCTAATTTTAAAAGAGAAAATACAGTTTAACATGAAATACCCATTCAAGAGAACATAAGGCAACAGAAGGAAAAGCAATAGGAACCACCACCACCACCACCACCACCCACACACACACACACACCAAAACAGAACTGGAGAAGCCTTGGAATTCCTTCACACACTTGCTTGCTGATTAACAGCTCTATCCTATCCAGCATTGGTGCAATCACGCTGTATCCTGCACTGCAACTGAGCAGGCTGGAGGTCTTCTCAAGGTAAGGAAACATAACCCTTGCATTTGTTCCCTTACTCCATGCCAAGCCCCAGCCTGCCTAATGTGGCAAAATCACTGATGAAAGTCCAAGAAACTCCTGCAGGGCCTCTGTCCTCCAAGGGTGATCCAAACATACTTTACAGTTAATTTGCAACACTCCTAACTCCAGGTTAGGATTGCACCCTCAAACAGACTTAAAGATAGACATGATGCAGCATATGCTGGTACTGTACACCATATTTTGTAGGAATCTTTCGGCTAAAGAGAAACCCAGTCTGTGGAGTCATATGGATCCGCTGGCATATACTGCAACCACTGTAACTGCAACCACATTGACAGTATTGTACAAGTGTTATCACAAATCTCATGGTTCTGCATGTTTTCTCTAGCTACTGTGCAACAATGTGCTGTCTCGTAACAGTAATTTCAATTACATTGAATCCACTATTTGCTTTTTCCCACCATAGCTGCCTATATTTTTGACCTCCTAGATTCTACTTTCCATTTACAATCTTCTGTTTTATTCTCTGCAGGGTATTGCTGTAAGAATACTACACCAGGTCATCGAAGTGTCCCCTCCCTCCTCACTTCCAACAATCCATTTTGTCTTTCACATCTTATTTCATGATTTTTGCCTTCCAAGAATCAGATGGTCCGTCATAGTGCCAAAACCATCAAATCAACTCGCTATTTTTATATGCTTGTTCAGTCAGTCCATTGTGGATTACTTGGTCCTGGTAGAAGAATCCAGATGTAAAGGCAGCTACCATCAGCCCAGGTGGTCCTTCCATATATCAGAATGCTCAGAACCAGAGAGGCACCCTCTTAGCACACTTCCAAGGTTCATGGAACATATGCACAATTTCCTCTTTTTTGTTACAAGACCCTGAAAAGTACTGTGGAGAATTCCTAGAGCTGCATTGCACAGGAACTCAGAAAAGGCACCTGGCAGAAACTGGAGACATTCCTACCCCTTGTGAATGCATTCCCCACACCCAACAGTTCTCAAACAGGAACACGCAGGGGTGAAAACTGAGCTCATGAAGGTCAGTAATGGCCTTTGTTTAACCTCTCCCATATGACTTCACTTCCCCAGTCTGCCAGCCCATAACCTTTCTCCTTAATGGAACTAATTGCATGAGAACAAATCAAGAGATGGCAGGAACATCTGGCCAACATACTGTACATGCCACTATAAGTTAACCTTTCACACTCTGTCAGAAGCTATGTGAAAGTATGTCAAGAGAGCAGCTGTGGGTAAACTTTTCACACATAGAGAGTCTATGGACAGACAAGGAAGGAAGGAAGGAAGGAAGGAAGGAAGGAAGGAAGGAAGGAAGGTAGTAGTAGTAGTAGTAGTAGTAGTAGTAGTAAAGTACAGGTTATCAGAATGAAAAAGGAAAAATAAAACTCTGGCTTTTAAAGGATGGTAGCTATGTTCTTCAACAGCTATGTAAGGCAGAAATCAAGAGTGAAACTTTAATCTGCCATGGGGATGTAACAACTGAAAAAACAACCTAATGGTAAAACAGAATTGGAATATTCTGTATTCTTCAGTATTCTTTACTAATTCTCCAGTATTCTCTACAGTAATAGCATATCTGCACAATTGGCTTCTGAAGTTACCCACGTCCTATGGAACATTGAATATAAGATTCACTCCAGGCTTTTAAGGGTTTAATAAGCATTTTAGAACTGTGGGATTCTTTGAAAGGACTACTTGCTCCCTGTAGTAATATCAGGATTGCATATTCTCCCATATTTCAGAGAGATTAAAATTATTGTTAACATTATTATATTTATTTATACAGCACCATCAGTACACATCATGTTTTACATAGAGTCAAAAGGATGTGCCATTAATCTACTGAGTTTGTGACCTAGAAACTGACACATGGGAGACAACAGCAAGAGAGAAGAAGAAAGCCTTGAGTTGGGACACCAGCACCAGTTCATACAACATGCTGCAAAATGGCAAGTTGGGAACAGGCCAATACGTTCTCGGGTGATCTGAATCTAAAGAGAGTCTTTTAGAAGATCTAGTCAAGAAGGTTAAAGCCGCAGTAATGCCCGAAGATAAGATCCGAAGGTTGCCAGTTTGAGAACACCGGAAGTTCCTGTGTGCGGCACACCTCGAGAATGTGGCTGATAAGATTTGAGCTGTCTCAGCTGCCTGTGAGAGAGGAGTTGTGCTGGGCCAGCTGCTCTTTGGTGAGAGCAAAGTAGCAGTTTATCAGCCGGTGGAAGGCAATCGTGCAGCTAGAAAGAAGGACTGGACGATGAAAGTGTCATCTGCATGTAGTTGTTCTTGAAAGATTAGAACCTTGTTTGTGACTTGTAAAAACCCTTGCGGTTTAGAAAATGCCTGCCTATGTAAACCACCTTGAATTCAAGTCAAAGGAGCAATCTGATGACCAAGAAAGGTGGTATATAAATACCAAAAATTATTTATTATTATTATTAATCAGCAGTTTTAAGGCTTTCCACTAAAGAAGCAGGTCTTCACCACCACTGCCTTTAGCATCCAGGTAAGTAGAAGGTTGAGCCAGCAAGTTAGCCCCTGGAATCTGTGAGATCCGTCTGGATCCCTGCAGATACTGAAACCTGCTGATAATGGAATCTGCAGATGGAAACCATCAGAGGACATCCAGATGCAAATGGAAGTGCCATAAAAGAGGACCCACGTATAATCTCACAAACGTAGCATGCACATAATGCTTTCAGTGTTTGCAAAGTGTATCATATATACCACTGTGATGTGACCTTTGCAACAATCCAAGTATTATTATTCCTCTATTGGAGCTAGGTTGCTGGGGCAGAGAGGATGTGACTTGTGTAAGACTGTATTGGAAAAGGCAGGAGATACCCCAAGGAGATAGAGAATGGTATCAGCAATGGCCCCTTGTCCAGGTAAACCAGGGATTATGAGGTTAATCCCAGAACTCCTGCAGCAGGAATACAGCTGCAGGCTGATGAGCTCTCCAGCTATGAAGGGAGGTTAGCACAGGTGCAGATGGGTGTGGCTGATGAATTAAAGCCTGCCCACTGATTGGCTGGCAGTATAAAGTTGGAGGCAGGCACTACCGGAAAGGACCTTGGTAGGTGCTGGAAAAGAGGACCTTGATAGGTGCTGGAGGAGAGCACCAGGTAGGCGCTGGATGGATGGATAGATTGCTGGACTGATGGAGTGCTGGCTGTATTGATTGCTTGAAGGACTGTCGGATGGACCAGTTGAAAGACTACATAAGGTAAGGTTATTGTGGGGAACAACCATTGGGAACTGTTGTATGTCTGCCACACCTTTGGAGCCACCAAGTGGAGGAGGCAGTTGTGGCTTGGGTAAGCTGACTGCCTATTGTTTGTTGGTGGGGTTTGTTGGTGTTACACTTAGGGTAGTTTGGAGCTAAGCCAGTGATGAGGGCAGTCTGGAGGAGGCTGGCCAGCCTGTGATCCCAAGCAAAACTGCTGGAAGAGAGGAGGCCCAGTGCGTGACTGAACCCCCTCCTTCTTGCCTATCTCTGAGACCGCTCTGGAGGGGGTTAGCCTAGTGTGGGCATCAGGGCCTTTGGGGAGGCCCAGCAGGGAGAATTTGGCAGAACAAAGACCATCTAGTGAATTCCTGGCAAAGAGTGATACCAATTTGTCATCTCTTTCACAACTAAGGGTAGGTCATGTGCATTGAAAACAGGGTCCTCAATATTCAATAACAGACACAATAGATTAATTTGTGGGCTACTCAGATTACAGTGCTGTACAAGCAGACAACCAAAGTGAATAAGGGCCCAATCCTATCCAGGCTTGAGAAGGCCATTGGCAGATCAGTGCCCTTACAAATGTCTCCTTCTCCCGAGGTGCCTTCAGCAGTTGCCCGGCCCCTGTAGGACACTGTGGTAGCCGTTTGGTGCCTATGGCAGCCAGGCAGCTTAAGGTTGGGCTACCCATGTACTTCAGGTGTTCTTTGCTAGTTACAATATTTAGGAGCAGAAGTAAACACAATTGAAATGTTTTTAGCAAGTGTAATGGAAGAATTCCCAACCAATTCATCTTATTAACCACTTGCAAACAAAAATCCTTTAGCACCTTGAAGACTATCAATTTACATACGTACCTAATGACAAAGTCTTTGGTTTATGAAAGTTCAAGCCCCAATAACATAGCAGGACTTTAAAGTCCCATGGGATTCTTCATTGTTTTTACTACAAGGAAATATGGTTCCTCTTTAAATTATCCTTCCTGTTTTAATGAAAATTGTAGAATATTTTACGGCTGAATCATGTGTCTTCACTTAACAAGTGGGATAAAGAAAGAAATGAAGCTTGTAAAATTGTTCTAGTGATTTAAAAATTCTTCTCTTCCTGAGCCATCTTCTGAATTCCATTCTACTATTCACGGTGAGCAGGATTCAGTCATAAATAAACACAAAAGAAGACTGTTTCAGGGAGAATTGGAGTGGTGGGATGCAAGATCTGGGGGTGGGGGAATATGAACTTACTGAAGCAAGGCTTTTTTGCAGGCTGAGCCAGACCCACATAATCAGCAGGATTCAAGCTAACAGCAGGGGAATTAAAGGACTTGTAGGGGGAGCTCAGCTGGGTGTCTCAAGGGGAAAAAGTTTGCAAGAGGATTTGCTCGAAGAAAAAAAGAAGAGTGGGGGAGAGGAAGGAAAGCCACAGCTAAGCAGCAAAAGAGACATCTGTAGATGAACTGTTCGTTTTTCTTCCTCTCCGTCTTGAATTTTCAACAAAATGAATGAGCAAAAGTTTATTGTGACATGATTCTTTCCAGAGGGGAAATCAAATAAAGTGGGCTGCTAAAGGTCCTGGTTTCAAAATGCAATTGGTGTGAATGAGTCTTGAATTAACTAGTATCAAGAACAATCTTGAGCCTTCACTATTTGGATAGAGGAAAGGCGATGCGGTCCCAAAGGCATATCAACAGGAGGTGGCCATTTTGAAGTGAAGTACATCCACCCAATGCTCCTCATCTTGGATTTCAACATCACGTGATCAAATTAAGGGCGCAATCCTAACCAACTTTCCGGTCCTTGGGTAAGGGCAGTGCAGCTCTGAGGTCAGGGAAGAAACATTCCATTACCTTGAGGAGGCCTCTGTGACTGCCCCTCCCCCAACTGCAGGATGCAGCACATGTCCCATTGGCACAGCTGTGTCAGCGCTGGAAAGTTGGTTAGTCTTGCACCCTAAGTATGGTGCACACACTGATATGCCTTCATGCCACACTTTCAGGTTCAAGGACAACTGCTGCTTCATAAGCACAAAGTACTTATTCTGAGGCCTGTTGCTTTGAATTGTATGAACGTACAATTCAGTATTTGGGCAATTCAGTATTTGGGCTTTGGAATGTTTCTAATGGTACAGAGGGGGCAACTACTCTGCAAATGGCTCTCACACAGGCAACTTCCCTAGAGCAACTTCCCTGGGGCGATTTGCTTCTTAACAACTACGGAGTAAACTGCTCTAGGGCAAGTGCCAATTTGCTCTGGGGCACTAAGATCCATGCTGTAAATACTTAGCTGTTGCTATTCAGGTATCTATCTCTGGGGCAACCATCCCAGGTGTGTGAAGCCTAAGGCAGATACATAATCCTAGCATCACAGAAAAAATTGAAGTCAGTGGGTAAAAACATAGCTGACAGCTGATCTGTGGGCTGAGAGCTCTTCTCCTAAGAGGCCCCAAAGCTCTTTGGGCTTGCAAGTTTTTCCTGCAGACGAAGTGAGTTGTCTCTCTCTATATGGTGATGGAAAGCTAACAGGGCACCCATTTACAGGACCAAATATCACAAATAGGAGCAGACTTTCTAGGTTTTTATCCAAGTAGTCATATAGAAATACATATAGTAGTCATTTCCTTCTTCCCCCAATAGCTAATGTTAACAACAATTCTGGAATTGAGGGTTAGAATGCCACCTGTGATAATTAGGAATGTTTGGACGTGCAAATGTATGAGCCCCAGACTAAGGAAGCACACATGTTGTACCCAAATATGGTTGCACCTCCTAGATATTGCGCTCACATCCACATAATTTGCTACACATATCACAGACCGTTTCAGATTAAAACCTCTCTGATCAGCTGTTTGGCAGGGAAAGAGCAGTGCATACAAGACAGAAGACAGTCTGTCCCCACTCAGATGTGGACATGAATTATGGGCTATCTGGACTCATCCAGCCACTTTATGTACTAAGTGTGTTCCCATCATCATACCATATCGGGTGTTAATCTTTGATTCTGTTCTTTAGCATCTGTGGTATGTGGTCACCTTTGGTCATGAAAGCATTTCCCAACACCTGACTTATTAACTCCTAAATGTAACCCCACTTTCCCTATCAGCAAACATTCATATTGTGGTGGAAGAAACTGTGGGAACTGGGTTCTGTTTTGTAGTATGCTGAGTAAAGGAAGAGGAGATGAATACCAGGGCCCAAATGAATATACAGTGCCTGCAGCTGCTACCACTTCTCATCTCTTGTCAGGGTGTAATAGGCACCTTATAGAGGAAAACAATAACTAGGATTTGGTCAACAGAAAGGGAAACAAGAAGAAGGGGAAGGGAAAGGAACAATATGAATAACTTTTGAGTTTCACAGGTGACTCCTCATAAATACAAGAGTCCCACAATATACAGCTGTGCAAAGAAGCATGGTGAGGTGCCATAGCGCGTCGCTGCAATTTGTCCTGCCCCCCTCACTTAGCATGAGGCCAGGCCTTGTGGCAACTAGCTGTGATGTTGGCCGGGGGGTGGGGCAGTGCCGATATTCAGTGCGCCTCACCCCAAGCTCATTCGAGCTCCGACTGGCAATTTCCCGCCCACCCTCCCATTTAGCAGGCTGAGATTAGCTGGTCACTTCTGGGCCGGGTAGGAATTTTTGGCGTCCAGCTTGATTGGCTTTTAGCTGGTGGTTTTTTTCGCCTACCCCAGCCTGCGGCGATTTAGGGCTCTGTTTAACTAATATTGGTCACTTACAATGGCAGGTAGCGTGCCGGGGGGGGCGGCGGTGTAGGTAAGGTGCTTGAATTGGCATCCATTCTGAGGCAGCACGGTTGGGGATTGGCCAGGCCGCTCTTACGTTGCTCATCCAGCTCGGTGAAGCTGGCAGGCTGTCCCCTGACCGGATTTAGCGAAGCTACCCTTGGGCTCAGGCCGGGGTGAGTCTGAAGGGTCATGCTGCCTCGACCTTCGGGTCAGCAATGATGGACTCAGCTCGGCAATGACGAACTGGAGTCTGGAGTGAGAGACTCTGACGGCAATGGAGTCTGGAGTGAGAGGGCATGCCTGTTGTGGTCATCCAGATTATTCTGGGGAGGCAGACGGCTAGGACCATTTCCCCAAAGATCCCGCACACTTAGTTAATGCTCAGCTGCAAGTTAAAATGTTGTAAGTTAATAAAGTGGCCCTGGTCTTGTGTGTTTATTTGAGGGGTGTGGGGTAAGCATAACTTTCAGGAAATTTGACTGCAGTTTCTGTTCCTCAGTCTTCCTCACTCTTGGTGGTGACCATATTGTTGAATAAATGCTGATTGTGAGCACAAGGCTGCTGCTCTCTTTTACTTCCACTGCTACCTCAGGACCTCTCAGTCTTTCCCCTCTCTCAAAGCCCCAATCTCCTTACAAACTCTTCTTTTTCTCCAGAACCCAATCTTCTCGTTCTCCTCAGGGATTTTTCCTCATCCTTTCAGAATGACACGTCAACGGGGCCTCATGCTACATAGAATTACATGGTTTAAAAGATAAGATTTGGTCCTGACATAAGTTAATAAGAGGAGGGCATGTTAAAAATAACTGGTATTGAAACATTTATTTATTTATTTATTTATTTATTTATTTATTTATACATACATACATACATACATACATACATACATACATACATACATACATATGATATGTAAATGTATGCTCAATTTTTGCTCTCTGGCTTTCGAGTTAGTTTACAATGGGATAATAAAACAACATATTACATACCTAATGCAAAATATGTTTTATTTTTGAATATACACAAACAGACCAGCAAGAGCCAAAATCCAGCATTCATTCCCCCTGACAACCAGGCCGAGACCAGAGCAGCTTAATTCAACTAGTCATCAGTCATCAACTCAACCGCTGAATGTCTGGCAGAACAGCCATGTTTTTACAACCCTCTGAAAGAAAATATTGAGCGTGTGTGTCTCTTTTTTGCAAAAGCATTTCATACATTTGTAAGTGTAACTGAAACAGTATTGTCTGGAACCCTTCTCAAAGTCACTTGTGAGATTTAAGCGCAGGGCTGAGGTGGGTGGAGGCAATTGCACAAGTATCCTTGGACCCAGTCCTGTTACGAAGTAGGCTTGCTAGTTTTTCTTTCTCCAGTTGCTCTTTTCTCATTTGGTATGGGGAGTAACTCTACAACCGAAAAAGCTGCTAAAGATCCATCACTGGGCCAATGATGTATGTAATCATGTAAACACTAGAAAAGGAACCACTGAAGAACCTGTCAGTCATTTGAAAAACTGAAAAGCTGTGCAGGTGCAAATCAAGTCCTCAAAACATGATTTCATGGGGCTCTATCTTAAAGATTCCAGGGATGCCTTAATTTTCTTTTGCGTATCTCTGTGTCCAAATGGTTTAAGCTAGTATTAAAAAAATTATTCATTTTGGAGCATTCTTACATTCCTTGAATGCTCCTAAAAAGGAACAAGTTTGTTCTACTGGCCTCACATTTGATGCAGGAAGCAAGTCACAGACAGTGTTTGCAATTAGATCTGTACTTAAAGTGGGGAAGGGAAGGGAAAAAAAAAGAAAGAAATAGCAGGGCAGAAAGGGTCATGTTGTTTCCATACTTAGTCCAATGAATTCTACAGCTGTACCACAAAATCCCGAACTTCTGCCTACTACCCACATCTTCAAGCTCCTCTCCCTACTCCACACACACACACAAACCCCTTATTGTAAGGAAAAACAAATCTCTTGGCATCAATCATTCTGTGACATTCACCATTTTATTTTTTTACACTTTCATTTAGATAATTTTAATACAGAAACAATACCACGAGCTTCCTCTAAATAGCTCTATGGCAGAGTTTAGTCAGTCATATGAACAGTAAATATTTATTATAAGGTAACTCGGGTTCTGTTTGTGGTTTTTGTTTTTGTTTTTTGCTCCTTCTGCTTTGCATTTGATGTGTGAGGGAGACACACCAAATATTGTAAATATTTATAAAGTATTCAGATTTGATATTATTTGTTCAGGTACAAATGGCTCCGGTTACTAGACTTGTCACAAATAGGGAAAACCACAAATACAGCACATGTATTCACTAAAAAATGCAGTGAAAACATGACACGACCACATCTGTAGACTAAAATAAGCATATTCCACAAAAGAGAACTAAAGAAAAAATTTAAAAAACATCCATTTCCATTTCTGCCCCAGGTATTTTAGAGATGCCAATTTATTTGCAAGTTATTTTTTACTTCTTATTCAATTTTTAAAACAAAATATTTGCCTTGGTACTATATTTAAGTGGAACTATGATACACGGTGTTTCTGACCACTTCCAGACCTTTCCCCAGTGCTGGCTATGCTGGGTGCAAAGTCATGAGTTCACCGGTGGCCAGTGCTGTTCAATGGCAGGTCAGCCAGCAGCACTGAGGTGGTGCAACCCAGAACACTGAGCAATGCTGCCTTAGTTGCACTGCTGTGGCCTCAGCAAAAATTTATTAAAGCCCCTGACTCACATGGGTTTTTCAAAAGCAGTAGGGCAGCACTTCTGATTTTATTTAAGGCACAATCCTTCCTCAGATTTCAACCAGCAACATAGCTGACGACGTGGGTCCAAGGAGGCCCATTGGCAAGCAGGCAGCCTAAAGATGTTTTGACTTACCTCTTGCTGCCTGTCTGATTGCTCCCCCACTGCATGCAGCACATGCTCCGTCAGTGCAGCTACAGGGCGGTAGACGCCGAGGGATAGGACTGGGCAGTTAGTGTAGAATTTTACGTCAGAGAGAGAAAGCACTTATTGTTTGTTGACATTGCATCAAGTAAAACCATTAATGGAACAGAAAGTGCAAGTATCTGAATGGCTGGTGTATGTGTACGTATTAAAGCAACGTAGGACTTATTGTGTCAGCTTTTAACAACTTTAAATCAGTCTGTATGCTGCAACCTTATGTCTAAATAGGAAAAATGTTACAAGCTTACAACGGATTGGGCTTTAAGTCCTTGTTAAAACAAGGACTTGGTAACCACCAGGGATGTGGTGGCGCAGCAGGTTAAACCGCTGTTGTTGGGCTTTCCGACCGGAAAGTTGGGAGTTCAAGACTGTGCGACGGAGTGAGTTCCGACGGCCCTAATTCATTTGATTTGATTTACTGAAATGCTGTAACAATAATATTGCAATAGGAAAATAGAACAGAACTGAGAAGTTAACTTAAGTAAGTTTGGCTCTGCAATATTTTTATCACATTACTACTAGCATTATCTAATGAGACACTTCAAACAATCCTATACACTCAATCCTATACACTCTTTCCTGGGAGTAAGCCTCACTGAACACAATGAGAATTACTTCTTAGACATGCATGATTGTGCTATAAAAGAACCCCAAATATCACTATTGGGACAGTTTAATAATGCCCTAAATATTAGGATGCATAGTTTTCTTATGGGTTATTTTTTAAAAAAGATAGCTGAATTACTAATGTTCGTGTGTTCTCTGTTCTTCTAGGCCATTGTTTTCCTGCATTAAAAACTCAACTATTATTTGTTTTCTAGTTCTAAAGCAAGATATGTTTTAGCAGTACCTTCCTGAAACTAATAAGTGATCTTCACCTTTAAATTTTTTTTAATTCACTTCCACTTCTTCTAAGCCAAAGGGTGGCTACTAAAAATAAAGTGAAATAATATTCAGGTGCTAAACAGATTATGGCTCACAGCTGGAGGCAAAGGAATTGCAACTCTATCCCAATTATTCTAATATAATTGGTTGTTAAAAAATCCTGGAGTCCCAATAGGAGTGCTCAAAACAAGACTGTAGATGTCTAACCAGAAAAAGAGTTCTCCTTGCTTTTTAAAGGATGATTTTAAAGCAGGAAAAATATTTCTCAGCTTTTGCTTATTTACTATGAAATTAGTACTTGGCAGTAATAAGTTGGTGAGAATTTCTTTGGGGGGATTAATCCGCTTCTAGGAGTTTCTGCTTCTGCTGAAGGTTTAAACTCTGTAATAACTAGACTGGCTTAAGTTACTTTGCTAAGTTGTTTTCAACACCCTGGAGTTCACAAGATATTTTTCATGAAGAAATGAAGAATAGATGAAAAAGTCTTACAAGGAATTCACCTGCAAAATATATAGTCAATGAAATAGATATCCTGAGTAAAACTTAGGGATTGTTGCAAAGTTTATAGAGTCAGAATAAAAGGCCTTGAAGGGACCTGAAGACCATCACATGGAGCCCTGTGCTATAAGTAGGGTTACCCAGCGGCGGCATTCAGCCGGTACGCTGGGTGGGAGTAACGGGTGAGCGGCAGCTCGCCCGTAGCTTTCCGCTCAGTTTCGCCGTCTTCCCCGCCCCCGAGGAGCGTTTTCTTACTGAAGCATTTATATTAGCAGGATATATAGTCTATTATGGGATGTGGTGGCGCAGCGGGTTAAACCGCTGCTGCTTGGCTTTCCGACCGGAAGGTTGGGAGTTCAAGACTGCGCGACGGAGTGAGCTCCCGTTGCTTGTCCCAGCTCCTGCCAACCTAGCAGTTCAAAAGCACCTACATGCAAGTAGATAAATAGGGACCACTTTGGTGGGAGGGAAACGGCATTCCATGCGCTATGGCGTATAGTCATGCCGGCCACATGACCATGGAAGCTTGTCCTTGGACAAAACGCCGGCTCTACAGGCTTTGAAACGGAGATGAGCACCGCCCACTACAGTCGGTCACGACTACACCATTCAGTCATGGGGAAACCTTTACCTTTATAGTCTATTATTACCAAAATCATTATTATGCAACCCCAAGTACAAAGAAGACGAAACATGGTGCTTGTGGGACAAGAAATCAGGAAGTGGGTTTAGCATTAAACCAACATAACTAAGCAGAACCATGAGCTAGATGGGAAGGTGAAAAGCCTTCATGGCATGATTACGATAATCAAGAGGTGTTAACTGAACCCATATTTTTTTTTATCTCCATTCTTCGTTGGTAAAATGTCAACAAACATTTTTTTAAGGGACAATGACTAAGAGGTTCAGAAAAAATATCTCACAAATGCCCACCTCCAAAAGATCAGAGTGAAACTCTTTATATTACACAGGTATTAAGGTCAGTTTTAAATGCAGCTATATCAGGGCTGGCATCCAAATTTGGCATTGTTAGGAAGCTGCGGAGGGGCTAGGGCCTATTGCTGATTCCTAAGAATGCTTCTGTGCCCACAGCTTCCTTGGGATGGCCGTGAAGTGACTTTTTCAGACCCTACTCAACTGGGAAAGCTTCACAAAACATGAACCAAGCCCTGAGGACACTGTTCCTATTAGCACCAGCATCCTGTGCATACCTACTCATAAGTAAGTTTCACTGAGTCCAGTGGGGCTTACCCTTGGGTAACAGAATATAACAGTGGTTCTCAAACCTGTTGACCACCAGGACCCATTTTTTTAGAATGACAATCTGTCAACCCACAGCATGGGAACCACTGGTGTATAAGACTGCAGCCTAAGCTTGCTAGAGAGATTATGAGAAATTGCCAGAAGAGTAGCCCTTTTAGTCTGTTTTAAGATTAAGCAGCACCTTAAAGACTAACAAATCTACTGCAGAATAGGGGAAAAATAAAATGTTTAGCCACCAGAACACAAGGTGGCTGTCAGCAGAGGAGTAGAGAGGATGCTGCAAGGGTGTGTGTGTGTGAGCGTGGTGGATGCTGGCTGTGGTTGGGCACAGTGGTGCAGAAAAAACTGCATGCTTTTTGGCCTCCCTTCCTGCCTCCCTTGCCCTCTGATCACTCCTAAATGGAGTGATTCCAGGTGTGGAGAAGTGTGTCTGGGTAATGCATGGGAGCAGGGCGGCCATGCTGGGGGTGTAGTGACATCGCCCCGCCCCAGACGTGCTGTGAAAGGGGCATGGCTCTGGCAATCACCAATGTTTGCCATTTTTCTTCTGCAGTGCTCCAGACTGATGCTGCATTTGGCGGCATTGTGGAAAAATATACTCAACTTTCTCTGTAAACCGCTTCGTGAACTTTTTTTTGTTCAAAAGTGGTAAACTGTATAAATATTCTTGATAATGAGAAGGAGGAAGATAGATCTCCTTTCCCTTCCAAAGCCTTCTGATCCTCCCTTTGATAATTACAGTGCAAACCTTACTGGCAGCCGTACCAGTACAAGGAGGAGAAGGCTAGGATTGGGCTCTACATCCATGAAAAAACCCAACCCAGGACTTGTAAATGGATTTATCAGGAAGTAAAACCCATTGAATACCCTGGGATTTACTTCTATATAAACATGCACAAGATTGTGCTGTAAGGCCTTCTGAAAAGATTCTGATGTTTCCCATGAGCACATACACATAGAAAAGCTGTGTTGGCATAGCTAATTCATATAACTTTTCTACTATGTTCCATGAATGTATTAAATAGGATTTTCTAGAATTCCACTAAATGCAAGCCTGGAAAAACTATACAGGTAGATGATCCCTTATCCGGACATCTGGAATCCAAACTATTTCAAAATCCAGACATCTTTGTCAAAGACTTTTAAAAAAAACTTCCTGTAGAAGGTCTTGTGCTCATTCCCACATACAGGCTGTAAGTTCTGTATTCTGCTCTGTGGTGTAGGCTGTTGTTGAAAAATGTCAGAGGCTAGCAGACACCCAAATGGGTAACTAAAAAAAGCAAGAACATTTCTCTTATAGTTATGCAATTATTCCAAAATCCAGGAAAATCTGAAATCTGGATGCCTTCCGACTCAAGCAGTCCGGATAAGGGATACTCACCCTATATCAATATCACATTCCCATGTACGGGTTTGAATGGATCTGTAGCCATTCAAATGGATGAAAATGTCTCTAACGCCAATTAGACTGGAAGAAGACATACATGTAAGAAAGGCTGCTGCATTCTGCACACCTTTTCCCTTTTCTTCATGTTTCAGCACCCCTGTCCTGCCTGTCCATATATATGAGCCATTCACCCAGATTCCATTCTATTTCCCTCTCCACAATTCCAATTGCTTCCAAAACAATCAAGTTCACATGTACAAAAAGCTAATTCAGATTTTGTGATTAGAATACATTTGACTACTTCAATAAATTGAAACAAAATTTGCGTTTTCTGGTGACAAACACAGGTTCCCCTGGGAATAGGATTTTCTAGAATTCCACTAAATGCAATTCCACTAAATGAACCTTTCCTGGGTCCCTTTACGGCTCGGGTCCGGGGTATTTGAGGGACCGCCTTCTTCCATATAATCCAACCCGTACTCTTAGATCATCTGGGGGGGCCCTTCTGACTGTGCCGCCACCAGGAGAAGTGAGAGGGGCGGCGGCCAGGAAGAGGGCCTTCTCCGTGGTGGCCCCCCAACTTTGGAACACCCTCCCCTTAGAATTGAGAACTGCTCCCTCTTTGTTTACATTTCGGCGGGGGCTGAAGACCTTTTTATTCCATAAAGCTTTTAACTGTTGACAGGCTGGCTGGCTGGCTGGTTTGTGTATTTGTGTATTTTTATAATTTTATGATCCACTGGACATGTTTTTTAAATTGTATCTGTTTTTAATTTTGTTGTATTGTTTTTAACATTGTTTTTAATTGTTTTTTAATGTTGATTTTATATTGTATTTTTTATGTTGTATGCCGCCTTGAGTGCCCCCGGGCAAAAAGGCGGGGTAAAAATCAAATAAATAATAATAATAATAATAATATTCCAGATGTTTCCTTGTTATGACCAGCATGGTTGAGCACTGTTAATGCTTTCCTGAAAAGTTTATCCATGACCAAAAGTACAGTTAGCATTAAAAAAGCAGACCAAGCATAACCAGAAAATAGGATGATTGTTGCTTTGCAGGGACACCTGCATTATTAATCTTGGAGGACTACTGTTGCCTCTCCAGAACTGAACACAAAGCAGTCAGAAAATGTGTTTTTAACTCTCTGATACAGGCACACTTTAAATGCTATTAAAGTGTTATCATGCAGTCTTTCGCAGTTTATGTACTTAACCCACCTTTCTTGTCAGAGCAACTCAACCTGGCTAGTTAAGATACAATCATAAAAACAAGTAAATCACAAAACATCATAAAAATACATAAAATACATTCATCTAGGCGAATATTGAAAAAACAGCTGAAAAAACGCAGTTGTAAAACTTACCTCATGTCCTTTTGTCATGACACCTTGGCTCCAAACCTATCCATACATTCCTAGGACTAAGTCCCGTATACTATAATGGGACTTGTTTCTGAGTAGACCTGCATAGGATTGGGCTCTATGGTGCCACCACCAGTGCCAGTTAATGTTGTGGAGTATGGGTGAAAAATACACAATCAAGTGGTAACAGGGCCCATTACTATTACTACATATTATAGAGGTGGACTCAAAATGAAGTATTAAAAACAGGTCATGGATCAATCAAAAACTAGCTGTGGATTGAATAATATGTTTGCTTTCATGGGAGGCATTGAAACTGAAGGAAAGTGACCCTTGTGTTTAATAGAAAATGGCAAGCATCTACTAGGATCATGCTCTTTAGGGTGGTAATGGCACCAACTTTAGGAAGTTGCATTGCATTAAGCCCATGTTTTCTTCCTTTACATGCTAAGTAAACATGTTTCCATTTCTATTGTGCTTCACAGAACATGATTTTGGGGTAAAACATTAATGAGCTAGGTAGGTTTGGAGATGGGAGAAGTAATCCACTGGTAAAGTAGAAGGTCCTTTGCAGAGACTGGAGCCGGGAGGAGAACAGACTGAGGTAGTGGAGGGGGCGGTAGCAGCAGCAGCAGTGCTGCTGATCTCCTATCCTCCTTCCTAGACTTGATCCACTTTCCTGGGTCCATTTGGACTTGCGCTAGATAAATTGCTGGCACAAGTCCAAGTAGACTCATTTGGGTAGCAGAAGCCTCTGGCAAAAGAACAATTGTTACCGAGACCACTAAGGCTTGCATGTGCGCATGGAGAGAGGGAGAGGATGCAGTGAGCAGGGGGAAGTTTTATAGGATTGAGCTGTAACTCCCATTGACCACAATGGGACTTAGAGTAAACGTGTATAGCAGTGGTTCCCAAACTGTGGGTCAGGTCCCACCAGTGCGTCGTGAGCCAATTTCAGGTGGGTTGAAAAGCACCTAGAGCAGCCATATTGACCATATGGGAAATGGGATGCTGGGAAGAAGGAGGGGTGAATGGTTGTTTTGCTTGTATCAAGGTTGTAAATAGGCTTTTTTTCTTTCTGATTCACTTTGCTATTGGTATTCTTTGCTATTCACTTTGCTGTTCTTCCTGATTCAGTTTGCTTTGCCAACTTATTGCTGTATTTTCAGGAAAGCAGCAGGTTCTGGCATCACAAGACAGCACTTCCGGCCATTTAATTACTTTTGTAGATCCCGGAAGATTGTCCTTCTAAAAAGTGGGTCCTGGTGCTCAAAGGTTCAAGAACCACTGCTGTATAGGATTGCATCATAAATCTGCCTTAGTTGTAGATTGCCAAAAATCAATGGTGTTTGGTATTTTCTTGTGTCCTTCATCCTGAAGTGGTCATTAGAACAGGTCTTCAGTTGCAGAGTGATATAAATAAATTGTCTTATATCAAAAGAATCCAATTGACACCCTAACCCTAACCCCAATCCCGGCACTAAATATATTTGTTTGGAAAGCGCAATCAATGTCAAGCGACCTTACCCAATAAGAATGTTTTATACAAGGATTTTAGCTTAGTTGGTTCGTGGATCTATTTGCAAATTACTAATAAGCGTTTGCTGGGTTTCCAGAACTAGGAAATCTTAAGGCAATACAATAATGGACAAAAGACTAAGGGCTCAATCCAGAGCCCTCCAGCACGATCGGTGCCAGAGTACTGCTTGTGCTGGTGTTGTAAAAGTGCCATAAGTCATGTGTAACATGGGCAGTAAGCTCTTACCAACCGTACTGCGGCACTGCCAACTGTTCGCCGCCCAGAGGTGGTGGCACCACATGGGTGAGAGGTAAGGTTAGGGTTATTGTGGGGATTCTGGGCGGGGGGGGGAATTCCTGGGCATGGGGAGGGGCAGGGCAGCCTGGCAAGCGGGTGGGAGCCTGCGGTGGCTTCCACCACTGGATATCGTCCCCTTAAGAGGCTCGGGCAGCCTGACATGGGGCTGCTTGAATCACCACTGGCAAAATAGCTGATAGTTAGCCGAGGAGCCCCATTGCAGGTGGCAGTGCTTTCCCTGGGGAAAGGGGCAAACTGTCCATAGCAGCCAGGCAGTTCTGGATTGGGCAGTAAGAACTGGGTTGGCCTTCTCAGCCTTCAAAATAACATGTTTTAATAAGGATAGAATAATAAAATCATTCCTTCCTTACATGTTTGCACAAAAGCAATTTTTATTATGGTATTGGATATATTCCTAATACCCATAGGACATGGAGAGTTCTTAGGGAAACATGGGTATTGTTCTCAGATGCAATATTGAAGTCCTGAATGATAGCAATTTTGGCTTGAAGGAATAATTTTATACAAACGTGTATACTTCAAGCATAACTTTATCTCCGAAAGAGAACCATCTTCTTCATGGTCTGACTCTGATTCCTACAATTGGCTGAAAATGACCTCTGGATGACACCATTAGTGGGCCAAGAATGAGCAGCAAAGTCTGATAGAGACTTTCTCTGTGGCGGCTGTTCCACAGCTGTCAAACTCCCTTCTGGTGGAGGCTGGCCAAAGCCTTGGATCAGAGCATCTTCCAAAAGTAAAGTCAGACTTCTGAAAATCTGGCAAGCATTCAGCAGATGGGAATACGGATTGTCTTTTTAACGTTTTTATATTTAGACACTTCCACAGTCTCGCCGTGAGAGCCAGCGCATCTATGTACCCTATGTTTTACAACTATTTTAATTTATGAAAAAATCAACCACTTAAAAAAAAAGACCGCACTAACTGATGTACGATAAAACAGTCAATACATAAAACACATTTAAAAGGTGCAATAAAGTATGACAAGACAGCAACAGAAAGCAAAAGAAGCAGAAAGACATCAGCTTACAAACCTTAAAATGTAGCTTAAAAATGTATTTTCATATTCATCCTCATTCCAGAGTGGAGGCACCACAACAGAGAAAGCTGCAGCTCACATCACCAGCCATTAATATCTCAAATAGATGGGATTGAGATGCAAGCTTTTCCTGCTGATCTCAGAGGATGGAGGTACGGAACATGTGAATGAGCAGATATCTGATAATATGCTGGTCATGTAGTACTGTAGCTTCAGCTGTCCTGATGGATCTACTTGGACCTGCATCAGCAAAATTCCAAGGAGACCAGATTCCACCAGATAGATGGATTGAGGCTAGTAAACTGCTGCTACCAATATCTGCCCCCTTCCTGCCCTGGACATACCCCCATCCCTGCCCAGGTTTCTACCCATTCTGCACAAATGCCCACCTCCTGTGCTAACTTACAGGCGCCAGAAGTCCTACAGATGCCACTGTTGTCTGACTTCCGCCATTACTGTTTGTGGCAGCAGCCAGACTGCACTTTATGATGTATTGCATATGATGTGTGCCATAGTGGGCCCATAAGATTGGGTTGTGAGATGAATGTGTTTGCATATGTTTAAAAACTGCTACAGTTCTAGAAATCAGGGATGGGAACCCAGCTCAAAAGAAGAGCACATATTTGAAAATACAAAGGACCTACTTTCTATCCCTAAGTTCCCTGGGTAGAGTAGGGAGGCACCTATCAGCACAGTCAATATTGGACTAGAGGAAGCAGTGTCCTGAAACAGGATAAGGCACCTTACCCATGTTCTGTATTTGTATATAGTGGGAGTATTGTTGTGGTTTAACAGGTAGGCAATATTCACTCAAGGGAGAATTTTATAACTTACCATAACATGTTTCATGTTCATTTAATAATAATAATAATAATAATAATAATAATAATAATAATACATATATTTATATACCGCCTTTCTTAAGATCACTAGATTTCTCTAATGACTGTAACTCAAGGCGGTTTACATAGGCAGACACAAACCCGAAGGTTTTTACAATTTACAGAAATGTTCTATCTTTCAAGAACAACACTCATACATATCTTTCTGCATTTAGCCTTCTTTCTTAGCCACCCGTCTGTCTTCTGCTGGCTGATAAGAGGCTTCCCTGTTCCCACCAGAGACACAGCTGACTTCAGCACACTCCTCCTCCCATGAGGCAGCTGGAGCTCAGCTTTTAATCAGCCGCAGTTTGCAAGGCCTGCCGCTCACAAAGATTTCCGGTAGTCTCCAGCTCACGACCTTCAGATCTTCAGCTGTTATCTTCGTGCAAACTGAGGCATTAACCCTCTCAGCTAAATCTTCTGCCCATCTAAGCATCTTGTTTATATGATTTTGCTTCTCAAATATTTCCTACAACATTTTTGCAGGGCTTTATGTATGTTTTAAAGTTTTTGATGTAATAACATGTTTTCTTTGTTATAACCCCCCCCCCCGTGTGTGTGTGTGTGTGTGTGTGTGTGTGTGTGTGTTGATTGATACATTAATGGATTGTATCAATCCTTCCTTCCATCCTTTCCATTGTTCCCCTCGTTTCCTTGTACCAAAAAAATACAGTGCATGAATAAAATTCTGGCTGAAATTCCAGCAGGAGCATTTATACTTTTAATTTTGGCCTACAAGTAATTTACACCACAAGTTTGGGGAGCATCTATTATGACATGTCCGGAAGATCTCAAATGATGCCAAGTGCCAGGACAGTCCACATTTTAGGAAGACACAACTAGGAACTGATTTGAACTGAGTATATGAAAGTAACACTCATATTTCTGCTCTAGATATATTTGTTAGCTGTGGGGCAATGAAACAGAAGGTGGCAGTAAAGTATAATCTAGAAGACTGCCTTGCTTGAACATAGTTGAGGCACTTGTGAAAATATGTCTATGGGGATAAAGTACCGCACTTAGCATTTGTTTATAATTCTGCAAGTCTAAGCTAAGTTGAGCCATCTATAAATGTTTTGTATGTGCATAAATCAAGCTATGATTAAAAAGTGCAAGGTCTTATTAAAAGTAAAATCTACAAATAGCAAATACCAGTAAATTAGTAAAGGTTCCTTTTTTCCCCTTTAATTTACTCTTGAAAGGTTTAATTATTAGAAAGCTGAATTGCATAAAGCAGAATTCCCAAACCTTGTTACTTTATAAGCAGAATATCCCTTTTTGAATACAATACAATAATAAGAAATAAAGGAATAAACTATATCCTCTACTTATATACCATCAGGAAACCTATTTTTAAAATTCGATTCACATAGTGCTCTTACTATGGTATGTTCAAAGCCTTGTTAGTTGCTTTTGTAAACAGCGTCTTATTTTCTCCTTTGCTTTTCATTCACAAGTAATGGAAAGAGCACACAACAGTTCTCTGAGTGAAGAAGAAAACATTCTTGACTCTTTGGTTGTTTCCTACTGTGAGCCAATTAAACACGCTCCCCACCATGAAGAGTGTGATATTTTTATTAGTTTCTAATTTCAAAAACCTACATCAACTCCCATGATCACAAGATTCCTGTCCTTAATGGCCAATAAACAACCATGCTTTTGACTGGGATTTGGTATTCGGCAGCATTCCGGAATAATATAACCTGCTCTAATAAAAATCCGTGTAACTGTTAACCTCTTAAAACAAGTACAACAAAAATGCCATTTCTCCAGAGTTTCCATCACAGATAAGGCTGTTTTAGTGGTCCAGTACTTTCTGTTTCCCGAAGAAAAGTTCTAATCGCTCTGGGAAGCTTTTTTTTTTAAACCAACAGCTGGGGCCTCGGTCCATTTCCCTGAGTCCATTTTTCAGCAACAAAATAAGTACATGCAAAGTGGGATCTGAAACCCCATCTAAAAAGTAAGAATATTGCATTTGGCATATTCTGGACATAAACTGTAAATACCAGCAGTACTTTACAATTGTCAGGAAATACTGGAGCAGAAAGAGTTCTGGGTTTTGACTGTGTCAAGTAGGGAACGTAGAATCTGACTTCGTATTAAAATCCTTCTGCCACCCATGTCTGGTTGTATCTTCTGAAATCCTCTTGACTCAAATAGGCTGTAAGCGCAAGTGCTGGATTGTAGAGGGCTACAGTTCTTTGAAAGTATGGTTTTTATTTCATAGACCCCTCTAAAATCCTAAGATGTGTCATTTATCCAAAATAGGATGGGTGGAATTTGAATTGTCCCAGTAATCAGCCTTGCTTGTAGAAATGGGCTCTATAACACTGGGCTCTATGAAGAAAGAAGCAGAGCATTCCGATAGTCAGGGATACAGGTAACCAAGACTTGGAAAAGGAGCATTTAAAATATCAATGTTTCAGAAAACAATTATCAACAAAGCCTCTTTATCAGGCATCTGAACATCATATGCATATGCATTTATTCAGTTTTCACAGAATTAGGAGAGGAGGAAGTGGAACATGTAATTGTTCTCTTTCAGATTTCATTCCAATAACTAGATATTTTATTTATTTTCTTTGGTTCTTTAAGCCATTCCTTGGAAATATTCAAGGTACAGAAGGTTGGCTATAACATCAAAAAATATGATTCAGGGGTTTAACATGGAGAAGCTACAGCCCCTAATAAGTGCACATTCTTCTATTTATCTATTTGATAATGAGACCAATGCCCTTGGCACTCCAGCTACATAAAATAATGAATATCTACATTTCAAATTATAAATTACTTCAAATAATGTTAGCTTACTAGCTGTTAAGAATATATTTTTAAACCCATTTTGTCTAATTGCTTTTTTCATAGATTTAGAAACAACGTTGCACAGAAGCAGTCTGGAAGAAAGAGTCCATTCAAACACTGTTTTCTAAAAAGCAACTTTTCCATGTTTTTGTCAGTTGGGAAACATTTATATAAATGCATTTTTGTGACCTGTAGCTACATTTAGGAAGCATATACCACAAGTTTCCAGCAAGCTCCCTGAAGTTCAATGCTAATGTATGAGGAAAAAGAAGTTCACATTTGTAATAAACATTAAATACTTGATTTAAAGGTATTTCTGGATGTGTGTAAAAATGTCCTTTTCTAGCAGTAATTAAAAAATCCACTTTCTATTTACTGTGTCATATAGTACAACTCCTTCATATGGATTAAAATAAAACAATATAATTATCATTTGGAAACCAGCATTTACAGTTGAAGTGATATTTCTTCAGGCATTATTTAGACTGCCTTTTCAAATATGTACCAATGCTTTATATTTTTAATCAAACATTCATTTTCAAACTTGACAGTTGCTTAGTTTTATGCTGTTTAGTAACTTTGATGATCCCATTGGCAATATATTAAAGAAAATAATTTTAAGGCACTTGAAAAGGAAGATATTTGGCAAAGAAATAATTACATGAATACCACTGCACCTGTGATGGCATTTATTTTTAAAATTAAATGCTTTCTTTTTATTTATTGTTTGTTTCAAATCCTCAGTAAGGGGAGACTGATTTTTTTAAGTCCCATTACTGACTCCTGGAAAAAGACTAAATCCAATTCAATGTGTTTTATAGTTTCTAAAATTAACACCAACAACCATAAAAATTGCTCCAACTCTATAGTCATCTGGTTTATTTGAATCTGGTTCATGACCAAAGCCAACCACCAGTTTACCCCACTTCCCTTTTAGATTCATTTAATTAATTAAGCTGGCAGTTATTATCTGCTGCTGGCTATGACCAATTTTTGTGGGATTATAAATATGCTGGATTTTTTTAATTTACCATGTCCAAGTGGAGAAGAGATTAGCAGGATATAACATGTTTTTTTTCTTTTAGCAGCCATCTCATTCTAAAGCTAAATACACAAAAACAAAGGGCATTTATTCCCTGAATCTAATCAACCCAAATGGATTTGGAGGCATTTTTTTTTCCTTTCAAAAATATCTCCATGAATTAGAAAACTGATTTTCAACCAGATGTTTGTAACAGTTTCTTTAATGCATGTTTATGTCATCAGTTCTCTCTCAAAGGTCATTCATTCCTTCAATTCGGAAGAGTTTGGAGGTTTTATAAATTAATTGCTTTGAGTATTTTCAGAAATGTTTGGGTGTTTTTTAAGTCATTGAATTTCAAGATAGCACAGTAATGCATCGGAAGAAAAAAAAATTAAAAGATGTTGGCTACAACATATTGATGAATTATTATCCCCATTCCAACAATTGTTTTGGCATATTGAGGATTTATTATAGTGCTTTTTTTTTAAAAAAAAAATGCACCCTATTCTTTAGAGTGTCCTGCTCAGATACTAGGTTAGTATAAGCTCTATTGCCCAAGTACAAACCCTTTTTTGCCTTAACTGAGGGATAGCTGTACCACCAAACAGCAAAAGCCACAAGGCATTCTCAAAATGCTGCATGACCTTTATATCATTCAGTCTCCTTGTATCTTTTTTATTGCTGTGTTTTCTTACTAGGCTTGAATACAATTGCCTCTGCTGTTGCATTTAAAGTCTTTTTAAAAATGTCTCTAGCTGCCTGTAAAAATAATGCTTCAAAGATTTTTCAGCCTGATGGATTGATACACCATTCTAATATGCTAGTCACACAGGCACTCTGCATGTTTTTACAAAATTATTTTAAATCGGGAATATTATTTCGATACTGAAATTAAAATCACCCAATGTAAAATGTGTTGGGCAACATGATTTGTATGTTTACCTACCGAACAGGGATTGCGGTGCCTGGCCTTCTACCAAAAGGAGTTTTGGCACCATGGAGAAAAGACAGAAACAGCCTATAGACAGCAGAAAGCAAACTTCAGTGGTTCCTAAGCTTCCTGGGGAGCAGCAGAACCCAGCCAGGGACCCCGCGGAATCTTCATGGAAAAACCCACCAGCCTATACAGCATACAGCACTAATGGGGAACCGCAGCCAATGGGCCAGTAGGTCAAGGGAGCCGCCAATTGAACAGGTTTGGGAACCACTGCACTATTTCTTTCTTCTATTATAGCTGTTGTAGCAACCACTGACTTGGAGAGTTTTTGAACAAAAACACTGTCCACTCCAGCACTTCAGTTGGTTCCATTCTCTTCCATCTGCCACTGATCCAAATGCCAGAGCAAGATTTCAAGGGAACGGGGGACTTGCTAGGTGGAGGAAGAGAGCATACACGTTTCTACATTATGCATAGATTTATCATTTTTTCTGGTGCGACAGGAGAAACGTACTCTCTTTAAGTTTACATTAACATGGTCTCTCTTCTGGTATTTGCAGTTTGACAGCTGTACAACAATAATGCAGGTAGAAAGTAGGATGGGTCAGCCTAGCTGTAGGTGGTGCCTACTGTACTTTTTCCTACCATGAGTGCACAGGAGAAAAATATTCAGACCAAGTGCCTACAATAATTTTGCCTTTTATCTAGGACTATCCCATAACAAACATAAAGTATGTAAAAAACAAAACAAAAAAAAACACCACTCTCTTTCATGATAACAGTAGTGTGAAACAAGATAGTAGAAGAGGATGGAAAAGAGAGGCACTTGGGTATCAGTCCTAGTAATACTAATGGACTTGTGTCCACTACTTAGTAGGAACTAAGTCCACTAGAGTCTCTAGAGGGTGGCGGAGCACTATGTTTTGCAAGGTGCCTTACTTTGCCGTGTAAACCACTCCCTCGCAGTTGTAGCCAGTCCTTGAAATGTCTCTGCATTGCTTACTGCCGCCAACAGTGAGGGAGAGAAGCAGTTTACATGGCAAGGTAAAGCGCCTTGCAAAACCTAGCATCCTGCCTCGCTCTAGAGATGCTACTGATAGGCAGCCCAATCCTGACCTGCTTGGCTGCCATGGGCGCAGTGGTAGCCAAGTGGGTACTGCTGCATTCAGCGGCAGCCAGGCAGCCGTCGAATGCTCAGCATCCCCCGTGGAAAGGGTGCAGGGCCTTAGCAAAGCGCAGGTGGGTCTCCTCACGTCTGTGCCCAGTATTTTGCCAGCACGGACAAGAGTGCTTCTGTGTCCAGCTGCATGCCCTTACATGGAGGTAGGAATCCAGGCAGGTCCCACCCCTGCCCTGCCCCTCCTCTATAATACCCAATTATGTCCTCCCCACCCACCTAGAATTGGCGTAACACCGGCGGCCCCTACACTTACCAGCCTCCTTCACTGTGTCGAACTCCTCCAGGTGGTGGACTCCAGTGCTGGGTCAGTGCAGGCGGTAAGACCTTACTGTCCTTGCTGTCCTTTATAGCACATTTGCGACACCAGCTCCCACGGTGCCCTTGTATCGCGAACATTGGCAGGCTCAGGATTGGGCTCTGAGTCCACTACTCAGTAGGAACCACAATATTAGTAGAAACAATATTGCAAGGTCATTGGCAAGACGTGATAAGGGATGGTATTTAAGGGAAGTGCTTGGGGTATTTTTAGCTGGGGAGATATATATTTTGTTCTACAATGCACACAACAGCCACCTGCAGTAGCCGAAAGTAAAACACATTTCTGTTAAGCTTCTGTACTGTTCTGCACAAGGGACAAGGTTGCTTGCTCTGTTTTCCTATTTGCAACAGTTTTCCTAGTCTCATTCAATGACTGAGAATGTAAAATTAACTAGAATGAACTGCGAAGAGTTCTTGGTCTACAGAATCTCACTCCCAAGCTTAATTTTGATTTCACTTTGTACTTTCTTTTACTTTTTAGAGTATAAAGTAAATGCATCACCATTCTTTCACTTGAGAAAAAGAAATCATTAACCCTTTTAGGGAATTCCGGCATGCCAGGAATTGGATAGGTGACATTTATTTATTTATTTATTTATTTATTTATTTAAAGAATTTATTTCCCACCTTTCCCATGCTGAAGCAAATGCCCAAGGCACCTTACACAGGCACGCTAGTTTAAACCACCATTTTTCAATGGTGTTTTTTTTAAAAAAAACAAATATACGTATTCTATGATTCACTGAATTCTCAGTCCCAGATGTAGCCTTCACAAAGTGGTTCTCTCCTCTGGCTGCCTGCCATCAAGCTTCAACAGGCCATCATAGGTCAAGCCTGGACAAGTCCTTAAGGTTGTACATTCTTTTATGGGCTGGGCTTGCACACACCCCTGCAACTCTCACTTGTAGTGGCTAATCAACTCATCAGCAACTCCATCCTGCCACAACAGGTTCAGCAGCTTGTTACAGCTTGACATTCTGTGTCCCATCCAAAACAAGACCACAGATTTTCCTGCTTAGCTTCAGGCAGTACCAGTAGTTCAACCAGCAGTCCACACCTTCTGCCATTCCAGTGCATTTTGGTGGTGATTGCATTCCAGTGCAATCCAGTAGGCATCATAACAGTCACACTGAAATGTGCACTCTTATACTGAAGCAGTGCTAGTCAAGCTTCTGGGAGTCTCTTTTGGCATAGCTTGAAGAGCACCTGAAAATCTGAAAACCCAGTTTGACCAGGGACCATAACGGCATGCAGAAAGTGAATGAATAGACAATGACAGCTCTACAATACTAACTCTACCAATCTCTGAAAAGCTGTAGTCTGTTAACAACCCAAGCCCGAGGATAGTGCAATTCTAAGCCTCTAGAGGGGAATGTATCAGTGCAATAGGCTACAGAAGGGTTACTGTAATTCTTTGTTTCAGTAACTCTTTCACTCCTTGCCTCCAGCACATTGTGCTGATTTAAAGTCTCTCTAGAGGCAGCAAACTGCATGCACTTCCTGCCTATTCCTGCCAGCATAATATTGGCACAATTAGAACTTATTTCAACAAATTCTGTGGATCAGGCTGTCTTCTGGCTGTGACCCAAAATTTATATTAGTAAAGTGGCCAATCTGAAGTGTGTACAAGCAAAGTTACCCTGCTGCTGTCAGTGGCACTGTTCCTCAAGTAATTGCATTGAGGACCTGTCGGGGGCGGCCTTGGGCTGCGCCCCCTCCCCACCTGTCTGGCTGACCTGGGGCGGCCGGCAGGCGGTGGAAGCGCCAGGGAGCCGTGGTCAAGCACGCCCCTGGCCGCGCCGGCTCAGTGGAACCCCACGGCGGGGGTCCATGGCCTGGCCTGGCTCTAGCCGCTTGGGGAGGGCAGCAAGCCGGCCGGCGCCCACCCCAGCAACAGGGAAGCTGCGGCAGGAGTGGCCAACCCCACAGCCCAGGGCGGTGAGGGGCAGAGACACCGCCCCGGAAAGCAGCCTCCCAATCCTGCCCTCCCTCAGCCGGGGGTGGAGAGGACCAGTGCCACCCTACATGGTCATCACCCCCGGGCACCAAGTGGGGCAGCAGCAGGGCGCAGGGGCCCTTCCAGCCAGGCGACTGCCGCCAGCACCAGATCAGCCACTAATGGGCCCAGCAACAACCACCCGGCACTCCAGCTAGAGCTTCATCCAGCTGGCCAGACCCCCAGAAGGGCCCTCCCTGGCCCTCCAGGAGCCAGGCCCGGTGCCACTCCTTGTAAGCCCGAGGGACCACCACGGGCCCAATCACTAGACTATAGTGGGAGGGGGGGTGCCCATGATGTAACATGGCCCCCCTCCTGTTTGTATTGCATCCAATGAACATGAAGGCCCTGTGCCAAATAAACGGCCTCAGGCAAACGTCAGCTCGAACCTCCCGTCTCTCTCTGCGCAGCGGCCGCCAACTGCGCCTGCACGTCCACGGGCGCCATCGCCCCCAGATGTCCCAAGCAGCGGGAAAGGTGCCAATGGAGTTCACAGGACCACACTGAGGAGTGCCTAGAAGCCTATGGTGGCCAAGTGTCCAGAAACAACCTGGGAAAATACATGTCCGTCTCTAATGTTTAGTGGCCGACCTTTTTTCCGTCTCTAATGTTTAGTGGCTGATCTTTTTTATGTATCTACTTGGCTTCAAAAATGCCAGATTTTCAGGCTCTGTGCTTTTGTATACTGGAATCATAATTTACTCATAATTAAGAGTAAAAATCAGAAACATGGTTTTCCTCTGTTTTATATTGTGGTCCAGGCAGCCCCAAAAAAGTTACATACATCATTTTCTAAAGCTTAGGTAATCAAAATTAGGAGAAGCAGTTTAATCTAAAACTCAGATCCTCCCAGTGGCGGGCCTTGCAGGGAGACCAGGGGGATCACTGGAGCCAGAATGGCAGCGGAGTCTCCAACACCGCTGCTGCTCGCCTGCCTGCCTGCCTGCTTGAGATGCCGCAGTCGCAGCGGTGATCGGCCTTTGGCCTGCCCACCCACCACTGTGCTCCGCATGCTCTGAAATGGAGCATGGTAGGGTGGAGGGCGTGGTGGAGAAACCCCCAGGGACAGCAAGGCAGCGCCGGGGGCAGCGATTGTTGACCTGGAGTGGAGTCTTGGCTGGTTCCGCCACTGGATCCTGCACAAAATATGTCCTGTCTTAAGTATCCCTTTCTTGAGTTTGAGGAACCATCAAGGGCGGAAGGTTAAGTTCTGATCTCAGAAGAGGAGAGGGTGCTTTTTTAGTAAGCGACTTCTAAAATGGTTTCAGGAACCGTGAAATCAGGAAGAATATTACAGGATCATTTTTTTCCACAATACAGAGCGCAATCCTAAACTGGAGTGAGGCCAGCATAAGCTAAGCCAGCAAAGTTTGGCCAGCACAAGGACCACCATAAAGCATGTTTGGACTACTCTTTGAGTCAGGGAGGATGGCTCACATCTGTGTGCTGGCCTCTCTCACTCCAAGAGTTCTGCAAATATCCTTTATGGTGTCCCTTGTGCTGGTCAAACTTTGCTGGCTTAGCTTATGCCAGCCTAACTCAGTTTAGGATTGTGCCCACATTCAAAAGGCTGGTCATTACCTTTAGAGGCCAATATGCTTAGTATTCTTAAGAACCATCTTCTGTCATATGAATCTACCCATCTGTTCAGTGCTTTGGGAGATGCAGTCGCGGATCTAGGGGGGGCAAGGGGGGCACGAGCCCTGGGCACCATCTTGGGCAAGGGCGTCGTAACCATGCTGCGCCCCACCCCCAAAATGGCGCCCGCGGCCCGCCCAGCCCGGCGCCGCATTCTCCTCACTCCGGCTGGCCTTAAAGAGCCAGCCGGAGCAAGGAGAACGTGCTGCCGCCTGGCGCCCCCTCCCGCTTCTCAAGGCGGGGGGTGGGGCGCTGGGCGGCGCTGTGTTCTGTTCGCTCCCGCCGGCTTTAAAGGGCCTGGCCGTGTTCTTTCTGTTTGCTCCCGCCGGCTTTAAAGGGCCGGCGGGAGTGAACAGAATGCGGCAGCGCCCGGCGCCCCCTCCCACCTCTCAAGGCGGGGGGGCAGGGCACTGGGCGGCGGCGCATTCTATTCGCTCCCGCTGGCCTTAAAGGGCCAGTGGGAGCGAACAGAACGCACATCTTAGAGGGGGCGCGACGTCATGATGTCACGATGTTGTGACGTCATGACGTGCGTGCCCCTGAGGCGCATTTTCATTGGGCGCCATGTAATGGGAGCCATTTCTAGCAGATCCGCCCCTGGGGAGATGCTCTGCTCCACATGTTAACTGAGGTTAAATTGGCATGCACAGGATCAAGGCTTCTCTTTTAAAGCCACCTGATAGTGGCCAGTGTTTCTCAACACTGCTTCAGGCAGTACCAGTAGTTCAACCATCAGTCCTCACCTCCTGCCATTCCAGTGAATTTCAGTGGTGAACCCACTAGGAGTTAGGGAGGATGGCGCACGTCTGTGTGCTGGGACTCCAAAAGGGGTCCAAACATACTTTACAATGTCCCTTGTGCTGGCCAAACTTTGCTGGCATAACTGTGCCAGCCTAACTTCAGGTTAGGATTGCGCCCTAAGTAGCACAGGGAAGGAATGCCTTTGTGACTGGAACTGATTGCTTTATTGCAGTCAGCACCAGTGGGGAACAGCTGCAACAATGGCCCGTAAGTTTAAGATTGGGCTGACATCCTGTGTGCATTTTTTTTAAATACTTGCCCAGTTAGGAAAATACTAGTGAACTATATTAACCTTTCAACGGTTGTAATGCCATAATGAAGCACTCGGCTACTGAACTACCAGATGATCATTTTCATTTTGGATCATGAGATGATGGCCGAACAGAAAAGGGAAGCAAATCAGAACTGGTAAATATTCAGTGAAAAATGTCATTGTAGTTCTTATAAAGGGAATATCCACAGCTTTTTTCAAACTGACTTAAATCGGCAGAAACTAGAGCAATGGGCATAAAATGAAATAATGGATGCATTATTTCTAGTGGGATTTATATCACTATTCAATCTAATTCTTGGTACTTCATCCTTCATATTAGAAACTTCTTCAGGGGAAAGAAATAACAGTTTGTCTTCTTGAGAACAAAGAACAAAGTGTCTCTTAGCTCTTGAGAATCTCAGCTATCATTATGAAGAGAAAGAATCTGTCCATTATCAATAAATCCCACTAGAAAACTAGAATATCTTACCAAGTAAATCTTCAGGAAACTAAAAATGCCCCTGAACATAAGAAGCGGAAACTCGGGCCTTAAAAAGCAAAAACATATTTTTATAAATTAAAGGACAGAGAGTATAATTCCATCAACATTCATCTTTTGATGCCCCCCCCCCAAATACTTACAACCATGTTTGGAAGCTAGTGGAAGACAGGGAGGCCTGGCGTGCTGTGGTCCATGGGGTCGCAAAGAGTCGGACACGACTTAGCGACTGAACAACAACATGTTTACTTCTAATTTCTAATGAAGGATGAGTTAAATCATCAAATTAGCTGTGCTACAAGCTACTCTTCAAGTCCCTTTTTGGCAGTAAATTCACTGGTAAGACCCAGCTGGTATATACAATTCCTTGGGCTTGCTAGAATAAATGAATATAGCGGATATAAAGTCAGATATTTGCCCCAGTTCACAGAAGCTTCTTTGGATCTTCAACCTTTCCCTAATATAACCCCCACTCAAAAAAGAAAAAGAAAAAAAGAATGATTGAGTGCAAGAAGAAGGCAAATTCTTCTTAATTTCAAGAAGAGGACAGGGACCCATGACAGCTGTTGCTGTTTGATATGTGTACGTTGCCCCACTAACTTCATATGTCATTGAATGCATGATGGAAATCCACCCCAAAACTGGAAGAAACTCCGTGTAGGGCAGCCCACATCTCATGGAAGCATTTGGAAACATCTGACTTCCAGTCCCAGTTCTTTCCTGCCATGGGCTCATTATCCAAGGCCTTGGGAAGCAGCTGTAACTCAATTGAAGAGCCCACGACGTATTCCATGCATAATGTTTCAGGTCCAGTCTGTAACAACCACTCATTTGGGGCTGACAACTAGCTTAAAAAGTGTCATAGCCTAAACACAGAGTTCGTTTCAGTGGCATAGCCAGAAAGGAGGGAATTGTGCATTGCTTTTGCTGCATGGAATGGTTCTGATGGTGAATGGGAAGGGCTGCTTACACAGCATGTTGCAGGGTCTGCAGTACCTACGATGCCGTACCCGTCTGTCAATGCCACTGCCTAGTTTAGTCCTCAGATCTAGTTTGTCCCTAAGAGCACAGTCCTAACCTGGAGTTAGACCGGCACAGTTAGGCTAGCAAAGTTTGGCTGGCACTAGGGACATGGTAAAGCATATCTGGATCACTCTTGGGAGGATGGAGCACATCTGTGTGCTGGCCTCTCTGACTCTGAGAGTGGTCCAAACATACTTTACAGTGTCCCTTGTGCCGGCCAAACTGAGCTGGCCTAACTCCAGGTTAGGATCATGCTCTTTAGACTCACAGCACAATCCTATTCATGTTCGCTCAGAAGTAAGCCCCACAGCGCCATCCTAAACCCTGCGCAGCATCAGCACAATGGGGTTGCGCTGACGCTGCACCCTTAGCGCCGATGCAGGAGCGCTGATCAGCACCCCAGCGTCGGTGCTAAGGCAACAGGACTGGCGCTGCAGGCAGCACTGGCCCTGTTGCGCCCGAGCTGAGCTTCTCTCACACCGACCAAAGCCGGTCGGCGCAAGGGAGGCTTCGTGCCCAGGCAGCACAGGGATTGGAGGGAGAGAGAGAGGCAGGGGTGGGACTTGGGCAGGGTTGGGAGGTGGCCGTATGGCCTCATCCTAAGCCCGTCAGCGAGGCCCCAATTTGGGCCGCATGGTCCCCTTGAATCTGGTCCCGCTCTTTAGTGGGTTCAGATCCAAGAAGAGCATAGGGGAGGCTGGCACCTCCCCTATGGTAAGGGAGCACACACTCCTTTGCTGCGGGAGGCTCCAGCCTCCCCCAACCCAGCGTTGGATATAGCGCTGGCCGGCCAGCCTTGCCATTCCGGCGCTGGGTTGGTTTGCGCCCCCATTGTGTTCAATGAGTTTACCATCGGGAAAGTGTGTATAGGGTTGCAGCCTTAACCATCTACAAAATGGGAATGTCTAGTTTTGTTTTTAAATTGTTAACCATTTGTTAATTATACTCCATAGATGTGATACCTGTTGTAGACTGTGTTGATCCAAGATCAGTCTGTCTGGTCACCAAAGTGCAATTTAAACTAATTAAGGGCACTATCCTAACCAATTTTCCAACACTGACATAGTTGTGCCAATGGGGCATGGAATTGTAGTCACAGAGGCCTCCTCAAAGTATGAGAATGTTTGTTCACTTACCTCAGAGTTGCATTGCACTTACCCAAGGTCTGGAAAGTCAGTTAGGATTGGGCCCTAAACCATATGAAAGGATACTGCAGAAAAATAGATGCCAACGACTACTTAGCTTCTAATCCACAACCCTCCTTGTTATTACTTGTATACAGAAACTTTAGAAGTTTACCCCACATGACGTCTGAAGTTCTTACCTGTTTCCTGTTTCTGAGTTTTCCCCTTAAACATTCTCAGTGTGTCCTTTTTTCTTTTTCTCACTGTCTTATATTATCTGTGTCACTGTTTAAGATTATTCCCTCCTTATCCACACATCTTCCTTTATCTGGTTCTCCCTCTGTCCTGGATTCTGTCCTAGCTCTTCCATGTTCCTGACCCCTTCCTTTTTGCCCACTATTTTTAACTCTCCACAGCAGCTTTTGCCTTAGTATTATTTCAAATAGTACAAGTTTCCCCCAGTTTAAATGAAAGCTGTCCTACCCCTTACTGAGCTGATCCACAGTAAACCGTAATTGTCCAGTCCAACTAAAACTTTCCTCTAAAAGACTATTTAAAAAAAATCATTTATTGATAAATAGTAAAACAAAAATACAACTGCTAAACAAAATATTAAATGTAGAAGAAAAAGGAAAAAGGGAATGAAATACACACACACACACACACACACACACACACAGAGAGAGAGAGAGAGAGAGAGAGAGAGAGAGAGAGAGAGAGAGAGAGAGAGAGAGAGAGAGTGT
>JAJKFI010000002.1:17318702-17332674 GCA_029204185.1 Lerista edwardsae
GAGAGAGAGAGAGAGAGAGAGAGAGAGAGAGAGAGAGAGAGAGAGAGTGTGTGTGTGTGTGTATATATAAGAGAACATATGTACTATATGTATGTATGCATGTATGTATGAATGTATGTTCCACATAGGCTCTGGAATGCCTGGAGCAATTTACACCAAACTTGGTACACGTATGCCTTACACTCTGGAAATACTGCGGGGGTAAAAAAAACCCTAGCACCCCTACGGGTGTGAGTGCGAATGGGGTGCCATGTAAAAATAATCAAAAATGCCGATATCAGTATTGAATCCATAGTTTCCGGGGTCGCTGAGACGAGCGGTGACACTCCCGATGCCGTTTGAGTCCAGGTTCAGCCCCCATTGGCGTGGGGGGTGAGAAGGGGTGCAACATAAAATGTCCACCATGACCTGCTGGAATGCCTGGAGCGATGTGCACCAAACTTGGTACACATACTTACGCTCTGGAAAGAAATACTGCAGGGATAAGACACCCCTAGCACCCCTACGGGTGGGAATGCGAAGGGGGTGCCCTGTAAACTGATCAAAAATGGATTAGTGTTGAATCCATAGTTTTTGGGGTCACCAAGATGAACGGCAACACTCCCGATGCCGTTTAAGTCCAAGTTCAGCCCCCATCAGCATGGGGGATGAGAAGGGGCACAAGATACAGCGCTTGGAAATAGAATGTCCGCAGCATGCTGATGGTGGCATAGAGGACACCATTTGATTTCAGATTTCACAACTCATCCCACTTCTAGAAATACTGCGGGGGTAAGACACCCCTAGCACCCTTAGGGGTGGGGGTGGGAAGGGGGTAATGTAAAAATAGTTGAAAATGGCCGATATTAGTGTCGACTCCATAGTTTTCGGGGTCACTGAGATGAACGGTGACACTCCCGATGCCATTTCAGTCCACGTTCAGCCCCCATTGGCATGGGGGGTGAGAAGAGGTAAAAAATGAAATGTCCAAAATGACCGACATTAGTGTCAAATCCATAGTTTTTGGGGTCGCTAAGCTGATTCGTGACAGTCCCGATGACATTTAATTAATTTAATTTAATTTAATTTAATTAAAAGATTTTTACCCCGCCTTTATGCCCGAAGGCACTCAAGGCGGCATTACATAAAACTATAAAATTTAACATTAAAAAACACTATAAAAGAACATTAAAACAACATATTCAAACAAAATTAAAAACATAACAATAAAATTTTAAGCCCAAGTGGAGTCGAATAGAACAAATAGAACTCTGTAGAACCTTCTGGAAATTTTTAGAAATCGTTATGCCCCGGTCTTGGATTCCAATCAAATACTTGCCATGTTACCAGGCGCACTCACCGAATACAAGTCTATCAATACCGTAGAAGATGCCTATGAGGTTGTCAATTTCCCATCAGACTTCCTAAACTCACTTGATCTGGCTGGATTGCCACCACATCGTCTTTTACTTGCAGTGGGATCTCCAATTATTTTACTATGGAACCTCGACCCACCAAAACTATGCAACGGCACAAGGCTGTTTGTCAAGAAGATGCTGGGTACTGTAATTGAAACGACTATCTTAACAAGAAAGGGAGAGGGTGAAACTGTTTTTATCCCACGGATAACACTCATTCCGACGGATCTCCCTTTTAACTTTAAGAGATTGCAATTTCCAGTGAGACTTGCATTCTCGATCACGAACAAGTCACAGGGGCAGTCTATTAAGTACTGCGGAGTGGATTTGAGATCGCCATGTTTCCCCCATGGACAATTTTGTGTTGCTTGCTCAAGGGTGGGTTCACCCAAGAATTTATGTATTCTTGCTCCTTGAGGTGAAACTGAAAATGTTGTTTATAATCAAGTTCTGAATTACATTACTATTATATTGAATTTGTAAAAGATTTCACTTTATAATTTTTATACTGTACTTATACTTTTATACTTCGATTTTACACTATAGATAGAATTCTTTCCTTTTCCTGTCTAATTGAAGCTTGGGATAAATAAATACCCGAGCAACACTGGGTAAGGACCAACTAGTAGTATATATAATATATTAATTTAGAATATATTAATTTATATTAAGAATATTTATATACCGCTTTTCAACCGGAGTAGTTCCCAAATCGGTTTACATAGTAGAAGAAATCAATAAATGGTTCCCTGTCCCCAAAGAGCTCACAATAAAAAAAAATACAAAATAGACACCAGCATCAGCCACTAGAAAAGATGCCATGTTGGGGTGAAGAACACTTGCTCTCTCCCTGCTAAACATAAGAGGACACCACTGTGAAAGGTATCTCTTTGCCCAGTTAGCAAAGACAAGATACGCCACCCTAAGCCCCAGATGGGAAATCTTTGGTTACAATTTGCATGTGTTAGCTGATTCACATTCAACTTGAAATATATTTCAAGTACCTTGAAATCCTACAAGGACAGCTACTCTGTGAGGTTAGAAAAGGATGCTCCAAGATACTCAGGGCCAAACATATTACAGAATTCTGCCTTCCCCCTAATGCTATATTAACCACTATCACTGCTACTGGTACTCAGTGCTAGGGGATTGGTCTGGCTAGGTGGGCAGTTGATGGGCATTAGCCCTTGGCCAGTTCTCAACCTGGCTGACCATGGACATCATTGCTGGCCAGGGATTCAATACAGCTCCTAGATATTTTGCTTATCTTGGACTGAAAAAAGAGGAAAGTTCATTGTCAGGTGCTTACTACATTACCTGGCCAGTGAGTCACAAGTTGTTTGGTTATTAATTATTGCAGGTGCAATCCTAAACGGAGTTAGGCTGGCATAAGTTAAGCCAGTAAAGTTTGGCCAGTGCAAGGGCCACCGTAAAGTATGTTTGGACCACGCTCAGGGTCAGAGAGGCCAGCACACAGACATGAGCCATCTTTCCTAGTCCAAACATGCTTTATGGTGGCCCTTGTGCTGGCCAAACTTTGCTGGCTTAGTTTATGCCGGCCTAACTCCAGTTTAGGATTGTGCTCTGAGTGTGAAGCTGCCATATAGCAAAGAAATCTGTATTTGAAAAGGTTTAATAAGGAAGTAGGGACTTTACCTCAATATCTATGTATGCATCTCTCTCTCTCTCTCTCTCTCTCTCTCTCTCTCTCTCTCTCTCTCTCACACACACACACACACACACACACACACACACGTTCTCGCTCTCTCGCTCTCGCTCTCCCCCCTTCCTTTGGTTTTGTAATTACCTTTCTGTTTAACATCCTAACAAACCATACGGTGTTCAAAGGAACAGACACCTCATAGAAAGAAAAACGAACTATAAGATAAACATTAATCATGATGTCTTATTTGAGAACTTACAATAAACACTTATCAAGTTAATAGAAGGCACAATTTAGCCGTTACCTTTCCCATTTCAGTTTATCTAAAGGGGCAAAAAAGCATAAAAGAATAAAAGCAAGACTTCCTTATTTTGTTGAAATAATGGGCAACACATCAGAACTTCAGACAAATCCCTTTGACTTTCTACATCTGTACATACTTATTTTGATCTTAGCTCATCACTTGAATGGATCCCCTTAACAGAGAACAACCACGTATTTTGTTCTGATGACCTATATTTGGTCTGAAACTATTTTTGTTCTTGGAAAAGTGGACAAATACAGTCAAAGCTTTCAGCACCCATTGCAAGAGGCTCCCCACCAAACACACACAATGTCAGCAAAGCGAACACGTAAACTGATTATGATGTACAGTGAGGAGAAAATAGAGAAGGACTAATAATCACTATAATGCCCAGCAACGTTTGATTTTAGTAACTTTGGTCCTTGATGGTATGTTAAACAAAATTATGCTCTTTCATGCAGTATCATATCATGAAGTAATATGCATTTTTTCCTCAAAGCAATTGTCAATAGCAAAATACTGTATTTCAGTTCTGTGTAATCATGGCCACTAGCAAATGGGAAATGTTCAAGATCCAATAATGAAATTGGAAAAGGGAGGGATAAAATAATTTCTAGAAAACTGAAAACACTGAGGCTGCACTCCTATCCACACTTTCCTGAGAGTAAGCCCCGTCAAACACAATAGGAATTACTTCTGAGTAGATATGCATAGGATTGTGCCCTGATACACATCAATGTCAGTGGCAGGTTGCTGGGCTAAGCACTGCACAGAGGCCCTGAAGGTACCTCCTTTTCACCCTCCTGATAGTGCATTGGATACAGCCACCAACACCAATACTGTGGATTCAGGGATAGGTCTGGCCAGGTAGCCTCTCTGATGGGCACAGACCCTCCACCAGTGCCCAATCCTTGATGCCACTCAGATATATACCTAGATATACATCTAGAATACACAAACTGACTTATTGACTCTCACAGCACAATATGAGAGTCTTACAACCTCAAGTTGCTTAACATAGGCAGGCTATATAAAACTCATCTTTTATTCAAATGAGTTTTTACACTAATTGCGCTACAGACGGTGGTAGAGCACTTCACTTTCCAGATGGAATCCTTCATGGCGAAGTCATCATATCTGACATCTAGGACTGCCTTCCAAGTTTCTAGCAGGAAAAGGCTGTTAAACTTTCTTTTTTAGAAGCTGACTCCACACTCCTCCGCATTCCTGCGACATCGTTCATGAATCCATCCTCCTCCCACAATAAGGTCTAGCTCCTTCTGGCTCTGTCCTTCCACGATAGCTTTGTCAGCTTTGTCTCCCATCCAGAATTCAGCCAGGATCTCGCCTGCTTAGCATCTTCAGGCAGCCTTTCAGTTCAACCACCAGAGCATACCTCCTGCCATATGACAAGAGAAGCTCTACATTTTCAAACCAAGGCTACACCTGTGCCGTATTAAAATAAACAGGAGTTTTGCCACTCACTTCAATGGGAGCATTTGTGGAACTCTTGTTCTGATGGTGCTACTCTTTTTCTATTATTATTAATTGACATGTCCCATGTCTTAGCAGTACAGTCTGGTGACAAATCTAGGTGAATCCTGGATAACTGATGCATATCAGTTGAAACAAAATGGTTGAAACACTATTGTGTATTGTACACAACAAGGGTCAAATCCTATCCAATTTTCCATTGCTACTTCAGAGATGCCAAAATGGCATGCACTGCATCCTGCAGTGGGGGGACAGACATGGAGGCCTCATCAATGTAAGGCAACGTTTGTTCACTTACTTCAGGGTTGAATTGCAGCTACATAAGTGCTGGAACGTTGGATAGGATTGGGGCAAAGATACACTTAAAATGGTACAGGCCACACTGTGACCTTAATGATACTTAACACCCCCCCCCCCGTGTGTCTGTCAATATATCTATATACTTATGTTCTTAAGTGTCATCACGTATCTCCAATACTTGGGCTAAGGCAGGTGAGAAATGTTTAAAACGAATAAACTGCCCACTTAGAAATATAGAAAACTCTGCATCATGCAATATTAAGGGCCTTCAAATATCTTATAAAGCCTCCCCTCTAACTTTCTTTTCCTTCCTCCATCATCTTCCTAACCAAGCCTGCTATGACAGAATGTTTTTGTCCCACGCAGGGAGACCAAGTTGGTGTTTCACTGCTTTGTTAGAGAAGCTTGGTTATTCTTGCACTTCCATAGAATTGCCCTCCCTTTTTCAGTGCTCCTTTTAAACCTCTTCCCAGTTCATGCTGCTGCATGCCCTTGCTAATAATGCCTTGTCATGCGGTGACAGAATTATGCTCTCACACTGGTTTCACATGTCACAAATAATTGCTCTCATTGCTCATCATATTGAAGTTGTCAGGACTCTCTTACGCCTATAATTTGTGCGAGTTGATCATACTTTGGTAAATCAACAGGTCATGGCCTATGGCCTCTAACTCCAGTGACTGGCTGAGACTGACCTACAAATCTTATGACAGGGACAACAGAGAGGGTATGAACTGTTCAAGGCATTGTGTCTATCAACTGCTGTTAGGAACAATCTCCTCCTTTCCTCTATTTTTAAAGAGAGTTTTGCTGTAATTCTAGCGCTAGCAGCCATTTTATCACATCTGTTCTTTGTGTGTCTGTGTGCATGCAACAAAACAAATGCAAGCTCATATTTGGGTTCTCTGGATTGTTTTTGTTAACACACTGACATCTAGGATTTGCTAGGATTTTCCATATGTTTTAAAGGAGAGAAAAAGAGACTTGGCATCTTTGTTCAGCACAAATGAGTTGCATGATTCTTTCGTACATACACGGGTTAAACTTCCATGACAGTTTTCTATGCAACTTTTTATGAGTAACTTTTATAAAACGTTATTGACCAACACAGATTCGGATATGGTTCCAGCCTCAAATATTGTTTTCATCATAGTATACAGTCAAGTTGCATTTTGTCAGTCTAAAAAAATAATAAAAAAATGAAAAGAAAGCCGTGGTATTCTTGACTGAGACTTTTATAGTGAATGAGAGGGCAAAGCAGGCATCTTTTGTTACCCAGGCCTTCAATAGCTCAGCAGCGATATGCACCAGAGGAAAAGGAGACCTATGAACTGAGCAAGAATAATGCTGCACAGATCAGCTGCAGGGAGGTCAGGAATGAATTGTTTTTAACTTAGATGCTTCAACAACAACTTGTCAAAAGTAGTGTGTGCCCTGAAGAAACATGTATCTCTCCACACAGAGCGGGATTCGTCATCTACTCCAAGCTGCAAAACACCACCGGTTTAAATGTTTGCTTCTCAGCAAAAGGTTTTTTTTAAAAGCACACAATGAACACAAGCATCCTTTGTGGCTGAATCTCTCCAAACGTCTGCCTGAGCATTACCTCCCTCTGCTTTCATGAGTGATACAAATGATGAGGTAAAGGATTGGTATCACGTACTTATTATTCCAATTGCAAAGACAACAGCTGGCTCTGGGTCCTTTGATTGCCAGGTGTTTGTCTGATGCCACATGTTCATTTGAGGGCCTTTTGTAAATACATTGAATAAATGAAAGCGCAAGGCTCCCAACATTTCCAGGTTGTTTTTTTATTCAAATGCAGCAACAAAAGTGATAAGCTTCTTTTTTCGGGAAATAAAGCCCAGCTGATTAGCAATGTGGAGAAAGGAAGCTTGTTATAAGGAATTGGCCATTTATTCAGAAAACATTCATAAAACTTTTCTCCACTATGCACAATCTGACTCTTTACTGGCAAGGCAAGGGGAATAAATACATTTGGAAGAAGTGGCAATATAAATCTTCCATGATTCTGTACCTTCCAAAGATCCACAGCTGCTAAGTGACCCAAGTTGCCTCGGTGACCCAAGAGAAGGGATTTAACTCATTATGGACTTCCTCTGAAGAATTAGGTGACCACACTGGGGGTATTCCTGGATCCACCTTAGCCCTGCGGGAAACAGGTGACAGCTGCAGCTAAGAGTTGTGTAAGAACCTTTACACAACTTTGGCTAGTGTGTCAACCGTGGCTTATCCTGAAGAAAGCAGATCTGGTTATGGTCACTCATGTCTTGGACCCATATCGTTCAGAATACCAACATGCTGGATGGGGGTGGCTGCCCTTGAAAAAGCATGATCCTGCAACTACTGCAGAATACTGATACCAGATTAATGAATTTATAGGGAACATAGTTCTCTTATAGGGAACATAATGCTCCCCCATCTTACTCTGTTTGCATTAGGCAGTTGTGGTTCTAAGGTTCAGCAAAGTGGGGCATGTGCCCTTTGTGCAAAAATAATAGGGGCACAAATCAATTGCATTCCTAGAGGGGAACATATTTCTATTTACTTTACAGCTATGTAAAGTGCAGGAGCCTGAGCTGCTATGTAAAGTGGCCCTACCCCCTCATATTCAGAGCCATTCACCGCTCAGAGGCTTTGCTCTCTGAGCCATGAATGGCTCTGAAGGTGAAGGGAGGGGCTGCTTTTTCACAGGAACTCAGGCTCCTGTAAAACTTAGATTGCAATCCTAATCTGGAGTTAGGATGGCACAGTTAGGTCTGCAAATTTTGGCTGGCACAAGGGCCACCGTAAAGCACATTTGGACCACTCTCGGAGTCAGGGAGGATGGTGCACATCTGTGTGCTGGTCTCTCTGACTCTGAGAGCGCAATCCTAAACTGGAGTTAAGACAACATAAACTAAGCCAGCAAAGTTTGACCAGCACAAGGGACACCATAAAGCGCATTTGGACCATGCTTGAAGTCAGGGAGGATGGCTCATGTCTGTGTGCTGGCCTCTCTGACTCCAAGCATGGTCCAAACATACTTAACGGTGTCTCTTATGCCGGCCAAACTTTGCTGGCCTGTGTCAGCCTTACTCCAGGTTAGGATTGTGCCATTAGTGTTTCCCACCCTTTAGGAATGCCTTAGTGCAAACAGGGTGGGAGTAGAAGAGTTGCTGCTCTGCTAGTTTGCTTCCAGGATGCCATGTGATGATACAGGAGCCACTGCCTGGGAACCACCCCCATTGGCCAGTGGGATGCAGGGAGGAAGAGCCTGCTCAACCTTCTCCACTCAACTCTATATGTATTTGCTTCATTGGTTCTCAACACTGAGTGTGCAGGGAAGCAAGCTTTCCTCCTGACTTTCCAGCATAGCAGGCATCTGTGCCTACCAAAAATCTATCTAGTGGGACTTAGAGTCCCGCCCCCCACCCCTGCACAGAGAACTGCAGACTTAAGAGAAAATTGGCAAAAATCCTTCTCCTTGTTCAAACATCTGTATTCTCTGTTCACAGAACAGAAATTTAGGATACAAGCCATAGCCACAAATTATGCAGCAGCTCTCTGCAAGGTTGATAGCTATTTGGGGATAGCTGATCCCTGAACAGGTCTTGACATGAATGGGCCTCATTGGCCCATGCCTACCAAGGTTTCATATGTGACAATGCCCCCCCCCGCCCATCTCAAAACTGCCCCCTTTTGACAAATGACAATAAACAGTGTTATGTCCACTTTGGTTAGCGCTGGTCACATGTATATGTTTGTATACATACATCACGTTCCTCCTCATTTTAAAACTCTCTGAAGCTAAAGCTACAATTTTTAAAACTATTTACAATTTTTATAGCTGGGGTGCTGTAAAAGAAGTTTATGGATCCCACGGATCCTGCTTTTTAGCTTCTAAGAAGAAAAATCTGAGGGAGGGGGAAAATGTGAGTTAGCATTGCCCTTGTGGAACCTGTCTTGGAAAAGAGGTTGGACTTTGAAAGCGCATGAGAAGAGATACAACAGCTTGAGAGGAAAAAAAGGAACAAAAGAAAAGTATGTCCCTTTTCGTGAAGAACATTTGAGAGTTCTGCCTTGAGGACAGTAAACGGGAAACTATGATTTACAAGCCAAAGAGAGATTAATTTTTTAAAGTCGGAATCTAAATATAACTGGAGCACTGCCAAGTGGCACTCTGGTACAAATGAGCCACAAATCTTGGAGGCAGTTTTGTACTGTGTGAGAAGAGGAGCTGAGAACTTTGAAGAAATGTGGTCTTTGTTCTCTGAGTTATATGATTAAGCGTGAGACATGTTTCAAAATGTTTATTCTTTTATTTGTAATTCCCAAGAGCTATTTAACATAACTTGGCTTAATAGTGGCTCCAATTTGAGTTGCAATTCATCCAACTGTATATTTTTCCTCTTACTTCCCCTACCTAACCACACTCGCTGATTGCAGCAAGGAAATACGATGAGTGTCACAGGGCAAAGAACTCTGTACACCATGTTTCCACTTCCCAGTGACTTTCTGGACAACAACCAAGACCGTAATAATGTTGTTGAAGAATCCGAGTCTATGACAGACACAGATCAGTAGAAGGACATTCTCAGAAGTGAGGTATCATGGATCCTCTTGTCCTGACCTTTCTCCTCCCTTTTCCCCACATCAGTGGAGAAACAACACATTTTCTTGTCTCACCTTCTTTTCTCCCCTGCTTTGCTCCCCTTATATAAGAGAAGCAGCGCTGCCTGACAGCTGATGAAACAAAACCTGTTACATCCCAAGTGAGCTATTTTTGCCTCCTAAAATTCCTCTCCTCCTTGAAGGCTTGACCTGAAAGATTTTAGAAGTTTACCAGGTGGGCTGGGTAAGCCAATTAAATATTGTTAGGAAAAAAATGGACTGGCTGTGGAAAGTGTTGAGTAAAACACAGGATACTGGAATTGAATTATTTCTTTTACCACAGAAGTCTACTCCCAGGTAAGAAAGACAATTATCTTCTGTGCAGTGTGAGAGGAAAGTAGGAATAGAAGAAAAAAGGCCTTGCTCTGAACTGTGTACTTTTCACATTGTTAGTGACATCCTGTCTTGACACATTGTCCCAAACGCTGTACTTTCTAAATGCTGAAGGATGGAAAGTGTTGAAATGGATAGAAAGAGTGAATCTGGAGGGGAAAAAGCGACATTAGTCCCTACAGTGTTGGACATCTTAAAGGTATCAGCTGAAAGTGTATTCTACTTTTGGTACTGATTTAGGGGCTATACTGGATTTAGGGCGCAATCCTAGATTGTGCCTTCAGCCAACACAATGTCCTCTGACCAGCACCCCTCATTGGCGCTAGTGGCCTTGGGCCAATGCTAGTAGTAGCGGCCACACTGCCCTTGTTCCAGCCAAATGTGGCTGGCGAAAGGGCGTTTCTGGGAGCAGGGCAGGCAGGAGGGTTTTTCGGGGGGGGGGGGGGGGGGGCCCGATGGGTGTACCAGCCTGGGCAGGGGGGAGGAGATGGGATATGGCCAATAGGCTGCATCCAAGCCTGTGTCTCCAGGTCGCGCAGTCCTGATTCGGGCCATGCGGCAGCCTCAGCTTTGCGCCTGCTATTTAGCATGCGTAGATCCAAGGAAACCTATGGGGAGGCTCCCCCGCGCACCTAAGCTGTACTGGATATGGCGCAGACCTGCAGGCCTTGCCATTCCAGCGCAGTTTAGGATTGTGCCCTTAATTTCCTAACTCTTCCAAGCATCTACATTCCATGGGAGACTTCCCTGTTGTTTATTTATATACAATATATACAGGCAAACAGGGTGTTTCAAAAAATATACACACGTCTTAATGAGCTCTAATTTATACATACTTCCTTGTAGAAAACTTGCAGCACTCAACCATCTAAGGGAAACAGCTGAAGAGATGTGTGGAACCACTCCAACACGCACATTGGTGTCTGCAGATCCCTAATTGCAGCATTCGGGTGTCAGAGGTCCTTTTGTTGGACTATATCCAAAGAAAGTTAGTCATGACTCCCACTCACAGCCCAATCCTATGGTGGCTGTGGTCATATGGTACAGTGACCCTGAAATGGACCCTGAAATGAGGCCAAGGAGGTAGTCAGAGATCTCTTCAGCATAAGGGAACATTGGTTCCCTTACCTATGTTGCTACTCCACAGACCCAATGGATTTACTTGGATCTGCACCAGCTGGTGCACTAGCATGTGTGTGTGGGGGGGGAAGAATTCAGCAGCAACCTCAGCTGTGCCCCCCCCTCTGAACCAACCCTCTGGGCCACTCTCCCATTGAACTATCCCTGGGCCACCTTTCTCCTACCCAGTTTCACCCCCTCCCCATCTTCTCTACCTTCTCCCCACCCTGGAATACCTCCCCTACCACTCGACAGGATACTCACCATTGGTGTCTCCCAGTGGTCATCCCACTGGCGTGGAGGCCCAGCGCTGACTGGCACTGGCCTTCCCACCAGTGCCGTTCCTTTCCTGGCTGCCACAAAGAACCTTATGGCACATTTGCGACAGCCATTGTTAGTACAGCTCACATGAGACCAGCACTGCTGGTGTTAGGGTCAGGCCGTCAATTCGTTGTGACTAAATAAAGTCCCATGATTTTCAGTGAAACTGAGGTCATGACTTCCTTTTGAGACAACTGATTGAACCTCATCTGCCATTTTGTTGCCCAATCAAGCAATTATCCTACGGCAACTCCTCACAGTTTTTTTAAAGTTCCAAGAATATAATTTGCATAGTTTCACCCTTTGACAAAGGATTATCCAAGGGATGGGCAAAATGGATTCCATGCAGAAGCCAAGTTCTTTCTTCCACAACAAGGTACATATAGTCAGCCTGTATCTTGCATGAGGGCTAGGTTCTGAAGTCAGCACATGAGGGTAAAATAGAGTATGGTCAAATAAATCTGAAAAATATGTACTGTGCCTCTAAGAGCTAAAACATGAAAGACTCATGGAAACTGAGATGACTGAGGAAAAAGCAGCTTCATTCTTTGATCTTACGCTCACTCTGGGGCATATTCTTAGTAAATGGGTGGAATCACCTTCACGTGCACTATTTACACTGTTGTTTTTCTCTCTCATTTTAAAGAGCTCATCTCCCTCTCTCTCACATACATGCACATATATATGCATTTCCACAAATAAAAATAATCAATCAACAGTTGTTATATACCGCTTTTCAACACAAAGTTCACAAAGCGGTTTACAGGCAAATAATAATAATATTAAATGGCTCCCTGTCCCAAAAGGGCTCACAATCTAAAAAAAAAAAAAAATGCAGAACGCCACCAGCAACAGCCACTAGAAAAGACATTGCGCAGGAGTGATGAGGGACAATTACTCTTCCCCTGACAAATATAAGAGGAACACCACTTGAAAAAGTGCCTCTTGCCCAGTTAGCAGGGCATGTAAAATGCATGTAAGATGTGTGCCAACTGTACTAAAATGTTGCTGTGAATCACTTAAGAGTTAAATCCTAGAAGCGCTTTGTCCAAATTTTTAAAATTACCATTAAGAAGCCCTGCCCTACAGGGCTACAGAACTGAGACAGGGCTGAGCATATGGAGTATTATCCTTTCCTACAGCAGAACTTTTCCTCTCCAAAGACCATCTGTGTACTATTGCAACTGTGATGTAGGTGGACTGTGTGGCTTACTCCATGGTTCATTCAACCAAATAGTATACAAGCTCTCTCGCTCTCTCTCTCTCTCTCTCTCTCTCTCTCTCTCTCTCTCTCTCTCTCTGTGCGCATGCACGGGCATGCACACGAGGGAGTGAAGGGAGGACAATATAGATGGTCATTTTCAGGACCAAGAAAAATGCTATAAACATCCTCCGTCATCCTGCACCAAATGAGTGTCCCCAAGTCAAGGTGAGAAGAGATCTTCCTTTGCATCAATGTTAAAGGACATGTTTGGCTTCTAAAACACTAAGAGCCAAGCAATGGGAAGGTGGCCCTTGCAGTTGTGAAGAATATTCCTGGGAAGCAATGTAACTCCAAAGCTTTACAAACTGAATTAGGTGTAATCCTTATGGGATCACTAACAGCTCATAAATAACTTTTAATGAGTTTTCCAGCCAGCACAACATTTCCACGTGGGGGGAAAGTCAGAAAGGAGACCAGAGAGAATCTGAGCTTTGTTTTATAAAATAAAAGTGAAACTTTAAAGAAGAAAATATTTCTACAAGTGAAGATTAGTAGCTAAAACATTTAATTATGTGACAAGGATAGACAAAGTCTAGGAATAAGCCATTGCAAATACATAGACATGGGCCACTAATCTATGGGAACATATAGATCTACATCTCAAGCATGTTCCAGAGTTAAGCAGGGATATAAATCAAGGTTTGCAAATGTCATTTAAGTTTTCACCTGTCCCAAGATTCAGAATTATTGGCTTTCCAATGAAAAGCATATGTTGCGTCTCCAGTCTGGGGAATAGTAATGAAGTGAGGCAGACACTCTCCAGTTCTCCACTACCATCTCTTCCCCTCTTTATTTCCCATCGAGCCAAAATAATTACTGTATCCTTGAGGGAGCATTTCTCTCACTCTGCCGATAACTGCTGCCATGTTGCCTCTTCATGAGCTGCTCTTCTTCCTTGTGGGACTATGATTTGATTTATGAGAAAATAGTGGGCAAATTGCGATGTCCATGTTGATGGATGACATCATTTGGGCCATTTTGCTGATCATGTATGACTAACTTTTTTTTCGTAGGGCTCTTGCAATTGATCAACTGCAGCTCAGCCACTGAGTTTAAAGAGAGAGAGAGAGAGAGAGAGAGAGAGAGAGAGAGAGAGAGAGAGA
>JAJKFI010000002.1:17332684-17351170 GCA_029204185.1 Lerista edwardsae
GAGAGAGAGAGAGAGAGAGAGAGAGAGAGAGAGAGAGAGAGAGAGAGGTGACTATTGTCTTTTCTATGAAAGAAGCACAGTACAGCTTGCACTGCAGAAACTTCTCTGCATGTTCAAAGATGAGAATGAGGCCTCTTCCAACTTCAAAATGAGCACCCTTCAAGACTAATACAGATGAGGATGGGACAGTATATTTTGAAAATAGCATGACATAAATATGGCCGAACTGCTTTGACCCCTACCAATTAAAGACATACAGTCAATCCTCATTATCCAGTAAGGTTCCTGGAAATCCTCACAGATAGCAAATTCACAGATAAGGAACCATTGATCCTATGGGATAAAGGGGGTTAGGTGGAAGGGGTACCTTATTTGCCATCAGAAGAATCCAGCAGAAACCCTCAGGAAGACAGCGGAGTGCAGCAGGAACTGCCAAAAGAACTTTGTGTGCTACGGAGACCTTCCAGAGGCTGCAGGGATCTTCAGAATGGCACCTGTGACCAGCATGGACCCCTTAAACATGGACCCATTCTACTGGCCATTTTAGGGGGGTCAGCACTGGTCAAAAGTGCTATTCTGAAGGTCCCTGAAACTTTTGGAAGGTTTCTGCATATTAGATAATGACAGAGGCACAGATAACAAGGTAAGTCACAATTCTGCCCCTCATAGATAAGTGAATATGCAGATAGTGAGCTCGCATATAAAGAGGACTGACTGTACAAACACAATAGAATACACTTGCTGTTGAATCTTTTAGGCCCAAGAACTTTCATGCTACCCACCTTATAGATTAGTTCTTTTTAAAGCACAAATCACGAACAATAATTAGGTTTTGGTGGCAAAACTCAAATGTTTATGGGAAGTTAGAAGTTTGGTCAATGAAATACGAACTTTACTATCAAGATTTTCCCATCATGATTCAAGATTCAAGAAGCTTGATTAACATTACTAAGGGCACAATCCTACCCTGGAAGTAGGTCAGCACAGTTAGGTGGTAAAGTTTGACTAGCACCAGGACGTGCCAGCACGTTTGGACCACTCTTGGAGTCAGGAAGGATGGCACATGTCTGTGTGCTGGCTCTCTGACTCCAAGAGTGGTCCACACGTACTTTATGGTATCCCTTGTGCTGGCCAAACTTCGCTGGCCTAACTCCAGATTAGGATTGCGCCCTAAAACACAAGACCAGAGTGGTGGTCATGAAAGTCTGTTTCAAAAAAACAAGAAAGAAATCTATGATTATTTAAAAACTTATTGTTTTTAAATAATCATACAATTCTTTATTGGTTTTTTTTGCCGGACTTTCAGTTATCCCAGTAATCTGTGCCTGTGACTTTTTGCCACTGTTACTGCTCAAATACTGTCAGAGGCTATTTTTGAAACAGTTTAGACCTTTTTAATATATTTGTTCCTGGGTCAGGCAATTTGCTGCCAGTGCAATGGCTCTTAAAGCCATGTTCATTGTCATAATGTAGCAAACCACAGAACGTTAGTGCCTTCTGGAGCAAATCTAAGTCCTGTCTTGTCTAGGCTCCTGTTTCCCACAATGGCCAATCTCATTTTTCTGGAAGGCTCCCAATCAGGGCATGAAGAGCAACAATGCAGCCTGAACATTGCTCCCCTGTCACTTTGCATTCATCTTCTAGCACATCTTTAGCACCAATTATGTCTATCCACCAGCTTTTTTCAAGTCATGTAGCTTGCTATCTAAATCCAAAATGATGCAGTTAGCCCAAGCTCTTATGAGTTACATTGAAATGCAATTTGGAGCTGAAATAGAACATTCCCAACCAAGCAGCATATATTGGATGTATGACTATTATTTCATCACATTTCATTGTGTAAGGGGAGAAGCTATGAAGCCATTCATATTGGGGGTGCCTATTAAAAAGATGAGAACATTAAACATATCTCTTTTTACTTCATTGTAGCAAAACCACTGATGTACCCCTACCTTTAAAAAGGCATCACCAGCATTTGCAGGTATTCAGGTATTCCCCTGCTGCAGCCCCTGCTCCCCTGCTGCAGCTGCACTGCCAGGGGTAAGCTTATGGTGCCAGGTCTACTCAGACCTTCACCAGCAATTTCACTGAGGTAAGTCTGAATGGACCTGGGAAGCTCAATCAAGGTCTAGAAGAGGGTAGGTCTCCCTCCTGCCCCCAGCACTGGCTGGCTTACTGGCACCAGGGGACAGGTAGAACAGGTGGCAGGATGCTAATGCTTGATGCTTGCAGTGGCAACCGGATTACTCCTGATGGTGGGTGGATTGATCTTCCCAGGTGGTTTGCAATCACCATAAAGTGCCTTACACCAGCAGAATGCCGGTGGCATAAGGGATCTTAGGATTGGGCTGCAAATTATGAAAAAGCCAGTGTTGTCTTCAGTGGTTATGTTACCTTTGGAGTGGCCAACCTTTCAACTTTAGGGATCCTGGACCTTAACCATTGTAAAGAGGAGAGAATTTCAGTAGGTTCAGCTCTGCATCTGTGAGATGACCAGCTGCACCTGCTGAAATTGTCTTTCCTGCACAATTGTTAAAGGTCCAGGAGCCCTAAAACTGAAAGGTTGACCACCCCTGTGTTAACTCATAGGTGACACAAGAGCACATATACCCACTAGTTCTTCACCCTTTACATTATTTTTGTAGGATTAAAAGATTACTTCCTGTTGAATGACATGAATAAGCAACAAATTATTCTGTTCACAGCACAAGCCCTAATGCAACCAGAGTGCATTTTCCAAAATGCTCCTTGAGCTGCAAATGTCAATAATGCTGACCCAACAGTTTTATCATCTAAAACATGCACAATTACTCTTATTGGAGAGGATACTGACCTGCTAATTCTCTTTTTGTATGACAGCTGCCAAAGTAATTTCAAGCTATGTCATCGCAGTGACATTAAATGAAATACGTGCGTTTCTTCAACATTGGATACATTGCATGTACAGTAATTTCCCATGTAATGATATTGCTAGAGGTGTTTGAAAAAAGTGTTACTTACCTTACTCAGAAGTAAGCCATTGCGTTCAGTAAGACTAAGAGCCCAATCCTGAACTGCCTGGCTGTAGCAGTAGCCAAACGACTACCACTGCATCCTGCAGCAGCTGGGGAGCTGCTGGAGGCAGCTCGGGAAAAGGGGACATTGTCCCCTTACCTCAGATAAGCCCGGAGACCTGCCAATGCGCCCCCTGTGTTGCGCCAGCTATTTTGCAGGGCAGGTAGTGACTCTTGCCGCCCATTCCCAACCTCTGTGTAGGGCTGCGCAGCCCAATACAGAGACACTCACATCTGCACCCCACGCCCACAGGGAATGTCCCCTTCTCCCGTGGAGCCTACCGCGGTTGCCTGGTTGCCTTGCCCGGGCAATCGGGCAGCTCAGGACTGGGCTGCCCAATACCCAATGCCACAATGTCTGCATCTTGTCATTTACTAGTAAAAGAAGGAGCTCCACTGCTGCTTTTGAATGTCCTGGCCCTGCAATGGCAGCCAGATCCCCACAAGTGTGGGGTGGAGGTACCACTGAACCACCATGGGGTCCTGATAAGAAAGGTTGCTGATGCACTGATAATTTGGATCATGGTATGGTGTAGGTCACGTGATGCCTAACCACATGCGCCATGAAAGCAAAGAATAACTTTGTGGACTTGGACTGAAGAAGATTCATTATTCAATATTTTCAACATACTGTATATATAGTTTGAAAAAAAAAAGTAGTATGAGCAATGATCTCACTAAGGAAAGGGTAGAAAAATGGTTTTATCAAACAGAGATAAAACATGAGAGGGAGGAAAATGTGGCCAGATGTCTCTAAATCCCCCCTTTTCCTATTGTATAGCGATATGTATTTTAAGCAATTACTTTTATACACAGATTATTGGAAAAATCCCCATTTATGTATAGACACTTTTTTCTTTGTCTTACCATGTTTTTCATATTTTGCTAGAAGAAGCAATACATGAAATTTTAGAAGGCTTAAGTTGTCTCTACATTTCCTAAATGCAGCAATCTGGTTTTCTCATTAGTTGTGTATTGGAATTATACAATCTCCTAGCTTGGTAAAGCACTTTACACTCATTTCAGCATCTCATTGTTTTATTGTAGCGTCAAAGCCATTAAAGTGAGCTTTTAATGTGAATTTTTTTTATCTGATGCCGCAATTCTTCAGCCAGTTTTGTCACATTGAGATTTTAATTTTCCAAGGAATTTTTCTTCCTTCCTCTCTGCCAAAATCTAAAGCGCATAACTTTATTGCGCTGAACATAGCCAAAATCTATTACTTTCATAATAATATCTGTATAGCCATTCCCACAGAAGTTGAGTAAACAGGGTCAAAAGGACAGTTTAATTTGAACACGGGGGGGTATCGAGCGTGAGCAGACTTTTTTATAAAGGCACAAATAAATGTTCTTTCTCTTGGTTTCTGTGTATATTATGAGTGGGCCAAAAACGTATCATTTGCACCTGGATTCTTTTCATGTACAGGTCTTTGGTAAAAGGTTATTTAACTCTTAGAGCAGTACTCCCTGTCCATGTCCTAATCAGCATAATGAAGGAAACTGGATGCCATCAACTTGCATTGATTGACAGCACTGGAAACCAACTGACTAACAACCAAATCCTATTCTCCCCTCAAATTGGTGCAGTCATGCAACAAAAGTGTACACTGAATCCAGTGGGCTTCAGGTAGAGTAGGAGGCTTTTCCTCTCCTTAAGCCTCCTGTCTAGCAATGGGTCTCCTCAGACCTGCACCAGCGAAATGATGGGTGCCAGGAGAGAAAGGAGACAGGGAAGCTACTGCTGGAGAGGGTAGGAACTGGCACACACCTTGCCACCAGATTCACACCCTCTTGCAGCCTCCCCATCCCCATTCTTCCTCCTTGCCCAATTTTGGCCCCTCCCTGCCTTTGTTTCACCCTCCCTCACCCACTCCCATCTCCCCTGCCATCTTACCTTGCTTGGAGGGTGGCTGGCATTCCATCAACATGTGTAGGGAGACTCCAGCCTTCCCACCAGTGCTCTGGCACTGAAGTACACTTTACGGCTGTTTTTTGGCAGCAAATGCTGGCCACATGTGTGTTCCACTGGTAGCAAGGGCCAATAACATTGGGCCATTAGAGGCAGAACAAACATTCCATTATTACGTTACTGGGGATTGGTTTGGTGGTTGTTTTACACTTGCAAATGATAACCAAACATTCCGAGAATTGAGATGTTTAACCGTAAGAAACCTCAGTGAGGGCCTGTCCCAGTTTGTGTTCATTATCTTGTGCAGGTTTAGAGGTCTGCTTCTGGACATACCTGCATAACACATAACTCTTATGAACTTCCTATCAAACATTACTTGAACTAGGTGGAAAGGTGAACTTGAGCCAGGTGGAAAAGACTGTGGTCGCAGTTGAGATTGACAGCACTGGAAACCAACTGACTAACAACCAAATCCTATTCTCCCCTACACTCCTGCACTGACCCAGGAGTGTCACGAACATGCCTTAAAGCACGTTTGTGGATATCTGAGAGCCAGCTAGGCCAGTGCAAGGATGTGCACAGGTCTGCCAGCACCAGATCCTGCCCCAGAAGGGATAAGAGGGTATAAGTTTGTACTGGCCCGCACAGGCCAGCGCAGTATGTAGCGGGGCATTTTAGGGAGATGGTGGAATGGGAGGCAGATCAGGCCCAGGAGGAGAGCAAATCAGCTATGGCAGTGCCTTACATGTGCTGCTTGGATTTGCCCTGTGGGGTAGCTGGGGCACAACATGGGGTAAGGCAAAAAATATCCCCATACCCTGAGTTGCCTTCCAGCCGGCACCTACCTTGTACTGGATATAGCACAGACCCCTTCGCCTGGCTGTTCCAGTGCAAATTAAGAGTATGCTCTGGGAGTCATTTGCAAGGAAAACAAGTCCTGCATGTAGTATAGCAGCTAATCAGGGAGAGGACTGTGCCAACCTCTTTCCAGAATGCCCACTGACTACAGGGAGGTTCTTTCACATGTGCAAATCTGCTAAGACTGCACCTGCAGCCTGAAGTACACCTGTCCAAAATTCTGCCTGGCCACCACCCTGGCCACATCACAATGTGCAATGGGCAGATTGGGTTGAATGACACTTTCATAAGGAGGGGTTTTGGTTTTCTAGTATCTTTCAATTGGGAAATTTAATGAATGCTCCACTACTATCCTATTCCATAGCCCTACCAGGCTCTGTATCAGGCCCTGTCATGAGGGCGCAATCGTAACTTGTGAGGCTGCTGGAGCCTCCCTGGGGCAAGGGCACATGCCCGGGGTAGGTGCCAGCCGCAATGATGTGCTTGCCTGGATCTGCGCCTGCTGTTTAGCAGGTGTGGGGCCGCACAGCCTGGGTACAGAAGCTTGGATGTGACCTATCCTGGCTCTGCCCCCCTTCCCAGGCTGGCATCTACAGGGAATCAGTTTAAACATTAACAGTGAAGCCCTATGTACATTTACTTGGAAGTAAGTCCAATGCCACTTACTCCCAAGAAACTGTGCATAGGATTGCAGCCTCTACAAGCTTTGAAACAGCATTACTGACACATTCCCTGTAAAGTATCGAGTGCTTGGAGCACTGATTTTAAAGGGGATAATTGAGACATCTGGCCACACTTTTAAAAGTGCCAGTATTTTGCATTTCTCTTGCATTTCTATTTGGACATTTAAATAATTAATTATTCTTCTTATTCTTCATTTCAGCTACTTAGGAAAAGCCCAGATCTGGATCTTCAAATCTTTTCCCTAGTTTTCAATTAGTTTAGCAAACAAAACAAAACAAGCTTTGCATAGCAATTGCATTCCAGTCATTGCAGTTAGATTCCAGCCAATATTCCATCCAAACCAAAGCAAAGTTATACCATGTGTTATGGGTGTGGTTTGATTAGCTGGCAAAATTGTTCCTGTGCCAACCTCTTATATGTAATGAATTGGTCTCCCTCCAAGATGTCTGGGAGGTCCCATTGTATAGGCAATTGAGCACTATTATTCCTGCCTAAAATCTGGTCCCATCTAAAGTGCAAGTTAAGTGCTCAATTCAGCATTCTTTGACTGATCAAAAAGGCAAAGAAAGGACACAGTGGGAACCAGCTATTTCAATGGGTGGCCTGAGAGGCTTCGTCTTAACGCACGGAATCAGGCAAATTGTCATATCATACACTAGCTTTTGGTACTCAATGGGGAGAATCAGAAGGAACAGACTGATGTCACAGTAAATCACAGAGCTGAAATTACTAGTGATTTTCAAATTTCTAAATCAAATTGAAGCATCGTTAATGCTGATTAATACCTGAATTAAAATCCAGCAGAATGCAATCATTTGATTTACTTCTACAATGTAGACAAAAAAACCAAACAAAATCAAAACCAGACACACAGGTAGATTTGTATAATTGCTTTCTCCCTAATTTTCATATCTGGAGAGATCCAGATAGATATTTAGATGGATCCAGTTTATTTTGGGCTCCTGGACCTAAGAATGATTGTTGAGTGATCAGGGGGCACAGAAATAGATCAATGACCCGGGACTTGTTTGCAAGACTGCAGTTTATGAGTATTTCACCAAAAGAAAAATAATAATACTGTGACAAAACAAATGTGTTTCTGTGGCAAATACCATGCAAACCAACTTGCCACCCCTTTTGAATGGAACTGGATGTGGCAATGACGGTGGTTCACCATGGGACAAACTCTGGATCTATGCAGCAGTCTGGCCCTTCAAATCAAGGAGGGTATGAGGAATGGTATGAGGAAGAAGGGCACAGAACAAGGCCCCAACTGTAGAGGCAAGCAGCCCACAGGCATTGCCTCTGTTGGCATTGGTAGAACTTGCAAAATGATACTTGGAGAAGTGGCATTTGCAGGAAAAAAGGGAGCATTGAAAGGCCCTGCTCTAACAAGGTGTCATAAGTGCTCTTTCACCCTTGCCTAGCCTGTCTTAAGTATAGGCATGCCCTGATATCTGCTGGGGTTCTGTTTGAGACCTCACCATGGATACCTGAAACCGTGGACACTGGGGATGCCTTTTTAAAGATAAGGGAACATCATTGGTGTTGCTGCAATAAGGTAAAAAAAGAGATTTGTTCAATGTTCCCCTATCTTTTTAATAGGCATCCCCAGTATTCATGGTATCCGTGGATAATTGAAACTGTGGATACCAAATCAGTGGATGCTGGGACATGCCTGTACTTGCCAGGAAACACATCTGGACCTATACTCCAAAAAGAGCTTCAATGTTCATTAAAGGGGGACATGGTGGCGCTGCAGGTTAAACCACTGCTGCTGAGGTTGCTGACCAGAAGGTTGGCAGTTTACAACCACTTGACAGAGTGATCTCCCGTCACTTCTCCCAGCTCCTGCAAGCCTAGCAGTTCGAAAGCACATAAAAATGTGAATTGATAAGTAGGTACCACTTCAATGGGAAGGTAATGGCATTATGTGTGCTAAGGCGTATAGCCATGCTGGCCACATGACCATGGAAGCTTCAGCTTAGAAACAGAGATGAGCACCGCCCCCTACATTGGGTCAGAACTAGACCATTCGGTCTTAGGAAAGCCTTTACCTTTTTATTCATTAAAGGGCTATATATACATTCAGAACAACATTTTCACAGCCATTCTGTGTGATAAAATTTGGTCAGTTCCTTCAGGCACCCTCAGCCCAGATTTCAGATTTATCTGACTAGCCTACTTAACTTATTTTGAATTTGTCAGGATTCTGTCTTAGGGTGCATTGTTCCTCATTTGTTCCAGCAGTGCTTAGTCCTCAGAAGACCCATGGGATCTCTAATTGTAGCAATCTGAGAATTATCTGGTACTTTTCTAGTAGAGGAAGGTAGCAATGATGGCTCAAGTCCCAGAGAGTTCACTGAAAGGACTTGAATTAGAGCCCCAGGACCATGGATTTAATTCTCAGACCCCATCCACTGAATTATACCATTGTTATTCTCTACCGTATGTGAAGCTAATGCAATTCCCATGATCCTACAGTCCATAATGAGGAAAACTGTTTTTATAGGCACAGAGTACTGTATATGGTTTTTCTATGGAGAAAAGCAAAGAAAACAACTGCAATGATCATGAGGTTCACACATTGTAACAGATACTTATTTTGTTTGGAGAGCATACATCGCATCACTATGTATCTGGATAAAAAAGAAACTCATTTAATTATGTATAGGGCCTTGACTCCCCAAAGAAATGGGTTATGTAAAAACTACTGTTTGTTTATGTGTTCAATGCATTCAGCTGCAAAAGAACAGCTCCCCACCAAGCTATCATTACCTATGTCTATGCATTTTTATTTGAATTTTATTTGGCTTCTATTGGAAGCTGGTTCCTTTGATACCAAAAATCTATACTCCTTCTATCAGACAATTTTTGTTGTTGATGTTGCAGTCAAAATGTAACATTACACAGAAACTGCCTGATTTCCCTAGGAATTTTTCATGTGGTATCAAATCTGCGCTTGATTCCATTGCAAGGTGAAGGCTGGGGAGAAGGAAGACATTCCGGAAGTACATTATTTCTGCAAGTATATTCCTTATTTTTTCTTTTTCTTAAGCATAATGATGAGAATGAAGAATGAGGATGGAGACCAAAGGGGACAGATACTGTGTCCTCTACAAGTATAAAAATTACATAGGAGACTGTATTAAAATAATCTGCCATGATACTTGACTCCAAAAGATCAGGTTTTCTTCCTGAACAGCACTGAATATTCCTAAAGTTAATGTAAACTAATTGAATCCACTGAAGTATGCAGACTAAGGCATGAATAATGGAAAGGGTGAAGGTTGGGGGATCAGAGGAGAAAAGGAGTGTTGGGGAACAATTAACCCATGTCCGATTGTTTGTGTGCATGAAGAGGGTATAAAATATATATCTCATTTTCTGTACTGAACTTTAAACATTGTATTATTCTGAAGCCATTATTATTCGTTGTTCAGTCGCTAAGTCATGTCCGACTCTTTGCGACCCCATGGACCATAGCACGCCAGGCCTCCCTGTCCTCCACTAGCTTCCGGAGTTCGCCCAATTTAATGTTCATCGCTTCGGTGACACTGTCTAACCATCTCATCCTCTGCTGCCCCCTTCTCCTTTTGCCTTCAATCGTTCCCAGCATGAGGGTCTTTTCTAAAGAGTCCTCTCGTCTCATGAGGTGGCCACAGTATTTGACCTTCAGCTTCAGGATTTGTCCTTCCAGGGAGCAATCAGGCTTGACTTCCTGGAAGATTGACCGATTGGATCTCCTTGCAGTCCAGGGGACTCTCAAGAGTCTTCTCCAACACCATAATTCAAAAGCATCTATTCTTTGGTGCTCTGCCAGCTTCAGCATATGGTCCAGCTCTCACAGCCATACATTGCTACCGGGGAAACCATAGCTTTGACTATGCGAACCTTTGTTGGCAGGGTGATGTCTCGGCTTTTGATTAAGTTGTCTAGGTTCGCCATAGCTTTCCTCCCAAGAAGTAAACGTCTTTTAATTTCATGGCTGCAGTCACCATCTGTGGTGATCTTGGAGCCCAGGAAAATAAAGTCTGTCACTGCTTCCATTTCTTCCCCTTCTATTTGCCAGGAAGTGATGGGAGTGGTGGCCATGATCTTAGTTTTTTTAATGTTGAGCTTCAAGCCAGTTTTTGCACTTTCCTCTTTCACCCTCATCAGAAGGTTTTTAGGTCTTCCTCACTTTCTGCCATTAGAGTGGTATCGTCTGCATATCTGAGGTTGTTGATATTTCTCCCAGCAATCTTGATTCCAGCTTGTGAGTCATCCAGCCCTGCCTTCCTCATGATGTACTCTGCATATAAGTTAAATAAGCAGGGTAACAGTATACAGGCTTGTCATACTCCTTTTCCAATTTTAAACCAATTGGTTGTTCCATGTCCAGTTCTAACTATTGCTTCCTGGCCCACATACAGGTTTCTCAGAAGATAGATCAGGTGGTCTGGTACTCCCTTCTTTTCAAGAACTGGCCACAGTCTGTTGTGATCCACACAATCAAAGGCTTTAGCATAGTCAATGAAGCAGAAGTAGATGTTTTTTCTGGAACTCTTCTTGCTTTCTCTGTGATCCAGCGAATGTTTGCAATTATAATACTAATAATATATTAGTATAGCCATTGTTGTTGTTGTTGTTGTTTGAAGCCATTAGTAATCTACTGCATGGTTATAAAGGTATGTCATCATCAGTGTGGGGCAGATTTTCAAAACATTCAACTTTTGGTGCAAAAACTGCAATTTACCTATGGAGAGAGAACCACTATCTTACATTGTTCTTCTAACAATTTTTTTTACAGCTGTCCAGTTCTGCTGCTACTTCTGCACCATATTTTATTCATGGGGGTGGGCACTGCCCACACACTCTTTTTAGCCTATTGAGTTAAATTATATTAAAAGACCCTTTTAAAAAATTGCTTGTACTGTGCTGATGTACATAAACACTGAACCTGAAAAAACAAAAAAAATCCATCACCCTGCAATAATATATATCAAAAGACTATTTTTTTTAAGCTCATAGCTGTGTTCTTATGTGTATTCTTAAAAATCGTGCTCACTCCTGCTAACACAGTGGTTCCTAACCTTTTTTGCACTTCTTTAGAGACAACAACCTGTCGGAACCCCCAAGACCTAGGACCGGAAGTGATGTCATTAAGCAGGAAGTTATATCATTAAGATGGAAACAAAACATGATTTCATTGCGCTGGCAGGGCTGGAAGCAATGGATTAAACAGAAATTGCTTTTAATAAATCATACTTTTTGAAAGTTGAAAGAGCTCCAAATCCTTTTTACACTGTTCTGAATGCCTCTGAGTGACATTTGCATTTTGAGGTCTTCCAAGCTCCCAAGATGGTGGTGCCAAGCTTTCCACAACCTCCTGAAAATCGGTTCATGACCCATTTGGGCGTCACAATCCACAAGTTTGGAACCAACGTGCTAACACAATACCTTTTAAAATTGTCCCTGTTCATCCCAGTGTAGTATATTTTCCAGTGATTTATTTGGTGTTGGCTGTCTTGCACCTTTTTAAGATTGTGAATCTTTTAAAAGAGGGAACCATGCTGGGTTAACTGTTTTGTGAACCTTTCTGTTGAAAAGCAGTATATACTGTAAGTATTCACTTCAGGGTGTGTGCTGGTGTGCATAAATGCAGACAGACAGACAGGAAACAAGCACACACACACACACACACACACACACACACACACACAACACACACACACACACACACACATGCTGGAAATCCCCAGATGAACAGTTCCATGTACTTTGAATGCCCTGAGAAAAGAGGTACAAAGAATGTTCTCAAAACTCACTCCCATTCCCCCTGGTTCAGTTTACCACTAATTATTTCACAGCCTATAGTTCTGCCTAGAATGATTTCTTCCATTTTCATTTATAGGTCTCCAGATTGGCTGTGCTCTGTGTTCTCCTCCGCCTTTAAGTATTCATTACAGTATTTTTCTATAATTAATAACAGTATTATTGCATACATAGTTGACACTTGTGGCTACTTTCCATTTCTTTTATTCTTTATTGTAATTTTTCCCCTTTCACATATGTAAAGTTTACAAGTTATAATGCACATTGAAACACGTGGTTACTTATTTGAACATGCAATCATGCACACACAACACATAAAAAAATCCTCAGAGTTACTGGAAAGTACGCATGCATGCTAGGTATAGCTGTGTGCCTATTTAAAATTTGACTGGCTTGCTGGTGCTCATCGAGTTTTCTTGCTCTGGCTGTGGTTGCAACTTGGCAGCCAAAAGTGACTGAAGACATGGTGTGAACTCAATCAGGTGATCCAGGCCTTCAAAGATTAATGAGGTTCTGTAGGCAGAAAAAATCAGGACCACAGATAGCTCCAAGGGCAGTCACAGATCTCAGACTGGGCCCCAGAGAGAACTCAAGGTAGATTCCTTGTTACCACTGACTCCAAGTGTGGTCCCAAAGCGCTTTACATTGACCCTTGTGCCGGCCAAACTTTGCTGGCCTAATGTGCTGGCCTAAATCCAGGTTAGGATTGCCCCCTTAAATAAAGAAAAATAAATATGCCTTTTCCATTATTCTTTTGAATGGGGTGATGTGTGATACTGGGTGGGTGATATTTATGCACTTTGCAGTGCACTTTACAGTGTGGTTTTGGGTACGGTTTTTGTTGCTATTTACATTACTTTATGAGCTTGGTTGCTGCTCTGTTTTTATGTCAGCTGTTTACTCCCTTGAATATCCACACACACAAAAAGACAAGCCAAACAAGTTTTAGAATAAAAATAGATAGCACTTCTAGCAAAGCTAAGCCATCCTGCATATGGTGCTGGGATCCATTCATTTTACATGGAGGGCCCAACCCTAAAGATGTGAGCACCGGCAGTAAGCCCTTACCGCTGGCGCCAGTGTCCCAAAAGTGCCATAAGGCTCTTCTACCACTAGCGGTAATTGCTGGCCCAATGCCAGGCCCCAGTGCAAAGAGGATGTGACGCAGGGCCAGCGGATGGTAAGTAACACCACTGCTGGCGGTGAGCAATTTCAGGGAGGGCTCGAGGGCATGGGGTGGGTGGAACTGGGCAGGGGATGGGCAGAGTATATAAGAACATAAGAACATAAGAAGAGCCCTGCTGGATCAGGCCAAGGGCCCATCTAGTCCAGCTTCCTGAATCTCACAGCAGCCCACCAGGTGCCCCAGGGAGGCATGAGACAACAAGATGCTTGCATCCTGTTGCCACTCCCTTGCACCCGGTGCTCTGAAGTAGCCCACCACCTTTGTAAGGAGGTTGCACAATCCATCATGGCCTATAGCCCACGATGGACCTTTCCTCCAGAAATCTGTCCAATCCCCTATGGGTGGGATCAGCAGTAGCCTCCACTGCTGGATCCTTTCCTCTGTTTCAGGCCATGTGGCCTGAGGCCCTAAAATCTACACAGGCAAAATGGCTGGTGAAGACTTGAGGAGGCCCATTGGTGGCCCAGGGTCCTTCTCCCAAGGCTCCTCCTAGGTCTTCAGCTGTGCCCGTAGGTTTCAGCGGTAGCCATTTTGCTACCACTACAGAGGCCAGTCAGCTTAGGATTGGGCTGTGAATCTGCTTTTATTGCAAACTGCTTTTAGTACTCTTTGGTAGCTGCCTTGTGACTGTTTAGTAACAGGAAGGATAGAAAATAAAAATAATAAATAAAAAGATAGTGCTAGCTCTCCTTACATTTATTTTAAAAACTGAGTTGCTTTCTGCTGTGTTGCTGAAGTTATATACAGAGGAATCCAACACAGAGTTTTAAAAACAGACCTGGAAGGTAAACAATGAAGTTTTTTTTAATTTTTTGATCCACAAAGCGCTGAATATCACAGGTCATTATATATGGAAATTGTTTCCTTGGTAAAGGAATCTGTAACCCTTAAAAACACTTGTAGTTGCTGGCCTCTTTCCTTCCTTTTTCTGAATGCTACATCCAGTTACATTCCTTTCCAAAGTGGGCACATACAGCTAGAAATACAGCAGTCCATTAGATGGCATGATTGTAACAATGGAAGTTGAAGGAAACAAACAAGGAAAAGGCCTTTTTGTCCTGTATTCTGGTTTAAAGTACGATGTTACGAAGTCTGAAAGAGTGAAAATCTCAATGGTGTATTTTGCTACCTACTGGAACGATATTTTTAAAATGTTTTTAAAATTCAGGATCTTTGTTCAAGTTTTAATTAGACACATCATAGCTATAAACAAAACATACCGCACTGCATGCATGTCTATGTTTTGGTTTTGTGTTTACAAAGGTGTAAAAAATGTGTATTTCACGGGAGGTTGCTGCAACCCTCATATCACTTCTGCACTGATTTCAGCCCCCTTATTTTTAAGCCATCCATAATTCATAGTCATAACCTTTATTGGCATACATCATCCATAAGTCATACTTGATTTCAAATGAACCTTATGCTTTAAACGTATGTCAGATCTAGCCTGTTGAAATCTGAACATCTTAAAGCCTTAGGATATTTGAAGCCTTAGGATATATTAGGATTGAAACCCAAATGCTATGTATTCCCTTCCTGAGTGTAGAACAGAAGGGGAAAGAGGCAGTGAGAGGGTAACCCCACAGACTTCTTAAACACTTGCCACAAATACGTCTATCTTGTGGATCAGATGGAATGGACTGAATTAAATTTAAAAATGAAAATTAACAATTAGGATTAGGTAAAAAGCACTAGATTTCCTCGGGGCTCACATTAAAAAAGATATGTTTTTATAGACCAAAAAAAGGTCAGTTACTACTATTAAACTTGTATATTGTTTTATTCTAAGCCCTTTCAGTGGCCTCTCTAAGGGACTGTTTAGTTTGTATTACACTCTAATAAATTCCAGGTGCAGAGGACAAACTGAATAATACGAACCTGATGGACCAGGCCAGTTAAAAATAATGTGGTACATTCCTGGTTCTCTGTATTTAATTTATTGTTAATCATTGTTATTACTAACATTTACTGGGTAGTTTTTTTCTAGATTTATTAGGCAATGCGTTATCATTTGTAACTGACTATAAGTAGAATAGAAAACATATTTTCTTAAAGAGTCTCACACTAATTAGTAAGTTGCTTCTCTAGTGAAACAAAACAGACCATGGGAGGCTTTTTAAAAATAGGTTCAGTAAAAAGTGTTCTGAAAACACACACACCCTTTGTCAGACCACCTGTTGCACAGATAAAGCATCAAAATTGTTTTGTGCAACTTGGTGCTGAATTGAGTTAAATGCTCAAACTTTTTAAAAAAGGAAAAAAAGGAAATTCAATCTTAAATGGAGCCTGAAAAGTTTCTAAGGAATTCAAGTAGTTTAACCACCTGAAATGCATGGGAATATTCAGTTAACTTGTGAATGCCAAGCATAGTCAGAGTGGAATGAAAGTGAAACAGTGCATTGTATTACTGGATGGTGACTTGCATTCCTGTATAGTTAATTTATTTCAGCCAATGTTTGGTTTTGATATGTTGGGAAACATGAGGATTCAATTCCATTCATTTGTGTATTTAATCATGGCAGCTTCTAAATAAGTAAGGCCACAGTTTTTATGTTGATTTCTGACAATTGTATATCCTGAACGTCTTTAGACCACACTGAAACGTAAGAGGAAAGAGAGTACAAATCTGGAAATTAATTGGGAGCCAAGACATGCAAACTAGGCAATACGGTATTTCACCATTCAGCAATTTAACCAGGCTTCTAATTTTTTAAGATGAAACATGCCTAGAATGCTTGTTAAAAAATATCAAATTGTAGTCTTATTGCCTAGTGTTAAAAGCAGGGGTAAGCTGGATAGCCTTGGCCTGATGTCTGAAAGACAGTACTGACCCCAGCCAAATTTGTCCAAGAAGGCAGTTCCAGAGCTGGGCCCAATTTAGAGCTTCACAGTCACAACGAGCATCTTGAACTGGACCTGAAAGCTACTCAGTAGACTCCTTGGCTGATATTGACAAGATTGTACATGTTCCCAAATCCGTATTACTTCCAAGAAACAGGAAAAAGCATTGAGCACACACTTCTGGGTAAACTCTGCAGAAAACACAGCGCAGTAGGCAGTACTTAAGGCTATGTGGTTGCTATATGTCCATTGTCTACAACAGGACATGAATTAGCTGTAAATGATTAAAAAGCAAACAGAAACCCTGTTTCCACCTAGAATTCCAGGCAAAAATCAAAGCAGCTGTTTGTAGGCAAACAGTGAATTTGACTCGTCAGAGATGGTAACAGTCTATCAACAAATCGTCGGATATCTTCATTCAGGCCACAGGGTCAGCCAAAAATCAACACTTCCATCAAAAAGAGACTTAGGGCACAATCCTACACTATACCGGCCTAGTAAGGCCAACATAGCAGGGACATATCCCAAGGCCCATTAGGAGGCAGCAGCAGCTAAGCACAGGGCAAGGGAAGGTTTTCCCCTTGCACCCGGGTAAGCCCCAGTCACCCCTATGGGCCTGCTCAGAACTGCACCTGCTGTTTTGCAGGCGCAGAGGAACGTGGACAGGAGTGGCCCAAATCAGGGTCGCCCTGGCCGGGAACCGGCGTTAGGGACAGGGGTCCTCAAACTAAGGCCCGCAGGCCGGATGCGGCCCCCCAAGGTCATTTACCTGGCCCACCAGTCGTTCAGAGCCACTGACACGCTGATTGGGTTAAATGAAGCCATGACCCTGGCCTTTATCCCTTTATTGCCCAATAGCAAGGTTCGTGGTTTGTGATAGATGATGCCATAAAGACAGTAGAAAACAGAGGCTTTTCCTGTTGTCCAATAGAAGATGTGATTAATGAGGAAAGGTGTGATCTCTGGAGGATTGATTGGCAAGATTGGGGAGGAGGGGGACAGAGGAGGGCTCCAGGAAGCTGCTACGTCTGTCAACTCTTCATCGATGATGGTACGAGTAGCAGCCTTCCCGCCTGAGTTGGTGGGGGTCCGTTAGGAGGGAGATGCACTCACGGAGGTAGGGGCTATTTGGGTTGTTCCGCTCTTCGTCAGCAGCTTGGGTCGAGTTGCATTCTTCTCCCGCTATTTCGGGGAGGGCAAATGAGAGACCTCGTTCCTCTGAGGAGGAGTCAGGTGAGGGACTGTGGGGAAGGAATTGCTCAGGCGGCAGGAAGGTAGTTCCTTCTCTCTCTCCCTTTTCTCCCCCTTCTTTAGACCTTGTTCCTGTGACCCAGTTTGAAGCCGAGTGCAGTGAGATCTCGGCGTCTTCCCTTTCCCCTCCGCTAATCTCCTCTAACTGTTTTGAGTCCTGAGCTGTATGCACACTGTGGGCCATCCTCCCCACTCCATTCTCTTTCGCTGTGACCCTCTTCTCCTACAGCTAATCTGGGGGGGGGGGAGCAGCAGGAGTGAAGGCACCCAGTGGCTTTTGTTTCCCTGTATCTGAGTTCTGAACTTCTCCTCCCGGCCAAGTTGTGAAAGCAACACAGGCAGATGCTCGTTCTCTGTGCTTCCGAGAGGTACTTGTTGGTGTGTTTTCTGTTTTGGACTGTTCTAGGCCAGGTGGAAGCACAGAAGGTCTATAATACATTCTTTATGTCTTCTACCTTGATTTCAAGTTTAAAACTATGTTTTATTAAAAAGCAGCCGCCGCACTTTTTCTCCATTTCTGATCTGCAGAAGTGATCCTTTTTCTCCATTTCTGATTCACACGATAAAAGCAGCCTCTTCCAAGCCCGAGGGGGGGGGGGGAGATTGCCAACTGCAATCTGAGTGTGTGTGTGTGTGTGTGTGTGTGTGTGTGTGTGTGTGTGTGTGGTGGGAAGAGAGATTCAATCCAATCTGTGTGTGTGTATTTGTTTGTGTGTGTGTGAGAGAGAAATATCGCCAACTGCAATCTGAATGTGTATGTGGGGGGGGGAGAGATCCAATCCAATCTGTGTGTGTGTGTGGGGGGGAGAGAGAGAGAGATCACCAACTGCAATCTGAATGTGTGTGTGTGTGTGTGTGTGTGTGTGTGTGTGTGTGTGTGTGTGT
>JAJKFI010000002.1:17367260-17377752 GCA_029204185.1 Lerista edwardsae
ATCATCATCATCATCATCATCATCATCATCATCATCATCATCATCATCATCCCATTTCCCAAAAGGACAAACATAATAAGAAGAATAAATGAGTCACCAGCAACAGCTACTGGAGAACTGCTTGGTTGAATAGGGACAGTTGTTCTCTCCATCTTAAATACAAGAGAGGAACTGAAGTTCAACTTTGGGCTTTCAGCAAACTTTAGAAACAATTTGGCAAAAGCAGCTGCATAGGACTTGATCATTTGTCCTCTCAATAAACCCAGAGCCCCATATCCTATGACAATATAGTTTTTGCAAGTTTTTTCCTGCAGAATCCATACAGTTAAAATATTGGTCAAAAACACTGTGACACCTGGGGTGGTGGTGGAAAAACCATCATGATGTCACGTGATGTTGTGACATCACTTCTGGGTTCTCCTAGAAGAGGGGGCAAACAGCAGTTTCTCGATTCTCTAAGGCTGCCACGCCCCTTCATCATAGTTTGGTGGTTCAACGTTCTCCAAAGAGGGGGAAAGGGCATGGCAGATCTAGAAGACACTGTGCCGAACATGAAGGCTGATGGTGCAATCCTAACCAACTTTCCAGCACCGGAGTAAGGGAAATGCAGCTCCAATACAAGAGAACAAACATTCCCTTACCTTGAGGGAGGCCTCTGTGATTACTAATCCACTGCAGGATGCAGGATATGCCCCATTGCCACCAGTATGTCAGTGCTGGAACATTGGTTAGTTCTGAATCAGGAAGCAGCTGGCGTGTGTGCACATTCACAGTGCACATTCACAGTGGCTGCGATGATTTTGGGAGGACTTCTGCCTCACCTGCCGTCCCCACACTGCACATCCCTGCATCAGTGGTGGAGGCCCAATTTCACTGCACTCTGGGCACCCAGAGTGGACCACTCCCCTGCCACTTGCTACTGGTCAGAGAGTATTTGAATTAACCTGGATCCCAGAGAGAGCATACGAACGGTCCCTAAACAATACCAGGACTTGGCTCCGATGCACATGAATTTCCCGAATGCCTTTCCTTCACAATGAATAACATGTTGTACTGTACATACTGGGGGTGAGGGTTAAGAAAGGAAGAAGCACATTCCAAGTGGACTGGAGTCCCTGCAGTCTTTGTAAATTAAGCCTCCATGTGTAGTGATGGTGGGATGGGTTGATCTAGAACCAGACGCGGATCTTACCTGTAGCGCCCCATGGCACGAGCCATGGGGCGCAGAGCAGCGGGGGGGCGACACTGGGTGCGGTCTGGGAGAGACCGCATGGTTTCTCGTCCTCCCGCCCGCCCACGCCTCCCTTACGCTCCGAAAATAGAGTGTTTCCGGGGTAAGGGAGGCATGTCTGTGTAACGCGAGGGGGCAGGATGGGGGTGCGGTTTCAGCGCCTGCCATGGGACGCACTCCCGGCCCCGACCGCCTCTGTCTAGAACACCAAAGCAACAGTCATTTGCCATGGAGTAACTACGCATGCTTAGTACCGTTGTGTTCAATGAATAGAGGTATTTGTTTCCAGTGAGTAAAATACAGCTAAAGGCCAGTCTGACACTTCCCTAGAGCCCTGGCCTACAGTAGTGCCAAATTGGCAGGGCCAGGGAAGCAACTGGAGTTCTCCTCAAAGTAAGGGGACAAGTGTTCCCTTACTCTGCATCAAGCAATAAGTCTGTTGAGTCTGCTCGGATATACTGAGCAGGCAGAGAACCAAGAACCCATGTAGGGTTTTTTTTGTTCAGAAGCGGGCATAGGATTCAGCAGCAGAGTCCACTGCCATCTCCACCCCTTCCCAGGCTCACCCAGCCCTATGATCCACTGAGGGGGCAGACAGCAATTTTGTTTATTATCCCTTCACCTTGCCCATTTGTGTTGCTCAAGACTTATGTCCAGGTGCCTCATTCTTGGCCACTGTGCCTATAATTTAAATTCCTATTGGTTTAAATTGTTCTCTCTGTCCAAAATTTGGCCTGTTTCCCTGAAGCCTGCAAACTTCATGCTAAGCAGACGGGAAAATAGAAAGCTAGGGTCAGGGAAAGTGAAGCTGGTTCCCCATTGAAATAAATGGGACACACAATATGCATGCAGTTTTTAATACCATGTAAAGCAGGGATCACTTTTCCTACCCATTTTAAATTTGGCAGACAACGTCCTTTGACGGGACCCTAGAAATTCAGGCTTAAACTTAAAAAAGTAGGGAAAAGCACTAGGCCCTCCATGTATGACCTAAATCAGATCCCAAACGAATATACAGTGGAGGTGACAAACAGATTTAGAGGCTTAGATTTGGTAGACAGAGTGCCTGAAGAACTTTGGACGGAGGTCTGTAACATTGTACAGGAAGCAGCAACTAAAACCATCCCAAAGAGAAAGAAATGCAAGAAGGCAAAGTGGCTATCTGAAGAGGCTTTAAAAATAGCTGAGGAAAGAAGGGAAGCCAAAAGCAAGGGAGAAAGGGAAAGATATACCCAACTGAATGCAGATTTCCAGAGAACAGCAAGGAGAGATAGGAAGGCCTTCCTCAATGAGCAATGCAAAGAAATAGAGGAAAACAATAGAATGGGAAAGACTAGAGATCTTTTCAAGAAAATTGGAGATGTCAAAGGACAATTTCATGCTAAGGTAGGCACAATAAAGGACAAAAACGGCAAGGACCTAACAGAAGCAGATGAGATTAAGAAGAGGTGGCAAGAATACACAGAGGAACTCTATAAGGCCGATCTCAATGTTCCTGATAACCACAATGGTGCGGTCACTGAGCTTGAACCTGACATCCTGGAGTGTGAAGTCAAGTGGGCTTTAGAAAGCCTCACTAACAACAAAGCTAGTGGAGGTGACAGCATTCCAGTGGAATTACTGAAAATCTTAAAAGATGATGCTGTCAAAGTGCTGCACTCCATATGCCAGCAAATTTGGAAAACCCAGCAGTGGCCACAAGACTGGAAAAGATCAGTTTACATTCCAATCCCAAAGAAGGGCAATGCCAAAGATTGTTCAAACTACCGCACCATTGCACTCATTTCACATGCTAGCAAGGTGATGCTCAAAATCCTACAAGCTAGGCTTCAGCAGTATGTGAATCGAGAACTACCAGATGTACAAGCTGGTTTCCGAAGAGGCAGAGGAACTAGAGATCAAATTGCCAACATTCGCTGGATCATGGAGAAAGCCAGAGAGTTCCAGAAAAACATCTACCTCTGCTTCATTGACTATGCTAAAGCCTTTGATTGTGTGGATCACAACAAACTGTGGCAAGTTCTTGAAGAGATGGGAGTACCAGACCACCTTATCTGTCTTCTGAGAAACCTGTACGTGGGCCAGGAAGCAACAGTTAGAACTGGACATGGAACAACCGACTGGTTTCAAATTGGGAAAGGAGTACGACAAGGCTGTATCCTGTCACCCTGCTTATTTAACTTATATGCAGAGTACATCATGAGGAAGGCAGGGCTGGATGATTCACAAGCTGGAATCAAGATCGCTGGGAGAAATATCAACAACCTCAGATATGCAGACGACACCACTCTAATGGCAGAAAGTGAGGAAGACTTAAAGAACCTGCTGATGAGGGTGAAAGAGGAAAGTGCCAAAATTGGCTTGAAGCTCAACATTAAAAAAACTAAGATCATGGCCACCACTCCCATCACTTCCTGGCAAATAGAAGGGGAAGAAATGGAAGCAGTGACAGACTTTATTTTCCTGGGCTCCAAGATCACCGCAGATGGTGACTGCAGCCATGAAATTAAAAGACGTTTACTTCTTGGGAGGAAAGCTATGGCGAACTTAGACAACTTAATCAAAAGCCGAGACATCACCCTGCCAACAAAGGTTCGCATAGTCAAAGCTATGGTTTTCCCAGTAGCTATGTATGGCTGTGAGAGCTGGACCATAAGAAAGGCAGAGCGCCGAAGAATAGATGCTTTTGAATTATGGTGCTGGAGAAGACTCTTGAGAGTCCCCTGGACTGCAAAGAGGTCCAATCGGTCCATCCTACAGGAAGTCAAGCCTGATTGCTCCCTGGAAGGACAAATGCTGAAGCTGAAGCTCCAATACTTTGGCCACCTGATGAGAAGAGAGGACTCTTTAGAAAAGACCCTCATGCTGGGAAAGATTGAAGGCAAAAGGAGAAGGGGGCGGCAGAGGATGAGATGGTTAGATAGTGTCACCGAAGCGATGAACATGAAATTGGGTGAACTCCGGAAGCTAGTGGAGGACAGGGAGGCCTGGCGTGCTGTGGTCCATGGGGTCGCGAAGAGTCGGACACGACTTAGCGACTGAACAACAACAAGAAATACTGCACATTTTAAGGATATTGGCTAGAAAAAATCCACACAGAAGCAGAGGTGTAACTGGGTTCCCTGGAATGAGAATAAATGAAAATAGATGAATTTCATGGTGACACAAATGCAGTTACCAAGAATGAGGCACTTAGCAAGGAACGTGGATATGAAAGGAACACTTTTGTCTTCTCCAGGGGTGTAGCTAATGAAAGTGTAGCCCAGTGCAGAGGACAGTGTTGCCCCAGATGTGACATCACAACAGGAAGTGACATCACAGTTGTTTTCTGTTTTCTGATTTTTTTGTCCATAACTTTTGATAAAGATATTACACTCTGTTTTGTTTAATCTGCATTAAATGACCTTTCCAATGATATATAACATGTGCTGTTATTCATACATACCACGGTTTTCACCATATTGGCCACTAGTGTCAATTGCCCCCCCCTAAAGCTTGTTGCCCAATGCAATTGAACCCCCCTGCACTTCTTTAGCTACGCCCCTGGTCTTCTCCAGCTTTAACATCTAGTACACATACTCAAGATTACCTGGAGATTTTTTAATCAAATAGTAATGTGACTTTTGAGTATCATGACTTTTAAAATACAACTATGAAATTAATACAGAAGAAACATTCTGCTTTAAAAACCACACAAAATAAATGTTCTGTCCACTTGAAAACTGGAGAGGAAAATATGTCACAAAATGAGACCCCACTATAAAACCCACTGTTTTTAAACTGCCCTTCTATAGCAAGGGGATTTTTCCCCCGTTCATAAAAACAACTGATAGAAGAACTGAAGCCTTTGCTCAACTCTAAAGCAATAAGGCTCACATCATTTGTTTACAATGCTATCTAGACATGTCTAAAATGAGAAACAAACTAACAAGGAAGCAAAATAAAATAGCAAAGTAAAATGCAGCGGGCATGGATGGTTTTCAAGAAAGGAAGCATAATGCAAAGAATTACATAACACTGAGGCTGAAATACATCCAAGCCAGAAGAAAATAGCAGCCTTATCCCAGACATTAAAAAGCTCCTGCCTATCATTATGGAAGATTATGTTGTTATTCAATTACATAATAGGTGGTTGCACAATTCATTCAATTGTAAACAGATTCCTTTAAAAAAAAATCCATTTTATCCCATAAAAAAGAGCATAATTTTAGTCATAGAACCAATTAAGCTGTTGTTGTTGCAGAAATACTTTTATTGGCATCTTTCTCTATGTAGCTTATATTTTTCATACACCTAATTGGATGGTTTCCAATGTCTCTACTCAGTCCACCAAATGAGAGGGTTGCAAAGAGCACTTCCTCTTTTCCTCTTTTATATTTGTCTGCCTTGCTAAAAGCAAACTATACCTACTTTCACTTTTGCTCAGACCCACATGTTCCACAATATACTCTGGGGGGAGTCCAACCACAGTGCAGAAAATCAAGTTTATATGCACTTTTTGGTATACTGAGGTAGTAATATGCAGTCATAAACTACAGCACCCAGTATCCTTAGCAGGCTTACTGAGAAACAAGCTCATGGAATTTCCATGGAAATTCTGAGTTCACTTGTTTCACATTAGTCTGTTAGACTTTGTAGCAAACAGAAGCAATTCAAAATCATTGCAATGTTGATTACTTTAAGTCAGCGTCGTCATCTGCAAATGAACTACCGGAACGCTGGGAGGGACGTGGGCGGGACTTTCGTGTGATTGGCAGCCCGCCCGTTTCGTTCCACGGCTGCCCTGGCGCGGCCCCCCACTGCTTGCCCAGGCACCCGGCGCCCCCCCACCTGTCTCCCCCGGCGAGCAGGCACCCCTCGAGGCCAGGGCAGCTGCGGAACGAAATGGGCGGGCAGCCAATCACGGCAAAGCCTCGCGTAAGTCCCTCCCAGCATTCCGGTAGTTCATTTGCGGATGACGACGCTGCTTTAAGTACATTTTAAAAATAGCTATACAAAGGGAAAAACAGGAAGTGAAAAAAGTCAAGAGAGCAAACTGTAAATAATATAAAACAAATACAAGAAATACAAGACAGACAGACAGACAGACAGAGAGAGAGAGAGAGAGAGAGAGAGAGAGAGAGAGAGAGAGAGAGAGAGTAAAACAACAGTCCAAACCTATGCATGTACAGTATATTCTGAAGTTACCCATGCACCCCCCAATAATGACAGAAGACTGTGGCTGGATGTAACTAGGCCATTTATTAAAAAATGACAACATGATAACTTAAATGACTTGCAACAAGGCACAACTAAAATAGGGCTAGCTGATCTAACCGGTGCGGGGTAAATCTGCAGTCGGGGGGAAGATGACGCAGCCATCTGCCCCCCCCCCCCCGAACTTCTCATTGGGCAAACCAAACAACTCGAGGAGGCGTAGCCCATAGGCTGCGCCTACCTGTCTTCATTGCCCCCATATGGGGGACCCAGGCCGGGCCGCCCAGCACTGCTGACCAGTGGAGAGGCTTAGCCTAGCAACTCTTTGAGCCGGATGAGCATCATCGGAGCTGCCAAGCCATTCCCCTCCACCTTGCTGCCCTAGCATGGACACCGAGAGCTTCCCTACCTACTCCTACCCCGCACCTTTCATGCCACCAAGAAGGACAACCTTGCGTTTATCCTTCTTGATTCCCCACACCCAGTAGAGACCTATTCCCTGTTGCAAGTAACCCAAGAACAAATTGTTGCCGGACAGCGACAAGTATACTCCCTCATTGCAGAACAATGAGGGTTCGCTAAACAAGATGCCAGGGTGTCGTATCACCCTGCCTCCCATTTCCCTTACAACCCTACCCAGGTAATCGCTGACTCTACAACGGGCAACGTCAATCCTACGGATGTTTTTAGCCTGTTGCCACATGCGCCTGGGCAATAGACTGGACAAGACCAGCACTACCCCTGGCAGCCATTGCCTGATCGTGGTGAAATCCCTGCAGGCCTGGATGCACAGCGAGATGGTAGTTCGCTGCCCCAGGTCATTCTCGCCTAAGTGTATAATGATTACCTGGGGAGGGTTGTGGCCAGCCGCATGTTCATGAATTGCTGGAAGCAGCTGACCCCACCTCCTTCCTCTGCGGGTGGTCCAAGTGATTTGGGTAATGTTGCCCAATCCCAACTGGGTGACGAAACTAGAATTCAGGGCCCTCTTCTGTGCCCAAAAAACGATCGAGTGACCACAGATGAGGACCCAAACAGGATAACACCAAAGTGGACATGCCAAAAAAGAGAACAGCATCAACAAAGTGCTGCCAAAGCACATAATCAACGGTATTAACAAACAACTTGGGGAGGGGTGCCCACGTACCCCACAAACAACCAGGGCGCACTGGCCCTCCGATTAGGCCACTGCCTCAGGCAAACCCTTGCATCAGGGAGCCAACTCACAGGGAAAACCCTGTAGTGCCACCGGCACGCACCAAGGAGCACTGTCCTTCCGTCGTACTCACAAACCTGAGCACACGTAGCGTCGGTATGCCTCTGACCTCCAACAACCGATCCTTCGAATCCTTGCCGCTGGCCAACCCAACTGGACTGCTTCTGACACAGAGCCGATTCGGAATGAATGCAAACCAAACTCATTCACCGCCATACCTAACTCTCTGATAGCCCGCTTATACACCACCAAGAATTGGTGCAAAGTAATGGGCAATCCATCCAGATGTCGGAGCAAACAGTGGCGTCATTCACCCGGTATGCTGGGTGGGACTTACCTTTGAGCAGCAGTCACATCGCCCCGCCCCGCGCATCACTCAGACATGCCTCCCTTAGCCTGGAAACACTCCATTTCCAAGGTAGGCCCCTCATCTCATTCACCTTTCCAACCCCAATTAGTCCTTAGTTGTAACGTATTTTTTGCTTAAACGCCAACTCAAGAGCTCTCAACATCCCATAAATCCTGGAAGTGCAAGACTTAGGAAGCTCTCTCTCTCTCTCTCTCTCTCTCTCTCTCTCTCTCTCTCTCTCTCTCTCTCTTTGTGAGTGAGTGAGTGAGTGAGTGTGTGTGTGTGTGTGTGTGTGTGTGTGTGTGTGTGTGTGTGTGTGTCAATCAGTGATTCTCTAAAGACCTTTTTAGGCATTTGGCAAGCGCTTAGCCCTGCCACCTGAGCTCTTTGTGATCCACTTTGGTTTGAGGTGGCATGGAAAGAGACTGTCCCCATGACTGCAACCCTCAGCTTATGTATAAAACCCATTTATTTACTCTCTTTTTTCAAACAGGCATCTCCCTGTCATTTTGGAGTCTGTGGCACAGACATCTGTCAAAAAATGCTGTCATTGCAGCTGAGAAGAAACCCTACTGCTCCTATAGGTGTCTCAAAATGGTAATGCACTTTGACTGCTAAGTCATATCTTTCCAATTTCATTCTTCAAACATGACCTCTGGAGAGACCATGTTGATCCCCATGGCTATAAGATTCCCTTGGTGCTTAAATGATCTGAAGGCACAAAAATTCCATGGAAATAAATCCCAATTAGATATCCATTAACAACTGTAAAAAAGATCACTGAGTCCATTACCAGCTGCCTTAAGACATGTTAACTATAATGTTAAAAAAAAAAATTTCCCATCTTCCACTTATTTATCTCTTTAATCAGAGCAGCACAAAGAAAAGCCTACACCATGATTCAGTATCATTAACTTAACTGCAGTTCCCTTTCAGGATGCTTTATTACATTTTGACTCCTTTACAAGATTCTTTTATGACTATTTTTACATTATTTTCAAATCATGCCAAGGGGCATTTGTTAAGAACAGGGCCCTATTCATGCAAAATGTGGCACAGCTATGACATAAGCAAAAAAGAAAAAGAAAATTCTTGCAGGAGTTTAAACTCTGTTTCCTACATCATAAGATGAACTTGAGGACTCCAGGGGGGGGGGCAATTTCGTGGTATGTCAGATCAGAAAAACAAGAGGCAAGATTGCGATAAGGTAGATTTGAGTGACTGGTTTCATGCCATAGGAATTGGATGCGAGCCTGCTACCCATATCGCTCCTGTTTCCTTTGACAATTTGCTCTATTCCTGATATACTTTTATATATCAAAATATCACTTGATTAATCAACAGAGGGCAAATTCAGGATGTATGAAATCAAGCTTAATGGCTACAGCTCAGAGTTTGACCAAGTCACTTTATGCACCAATTTATCCAATCAACAATACTGCCACCGACCAGAGTGAAAGACTTGCAGAAACCCCATTGTACAGCTTATTCTGTGCCTGCTTGGCAATGTTTTCCTGTGATCCTTGAACAGTAGACTGTCTTCTGAAAATGTCAATGGTCTTTGGTGGGCAACATCAGCATTGTACACTTCTTGACTTCCAGTTAAACAACAACAACCCTGAATTTCAGTCTGCTGCAGAGACAATACAAAAATCTTGCTACCATTTCCCAGCTGAGAATCAAGAAAGGGTTCTTCTACCCCTTTAACTGGATGATCTTTGTTCACACAGTTACAAATAATCAAGATCTTATAATCACCCTGGGTTCAAGTTTATGGTTTGGAAAACTGAACGTGAAAAGAATTCTGCATTTAAAAAAGGCTTGTACACATCATCTTTAGGAAAGAGTGGAATTTATCTTTAAGATCTTTAAGAAAGCAGTAGAATTTATGTAGAGTGGCCGAGGAACATTAATAATCGACTTTCTTAAGCTGTTCACGCTAATATTTTGCCCTTAATATCTATTTTGAAATATGCACTATGCTGTGCTGTTTTAAGACAGACCATCTGATTGTGTGGTCTGATTGTTCCAGGTGGTCCATATACTTCAAGTTACCTAGGTTCAGATATAGTTGTTTCCTGCAGGAAAATTTCTCAGCACCTTCAGGAAATTATCTGGATCCATCAGTCTCTCGGGGCAGACCATACCACTTGTCGCCTTTGCTTTGCAAGGGTGATCAAAAGTTGCTAGTTTAAAGCTCACAGGATAGTGATCTGTCCATGACAAAAGAGTAATCTTAGTCTCCTCCATAACTACACTATCCCTATCCCCACCAGTGAACACCAGGTCTAATGTGTGTTGCAGTTTCACATCTCACAGTCCAGAACTGGCTGAAACTGGCATTCCGTCTCTCCGTCTTAGAATCAGATAGAGCACCTGTGAGTCCTTGAGCAGGTCAGCTTCCCAGCTTGTTAGGGGAACTAGCTGAACAGTAGTTGTACTCCCTTTCTGATAGTGTAGAATAAGCAGACAGTTTCACACGGGAAGCCCTGGCTGGAAA
>JAJKFI010000002.1:17388256-17412056 GCA_029204185.1 Lerista edwardsae
ACACACACACACACACACACACACACACACACACACACACACACACAGAGAGAGAGAGAGAGAGAGAGAGAGAGAGAGAGAGAATGTACAGGTGAAGAAAAATCAGCATAGCTAGGAAGACATTTTCCAGGCTTGTAGTCAACAATGAAAGCAGCAAAAGCCAATCAGATTAGCAAAGACCCATCCATCCCTAGCCAGGTTTTCAGCATTTATTGGTCAGCTCACTTATTATTAACAGTTTTTATGGCAATTTTCAATATATCAAGTGCTTCCCATAAGTATCACCACTGAATTTCCAGTAGCCAAACATATCCCCTAACTGCCACCATTGGTTTGTGACCCAATTTTTGACAGGTCATGAAACCGACAGGGAAGATTAGGCTATGTGCCTCAACGATTAAACAAGCTGTTCCTTGGGGGGGGGGGAGAGCACTGCTATCCAATCACCATTATTGCCACATCCCTTGGCATTTATAAATCAGGCAGCAGCTTCTGGGGCCTCTAAAAGGTTTGGGAACCACTGGGTTAGGGGAATGTGACTGCATTCACATGGTGAGTTATCTCACAGATCCTAAATCCAGACCCCACACTCTGTTTATGGCACCACACATGACAAGAACCAGAAGAGAATCAAATCCTGTTCCCTGCCCAATTGCAGAAATATCCATAGACTCACTAGTCCCTGATCATTCTGAACTGCTTGCAAAGCAGGCCTATTGAAATGACTCATTCTATTCCACGCTGGGTGAGACCATTGGAGATAGACTCAAAACCTGATTGGTTCAGGGAAGATCAAAATAGAACTTATGCGGAACTGATTGATGGGAATGGTCGGATGTTATCTAAAGAACAATAGGAATTAAGAGATATTGTTTTAGATTGGTGGTCGGTAATAAGAATTAAATCAAGAATTAAAGAAGATGGTAAGATTGGTTTTTACCAGGAATATTCAGAATTTGATAAGAACTTAATAGAAGAGAAAGAGAAATTTATAAAGAGAATGTATGCTATTTTATTGAACCTAAAAATGGAAGATGAAACAGTAAAAGAGACAATGATAAAATGGGCAAAGAATTTTGGATATTCTGCACCTCTAGAACAATGGGGAAAAATCTGGAAAGACAATATTAAAGTGATGAAAGCGGTATCATATAGAGAAAATATGTATAAAATGTTTTATAGATGGCATATTACCCCTGATAGAATTGCTAAAATGGAGAAAAATACTTCAAATATTTGTTGGAAATGTAAGAATATTGAAGGTACGTACTATCATATGTGGTGAACATGCACTAAAGCGAAAAAATTCTGGAGGGAGATATATGAAATGTTACAAGAAATTTTGCAGTGTTCGATCCCATTTAAGCCTGAAATGTTTTTATTGAATATTTTTCAAGATATTCAAGAGATGGAAAAAAAAGATTTTATTATGCATGTAACCACAGCAGCTAGACTGGTGTTCGCACAGGAATGGAAAAATGAGAATACCCCAAGCATGGAACAAGTAATAAGTAAGATATATGAGGTTGCTGAAATGGACATTTTGACAGAAAAGTTACGTGAAAAGAAAACAAATAGTGTGGAACAAATTTGGCGTTTATTTTATGAATGGATGGATACAAAATGTTAATTTTCAAAATAAGCGGTTCTCGTTTAGAATTTAGATATACAGATATATAAGTGATAAAAGATAGTCACTGGACATATGTTTAGAGTTAATAGATAAATAACTGGATTATTGAGACACATTGCAACGATACCTTATGTGTGTACCAATGTCTACCCTTTCCCTTTGTTTTCTGTATTCCTTACCTTTACCTTTTATTGTAATAATAAAATTACTTTTTAAAAAAAAGAAATGACTCATTCTAAAATAACATTCTATCAGGATTAGCAATCTAATGTTACAGAAAGCAACAAATAAAAATACCTCTCCTTCCTCGGCTTTCATGGGTTGTTGTTTTTAATAAAAATCATAACTATTGTAAAGTAAACTGATTTTGAAACTAGGTTTGCAAATGGTTGTTAACTTGGTCAAAATTAACTGTGAATGCATCCAAGCTTGGTTATACTTAAAAAGAAATAATGTCTTGAATTATCCATCTCTTTATCAGCAATGACAGTAAATGAACAAACTCGGTGAAAGCACTCAGGCTTTAAAATGCATGTTATCTTAGAGCTCATCAATTGTTCCAGAGAAGCTATTTCCTCTTCACTCTGACTTCCCAGAAATACCCCTTTGCATCACTACAGGATTTGCTGGAATTCACTGGCTATTATAACCAGTGGTGGATGATTCTTCCAAAATGCGAAGGGGCTTCCAGTCCACTCACCCTGCCAAGTTGCTCCATCATGGAATCTGGTCAAGAGGTAAAGGCTGGTGAGCCACAAATTAAGTCCCCTTCTATGAATGTTTCTGAAGTTCGTTATCTACTGAGTTAACTCCCAAATACATTCCCCTTCAATTAATTTGTCCCTTCTATTGCCACTCGTGTTGTTGTTGTTCAGTCGCTAAGTCGTGTCTGACTCTTCGCGACCCCATGGGGTCCTGAGTTCACCCAATTTCATGTTCATTGCTTTGGTGACACGGTCTAACCATCTCATCCTCTGCTGCCCCCTTCTCCTTTTGCCTTCAATCTTTCCCAGCATGAGGGTCTTTTCTAAAGAGTCCTCTCTTCTCATGAGGTAGCCAAAGTACTTCAGCTTCAGCTTCAGGATTTGTCCTTCCAGGGAGCAATCAGGCTTGACTTCCTGTAGGATTGACCGATTGGATCTCCTTGCAGTCCAGGGGACTCTCAAGAGTCTTCTCCAACACCATAATTCAAAAGCATCTATTCTTCGGCGCTCTGCCTTTCTTATGGTCCAGCTCTCAGCCATACATTGCTACTGGGAAAACCATCGCTTTGACTATGCGAACCTTTGTTGGCAGGGTGATGTTTCAGCTTTTTATTAAGTTGTCTAGGTTCGCCATAGTTTTTCTCCCAAGAAGTAAACGTTTTTTAATTTCATGGCTGCAGTCACCATCTGCGGTGATCTTGGAGCCCAGGAAAATAAAATCTGTCACTGCTTCCATTTCTTCCCCTTCTATTTGCCAGGAAGTGATGGGAGTGGTGGCCACTATTGCCACTCAAATCCCTTGAAAACAATGTCTTTCTGTCTTGCTTTCTGGAAGTGGGCCTCAGACTGGCTCTGCAAATGCAGCTAAACAAAGGGAGTAATTAGGCAGTTGAGTGAACTGTACCACTTTGAATGATACATAAGGATAGGCCTGAGGAAGGCAAGAGGGTAAGATTGCTGGGCACATGCTTCCAGGGAATCTGGGCCAAGACAAAACAAACTATACAGCACAAAATGAATTTATTACAAAATACATTCAGGTATCTTATTAATCTCAGCCTATCCATGGCTGTGCTTCCCTTACAGCAGTGATATTCAAACTGTTTAGGCTGGGAAACATATTCAAACAGTTTTTAAAATCACGGTTCTCAGGAATAATACCATCATGCTGTATATCTTTGGATGCAGAATTTCACCTGGAATTCAATGAACCTGCCCGGAGTGTAATACCTTAATGCCAGCAAAAGTTATGGCCAAGAAAACAAAAAAAATTGCCTTGGGGATGTGTAAAAAAATTAAGTAGCCCCAGGTGCAAAATGCCCTAGCTACACCACTGTTGTGGAATAACCTATTCCAGTATTCCTGACTGTGTTGGCTTCTCCCTTTGTGTACGTATACAGATAGTATTATTATTATTATTATTATTATTATTATTATTATTATTTATTGAATTTTTACCCCGTCTTTCCGCCCGAAGGCACTCAAGGCGGCATTACAAAAAACAGGTTAAAACAAATAAAAACAACAGAATTAAAAACAGTAATTAAAAACAATATAAAAATACAATATAAAAAATACAATAATCATCCCATGGACATAAAAAGTATAGAAATATAAAAAGAATACAAAGACCAGCCAGCCTGTCAGCAACTAAAAGCCTGCTGAAATAAAAAGGTCTTCAGCCCCCGCCGAAATACTGCCAAAGAGGGAGCAGTTCTTAGCTCTAAGGGGAGGGTATTCCAAAGTTGGGGTGCCATCACCGAGAAGGCCCTATATCTGGCCGCCACCCCTCTCACCTCTCCTAGTGGCGGCACAGTCAAAAGGGCCCCTCCAGATGACCTTAGAGTATGGGTAGGATTATATGGGAGGAGGCGGTCCCTCAAATACCCTGGGCCCGAGCCGTAAAGGGCTTTAAAGGTCAAAACCAGCACTTTGAATCTGGCCCGGAACAGAACCGGCAGCCAGTGTAGTCGCCAAAGCAGTGGCTCGACAGAGTCAAACCGACGTGCCCCAGCAACCACCCGAGCCGCCGCATTCTGTACTAGTTGTAGTTTCCGGACCGTCTTCAAAGGCAGCCCCACATAGAGCGCATTGCAATAGTCTAATCTAGATGTCACTAGGGCATGGGTCACTGTGGCCAGGTCCGCGCAGCTCAGGTACGGTCGCAGCTGGCGGATCAGCCGAAGCTGAGCAAAGGCTCCCCTGGCCACCGCCAACACCTGAGATTCCAGGTGCAGCTGTGAGTCCAGGAGAACCCCCAAGCTGCGGACCTGCTCCTTCAGAGGGAGTGCAACCCCATTCAGAGCAGGGCAATAGTCCAATACCCGAGTTGTGGATTTCCGGACCAAGAGCACCTCTGTCTTATCCGGATTTAATTTCAGCTTGTTCGCCCGCATCCAGCCCCCAACTGCCTCCAGACAATGATTCAGAACCTCAACCGCCTCCTCAGAATCAGGGGGGAAGGAGAGAAAAATTTGGGTGTCATCAGCATATTGATGGCACCCCACCCCAAACCCCCGGATGACCTCTCCCAGCGGCTTCATGTAGATGTTAAAGAGCATGGGGGACAAGATGGACCCTTGCAGCACCCCAAACCTAAGAGGTCGGGGTGCCGAGCAAGCGTCCCCCAGCACCACCTTCTGGGATCTGTCAGCCAGGAAGGAGCGGAACCACTGTAAAACAGTGCCTCCAAGCCCCAACGCAGCCAGCCAACCCAAAAGGACACCATGGTCGATGGTGTCGAAGGCCGCTGAGAGGTCCAGAAGGACTAACAGGGTCACACTCCCCCTGTCCATTCCTCAGCGTAGGTCATCCACCAAGGCGACCAAGGCAGTCTCCGTCCCGAACCCCGGCCTGAAGCCAGATTGGAATGGGTCCAGATAATCCGTTTCCTCCAGTACCCTCTGCAGCTGTAACGCCACCACCCGCTCAATCACCTTGCCCAGAAATGGGATATTCGAGACTGGCCGAAAGTTATTTAAATTAGTGGGATCCAGGGAGGGTTTCTTCAGGAGGGGGCGAACTATCGCCTGCTTCAGAGCAGGCGGCAGCACCCCCTCCCTCAGAGATGAATTCACCACCCTCCCCGTCCACTCGGCCAGCCCTCCCCGGGCAGCTCTAATTAGCCATGCCGGGCAAGGATCGAGCGGGCAAGCAGCAGGTCTCACACTCCAGAGAATCCTGTCCACATCCTCAGGTTCTACAAGCTGAAAAGAATCCCAAATTGTAGGATAGACAGGTTCCCCGGTGACATCACTAGATATGCCCACAGCGGCGTCCAAGTCATGCCGAATCTGATCGACCTTCACTGCAAAGTGTTGCACAAACTCGTCACAGCGAGCCTCCGTGTGATCCTCCCCTCCAGAAGGGGGAGGCAGATGTAGAAGGCTACGGACCACACGAAAAAGCTCAGCCGGACGGTTCTCTGCAGCTGCGATGGTGGCAGAGAAGTAAGCCTTCTTGGCTGTCACCACCGCCCTAGAATACGATCTTAACTGGGCTTTAGCCCGGATACGGTCAGATTCGGCACAAGTCTTTCGCCACTGACGCTCTAGACGCCTTCCATGCCGCTTCATCATTCGCAGCTCCTCAGAAAACCAAGGAGCCGCTCTGATTCTGCGCCTGGGGAGGGGACGCTCGGGAGCGATCTCATCCAGGGCCCTGGCCATTTCCGTATTCCAGAGGTCGACCAGGGCACCGGGTGGGTCTCCAACTCTGGCAACAGGAAAATCCCCCAGAGCTCTCAGGAATCCATTCGGATCCATCAGTCTCCGAGGGCGGATCATAGAATGTGATCCCCCGCCATAGCAGAGGTATGAGGCTGCAACAAGCCTAAATCCCACCAGAAAGTGATCTGTCCATGACAAAGGAGTAATCTTGATCTCCTCCACCTCCAGATCCCCATCAACCTGCCCAGCAGTAAATACCAGGTCCAGCGTGTGTCCCGCATCATGCGTTGGGGCAGATATTCTTTGAGACAGACCCATGGTTGCCATGGAGGCCATGAAATCCTGAGCTGCAGCTGTTCCAGGGGCCTCGGCATGGACATTGAAGTCCCCCAACACCAAAAGGCGGGGGGACTCCAACACCACGCTCAAGACCAACTCCGTCAGCTCAGGCAGGGAGACTGTTGGGCAGCAAGGCGGGCGGTACACCAACAGAATCCCTATTCTGTCTCGCCCCTCCAACGCAACACGAAGGCACTCAAACCCGGTGGACTGCTGAACAGAGTATCTGGTGAGACGGATGGAATCCCGATAGACCATTGCAACCCCACCTCCCCGCCCCTGCAGTCGTGGCTGCTGCAGTACCTGGAAACCTGGTGGACAAATCTGGGAAAGATTAACCCCTCCCAGCTCATCCAGCCAGGTCTCCGTGATACATACCAGGTCGGCCTTCTCCTCCAGGATTAGGTCCTGGATCAAGCAGGTCTTATTATTAACCGACCTGGCATTCAGAAGCAGCAGCTTCAGACTTGGGGGACTGTTGCCAAGAGTGCCCAGGGTCAGAGGGGTGAGAGAAGGGCAAGAAAGAGGGACAGTCTGTCTACGACTGATCCTCCTTCTTCTATAACGTCTGGCCCAACCCCCACCGCCATACCTTCCGTGACCCGTAACTCTGCTGATGGTGGCCCCCCTCCCCTCCCCAAAGCTCCCTCGTAATGTCAGACACATATTCCGGCAGGGACGACCTACAGCCAAACTACAGCAGCACACACAATCTAAAAAACAAAAACACAGGCACTCACACACACACACACACAACGACCCCACTGCAGCAACCCCTCACCCCCCTCACACCGAGGTTTGGGTTGCTGCAGATCTCTGCCTCTCTCTCACAGAGGCAGAGGTCCTCTAACAACTGTCTCTACCTGCCCCCCTCTCACTGAGGCAGGTAGCACTATCAGCCCTCCTGGCCTGACTCCCACTCAGGCCAGGATCCCTCCCATTCACACTATCACTCACTCAATTAAAAGGCTGGTAGAAGGCTTGCTGACAGGCTGCTAGGCTCTCAAAATATAAGAGCTAGGGTGTGGCTGGTCATTAAAGATCCATGGGTGAGCAAGCAGGTTGGCTGATGGCAGCAGATGGGCTCCGGCTCCGTCCCACAGGCGAAGAGCCACGGGCAAAGAGCCCTTTGGCTCTTGCCAAAGGCTCACGCCTTTGGCGAGCCAGAGGGTCTTAAGTACTGCTGCACGTCACCTGCAAATGGACGGAGAGGGAAGGAAGCTCAGTTCAGGCAGAATCCCACCAGGTGTTGCAAATCAAGCTCTCTCCCAGCCCCAGCCAGCAGCAACTCTCAGTATAGAGCTTGGATATAAGTTTAAGAACAATGAATATCTTGTCATGGAAAGAAGGGTGCATAGATTTGCCAGATATTTTCCAAGGTGAGAATCTATTACTAATAAAGGCATCAAAGATGGACCAACAAAAATACCCTGTTGCCTTACAGATCATCTGTCCCAGCCATAAGGCTTCTGAGGATTGTATCTGAACCTCTCATCTCCCTGTTAACTCAGCATTTCCCATCTTAACTATTCTTAAATAGTTGCCTAGTGGAGTCGGAGCTGAATTAGGCCAAGATGTTTGCTGAAATGACAAAGGGGAGGTCAAAGACAGCAATAAATCATAGCAGGCTGATGGTCGGTTGATAGCTTTCTGTTTTTTAAATGGTTAAAATATATTAAAATATTTTCTTATGAGACCAGGAAAATATTATGGAAACAGTAATGGGTGGAGCTTGGCAGTATTTGCTGGGTCAGGTGTAGACCATCATAAATTTGCAGGTGGATTCAGAACTGAAAAATAACTGTCAAGCTGGTTTTGCAAGGCAGTCATTATCAGACTGTTAGCTGCCAGAAGGTGGTTTATTAGACATATAAATCAATGTCTGGGTGGCAACCCAACTCCAGTTGAAATAGGAGCTTCTCACTAACTATGGCTTTACGAAGCTGCCTTGTACTGAGACAGACCATCCAGCTCCATAAGGTTTACAATGACTCGCGGTGGCTGTTCAGGATTCTAGGCTGGGGCCTTTCCCAGGCATATCTGGACAAATGAGAGATTGAACCTGGGACCTTATCCATACAAAGCAGATGCTAGCATTTCATTCTCTGAAAAGTGCTGCAGCCCCATAAAACGTATGTATTGCTTTAGGATGAAGTGAATTATGATCAACTTACATTGGAGCAGATGTCTATCAAAAGACCAGCACCTCACAACATCATATGTGCATGTCATTTAACACTCCCCTGATGTTCCCATCCCATCTGCAGTCAGCGATGAGTTACTTCACTTCAACCACCATTTTATTTAAGTAAACAAAAGCAGTGCTGTTATTCAAGTGAGTGTTGCAGTACAGAAAAACAATTGGTTCCCTATGAACCCCAGCAACCTCTAGTTTTCATTACGATTCCACCTTCCATGCCGAGCAGCAGGCCATGGACCAACAGGAAGTGTCTGAGCTTGGCAAGATGGGAGAGGACGGACAGCATGAGGAGACAGAAGTGGCAGGCAGGAGACTTACAACTCAATTCTTGGCAGCTCTACTCAGTCCCATTGCGGTCAGTCAATGAGACTTCCTCCCAGGAAACAAAGGAGGATGGCCAAGAGAACCCCTTTCCTCCCTCTCAGCCTTGTTAAATCTTTCTCCTCCCCTCAATCCCCAACTTACTCTCCCCAAAAAGGAACCAACCTACTCTCCTTCCATCATGTCTGCTGCTGCTGCCAGTCTGAATGCTGGCTTCTGAATCACCCACAAGGTCTTTTGCATGATGCAGAAGTGGCAAAAAAGTAATCCAGCATGCGCACGCGCGCGCACATACACACACACACACACACACACACACACACACAGAGAGAGAGAGAGAGAGAGAGAGGTCACAGGCACACACAAAGCAAGTCTGACTCTGTATAAGTGTATTTGTGACTCTGTATAAGTCATGACATTTCCATATCACTGGCCTGAATCATGAGTTGCATGCAAATCAGTGACACCTGTGACTTGAGTTGACACAAGTAGCCAAAAATGGCATATTCATGACTTGAGTCGAGTCATGAAGACTTGACTTCTCATATCTCAGCCTAGCACTGGCATAACTAATGAAAGTGTAGCCCAGTGCAGAGGGCAAAATGATGCCCCAGAAGTGACATCACCGCAGGAAGTGACATTAATAATATCATAATAATAATACAAAGGTTTTAACAATTTTGGCCACTTGTGTCAAACTCAGCTTGTTGCCCCCCTAAAGCTTGTAGCCCGGGCCACTGCACTTTTTTAGCTATGCTTCTGCTGCTTAGCAATATCAGAGGAATAGAGCACAAGCTCCAATTTTGCAAAAGGTCCCTAATTTCATTCTTATCTGGAATGTTCTGTTAATCACTTTCCAGCACTGACATATGCACTATTTGTACCAAGAACATCACTCCCTGAAATTTTACCAATCTCAAGATTTTCCTCCAGTTTTATCTGAAAACATCCCCCCCCCAACAGAACTGTATACAGAAGAAGGAGTTCCTTTCTGTCTCCGAATGAAGATTTCTGGAAGAACATGATTATCTTTTTCCAGGCTTGCAAAACAAGCCCTTTTGGTTCAGAACATTTGTATGCAATTACACAGCACATCCACTTCTTTCCGATGGAGTGATAGGGCATGCGAGCTGAGGACTGACATAAAATAAAAACAGACTATGTTCTCATTGCCAAGGCCAGCATGAACTGCTCTTCAGATTTCGTGGAGGAAACGTGCTTTCAAAGTTATTTGAAAGCTAGACATTACCTGCCTCACTAAGAAATACTTAAGGGCCAAGTGTTCTAAACAGTTACTTTCATAATAATGTATTCCTTTTGTTGATAAAAAATATGTGGAATTCCTCATCTTCCCTATCATAATTGACTTAATGAAAATCTCTGGTGACAAATTGATTTTTTTGAACCTGCCAAGTTCCTACTGCACATATAAAATGAAGCAATCTTTAATTTATCCCTACCATTTAATCCCAACAAACCACTCAAACAGCTGCTCTCCATCAGCATTATGATTATAATACCAGAAGCACTACCTGTTTGTAGACAGATTGGTAAAGTGAGCCTATTGTTGCCTGAACTTGGTATTTGACTTTAATGTAATGGGTTTCATTTTGTTCACTATGAGAGTCCTTTAGGAATGCACGCTTCTTTGTGAGTCAAGTTCAGCAGGATTCTGGGGCTATTTAAACCTCGCAGTCTCTCTTGCTCACATATCTGTTGATCAGACCGGTGACTGGGTCCACATCTTTGTCCATCTTTATCTACCAGTTTGTTGTCAAAGACAAAGCAACTAACCATACTGTGGTTTATGATAGATTAATTACACTCTTTAAGATTCTCTTTCTTGTGGTTCCTTAAGAGCTCCCGTATACAGTACTAGTCAACTCCTTCAAAAGTAAAGGAGAGTGACATTTGCTGAGGAGTTCAGAGCTATCAGAACTGTATGAGCTACCAGAAGTGCATCACGGATGAGAGTAAAACACTCAAGCAGTGCTCTCCAGTGTCCATCAGCCTGCTGAATGGTACTTAAATTGTATGTTTTCAAGCCAAAGATAATTGCTGCTTTGCGATGTATCAAAATATGCAACAGAATGAAGATAATACAAAGCATAACTTCATAAAACAAAATGTCAAGTGTGACATCATTTTTGAATGTACAAAGGTGTGTTTTCTTAAAGCTGATGGTATATCACAGTGTATAGGGCATGTATGTCCATCCCGCCCAGTCAGGGTGGTCTGAGGGGGCTAGCGGCGTGGATGCAGGCCCTCCACTCCCTGGCGGGCAAGAAGGCTGCATGAGGCGAGAGGCTTGGTACAGAGGCGGTTTAATTTGCTTATCACTTTTGCATTAATCTACCCCCTCTGGGGGGTCCCGAACCCCCCTCTTACTTCAGTACGTTTGGGCGCTTGGTAGCCAGCCCCGGTTCCCTTCACCTGAGGCGGCCATCAAGTCCTTTATGCGGAGGAGTGCCGTGCGTGACATGCCCCTCCGGTCCTCAGGGGCCTCCTCTGGTGTTGCCCGCCCAAGTCCCAACAGGGCAAGGCTGGTGGTAGGGTGGGGGGTGCTGCTGTGCGCCCCCAGGGTATACTGGCTTCCCCGGCGAGGGGTGGCGCCATCCGGCCGGGGGAGGGTCCTGGCACCCCCCGGAGGGCACTGGAGGTTGCCGCGCCGGCTGTGCTTCGCCCCTCGAGCAGGCACCCCCAAGGCCAGGCGGGTCAAGCTTGCCCGACCGACCTCCTCCCCTGCTTGTTCCAGCCAGCTCCAAGTATGGGCTTCTAAGCCCATAAGGGGAAGGAGGTAGCCGATCTTCCAAGCGATTCTCCTTGCCTTCAGCCAGCAGCAGGAGAGAGCGACCTCTCCCATGGCTGGCTGCCCGCCTAATGAGCTCCCCGGCCAGCCGGGGTAGGCCTGCCCCTTCCGGGCCAAAATCCTGTTGGAACGCTTGTGAGCTCTGCCGGCTCTGCCGGCTGCCATGGCACCCTGGCCTCCCTTGGCTGCTTTGGGGGCAAGGGAGCCGGCTGAGGGGCTGCTACTGCCCGGCTTGGGTTCCCTGGCCCAGGCCACCGTCCCCCCCTGCAGGTCTGAGCGGTGCCCGCTCCCCCGCCGAACCTCGTTCCTGAACCGGGTGGCTGCCAGCTGGCCAGCCCCAGTATCTGCTGACACTGTATCATCTACCTAGTATACTTTTAAAGCATTTGAAATTAATAAAAATGAGAGCTTGGAATGTGAATGTACAAAGGTGTGTTTTCTTGAATTTAACCCCTGTTATCTGGGCAAGAGGCACTTTTCCAGGTGGTGTTTCTCTTATATTTAGCAAGGAGAGAGTAATTGTCCCTCTTCACCCCATCACAGTGTCTTTTCTAGTGGCTGTTGCTGGTGGTGTTCTGCATTTTTCTTTTTGATTGTGAGCCCTTTTGGGACAGGGAACCATTTAACTATTATTATTTTTTGCCTGTAAACCGCTTTGTGAACCTCAAGTTGAAAAGCAGTATATAAATACTGATGATTGATTGATTGATTGATTGATTGATTGATTGATTGATTGATTGATTGATTGATTGACTGTAGAATAAAAACACATAACACTGCAATTTGCTATTTTAATCAGGACATTTTGGAAAAAAATATCACCACAAAAACCATACCCCTATGCATTGCCCTTACTCTGGTCCTGGAAAGTTGGGTAGAATTGTGCCCTAACTTTATTAAACTTTATTGTGGCCACTGTTGCGATGTATCTTTGGACCTGAATTCCAATACATTTGTCCCTTTTCTTTGAACCAGGAGGAACTTGGTAGAATGTCTCCCCCTAGTAGCCATTCTTGCCTGGTCAAAGTAGAGTGATGGCTTGTAAGCATGCCTTGGTGCTCAAGGGGTTCTGCACCATGTGAGGAGAGCATGTTCATATGTGCCGCTATGGCTGTTGCTTACTGTTCTGCTCGTCTTCCCCTCCCCCCCCCCCGAAATAACAGCACACATCTGCTTCTGAGGGAGAATGGCAACTGTGTTCAGCCTCAAGGACAACAACAGAACATGCTGGGACCATTCCATTAGTTCCGCTTTAAAAATTATATAAATAAAAAAGGTCAAGATGTTTGTACACGTAGCCGCCCTGCCTCCTCTGTACTTTCAGAATCTTTAAAAATTGCATAGGTTTTTAAAAAATTATTTTAAGTCACAAACATATATTTTTAAATATGTAGAAACTACTACTGTACTGCCTTATTTTAGATTACCTCTTTATGCTTCCAGTACTAGTCATTATCTTAATTTATGAAACACCTTGACAGCCTATGGTGGGGTATAAATGCTGATAGTGCTGATGATGATGCAATTAAAATAGATTATTTATGATTATCATTCCTATAACACTTTCAAGTGTACAAACGTCTTGATCTTTTTTCCTTATTTATTCAGTCTGGAAATCAAAAATCACTATCAGTATATTTTTGGAAATTTAACAGCACAAGCCAATGCATGTCTACTCAGAACTAAGACCCATTGAATTCAAGGGGACTTATCCCCATGTAAATGAGTATAGGGCTGCAGCCAGCGGTGTTATGCTGCCGGAACGCTGGGCGGGACATCCGGGTGATCGACAGCCCGCCTGTCGCGTTCCGGAGCGTTACGCCGTTTGCGTAACCAATTACGCCGCTTGCGTATGTTACGCAAACGGCGTAACACTCCGGAACGCAACGGGCGGGCTGTCCATCACCCGGATGTCCCACCCAGCATTCCGGCAGCATAACACCGCTGGCTGCAGCCCAAGCCTGCACTCCTATGCATGTGTATCTGGAGTAAGCCCCATTGAACTCTTCCTTCTGGGTAAAAAATTCAAAAGATTGCAAAATGCATCTTGTAAGGGTGCAATCCTAAGCAATGCCAGACTGGCGAGGCCGATGGGCTAGCGCCATATCCAACGCTGCTTAGGAGAGGCTGGAGGCGTGTGCTCCCTTACCGTAGGGGAGGCTCCAGGCTCCCCTATGTGCTCCTCGGATCTGCACCTGCTAAATAGCAGGTGCAGATTCAAGGGGGCCGTGCGGCCTCCCTAACAGGCTTAGGATACTGCCAGATGGCCACCTCCCAAGCCCGCCCTCTCCCCACCTTCTCCCCACCCACAATCACCCTCCCGCCATCAATCACGCTTCCGCCTCCAGGTGGAGCCTCCCACGTGCCGGCTGGCTTCAGCCAGTGCAAGAGAGTCTCAGCGCGGGCGCAACAGGACCGGCGCTGCCTGCAGCAGCGGTCCTGGTGCTCGAGCGCTGATGCGGGGGGGTCAATCGGTGCCCCCGCGTTGGCGCTCCACCTCTTGCATTGACGCTATGACGTAGCATCGACGCAAGGGGCGCAATAGGATTGCTCTGTCAGAGTGTTCAAAAAATAGTTAATCCAATCCAATATTAAGCTACAACTTGTTAATTTTAATGACTATAGAGTTGCTATCTAATCTTCCACACTTTTATTATATGTCAGCAGGAGTTCCTCTAATGTGAACAGGGGCTTCTTGCCAAATAGCATTTTGGAACTGAGAATTGTTTTGGCTTTTAGAACAGCTCAGTTACACAATATTAAAGTCCAGGTTTCCCTGCCCTCTATATGTCCTTGTGATTTCAGGAGAGTTGCCAATATGCAACAATATCTCCCAGTTGCATTACAACAGTACTTCTCTCTTGCAGCGCACTTTTTCATTTGCTTCTCTCACAGCATTTTTAGAAGTTTGCTCTTGGCCAAATAACACTGATAATAATCCCTACTAGGGAAATCCTGTAAGCTTAACAATTACTTTTAACAGTTTGTAAAGGACATGTTCGTGTGCCTTCCATGGTATATGAAACACTGAAAATTAATATTAATTATAAGTTACACATTTCACAGGTATCATTAACCAGTTTCAAACAATGATGGTTAGATTTGTTAGGGATGATATACAGGTTGAGCCTACAGTGATTATTTAGATCAATTTTTAGATTTTAGATCCATAAATTTGGCTCAACATGGGTCCCCCTGATCCGTGTTGAGCCAGATTAGGCTCAACCTGATGCCTCTGAATGTGACCAGAGGCTCTTCTGAGGCCTGCCAAGGCCGCACAGGTCGTCCCGTGGCCTCAGAATGACTATTTCAGCAAAAAAATATTACTTCCATTTACTCTGGTAGGGTTTGGAAGGTGGGGTGTGGACCAAATCTGCAGGTTTAATTAACTGCGAATTTTTAAATCCACAATGGATAAAACATTCCAACCTGTATCTCTGAGGACAAAGATACAAACCTTTCTAAAAACCCATATAGGATGCAGAAATTACCTGGTTCCTAGAACAGGGCCAGCAGGTTATGCAAAGCTAGTCTCATGAGCAAAAAGTGTGTGTGTGTGTGTGTGTGTGTGTGTGTGTGTGTGTGTGAAAAACCTTTGACAGCCCAAATCTAACCCATTTTCCTGCACTGATGCATCTGTAACAAACATTCCCTTACTTTGAGGAGACCTCCATCACTGCATCAGTGCTGGAAAGCTGGATAACATTGGGCCGTGAGTTGTATATTCTCGTGATCCTCAGCAATGTTACTTTGAATGGATCGTAAACAGAAGGGATAATTTGGGGAAAATAGGGTATTCAGGAGGGGAGCTGCCAAATGACACCCTCTGTGAATGGGCTTGTCAGTTCAGGATTGGCCCATGCTTGTGTACAATTCTTTGAAGCTCAGTCCCTTAATCTTATTGCCCCTTCTTTAGCATGGAAATGCAACAACTCAAAATGGTTTTGCTTTTTCAGCACAAAGGGCCTCTATATTTAGTGCATCAGTTTAGGAGTTTCATCCATTGGCCAGCAGTTTTGCAGTACTACATGGGCCTCTGGTGCACAAACTGTGAAGACAGACGTAGCCAAAAATCCTTCCTTGGGGCTCTCTTTTGTGTTGAAGACTGGAGAGTCTCAGAGGACTGTCCCAGCTGCTGGAAATTCTTCTATTGCTGTTGATGTAGAACACTGTTCCAAAACAAATACCTCAAAGTCCCATATTTCATACATCTGTTTTGTATTTCAAGGAGTTAGTGTTCCAGTCAAGAGTGTGTTAAGAGACTGAGAGAGAGCAAACTGGACCCACAAAGACTTGTGCAGTTTTTGAAAAACTGTGCTTTCCCGAGTCTTTAATATAAAATGATTGGTCATACTCAAAGCTATTGGGGATTAATAAACCCTGATGGATGGAGATCTCCTTGCATCCCATCCCCTGTGAAAAATTTGTGCTCAGTGGCTCTATATACAGAAAGTCCTAAAAGGTACCCGATGCCTATGCAAGGAAAAGCATAAACACACCCCTTTGCAGTTTCCCAGGCCTGCCCCTCTGACTGCAGGAAACGTAACTCAACTGCTCTACAGCTTTTGTTTTCTATAATTGCCCCTCACACCGTACGCTGTAGGGACTGCTGAATGCATTTCAGACATTTTCTTTGGCAGCCATGCTCCGTGTTGTGTTAAGGATTCATTAATCTGCTTGCCACTAGGCTCTTGAAAAGGGAAAATTGTTTCGCACTTGCTGAAAGACAGAGAAAAGAGTTTCAAGAGCAGGAAAGAAACAGATTGACTGGGAAATGTGAAAAAGGGAAGACACAGGGTTTTTTTTTTTTTTTGGTGGGGGTAGTCTTTGTCTCTTGATCAGATATGGAAGGCAAACACAGTATGTGACAGACCCCTTCTTCAGGTAAACAATGCTAACCTGTCATTAATTAGCTAATAAGGTCTTGGCTGCAGTTCATCTGCTTAGATTATGTGACTGCCTATTTCAAATCTAGATCCTGACTGGGATGACACATAAAGGGATTGCAGGGATGGAGTTTACAACCCTAAAAGAACGTATTTATGTGAGGAGACTATAAAGAGTGTGCTGATATAATGATTTTTTTAAATGGAGAAATGAGAAGGAAAACAAAGGTGGGGGAAGAGTATGTCAAAAATATATTCCATTGTTGCTATTACATGTGGCTTTTGCCCTGATATAGCCGGATACAAGATAGCCAAATACTTGCTCCACTTGTCCTATTCATGTCAAACCGAGCAGGAGCTAGGAGATAACAGTGAAGCTGATGATAAACGGAATAGGGGGTGAAATCCAGCTCACCTTCAGTAGCCAAAGTACTGCTGTACCTCTGTAGTCCTGCCCCTGCCGTTGGGCTGGCTCCTCATTGGCTGGAAGCATTGTCTATTTGCAAGACATCCTCTCTTCCACCACTAGGATGGGAATCCTTTTCAGGGCCATGTTGTGCTCCTCAGGACCAGGAACAAAACACATAGATTCCTTTGGGGGCAGGTGGCTCCCTGGAACTGGACAGGGGCTGTGACCTCAGTGGCCTTGACCATTCCATTCTACAGACACACTGATGAAATTGGTGCAAGTGGGATGAGTGGCAAGAAACAGGGGCATCGTCCCTCCTTCCAGTCCATATGTAGGGACTGCATTCTGCCTGGCTGAGTACCAGCAAGATCACACAACTGGCCCTGCAATCTCATGCAGAGAGGCCTTCTGCAATGGTGGCACACCACTAGGCTGGTGAACATGTTGGGAGTAGGATAGGGATGGAAGAGGCCCTTTCATTTCATGCCTGTGTAGAATTGTCCTTCCCCCAGGATCCCCTTCACACATGGACTCAACTGGAGCATCTGGGGCTGCTCTCTCCATGGATTCCTGGAGAAATGATTACAGGGATTAGCTGATCTTTAGGGGCCAGACTCACTGGCAATGGCCACTATGCGGGCCATTACACAGTCAGCTTCAGCACTGCCCAGCTGTTGGAGGTGCTGCGGTACATAGAGGCTGGCTTGCCTGTTGGGCAAACCTTGTGTTTGATTGGTGGGCTGGGCTACAATCTCCATGGACACAGGTGAAGTTACTGGGAGAGCTGCACCATCATGGAATTGCCTCTTATTTTCCCCTCCCACTTTGACCTGTACAGGCTTAGGATAGGATGGGCATTGAACCGATATTACACTGATGGAGTTGTGATATCAGCATGGCTTTGGCATAGGGTTGTATCATTGGGACATGTAATCACCCCATAGTTGGGTCAACTATCAAATTGCAAACTGCCTCTGGGATTAGCCCACATTTGTTTATGCATTCCATTATCTATTTGGTAAGAACCAAAAGAATTCTTAGTCCAAAAGAATGGCCAGATTATTTCCTGGTATTGTACTATCGATATCATGCCACATACTTTTCCTGAAGCTAAGCCATTTCTACTATTCCATAGGTGAACAAAAGCCCTATGTAACATTGAAGGCAATCCTAACCTCGAGTTAGGCAGGCACAGTTTGACCAGCAAAGTTTGGCTTGCACAAAGACCACTGTAAAGTGTGGTTGGACCACTCTCTGAGTCAGGAAGGATGGTGCATGTCTGTGTGCTGGCCTCACCGAGAGTAGTCCAATCATACTTTATGGTGTCCCTTGTGCCAACCAAACTTGGCTGATCTAACTGTGCTGGCCGAACTGCAGGTTAGGATTGCACCCTAAAACATCTGAGCTCTTATAAAAGTAAGCCAAATTCACTTTAAGCCCTATTGCAAGTCATTCTATGTTTCACCTGGGGATCATACTGGCTTTAATGGCACATGATCTGTACTGATGAAGTATAATGTTGCTGACTCCAAGATTCAGAAACATTAAGCAGATACACATCTGGACCCACACATCTTTTATGAGTTTACCTGTTTAGAATATACAAGAGAGGAGAGCAGATTTTCTAAACCTCTAGAAAACAATCCAGCAATAAAGGACAGAAGTTGATAATTTTATTGGGCCATGTGCTGCACATGCCTTGAGGCTACCAACGCTCTTGTCTCGGGCAGGGAAGAACTCTGTAAAACATAAGACTTTGCATATTCTCATCAACAGAGTTCATCAAATAAAATCCTTTCTGTCTTTCACTGTTTTGTCAATGACGTTCCCAGCAATATTCTTAGTATATCGTATTTGAGTCATTAATTTTTGTTCAAGAATTTTTAAAATCGGGTAAGCATATGTATTTTGTATAAAAATGACACATTATAGAAAGACAAGGTGAATCATATCAATTGTCTTAGATCAATTGTTAGGAGATGAAACAACTAGCAAGTATCACACAGCTTTTCTTCCAGAGCTCTACTGATACTCAAAAGCCACTTTGTGTCACATCTCAGGACCATCACAGCAGCAACAAACTCCTTTCCTCTTTCACAATATATTTCTTTCATGATTGCTTGATGTCAAAGAGTCCTGGATATGCTGCAGGTATCATATTCCTTGTGACTGAGTCATGATTGATTAATTGATTTAAGATATTTATATCCCACACTATCAACATTATCAAGAAAGCCTACAAAAAATACTTAAGAATTAAGCCTCATATAGCAACATATAAACAACTGAAAAGCCATATGTAAAATATCTTCAATCCAATTGGAATACAATTTAAAACAAAAAATCCAAGCACGGCTTCTATATTTTCCCAGCACTCAAATTGCAATATTTTGCTGCTGGAAAGAAAACCAAGGGTTGTGAATTAAAACCGGGCCACATTTACTAAGTAATACAAATTAACTCTGTACAGTACTGTCAAAACCCTGCAGCTGTCTTAACTCCCAAGCACTTCTCCTTTTTAATTTGGGTACCTATTCTGGAGGAGACAGCAAGCAACTGTCAATTCCCCCTTCCAGCATTCCCACCCTGACTTCAAGTTGAGAACTACATATGCTAATCCCTCTTTCTCAATACCAACCCCTCCCCAAAGGGATGAGGGGCCCCCAAACCGGTAAGCCTTTGAAGTCAATTTTGCAATCCAAACTTGGGGGGTTACTAGCCAGCACCTCAGAGCTAGACATCTTCTGGAGATTGGTCCTGGTTCTCTCTTACTTCAGAGTGCACACCAAAATTTCCTAGTCTTACTCCCTATTCCACATTATATATCCTGGCTAAAAAAAAAACCCACTCTAGCAACAGTCTGACATAGGCAAAAACAACAACAACCCTGCTCAAAACCAGGCAACCAGAAGACCAGCTAAACATTCCTACCTCACTCTACATGAAAAGCAGCTAGTTTCAGACTATTCATTGAGTGGTTCGGTAGATGGGGGTTGAATGCTGCTCAAGGCACACTTAAGCTAAACACAGGTGCACCAATCTAACAGCTGCCTTAGCTCCACCCTTCTTCATGAAGCACCCAATAGGGTATCTCTGACAGCCCACCTTGCCTCTCATTCAGGATGGAGGAACAGGACAAAGATGTCCCACTCAAAAGAAGGCAGCAGAGGAGAGGTTTTCGGTTTCCCTACAGAAATTCAGATCCCCCCTCCTTAAAAAAACATTATTTGAAAGCTGTTCCTTGCCATCTCCAACTACATATTTCCTTTTCCTCTTAAAATGTTCTGTTGGATAACTTTCCAACCAACCATCCAAGCAAGACTGTCTTCCCCTTCCACCAGTGTGGTGCCATTGACACTAAAACAGGCTACACATTTACAGGCTCAATAGTAGACAAGCAATTTAATCTTATGCACTCCAATGACATTCATTTCAACACATCCAATGTTGAATGAGAATATCATCAAACAAAGAGGATGTTCTTTCCAGTGACAATTTATATTACATTATTATTATTCGCCAACATTCCCTCTGTCTTTTCAGCTTCAAACTACAGAAATTCACCTAAACCAACGTTCTAGGCAAAATTAAGCAACTGCTGTTATTCACTGACATGAGATCACTGCTGTATGGAAGAACACAGTATAGTATCTTTCTTTTTTGTGTACCTGCTGGCAATTTAGATCTTTTATGAAAGAGACATACCTGGTAATGATCAATGAAACCTACAATAAATTGGCTAATTAATTTGCTAATGCATCTGTCCTGCTCACAGTATGCTTTAGAGACCTATTTCATATTGAACATTAAACAACACATTTCCTTAAGAGCTGCCATACAGAGCTATGGAATCAATATAAAATATGGCCCCTACCCACATCAGATTAACGTATCTACATAGTGTTAAGATAACACTATGTTAATGTATCCTGTTTTATCTTGAATGCTTTTAACTCCTTTGAGTGGAATGTGTGTAGTTTAACAGTGTCCAATGACATCCTGAATATTGCCATTTGGCTCAGAGTTCTTTTCATGATTGCAGGAAGACTCTAGTTGAAGGGGAGGGAAGTTTGGTAAACGTGAAACTTGATGCACACATCTGTTGCATGCATATTGACAATAGACTCCACTCCTGCCCTTCAACTCATTTGACATTCAGAACTTTGGCCATGACAGATATGGAGAGGATATTGTTCCAATTGACCGTAAAAGAAATTGAATCCTGCTTCTCTAGGTGTGGAGGTCCTCTAGAGTAAAATGTGACAGATGATCCAACCACACTGAAACTAGGCTGTTGAGCATTTGGGAGTTTACAGCTGCAACTTTGCACATACTTCCTTGGCAGTGAACTCCACTGAAATCAATGGGACTTAGTTCCAAACAAACATGCATAATATTCATGTGCTTGTGCTATCTGATGACAGGTGGGTTGCAGAAAGCTGGGGGTAGCCATCATGGAAGCTGCAGACCTTATTCTTGCTATACTCCTTTTGTGAGGCTTAACAGTCTGAATTTTCAAGTGAGGGTTTTTAAAATTTTGTTTTTAGTTCAGTGCTTTTACATCGTATTTTGTCCTAATCTTTCGTTCTGTCATGGATGTTTCATGGCTGTGAAATTGCTGTAGTCCAAGAATTCCAGCTTGCATTCCAGGAGGGCCATTGGATTACATCACAATGATGGCACTTCCTACTTGATGATGTCACTTCTGACCATGTCATAACTTCTAGATTAATGACATCACATTCGGTGGGTCCTGACACAAGTGTCATTCTAAAAAATGGGTCCCAGTGCTAAAACATTTGAGAACCACTGCACTAGGAAATGCTATCACATTGTCTATCCCCCCCCCAAAAAAAAAACCAGTTACCATCAAAATTAGTGTATTCTTATACCTTGTGCAAAAGTCCTTTATTTTTGTACATGGTCAGAATTCTCTTCATCTTGCAACACTGCTCCAATGTGCTACATTCCTTGATGAATCTCCTTAAGGCTACAATTACATGAGCCATAATAGAGGAGTGCTGAGTATATAATGGATCTCTGTATGTTGTCAGGACAAAGAACATTCCTAGACATGTCCAGATAAGCTCAGGAACGACACCACTCCCCTTGCTTCAAGATGCTCAACTTTCTCAGAGCCAGTGTTGGTGGGCTAGCTCAGGATTGTACAGTTCCCTGGAGTCTTAAACTCAGTCTTTTGTCCAGGAGTTGGATGAAAAACAGAAAATTTTGGAAGAGGTCACTCAAAAACACACATTGAAAAAGAGACAGAGGTTTTTTTGGTGTGTGTGTTTTTTAACAACAGCAACAGTGGTGCTGACTAGGCTGTTCGGGCTTGGCTCTAGTTCAGTATGCCTCAAACAACTCCCAAAGGAAAACAGGGGAAGGATCTTCCAGTGTGCACCAGAGCTGAGTAAACCACTTCAACATTCCAAATGGTTGTGTGGTGCATCTGAGTAGCCTTTTCTGTTTCTGGACAATGTGGCCAAAGGAAGCAGATGCAATGCTGTGCCTCAGAATTCCTTGCAGTGTCAGGGACAATGTTGAGGCCAGTACTGGCCTTACTAGTGTTTGATCAACGTACTTTGGATGGGGAAGAAGGTCACAGCAGGAGAAACTTTGGCAACTCTGGGGGAGGAGAACCCTTTGGGGGCATGAACAGAGGTGTAATCAAGAAGGACTGGGGGAATGAAGCAGGGGGAACCTTCTATAGCAGGACCCCTGACATCATCTGTGCCCAGGTGCAGCATTTGAAACTTTTTTCTAAAGGACCTTGGCTGAGAAAAAGCAGCAGGCAAACTGAGAAATTTGCTTAGAGATACATGTAACTGTTGGTAGGTTACTTTTGCTTTTGCAAGCACTTGAAAAACAGGATGTTGTTCATGCTACAATAAAGCTACAATACAATGCCAATTTGCAGGGAGTAAGGGCCCAGTCCCAACCAACTTTCAAGTGCAGATTGTGACCCAACATGCTCCAGAAAAGGAAAGACTGTCATGAACCTACATTCATAGGCCTGCAAATATTAGTTAAAACCAGTGACGTCGTTCACTGGCGCCAGCAACCGGAACGCTGCTGGCGCCAGGATCCGGAACACTGAGGGGACGGACGGGTGAGCTGTAGCTTCCCGCCCCCTTGCGGAGCCCGGCAACGCCTCCCTGCGCCCAGAATTGCTCTCTTACAGAGCGATCCAGGCGCAGGGGCGGGCGGCCGGCCAAAAACAGCGCGCAGAATCTGCCGCGCGCTGCTGCTCCGTTCCTGCTCTCCCCGAAACTACCGGAACGGGGTACCACCCCATTCCGGTAGGATGACGCCTCTGGTTAAAACATTTTTTCATAAGGAGAAAGTGGCCCAATCCTAAATAACCCGAAGATTTAGTCGAGAGGGTTAATGCCTCTGTTTGCCTGAAGATAAGAGCTGAAGATCTGAAGGTCGCCAGTTCAGGACAGCCGGAAGTCTCTGTGAGCGGCAGACCTCGTTAATTGCGGCTGATTAACAGCTGGGCTTCGGCTGCCTTGTGTGAGGGGGAGTTGTGCCGAAGTTCAGCCGCTTCTCTGGTGGGAGCAGGGAAGCCGTTTATCAGCCATCAAGAAGACAAACGGGTGGCCAGAAGCAAGGACTAAATCCAGAAAGATCCATCTGTATGTGTGTAGTTCTTGAAAGATAGAACATTTCTGTAAAAATTGTAAAAACCTTTGGGTTTCTGAATAAAGTCTGCCTATGTAAACCAGTGCAGTCATTAGAGAAATCTGGTGACCCAAGAAAGGCGGTATATACATCCAAGTATTATTATTATTATTATTATTATTATTATTATTATTATTATTATTA
>JAJKFI010000002.1:17412066-17426643 GCA_029204185.1 Lerista edwardsae
TTATTATTATTATTATTATTATTATTATTATTATTATTATTATTATTTAACTCAGTGCTGGCATTGGGTGTTGTAAAAGTGCTGTGAGGCACCTTACTGCTGGCACTAGTGATACTGCACTGGGCTGAGGCCAGCACCAGTTGGTGCTGGGTCTCAGTGGTGAGAAGAAGCACTGTGGGAGCAGCCAGCAGCAAGTTACTCCACCAACCAGCAGAGACATTTTCCAGGGCAGGGGAAATGCCGGGAGGGGGCAGAACTGGCCAGGGAGGGTGGCCTGAGGGTCGGTCTCTGGGGGGAACATTGGAAGTGGCGGCAGAATCTGCCACCAAATCTTGATATGGGCCTCCTTGGTTCTGCGCCCACTCAATAATGAATGCAGATCTGAGTAGACCCATTGAGGCCGCTTGGGAATCAATATTGCCTTATCCCAAGAAGACCTCCAGGTGCTTCTCTGGCCCCATAGGATACAGTGGCAGCCATTTTGGCATAGCTGTAATCCTGGGTGCTGGGGAAGCATAGGATTGGGCTGCCTGTGTTATAGGCATCATAATATTTGGGTGTACATCTTATACCCCTAAGGAGATTCAATACTACACAAACTGCATGCAAAAAATTGTTTTGCCATTTTGCTATGGACATCTTTTTAGTTTTTAATTGAAAAGCACAAAACATATTCAATACCATACCGCAACTCCATCCTTAAAGGTTATGCATTGTACCCAGAATGAGAGACTCCTGAGTAGACATATATTCTCCCTGCTGCCTATAGGTAAAAGAAAGAAAGGCAAACATTGTTAAAAAGAGATTTTCTTGTTTTTAGAAAAGTACAACAGCAATACTTCAACTCTGCCATGGATCAAGTAATTCTGTAAGTCTGATGGCTCCTATCTCCAGGCAGTCTTACTAGAATATGAAGTGTAATTGAGATGTGTATCTCTCTAAGGGATACTTCCTGTAAAATAAAGAATCTGATCCAGGCAGAGTACAGAGACATACACTTTAATGCTTTTCACTTCTATTACAGTTTGGGGCTGTTAAGAGATGCAGGAAGAAAGCTGAGTGTGTGTGTGTATGTATGTGTGTGTGCATGCACGCACACACTTGGGTGAGAGAGAGGGGGAGGGAGGGAGAGAGTCAAAATTCTATATACTGTACTTTTGAAACCAATAGCATACACATTGTGTTATGGAGCAGATTTATAATAAATCAAAAGGGAATGAACATCGTATGGAGAAAATTACTTCCACTAGAATGTTTACACTATGTATTATTACTTAGAAGTCGAATTTCAATAGTAACATTTTGCTCACAATTTTGCCATTAAAAATCAATTAAGCAAAAAAAAAATCCATGATCTGATTATGTTAAAAGGTATACCACTAAGTTTAGGAAACTACTCTGCTGACAAAATATTACTATACAGATCTTCCTAATGCATTTGTTCTTTATTTCTGGGAATGTGAGTAAGGTAGGAGTGCCATATAAGTATTTCAAAACTAAGGAATACTGGGGACTTGGCCACTGCAATACAATAATGCAATATTCCAGGTGCAAGAGCTGAGAAGTACATAGAGATCACTCCTGCTACAAAGAGCTTTCCAATTAATTCCAACTTGGTCACAGCACAACACTGCTCAGAGATTCTTTGCAATTCCCATTTTGTGTTTCTGTTTCAGAAGCTGCTCTGATTTTGAGTCGAGGCAATACAAACATTGACCTGATCATGCTTGTTGTTGCTTTGTTAATAGATAGGGATCCCTTCTTCCCATCCTAGTTGTTTTTCACTTCAGCAGGTCTTGGGGTGGGACTCTGCAGGGGAGAGGAAAGGTTCTCTGCTCTCAACATCTGCAGCATCCTCAAATCTTTTGACTTCTTGGGCTCAAATAGTGGGGGCATGCTCCCCTGCTCTCTTCTGCATGGTGTACAACAGACAGTTGCAGGAAGCATAGTGAGGACAGCATACTAACAGCCACACTGGCAGGTGCCAACGATGATGCAACGGTGTATACCACTTTGAATGCCCCAATTATCAAGGGTAAGGCAAGATGAAAATGGCTTAAATGAATTAATAAATTGATGAGCATGCAATTGCAGTAGGTGCTTTGTGCATATGCAAGCACAGTCATTGTACCATGTAGTGGTCCCTCTGATAGGCTGATGTGCTGTAGCCTCCTGTTAGTATACCTGTTAGTAGTGATGCAGAATGCTAAATGTTCCACGGCAAAAACTGTGCCTGTTTTCTGCAGTGTCCAAAAGTTGGACAGCAACTTTGTGGATTGGCCAGAGTGGGTTCTAGAGCTGCCTCCATGTCTTCTTTTGTCCCTCTCATGGATGTGTACAGGCCAGTCATGCAAAAAGGTTCATGCCTTGACAAGTAGGGCCAACCCTTTGGCTGGCCTTAACTGGTCTCCCAGTCTGTGTATCTGCAGAGGGGGCTACTAGCAACCCATCTTACACGAGTGTTGTTCCCATGTGACTTGCCCCAGTCCTTTCTCCGGCAAAAGGATTCCTTCCACCCAAACTCTTGCCATAGATGTACATTCTTATGGCTACCATAGGAACTATCTATATTTTTTTTAAAAACTATTAATATAATATAAAAAACTATATTATGGACAGATGTGTCTGTGTGAGTGGCATACAGGGCTTGAACCCTGGTGCTGAGATTCCTAGCAGTTCTCTGCTTTGGCCCCTTTGCTGCTTAGGTCATAGTAGCTTCTGATGAGGGTGGGTGTGGGGATAGCTGTGGCATCCTTGTACCATGTGTGGATGTTATTGCGGCATTTTTCCATGCTTGACAGTAGTTACTCTCCTATTGTATGTTAGGTACTGTACTGTATGGTGAAAACTAGCCAGTGCACATTATTATTGTATATTATAATATACAAAATACAATATATAAAATAGGAACAATGAAATGAGATAAAACAACACAAGATAAAAGATAGGATAAAATATTAGAACAATAGCATAAAACAATTCAAAGCAGGCTCCAATGGATCCCACAATTGCAAATTAAAAATGCCAGCCCAGCATGTCAGCAGCTAAATGCTTCCTTAAATAAAAAAAAGTCTTAAGACCCTGCCGAAAGATTGCCAGAGTGGAAGCTGTTCTTAGTTCTAAAGAGAGGGTATTCCACAACCTTGGAGCCACCACCAAGAAGGCCCTATTTCTGGCCACTATCCCCCTCACCTGGCCTGGCGGCAGCACAGTCAGAAGGGCCTTATATGGAAGCATTATATGGAAGGAGGCAGTCCCTTAAATATCCTGGATCCAAGTCATAAATTGACCTAAGGGCGCAATCCTAAACTGAGTTAGGCCGGCGTAAACTAAGCCAGCAATGTTTGGCCAGCACAAGTGCCACCGTAAACTATGTTTGGACCATTCTTGGAATCAGAGAGGCCAGCACACAGACGTGAAGCCATCCTCCCTGGCTCAGAGAGTGGTCAAAACATGCTTTATGGTGGCCCTTGTGCTGGGCAAACTCTGCTGGCTTAGCTTATGCCGGCCTAACTCCAGTTTAGGATTGCGCTCTAAAAGTCAAAACTAGCACTTTGAATCGGGCCTGGAAACGAACCGGCAGCCAGTGTAGCTGCTGAAGCAACAACCTGACTGAGTCGAGCTGACAAGCCCCAGCAACCACATGGGCAGATTCCTTCTAGTGTAGTCCAGCAAGAGGCTCACCTTCAGAAGGAGCTCAGGATAAGAACAACCTCTAAGTGAGCACAGAAACAGATTTAAGGAAAGCAGAGAAATAAGATCAAAGAGCCCAACAAATTTCAGGCGTGAATTTTCAGAGTCAGCTGCGGCAAGAGACATACATTTTTCAAACTGATTTGTCTGGATTTATTATTACGTATTGGATGAATCTCATTCTGCATGACCTACTTGCAGAGTGTTCTCACGCTGCGCCGATGTTCCTTGAACTGCGGATGAACGGTGTAACTGCTGCAGATGTGGACCACCACATATATACTGTATGCGTTGGAACCCTCCAACACTTCTCACAGTCTGACCTCATTCCTGAATCGAGATGTATATTCCTTACTCAATTAAAAAACTCTGACATCAGCACTTCCCAAGGGTGGGAAGATTTAGTTTGTCGGATCCCATTTTGGGGGTCTGCACATCATGAAAAGATGACATTAAGTGATCTATCAATTACAGAAGTCAACACTTTCAGCCCCACTTCGAACCACTCTACTCTGCAATACGTCTTGGCAGGCAATGGGACTATTCCATGATTACCCGGTCCTGGGTAGAAGGGGAAAAAAGCATTTGTAGGCTCAGCAGTTATAACATGGAAGACAACGGCTTAAGTGATGTTTCCATGCAGGAGGATGTTCATTTACAGTGCTTTTGGGGGCACTTTGGCAGTATAATGTGAGACAAGAGATCATATCAAATGGGCCAGTGAGACCAGTTCCAGTTTGCAACCCAAGCAAAATGGAACAGCTGCACCCAAGAAAAGAGCATTTCTCCAGCTATGTTACATATCTTGCAGAGTGCAAACTTCAAACGTAGGCTGTGCTTTTCTTGTTCCATTCCCCTTTTCAACTTGTCCCAGAAGATTTTTAACAAGCCAGCACCTCATGCTGCTGAAAGAAAATCTCGTCAGACAAAAGCCCGTTTCATTCATGTTTCAACTTCTATTTCAATGGGGCAGGATAATCACACCATTCTGCTGGCAGAGGGGATACTATGTTTTTTGCCAAAAGTAAAAATAAAATTAGTGGGCAACTTTATCTGCATAACCACCGCCCAGTGTCATTTTTTCCTGCTTGCCTGTCAAGCGCAAGCATCTTGGGATTGCATTTCCTTGGAGTCTTTACAATGATAATGAGAACAATTATATGTCCCCATCTGGAATCCATTAAATGTGATTATGATTGCTGACTTTCCTATCCTTATGGCTATCTGGATTAGCTAACCCCATTACAAAGAATGTACTCCCTAAACTCACTTGGAAATATGATTTCCTGTCATCTAACCATGGACTCTCTTCTATCCTCTCTCTCTCTCTCTCTCTCTCTCTCTCCCCCTCTACTCATGTACCATCGTAAACGACATCATCTCTTGTCTCAATTACAAGAGCCTTAATAGGTTCAAACTCCCAGGTGACTGATATCTGCAGGTGTTTAAACAAAAAAATAAATAAAATCATCTGATCTACTCAGTAAGGCTCGCATTCTCTCAGTCAACCAGATGGCCTCTTGCCTGTAACGTGCAGGTGCGATAGGGTGGAACTTCCAATGCCTTGGCCTCTCAAATGTGCACAACATAAAGTATGCTAAAGAATAAATCAGGGTAAAAAAATACAGATGTAATTATTACATCTTAGTACAACATTAGGTTTTTTCTAGTCGAAACACAATCCAAGATTAATCCATGGAACTGTCTCATTGCCTGTTGATTACTTAAAAGCACTGTTGATCTGAACCATATGCCATCCATGATCTACAGGTCTCATCGAGCTTGTGAACAAGATTTGGGTTTTTCAAACTAGTTCCTTTTTTAGAATTTACCCCTGTTGCCTTTGTGCAATTGCTTGGCGAGATTGCCTGCTAGATTGGCTTTCCAGCAACATTTTCCAAAATGCATTTTACATGACCAGCCTACATAAAAGAGGCAGAAAGTTGCTACAGAGGACCCTGGACATAAAGAAATGGACAGCCCAATCCTATCCTGAACCGGAACAGGTAGGCCAGCTGGCCTGTGCTGTATTCAGTGCAGAGTAGGGGGTGCTACAGCACAACTAGGAGGAAGGGAAATTATCACACACACACACACACACACACACACACACACACACACACACAAATAAAGAGGGGGGAACACTAGGATCCTGTTCCAAAGTCTAGAACCTGTACAGAGATGTTCATGTTGCATGTACATGTTACAATTAACAGAGTGGCTAACATGTACAGATTTTTTTTTATTTGAAACATTTTTACTGCCACTGGTCTGTTCTATTGAGCAGCAAATGTATAGGGGTTGATGGGGAGCAATCAGAAAAAGGAGCTTCCACCTATGACACTTGCTAATTTATATCCATAGCCCTGCCTGCATAGTTGTCATTTCCTAGACAATCAGAAAACTGGCAGTACTTTGTGCTTAGAAATACAGCTACATGATTAGCTGCCCAGTCCTATGCTTCCTTAGCACCCAGGGCTACACCTGCACCAACACGGCTACTGCTGTATTCTATAGGGCCTGGGAAGCAGTCACAGCTGTCCTCAGGGTAAAGGAACAAACATTCCTTACCCTGAGTTGACAGATGGCAGCCCCAGTGGGTCTACTCAGATCTGTGCCCACATTTGAGTGGGTGCAGAACCAAGGAAACTTGTGTTGGGGTTCCCTACTTGGGGGGGAGCAAAGGATATGGCAGGTCAGTCTGCCTCCGTCTGCACTCCCAGGCTTGGTCTTCCATTGAGTCCATCATCCGCTCAGTAACATGTACATAAATGCACTGCATGTTTACTATGAGGTTAAGGAATGCAATGCTTTCTGTGGTGTTGTGGTTCTTGTCTGTGTTTTGTTTGATAAGGACATCTATTGTTGTTCTCAGTCTGGTGGGACACCATTACAGAACAGGTTATTAATCATTTTGGCAAGTACACATTCTTGAACTATTGGATTCTGAATTCTTTAACGATCTTGAAATAGCTAATGAAGGCAAATCCTTCCTTTGCCTTAGGCTTGTTGAAAGTAGGATAGATGGTCTCATGACCAAATCATGGCTTTTATTGACCTGACCAAGAGAGTACAGTATGCTTCTGGTCAGCAGAGCTGCAATATACCCTTATGTAAGATTTTTCTCTTTCTCAGCTCCCAAACTATAGAAATCCAGAGTAATGCCAGATGGAATATAATGGAATAATAAGGTCACAGAAATGAAGGCAGTTCCATGCCTTTGGATGGTACATGTTCTGCTTGGTTATGTTGCTAGGCTATTATGGAACCAAAATCTAACACATGTTGGAAGTGGCACATACATCAAGAAGTCAGAATGGAAGAACACTCCAGAACCCTTTGCACCTACTGGGGTGTCCAGGGGGGTCACATAGTCCTGGGCACTGCCGCTGCCTGCCCTCCAGAGCCCCATGGTTTCTGCAGGTCTTCCAAAGCTTACTGCAACCTTCAGAAGGCCTTTTAAGCATTACTTCTGGTTTTCACCAAAAACTGGAAGTAATCTTTAAAGGCCTTCTGAAGATTGCAGTAAGTCTTTGGAGGGCCTGCCTAGCATGTGAGCATTGCACGAGGCTCCAGGTAAATTGGGGGGGGGGGGAGATGGGGAGGCGGCAGTCTGTGGTCCTGGCCCTGAGCAATGTGAATAGATGTTTTCTAGATCTTGCACATTCTAGGATTGCCCTGAATCTGGAAAAAAAGGGGGTGGGGGAAATTCCACAAGGAAACTTCAGGCTTGCCACTAGCCAGGGACGCCGCAACATTCCTGAATCCTGTGCTTGCCTTATATTGTTTGTTTACTTTGCACATTACATTTTTAGATGCATGCAGAAAAACACATATGCATATAATGTATGAAGAGACCTTAAAGGAACCGTTTCTTGAGAAAACATTTGTCCACTTTTACGGTCCTCTAAATCAGTGGTTTTCAAACGTTTTAGCATTGGGACCATCTTTTTAAAATGACACTCTACCAAGATCCACCTAACTTTACGGACTTTAAAAAAAAAGGTGATCTAGGAAAAAAATAATATTTTTATGTATTTACTTACAGGTAATATTTTAGTTATTTGTTTGCAAAAAGTTCAATGCATTTCTTATAATGAGGCAGCCCTAATGAATAGACTCAAGGCTTGAGGGGCTGAATTATGTGACCTAGATTTTACCTTCCCTCCTTCCTGTCATTAACAAATTTGAAAAAAAAACACAACAGAAAAAATGCTCAGGCATGTATCTATGCATGTAAACATATATCTATGCATGTAAACTAATACTTAAGAAGCTTGCAAACTGCAGGAGCTTAGCTCTTTGCAGGGCAGTTCGCAACCATATGATTTTTGAATAGTCTCAGGACTTGAGGTGATTAGTTATCTGACCTTTCTATCACCAGTGTTTTCATTGGCAGCTCTGTGGGACACACCAGAAATCAGGTTTGACCCACAGTTTGAGAAACAGCGCTCTAAATGAAGCAGACAAGTTTTTGCCCTGGGTAACCCTGCTACGTGATGTCACTAATGCACTGTTTCCTCTGCCACACATCACTTCTCATTTAAGCACTAATTTCGAGGTTGTCTGATGCATTACATCTTGGCACAGCCGGCTCAGAACTTTCAAACTGTTAGCTTTGTTCTCAGATTACACATTCATTTTGATTCTGGAAAAGGATTACCTAATTATAAGCACGCATTCCAACAGAAGCCAGTTGCAGCTCTTTCCAGTCATAATGATTGTTTTTAATGACTGTTTAAGATGCGCCGCCTGGGGGTTGTATAATCAGCCCATATTTATTGCTTTCACAGAATTCATGAGGAGACACCTCACAGGAGCAAACCTTCCGCATTCAGAGAAGGACGGAGTTTATCTGAGGAGTGCGTAATAATGTCAGCTGTGTTAATTATTACCTGGAAAGTCAAAGATGATTATATTTCTAGTGTTTTAAATGTCTGTAACTCCACACAGTGTCCAAACTAAAGAGTTTTAAAATGACTCCAGCAGAAGCCAATCATCATATTTAAAAAAAAACATAAAGCACATCATTGTGGTTTTGAAATAAACTCTGGGTTTGAAATCAGCATCCAATGTAATAGGTGTAGAGAGCAAGTGCCCTGATCCAGCAATCGCTTGCAAATGATCATGCTCCAATACGCACCTATTGGGGTCACCACCAGGATGGGAGGGCTCTAGGGCAAAGCCCTGGTGGTGTAATGAGCCCCCACCTCATGAGTACGCACTGCTCCCTGATGGTGCTCAGACAAACTAAATGGGCAGTGGATGGATGCTGCTGCTCTAGCAGCAGCTGCACTACACAAATGCCTGTAGCTGACCAGCACCATTGCTCAATAGGCTACACAGGGTCAAGGAAAGGTCACAATGGGCAACAGTGGACTGCTTTCTAAGGATTGGAATTTCATGGGTTGGCTGGGATGGGCATGAACCTTAGGTATATGTCTGACCTGGCCAACCTCTGCTGCACATCCAGACAGGGTGTTCGGAGTTGTATCGGGCAAAATGAATACTAGACATTTAGAGCCCAATCCCGAGGTTGACATCAGGGGGAAAAGAGTGTACCACAGGCTCTGGGTGTCACAAACACATCGTAAAGCACATCAGCACCTCCTAGTGAGGAAGACACTGAGCCTCAGCACCATGCAGAGGCCATATGGAACAGCAGATGGTAAGTTTTGTCACGGCTCCGCAGTGCCGCCTTTCAGGGCAGAGGAAGGCAGAGGGCAGAACTGAGTGGAGGGAAGGGAGGATTGGGTTCAGAAAGGGGATGGAAATGGCGGCAGCCTCTGCGCCGAATTCTGAACCCCTCCTTGGGCGGGTGGTCCGACATGGGCGTTCTCAACTCTGCAGCCACTCAAATATGGGTGCAGAGCTGAGACCCATTGCCATCAGCTGCAGTTTACCTGGGGTAAGGCAGCAATGTTCCCTTATACCGAGGAGACCTCCAGTGGTATCCCAGCACTGATAGGCACCAACGGTCACCATGGGGTTTAGGAGTATGCTGTTAGTGCCTAAATTTTAAGGCCAGTTTTGAACAATATTAAAATCTAACTCTTTTTGGCTTCTGATAAGGAAAATGTCCTAAGCCCTTCTCCTCCAAATAGTCCCACTCCGTTATCTCCCAGGGTAGAAAGGTGGGGGGGAGTAGTAGTAGTAGTAGTAGTAGTAGTAGTAATTGTTTCCCTCTGGTGGAGAGCCCACCATTCAGCTAGCTCCAGCGGCGTCATGCTGCTGGAACGCTGGCCGGGAGGAACGGGTGAGCGGTAGCCCACCCGTTGTGTACCGCTCCGTTTCGCCATCTTCCCCGCCCCTGCCCCCTTCACCCGTTCCTCCCACCCAGCGTTCTGGCAGCATGACGCCACTGGCTAGCTCCCATATAAGCCAAATGGGAAGCGAAAGGTGAGGCAAGTTGGAGGTGGGGTAGAGAGAGGTGAGTAGGGCAGAAGAACATAGAGGGAAAAGAGAGATAGCAGGGCAGGGGGGGTTGACCTGAAAGCAAATAGGAGGTAAGTTTTTAAAAAAAAAAAAAACCTTTGCATAAGCCCACAGGCCACCTGTTGCTCTCTTCAGACATATGCCAACCATTTTAGTGACATAAGGCCAAGAAGAAAAAAGTGGTGGGGAGATTTTGAAAAGAGGGGATAAGATCTGGCATGCACGACTCCATCTGGATCCACACCCTCCTTCCCTGTTCTGCCCTCTGTTCATCCCCAACATGCCCCATCACTCCACCTCCTCATCTATGAATTGCCCCTGTGCCAGTGTGACTATAGTGGAGCCGTCAATTGCAGTAGTGGGCCACCAATGCTGCCTCTGCTTTGTGGTGGTAGAACGTTTTTGAAAAACACCTGGTACAAATACGACAAGCCCAGTCTTCTGCCCTTGCCTGTTTAACAGGGCAGTACCTTCTGTGTCCTGTTTCACCTTCTCCAGTGTAAGCTCCCAACTTCAACAAAGGACCTCAAGTATCCTGGGCTAGAATACAGAATAATCCAAATCTAGATTCAGGCACAGCCACCTACAGACCTGGCCTGTGAGCACCACAACAGAGATGCCTGGAGAACAGGTGCAATATAGTACATGTCTCCATGGTCACTGCCCAATATCACCTGAAAGAAAGATCTCCCCTGCACCCCTATGCCCTTCCTCCTGCAAGAGAAAGTTTAATCCCCTCTCTTGTCTTAGCCCCATCATTAGACATTATTTTGATGCTAAAGAAAGAGAAGGGCTTATTGATTTACTTCTGTGTGGACAGGCAAACAAGAATTTTCCCTTTAAAAAACCCCTACTGTACCTGAGTGTCTTACAACAAACCTAAACCAAACAGCAAAAACCTATCACAAGTTAAGCATAAAGTTTTTATGAGTTGAACTCTGAACTTTAAGAAGTCTGAAATCTTTAGCAATTGCTTCTTGCCTGCAGGATAGATGCAGTTAGTCTTCTGCCTTGTGGGCATGCCCTTAGCAGCAATCCTTATTGATGTTCCTTTGCTACTGCTTTCAAAACTGTTAAAATTCCTTCACTCAAGTGTTCTTAGCACTTATGTTGTTAGGGAATACTTCAAAGGATACATCTTTACTTTATCAAATCTGCTCTAATTTTGCAGATGGAATCAAAGAGCTTTATTTTAAGTCTAGTCAAGTTTGCCAACTGTCCTAAGCTCCAGAAATCAATTCGATGTTACTATTGTAATCAAACTCGGTGTAAAACCCAGGAACACAAGAGGACAAAAACATTCCTTGGTGTAACTGTTGAGATCAGCTGTTTTCTGCAATGGGTAGTATAGGCCCACTATGCAGGATGCCCCCTCCCCATTCCTTAAGGCATCAGCTGACATATTCCACTCTTTGACTGCACTGATAGGTGACCTACACATCAGTCCCCGAACATCTTTCTCTCTATTCATAATTCAGAACCATGTTCTTTCCCTCTTTCTTCAGAAAAAGCCCAGTCCTCAGTGAATCACATTCTGGGTGTTCTGATGGAGTTATTATAACGACAGGGAATATAATGAGATCCAATGCATTTGGCAGGCTTTTATGAGTGACTTGTATAGGAAAAAACAGCAGTCAGGTAGCTGCGGCCCTGGGCATTAATTTCCACCAAACATTGAAAGGGAAGAGAAAAAAAGATTTCTTCTCTCCCTGCTTACTTAAAAAAAAAAAAATCTGAACTCCACGCATTATGTCCACACTGCTAAATTGACCCTCCTGCCATTAAATTGCACATATACATACTTTTAAGTAGGTTGCTTTTCTGTTGGGATTATTCAGGCTGTATCACAATGTTGCGTTTATTTGTAGAAAAAAATCCCTCGGCCATCAATTATTTACAGTCCATTATTGTTCACTGTCACCATGTGTTCTTCATGCTGGTCCATGCTAATGAAACTTTTTAGAAAGAGCTTCCACTATTTGTCTGAACCTTTAGTTAGTCAAAGTATTTTCACATTTTTCTATCAGTGGCCTGACTGAGATGAATGAATTGTATTATGTTCAAAATGTACCGAAACAAACTGGAATCCTTAAGCGATGTCTTTCTCTGAATTAATGGCAATGGTCTATCAACCTTGCCTGTGGTAAGTGTGACAGTGGAGCTCAAGAACAGCTCTGTAGGGTCTCTCTAGAAATGTCCACACATCAACCTTGTTACATCAGAATTTGGTACTGGAAGGCTAAAAATAAATTTTGGATCCTCATATCACAAAACATGCAATGTGACACTGGGTTAAGACTGTTCTTAACACACCCACGTGAACTTTTGGAAGAGTAATTCACTTCAGGTTAATTAACACAATTATTGAACCTGAAAAAAGTTTGCCGTGACTAAGTATCACTGAGATCAATGGCACATGTTAGTCATGGTTAATTCAGTAACATTAATTTCAATGGGACTTGGGCCTCAGTCCTGTTGTTTGTTGAAATGAGTATTCTGGGCGACACCAGGCGTTGTCCACCTATCACAAAATGTGACATGTTGGAGCATGCAGACCGACACCAGATGCTCACTGGGCCAAGTAAGATTGAATATAGGGTGGGAGGGAGTCAGGGGAGAGCAGAATAGGGCAGGGGTAGGTGGAACAGAGTGGTAGGTGCAGGCGGATTGGGACCAGGAAGGAAGCAGGTTTGGCAGCAGCAGTTTTTACCAGCTCAATCCCCCCATCCCATGCTCAATTCTCCTTCATGGGTCCACATGAACTTGCACTTGCAATATGGGCCTGCAGGGGTGTACCCTGGGGCAAGGAACAAACATTCCCTTACCCTGAGGAGGCTTCCAGAGGCCAAAACTCCATGTTGGCAATGCTGTATCGCCATGCACAGAGTTACAGTGGATTGCACTGTTAGCCATGATTCAGTTTCTTTGGATCCTTTCTAATTTCTCAGCTTCTCCTCTCTGATTATTCATCACCTAAATAGCCAGGTCTCAGAGTCCACCATTCTGTCCGTTTTTTTTTCTTTTTTTTATTCATCCAACAAAGTAAACAGGGATCAGTGTCTGTGGAGGCACCCTGTTGTCTCACTCAGTGTAGGATGGATGATGCTGATGATCAGGCAGTGCAAACCACACCAAACCAATTTGAAAAGTAGTGCCATGAGGGCTGAAGAAGTCATTGGCCCACTTTTAATTTTTATTTTGAAATGCTGCTTACACAGCCGTTTCAGGCCTTTTCACTAATATCACTCAAACGCCTATTCCATTGGATTCTTTTGTGGCTTTGAACACATTATACCTGTAAGATTATCCCTTTGGGTTTTTTTCATACTGTGCAGGTGTTAAAGTTTTTATGCAGCATAATCTTGGCCACATAAAAATCTGTTTAGCAGAAAGAGAGGCATCACTAAAGCACCAGTGCAGTGGTTCCCAAAACTTTTAGACTGGGACCCACTTTTTAGTGATGTCATTAACCTTGAAGTGGTCATAGCCAAAAGTAACATACTCAAGCAGGATGCCATCACTAGGACTTAATAAAATGAATGCATACTGGCATTCTTGGACTGCAGCAATTGCACAACCATGAAACATCCCTGACAGAAAGCAAGATTAGGAAAAAAATATATTAAAATAGTGGACTAAAAACAATTTAAAAAACCCCACTTGTACATTCAAACTGTTAACATTCATAAAAGGAAAATAGCAAGAGCAGCTTCCAGGATGGCTGCTCTCAGCTTTCCATGACCCACCTGGCATCAGGTCACGACCCACCAAGTAGGTCCAGACCCATAGTATGAGAAACACTGTACTGTTGCATAAAATATGGTGGTGATTATTGCTATGTGTGATGTGCCATTAATGTGAGGAAGCACACTATGTGGCTCATATCATTTTCTTTGTGATAGTACATCAGATCTTGAGGGGAGATCTGTGGGAATATTTGGAGGGAACATTTGCCAAAGTAAGCGGGGAAAATCCAATCTGTGTGGTAATCTGCTGCATATGAACAGCTCTATTCAATCTTCAGAGATGGACTCTACCAGAGCTCACTAGCAGCACACATGGTTTTCATGCAGAAGGACTCAGGTCAAATCCTTGGCATTCCTGGTAAGACTGGGAAAGATTCAACTCTGGAGAGCTGCTCCCAGTCAATGCTAAACTAGATGTATACACTCTCTGACTCACTATAAGGCTGCTATATGGATACAGACCGTGCCAGATGGAGCTACTGAAAGCAGCCCTCCCTCTCCAGGACAGCTGTTAGAGGTGAGTTCTGTGATACTCAATTCACTGAATTGTGTGGCCATTGTATCACTTCTACCAAGCACAGAAGTGCACATGAAATCCCATGGGCTTAAACCATAAAAAGTAGGTGATTGTTTTAGTGCTTAATCCTTATTCACTAATAATAATAATAATAATAATAATAATAATAATAATAATAATAATAAT
>JAJKFI010000002.1:17430647-17477956 GCA_029204185.1 Lerista edwardsae
AAATAAATAAATAAATAAATAAATAAATAAATAAATAAATAAATAAATGCATTTTCTCCTCAGTGGGAGGAATGTACTCCACAGTGGAGTAGCCTGGAAGCTAGGGAGTATAGATCTATTAATAATCATCCAGGAGTGACCAAGCATCAATGGCACTTTAAACAATTAAGGGTGCAATCCTAACCCACTTTCCAGCACTGACATAGCTGCCAACCTGCCAACGGGGCACGTGCTGCATCCTGCAGTTGGGGGAGGGGCAGTCATGGAGGCTTCTTCAAGGTAACGGAACATTTGTTCCTTTACCTCAGGGCTGCATTGCCCTTACCCAAGGACTGGAATGTTGCTTAGGATTGCACCCTAAGCAAAGTAATAAAAGGCAGAATAAATTTGGAATGAAAGAGGGGCAGATTGGAAATAGTTCTGGTCATCGTACCTCAGGAATCTTGTAGAGCTGGGAAAGGTGCCACAAAGGGCAGCCAAAACTATCAGAGGAGAGGAGCACCTTCCTTGCAGTGAAAGGCTACAACATTTGGGGCTTTATAGTTTGGGGAAAGAGCAAATAACAGGAAGTACATGACTGAGACATAAAATTGTAAAATGATGTGAAGAGTGAAAGAGAAAGCTCCACCCTCATTATCAGTGAGAATCCGTGTAGTTAGATCATCTGTAGGGGTGCTGCATACCATGGCCGTAAGAGATGTACCTTTGGCTGAATCAGAGCTCACAGCACACCATAGGACATAAGCATGATATTGGCCCAGTTTGCTTTTTTGAGATTGTAAACATTGCTCATGTGTTAACAATAAAAGGTACTTGTTTTACCCATTGATGTGTTTATTGATTCTGAATCCAAAAGAACCACTGTCCTCTTATCAATACATGCACTGGAGAGCTCTCTCTCTCTCTCTCTCTCTCTCTCTCTCGCTCTCGCTCTCGCTCTCTCCTCTCAAACCAGGGGTCAGACAATTAAAGTGATAAAGGGAGATATAGGATGTCTACACAAAGTTAGTTCACACAGCAGATATTAGCCTATGGAATCCACTGCCATAAGATGTAGAAATGGCACTCTAGCTTGGATGGTTTTAAAAGGGGATTGGACAAATTCATGGAGGAATTTGTCAGTGGCAGTTGTGATGGCTAGCAAAGGCAGGGGAGAAGCATGCTTTTCTGCTCTCTTTGTGGGTTTCTCAGAAGCAGCTGGTCAACCACATGGGAAAAGGATGTTGGACTAGATGAGCCTTTGGCTTGATCCAACAAGGTATTTCTTATGTTCCACTTAACTAAGTAAGGGCTCAATCCTATCCAATTTTTCAGCACGAGTGCTGCCACAATGCATTGAGGAGGCCTCTGTGATTCCCCCATGCAGCACACATCCCATTTGCATGGCTGCATTGGCACTGGAAAATTGGATAGGATTGGGCCCCAAGTCAGTGCTGCAAGATAGTCTAGTTGCAATTATTCAGAAATAGAGGTTTCATTATGTCCAAAACAGTGGACATAATGAATCATTTTAAAAAATGTTTATATGCTTTGTAGGCAAGCTATGTTCTGGGAAAGGAAATACCAATGATATATCTGTACAGATCTCACTGTAGAGGAATGATCAGTATAATATATCGGACATTATCGCCATGAATCAAGCAAATCCAGAAGCATCAAATTTGTCTCCCAAAATTCTTCTCCCACCGCTGGACACATAAGCAAGGTAAAACTTTTGTGATTCTTTATTCACTTCCCCCCTGAAACGCAATTAGCCATTTTAAACTGTCTTTGAACAGTTCCAAACAGAAAAGATTTTACAAGTCATCTACCTTTAAACTTAAATGAGTGCCTTGCATGGAAAGCTTGAGACCAGGTTAATGATAATGTTTTGATGATGACTGTAATGCCAACATAATTATACAAAATTCAACCAACAAAGGAAATAATAGCTGTTATCAATTCAGGGGGAAAAAAATCAAGTGAGTCTCAAGGTTAAATGAGGAAGGGATAGAAGCACAAAAAGATGTAAACATTCAAAGTCTTTCAGCATAATGACTTTGAAAGTAATGGTAGAGAGTCATATTTTGCAGGTGTACAGAAAGCGCTCCCTGGCATTTTGCCATTTCCAGCTCTTGCTCCCACTTCCTTTTGTCAAGAGGTCTTTGACTGAAGTCACAATTGTCTTTGGAAAGAAAGGACGACATGCTAAATGAATAGCTTAAGTGATAGACTGTAACATCTTGGCTACAGCAAGAAAAGATCAGGATAATGGGTCGCTGCACTAAATAGCACAGGAAATAAAACACCCAGTGATCAGGATTAAAGCAAACAGAAAAGTAAAAGCCTTGAGGCTCAATCAGTCGAGTTGATTTTGCTGCGCAAAAGGGTGTGCATGTAGATTAGTAGTTCTACAATCAGTTTCCCTGACTGGCACAAAAAATGTTAGAACACGTGATTTTAAGAAGGCAAACACTTTGCATCTATGTTGTTCATTTTATTAGGTCATTGATCCAATATGGTTTGTCTACATCAGTGGGCTTCCATCTTTTTCATGCCACTACCCCAATAAATAAATAAAATAAAAAATAGTATTGGACTGTTAGCCTCCACACTAGCCCAGGCTTGGTCATTTTACTGGCTAACTATGCATACAGATAAGGCAGTTACCTTAATGTTCAGCCAAAGTCTGAACTGAACTTAATATTCAGTTTCCACTATACATTAAGTCCATTGCAGTTTGTCTTCTCCCCCATTGTCATTCACCTTCTCTGCAGCAGTGAAGAATGATCAACTGTCTCCTTCATAATAGTATTTAAATGATGAAAAGTAATTAATCAGGTAATTCTGTATGGTTGTCTTTCAGCCACAAAACACACACTAAGGCTGCAATCATATGCAAACCTATCTGGAGTATATACACCATTGAACATAGTGGGCTTTCTGAATATACAGTACACGTCTAGGACATTGCTTTAAATGCCAACCCTATCATCTTTGTAACTTTTTTCCCAGTGGTACAGTGGCATTGAAATGGCTGCTGCTCTATCCTGTGGGGCCAAGGAAGCTGCATTAGGTCTCATCGGGAAAATGAGACCCCCATGTCAAGACCCCATGTCAAGACCTGGAGGCCTGGATGGGTCTACTTCACTATTTAGTGAGTGCAGAACTGAAGATCTCCACAGCCCGGAGGGGATATAGGATTTGGCAGCAGCATCTGCTGCCATCCCTGCCACTTCCTCAGCCCGATCTCTTCCCTCGTTCCACCCTCCACTCAGCTCCACCCCTTCCTGCCTTCTCCCTGCCTTCCCCTGCCCAATAAAGCTTTTTCACCATGCCACATGGCAGGGATACTCACCACTGGCGCTCCTCTCTGGCATCTTCCCAGCACTGAGGCTTAACACTGACTGGTGCTGGCCTCTCTGCTGGCACTGTGTCCTGACCACCGGCAGGAAAATGCCTTATGGCACTATGCAACCCCCAGCCCTGCATGAGTGCACCTCCAGTGCTGGGCACCATAGAATTGGGCCCCCAAGCTGGGTGCAGTATTCACACAGCAGAAGTCTAAGTGAGGAATGCTGTGACTTGGATGCAGGACATCCAGCTGTGCAGCCTCAAAGATGCTGTTTAACCGTTGTGAAGCGGATTTGTGGTGCTGACATATGTGGTTGAAAAAACCATTAGAACACCCACATCCTTTTAAAGATTTCTGCTGCTAGACTACATTTATTAATGTCTTTTTATTTTGTATAGAGTGATCATATGAGCTGCCTGGCTTTTCATGAGATAGGCATATAAAGCTGGCTTCCACTATCTTTACTTTCAGATAAATGTTAGTACAGATTTCACACAGTCTATATGGATAAGACTGTCTCATCCCCTTTCCCTCTTTACTTCCATGGCTATCTCAAGAGGCTGGAGAGCTGCCCTCACCCCACAGAGAGGTATCACATCTAGTGCAAATTCTACGATTCTAGTGCAAATGAAATTTGACTGTACAACTTTCAGGGACACAGGGCCAAATCCTATCCAATTTTCCAGCCCTGATGTAGCCATCTCAGTGGGGTGCATGCTGCATTATGTGGTGGTGGTGAAGTCATGGAGACTTCCTCACAGTAAGGGAACATTTGCTTGCTTACCTTGGGGCTGCATTGCAGCTGCATCAGCACCAGAAAGTTGGATAGGATTGGGCCCAAAGTTATTTAACCACTTGGGTTAAACAGAAGTCAAAAGTTAAATGTAGTTGGGGAATGGCCATTTTTTCCGATTAGCAAGTTTTACATTTTATCTAACGTCATCTGAAGTAGCCAGATGTCCAAGAGCTCACAAGAAGAACATAGGCACAGGAAATGGCTTGGATCTCAAACATAGTTTTGGAGTCTAGAGAGGAAACACTACATTCTTTTCCGAAGTTCACAGAAACTGTCTGATAAAGAAATGGTGCTTCTGCTCATCTCCTTACTCCTGTTAAAGCAGAAGCTTCAACTGCAAATAACCATAAGCAAAAACAGGATCAAAACAACGTCATCTGAGCTTTTCCAGAATCTTGGCGCTCTTCTTGCTGATGTCTACTACCTGCCACCAAACATGAATCTTGCTGACAGGGTTTTTTTGATTGTCATTTCTCTAGGGTAACCAGCAAGTCCTGCAAAGCCAAGACAAGCTTCCATCCCTGCTTTCAGCACTCACACAGACAAGATCACATCACATCTCTAGCCGTACATTCAGTCACCTATTCCCCAAGAGTGCAGAGTCAGTTCTTTACCACTTTCTTTATACCACTTTATTTCTTTATTCATGGGTGTATAAAAAACCCATGGTTGTTAAGCATTTTTTCTTTTCCTCATACAAGTTCTCATACAGTCAGAATTCCTGTCAAAAAGTGCACATTCATAATCTCAATGGAGTTGTTGGACTGGAAACTTGGCAACACAATGAAGGTAAGGGTAGCCCATTTTGTTCATATGAGAAAAAAAGAAAATACATCTATTATTCCACAGAGCCCTCAGTGCCCAGAAAAAAAACCTGATTAAAAGCACAGCTATGCTTATATACAGAATGCTTATGCAAATAATATTGCTTTTTATTCCTAGTAGCACCACCATAGCAAAAGCAGCAACATAATCGGGGCAAGCAATATGTGTCTCTGTTCAGCCCCATAGACTAGCAGGAAAACTTTTGGCAGGATTAGCCAGGCTGCCCCATGAATCCAACAGGATTTTAGCTGAAGATGCCACAAAACAAAATTGTTATTGGCCCCACTTGTTCTCTGCTCTTGATATCCTGGTTCATACAGCCCCATGAAGCATTATTTTGTAATCAGAAGAACATCAGGAAAACCCTCAGCACTGCAGTTCAACACTGCTGATGTTGCATTGAACCAATGTGCTAAATGGGTCTCTGGAAGGGCACTGAGAGCCTTAAATGCAACATTAGGGGGTGCAATCCTAACCTGGAGTTATACTGGCACAGTTAAGCCAGCAAGGTTTGACTGGCACAAGGGCTACCGTAAAGCGTGTTTGAACCACTCTCAGAGTCAAGGAGGATGGCGCATGTCTGTGTGTTGGCCTCTCTGACTTTGAGAGTGGGCCAAACATACTTTATGGTGTCCCTTGTGCCAGCCAAACTTGGCTGGCCTAACTGTGCCAGCCTAACTCCAGGTTAAGATTGCACCCTAAGTGACATTCGAGATCATAAGATAAGGCTGTTAGCTGGAGTACACAAATTGAAGACTAACTAATAGGCCAATCATATGGGCTATCTAATGACAGCGGGACAGACCCTGGGTCCAATCCAGAGACCTTTATTGTTGACGGGACATGTATACTACCAGCTAAAAGTGCTGCAAATGTGCCGTAAAACACGTTCCTGACATCGCATGAACAACCACTTCTCATTCTAGACAGGGACTAATTAGACAGGGACTCTAAGACAGGGACTCTGAAAAGACAGGGACTCACCAAGCAGGAGGCTGGCCAGTGAAGAAAGATTGTTCCTTACCCAGAGGAGACCTCCGCAACTCCCCCCATCCCACAAATGCAATGGTAGCCATTTCGACACCATTACATTGGAAGGGAAGGGAAGAATAGGATTGGGCTGTTAATTGGGCTGCTGCAATTTTGCTGGTTTATAGATTTCAAGATTGACTCTTAATTCTCTTTCTGTGCCCTAATTTGTTTTTGTTTCATTATTATTGCAAAGCAGAACTAAGCATCAGGGCAAACTTTTAAACCAAATTGAAGCTGAATTGATATGTCAGTGATAAAACTTTTTGAAATCATATTACATTTTTCATATAATATTATGACCTAAATACATATCACCAAAGGTACTTTCTATCTTCAGGTTGGGTGAAATGTTTTGCCAAAATGTTTGCCCAGTGGATCACAGTGGTTATCTATATCTTGGGTTCTCTTAGATACTATATCTCAAGCCATGCTGCAGTTACTTTTCCCCAGGACACTCACATAAGGCTGCAGACTCTGCCTCAATGCCACAACCACATGGACAAGCCAGTCTCATGGGTCTTTCCTACAGAAAACTTACTCCATGTGGTCAGCTCACCCACATTGGTTGCATCATTCAGATGCAGCTCCCAACCATGGGTGGGGGCCTCACTGAACAGGATAACAGCATGTGGCTTCCACATGCAGATGTAGACAAAGATTATCCTTTTCATTTAGTTTACTGGAGAAATCATACCAAGGACCCATCTTTCAGTCTATCTCTTGCTATAGCAAAAGCATTGACAGAAATCTGACCATAAAAGCTGCTCAACAAAAGATTATAGACACTTTTAAACCAGTGTCTGGTTTAAACTTAACCAAAATATAATGCTCTTTGGATCTCACTTATAGGGTATCAGTGATTCTTACAACCACCTTATAATTTAAGTCAACATTATTAACCCCATGGGGGGAGGACTAGAGCTAAGAGCAGTGGCATACTGAAGACCACCTAAGGCCAATTCTGATATTTCCTTTATAACATAGAAACAAATATAGTATGGGTCCTTCCTATACTACTTGGACTTCTATTCCATGATTATCATAGAGCAGCCGTTCCCAACCTGTGCACCATGATGCCCAGGGCACTGCAGTGAACTCACAGGGGCACCCTGGGATTTTTTTTTTTAAGCTCTGGCTGCACCTCAAAGACTGTAGACCCTATTGCAATGGAACTGTAGGGGAGTATGAAAGAATTAGTCCAACAGTAAGGGCGCGATGAACAAAGTTTGGGAACCTCTGTCCTAGTGGAATCATGAGTGAGATTATATAGTGCTTAAATGCACATAACAGCATTTCAGAGATCACTTTTCTTAGACAGCGAAGCAATACCATTGTATATCCTTCGGCCTTTGGGAACTGACAATTCCTCTTCCATAAGGTTGCATTCAGTTTCACTGGCCTGTGCCACGTGCTCAAGGTAGAAGAAAAAAATATTAAAATCAGATCTATTACTTCCCCCACTATTATTCTTGCTTAAATTGCTGTAGCTCCATACATCTGGTTCAGGTCATTCAAAACTACTCAGGTTCTCATTCCTTGTTTCCCTTAGGGACAACTTCTCTCTGTCTCACTGAGGAAAATGACCCGCGTGCCATCAGGATTGGGCCTTGCAAAGTCCCCAAAGTCTCATCTGGAGTGAGAATACCCAGCTGGGTTTTGAACTTATTGCATCAGAGACCAGCAGGTCAGTGCACTAATCAGGAACTCTTAAATCCAGTGAGATACTTCGTTGGGAACTGTTGCAAGGTTCTGGCTAGTCTTCGCTCTAATTTTAAAGACATCAGCTGCTTTTTAAAAAAAGGCTATTTCCCATTCCCTAAAGCTTTAGTCCTACTTAAAAGTTTCTTTCCATCTCCCCTTAAAGATGCCTTGTAATTGGCACATATTACTTTATATCTTTGGCCTACTTTGCCTGAGAACTATTTGACTAGGCCTTTATTATCATAATTGCTATTATTCTATTTTACATTTTTAATGTTATGTGCTAAACATCTTTCCCCACAAACAGTGATATGCCCCCCTTCAGTTTTCTTTTATAACACATTCAGCATTTTCTGGGACATAATTAAAACATCAAAGAGTTTTCCTGCTGGTTATGCTAAAATCCGAGTACTGGAGTCTGCCGGCATTATTGAAAATTAAAATGTACTATTCGTATGCATATTTAGAATGACCTTAAATAACTATCAAAAATGGTTTTGTACTCCTTTATATAAGGCTGCCTACAATGCTAAAATACCTGAATTAAACCATGTCTCTAATTGGTAGCAGGAGGATTCTTGTTAAAAATATAAAATATGTATATTTTGTTCACTATTTTCTCAGGCTTAATGTGCCTAATTTTCCCATGCAACTTTATCCCTAAGGAAAAATAAAGAAGGAAAATCCATTACCAATACATGAAGTTGAACAGCACTCTCCCTCTCTGTAATTGCTATCAGGGAGACTGGCAGAAGGGTAATTTTAGTTCAAATGAGTACATAGTCTGAAAAAGGGGTAAATCAACCTTTGTAAGTCTGAAATTAGATCCCACTGTGGGTTGGTCAAGAAGATAAGTGTACAGCATGCTCATAAAAGAAGTTTCATGGAATGAAAGGCCTGATGGATCCCCAAAGGATAGAATGCAAGGTGGGATGGAGTGGGAGTGCGCAATCCTGCTCTGTGCCAACATGCTGCTGTGGTAGAATAATCCGGTGAATATCATTGTGTCCCAGAGAACTGTCAAGCATATGCAACTGTTGCAAGCGACCTCTGCTCTAGTCTGACTTGAGCAGGGCAGAGGCATTTAAAAACATAACAATCAGTTTATTTTTATTGTTAATATTAGATGACATTCCAATATTCAAAAATGGGCACATTAAAAACTAAAATATAAAGAATTGAAACAAGACAAAATCAGGTCTTTGCCTTAGATGCAAATGATATGAAATCCTGACACAAACTACTTAGACTTGTCCAAACTTGTGTGCTCAGTTGCAGCACAAAAACAGGTGGGCAGCACAATCCAAAACCCTGCGCAGCGTAACGGGGTTACGCTGACGTTGCGCCCATAGCGCCGACACGGGAACGCCAATCGGCACCCCCACGTTGGTGTTAAAGCAATAGGACTGGCACTGCAGGCAGCGCCAGCCCTGCTGTGCCCATGCTGAGCCTCTCTCGTGCCGACCGAAGCCAGTCGGTGCAAGGGAGGCCCATGCTGAGACGGCATGGGGATTGGAGGGAGGGAGGGAGGCAGGGGCGGGCATGACATGGGCAGGCTTGGGAGATGGCCATATGGCCTCCGTCAGAGAGGCCACGTGGCCCGATTCGGGCTGCGCAGTCTCCTCAGATCTGCACCCACTCTTTAGCGGGTGCAGATCCAAGGAGCACATAGGGGAGGCTGGAGTGCATGCTCCCTTGCTGCAGGGAGGCTCCAGCCTCCACCTACCCAGCGCTGGACAGGGTGCTGGCTGGCCAGTACTCCTACCCAGCACTGGGTAGGATTGCACCCTTAGTCTATAAAGAACTGACAAGCAGTTGGTTCCAATGTAATCCTAGGTTCTCACTTAGCAAGAGGTCCTCAAGCCCATCATACGCTGAATCCTTTGAAATGCATTTGTTCCCTGTATGAGATTGCTACAAGTAGGGGTGCGTTTTTTTTGTGATATTTCCCCCAAAATGTCTTGATTAAAATAGCAAATTGCAGTGTTATGTGTTTTTATGCAGTCACATACTATGGTAGCATCAACTAATACATTAAAAATAAAATACAGGCATGCCCCGGTATCAGCTGGGATTTTGTTCTGGACCCCACCGTGGAGATCTGAAACCATGGATACTGGGGATCCCTTTTAAAGATATGGGAATAGTGGTTTTGCTGCAACTAGGTACAAAAGAGGATTTGTTTAATGTTCCCCTATCTTTTTAATAGGCGTCCCACTATCCATGGTATCCGTGGATAACTGAGACTGTGGATGCCAAATCAGTGGATACCAGGGCATGTCTGTACACATTGAAATGAATGGGGATTCATTTGAAACTGGCTTGCGAACCACAGTTTGAAAAACACTGCCATAGTTGGTAGGAGTTCCTATTCTAAATGCCAGATAGGTGGATCATCCTCATGAAATAGTACTTCCCATGATTTGATAGAGTTTAGTCATGTTTTACTGCCTATCAGTTCCTGATCTCTTGCCATTTTGTATTCATTTTTGCACATTTTGCACAGTGCCGTTCAGTAGCAACTTTGCACAGTCACGCAGTAACAGCAATATTAAAGACTTGGATAAAAGTCTTGAAAGTTACCGTTTTCTAAATGGGGGAACTGAAGCTGAGAGGGCATCGCTTGGCTAAAGCCACCCAGAATTATCATGATTGAACAAGGATCAGGTGAATCCAGGGCCAAGATTTGGCACAGTAGACCACAATCTACTTTTAAACACAATTGGGTAATTATTAGAGAATCAGAAAGCAGAGGGTTGTATGTCAGTTGCACCAATCAGTTTCCTGGATGGTTAGCAAAAAATTACTGAAGAGGAAAGTGTTCCCCCCCCCCAAAAAAAGGGAAAAAGAAAATATATTGCCAAACATATTCCTTAAGCTGTGGAACTCAAAACTCACTTCTATATGCTGAAGTAAAAACATAACCCAGAGTAGTCCCTGGAGTCTAAAATATTTCTCTCATCACACAGGGTTCAAAGACAATGTGAGCTATGTAGCACAGCTGAAAGTGTCTGCATAAAGCAATGCCTTTATGATGTTTTGTTTCTGACTTGCCTTTACCTGGGCTATCTAAAGACATTGTTTGAGGCTAAGGGAAAAAATATGCATACTGTTGGGCCTTGAGATCAAATATATTTCTTATTATCACAGTCGTTAGTCGCCAGGATCCCAGGTGAATCTGTTCATTTTTTAAAGCTGCATTGAAAAGCAGGTTATATTAGGTAGGGTTCCTTTTTTCAAATTTTATTTCTCATTTCCAGGAGTTTGTTCTTGATTATTTTGAAGATGCTGGAAGCTTTTTGATGTTGCAGAACCAATCACAGGAGGCAGTAGACAAATTTTAATGTGAGATAAAAACCAGGTTTGCATACCTGCATAACAAGAAAGCCACTGAACAAAACAAATTACTCACCAAATTTGCAATGGTTTTGTGCCTCCACAACATGAAATGCTTGAAGGCAACGGTTAAACTCTTGGAACAGTAGGATTAAAAATGTTGCACAGAGTGCTGATTACTAGCCACTAATTTGTCTGTGTGGTTGCCCCTGCCATGGGGGATTGGTCCTAAGGGGACAGCTCCTCATCATAGAGTTTAGAGTATGACATCTGAGGCATGGCTAGGACAACAGGGACCCAAAATATGATGAGGAACATGAAGGGAGATAGGAACATAAGAAGAGCCCCGCTGGATCAGGCTAAGGGCCCACCTAATCCAGCTTCCTGTGGTTCACTCTGGCCTACTAGATGCCTTAGGGAAAACTCAAGACAACATGATACCTGTATTCTGTTGCCACTCCCTTGCATTCAGTGGTAGGCTATCTCTAAAATACAGAGGTTGCATGACTTATAACATGTGATGGACGTTTCCTCTGTAAACCTGTTTTAACTCCTGTTCAGAGGTATCTAGGCCACCAGAACACTAGTTCCAGTGGCAGTGAGAGGGGATAGGATTGGGCCATTATCAGGATCTGAAAGGAATACTGTTACATTTTCTATGGGGACAAATTAAATGCTTACCAAATTAAACTGTGAGCCCCTAGCACTGTGGTCCAAAAACAAACCATGGTTATACTGAATTTAGTAAATGTTCACCAAATTTAGTAAATGTTCACCAAATGTATAACATGACATTTACACAACAATACTATTATTTAGCTAGCAGAATTATACGTCCCAAACATGGGGTTAGGATTAGGAGTAGGGTTTGGGTAAGGGTTTGATTTAGGGTTATATTATGAAAACCTACTGTTTTTGGAAGGCAAACACATCTTTTTCACATACTTTATGAAAATGACGAGAACTCAGTATGTGGTTATCACTTTAGAATTATTAGGTGGTGTAAAATTTGGTGAACATTTACTATTTTTGGGAAAACAAAAGTATTTTTTTAGGAATGTTTTCATTAAATTTGGTGATTACTTAAACATGAGCCATTTTCTATTACATACTCTTCATAAACTTCTTTGATTATTCCATCCCATATTCATTTTCTGGTTTTTCTTCATTTTTGTTCTCTGTTTTGGTTCCTATTTCTCTTTCCTCTTTCTTTTCCCTCCCTCAGTATTTTTCCTTACACCACTTCTTGCAAATTTACCTGTGTTCAGAATAGATATTTGGTCAGAAAGAACTTTTTTGATATTTGGTCAGAAGCCATTTTTTTGCTTGTGAGTAAAATCTTCTCAGTGTTTCCGAAAGACTTCGCCAAACAGCCTACTACATTAGATGGGTTAATTATTTCTTCTTACAAGTGGTCCTCCATCCTTCCATTCTCGCACTGCCACAACTCAACATTAAACATGCAATGTAAATTAATTGTGTTGTCGCGGGTAGAGAAAATCAGCATCTTGAAACTAATATTTCTCCTCAGGATAACGCCATCTGAAGAGTTCCATTTTTTAATCTCATTGAGTAGAAGACTGTTCTGCATCTGAGTCACATCATGTAGCTGACCCTGGGCTCTGGAGTGTGGTGTCTAGTATGAAAGAAAATGATTTGCTCAAGGATTTTCTTGTTTCATCACATAAGGGGAAAAAAGAAAGAAACCTGGCTTATGAAAACCTACCTATTGCTTCTTCCAGTGGCATTCATCCTTGAGGAGCTGGAGAGCCATTTCTCCTTGACAGGTGCTATCAAGGGTTGTAGACATAATCACATGCATAGAAGGTAGGCTATTGCTAGGCTCGAGAGGTGAAGGTATCAAACAATGCAAGTATACATTCAGCAAGCAATCTCATTTTCTTTCATGGTATTTTTAGAACTTTTGGAACTGGTTCCGTTGTACTAAATCTTCACAAATGGCCCCTCACTACCAAAAGATAATTTATCACAGACCTACACCTGGAGAGCCCCATGTCTCTTATAATCTCTGGTACAAGGACCCTCACAGACACAGCATCCTGGCACGCAGTGCCTCAGCAGCTCTCCCTCAGCTGGCAGCGATCCATAGACATAATTTGGCTCCCAAACTGAAATCCTTGAAGGAAACTCTGGGAACTACAAAGGCAAGTCTCCCAACGAGAAAGGCAAGTCTCCCAACAAGAACTCAAAATATTTGGATTCTTCTCTGAGCAAGGCTCATTGAATCTGGAGCACATAAATCCAGAAACGCAAGGGATGTAGCCAAACACAATATAACACCCAAATTGAATTAAGGAAGATGTGGCCATAACCACCTGAAAGCAATCTATGCCAATGAATGTTGCACTCATACCCTGGTAGGTCTGATAGGACAAACAACCCTGACAATCTAATGGATTCTAATTAGAGAGGAGCTAAAAACAGTATGAATTATCAAGGTTCTCTTTTCATTGGCACTATACAGTAGGTACTTGTATCTTATTAATTGTTGGCATTTGTAAAATGCAAAGCATGGGTGAGTGTGATCTTTCCTTCTCAGTGGAGTGACTACTGTAGGCCCCATGACCACTTCACACCCCTATGACATAGAGCTCCCCCTGTGGAGTGAACCTCAGCCCTGAAGGGCCACGAAACATGTGTTGAAGGGCTGTTCAGGAACTGCCATCACATGATTAGGTTCAGTGAGTGGGAGGAGAGATGTGTGTGCCCACATTTTCCCCCTATGCTTTCTAGAATGCTTATGAGAGCCTATGACTATGACTATGAAATAGTCACATGCATATTTATCACAGGAGGTATGAGATAATCAGTGGTGATGATGAGGTAATCAGTGGTATCAGTGGTGTACCTGGGGGGGATCAGGATGCAAATATCCTGGGGCACCAGGCAGGAGGGGTTGCAAAATTACCCCCTCCCACCCTTGGTTGAACCCCTCATTGCCACTCTATTGCGAGAGCTGCCCTCCTCCTCCACCACTTTTTAAAGAGGGACCTGAGAACCAAGGAAGCTATGCACAGCCTCCCCAACCCTCAGAACACCTTTTTCCAAGATATGTCCTCTATTTCAACCTTCTATCTTGGACATTTTTCAAAGTGTCCTACATTTCAAGACAGACAGGGGGTGCCAGTGTCCAGAGGGTTTACTTTTCATTTTGGAATGTCCTTCATTTTTCTTGAATGCTGTATCCTCCTTTGTAGTTATGATGTCTGGTCACCCCTACCTGAAAGGGGTGCAGTAGCAGGAGGCTACTGCTGGTTAGAGGAAATGATACCAACTAGCTGATCCAATGGGCTGACTCAATATAAGACAGCATCCTTTGCCAGGAAGGAGATGAATACTACTAACATGTAGGAAAAAATAGTGTAAGTGTAAATACACATTATTCCCTCTCTGCATGATATAGTTCCAGTATTCTAGTTAAGTGGTTCTCAAATGTTTTGCACCAGGACCCACATTTTAGAATGACCCGTGTCAGGACCCACCAGAAGTGATGTCATAGCTGGAAGTGACATCAACAAGCATGAAGTGCTGTAATTGTGACGTAATCAAATGGCAGTACTGGAATGCAAACTGTCCTTCTTGGACTTCAGCAATTGCACAACCATGAAACATCCTTGACAGAAAGCCAGATTAGGACAAAATATTATGTAAATACATTAAATGAAAAACAAGATTTTAAAAAACCCACTCTTAAAAATTCAACACTCGCAAAAGGAATATAGCAAGAGTAAGGTCTGCAACTTCCAAGATGGCGGCTTCCAGTTTTCCACCACCCACCTGACCTCAGGTTGCCAAGTGACATACCAAGCGGGGTCCCAACCCACAATTTCAGAAACACTGATCTAGTTTATTGTGACTACAAGAGTTAGATTTTTAAAAAGAAAAGAAAAACCCATCACACATGCAGGGTCAGACTATGCATTTTATGTAACAAGTAGTTTGGCACTAGGAATACAAGAGGAAAATGTATTTGATAATCATTAGTCACAGACACAAAATGGTAATAATATACTAATAGAAACCATATAATATAATGGGTTTGTGTCCTCAGCTGTGAATCACGATGAAAGAGAGAAACAAATATTGCTGACCAACCCAAAGAAATCAAACTTGCTGCCAAGTTGGAAACTGCTTTAACTCGCCAGAATACACAGGAGAACAGGGTTTGTATTAATAAAACACCCGGAACACTAATGCAGAAGGTTTTCATTATCTTTGCTTTATTTTATTTTTATTATAACAATAACAATAACAATAACAATAACAATAACAATAACAATAACAATAACAAGAAGAAGAAGAAGAAGAAGAAGAAGAAGAAGAAGAAGAAGAAGAAGAATGTATAAAATGTGTTGGAATTGTTCAACGTATCCCATCTATATTATCATAGTTATCTGTAAAACAATGCAGGCGGACTGGTATTAGTTTCTTGCTGTATTGTAGAATGAAGGTTGAAGATGAAAATAATGGCTTATTTGCAGCCAACACCTCCTGGCCAAGGGACTTCCTAGTTCATTTCTGTAAAACACACATTTTACGAAACGTCTGAAACGATAGAGATTCCATTGTAATCAGTGGCATAGCTAAGGCATCTGCTACTCGGGCAAAGATTTTGTGCCCCCCATGACAAAATCAAATTTAATTTATTAATAAATAAAGTGTTTTCTGGCTAATTGGGCACAACTTTTGATACAATACAAATATTCTAGTGTGGTTTGTTTCACTGTATTCAGCACTACCTCTCCAATGATAGCAATTGACATGAAGGTATTATTCATACATACCAAGGTTTTCGCAGTTTTGGCCACTAGCATCAAGCTCAGCTTGTTGCCCCCGTAAAATGCGTTGCCCAGTTTAATTGCTACCCCCTGCACCCCCTAGGTATGCGGCTGATTGTGATGCCATCACAAAAAAGGCCCAACCAATGGCCATTGAGATAGCTTGCAGGTAAAGGCAAGAACCTTGACCACCAGTGGCCAGAATGACTATAGTCAAGTAGCCCAGGCTAAATTAAGTCCAATTCAACAACATGGATAGTATAGGATGCATAGGCCGTAACCTTCTTTCATGCATCAGCAAAGCTACAGAGGCCCATTGGAGCAGGTACTTCTGGCATAGGGGGATAGAATGGGGTGGGGAGAGCGCATGGAAGGGGTTAATGGGGTGGATGAGGGGGATCAGGGAGGAGTTGGGGCAGGGGATGGGCAGGGGTGGCACATGTTGAATCTCAACCCCTTTCCCAGACCTGATCCGCCTGCATGTATCAATGTGATATCGCTGATATCAAGTATCATGTCCCAGGTTATCGCTGGCCCAGGTTGACCTGTTGTGGCTGCTGTGGCAAGAGGACAAATATCCTCTTACCTCAAGGAGACCCCCAGCAGATGAAAAATTTCCAATGGGATGCAATGAAGCCTGTGCCAGTGCTGCTGCATTACCGCATGAGGATTTAGGTAGGATTGGGCTATTTGCTTGGCCTTTACTCCCCTGACAGCACAATCCCATGCATGTCTTCCCAAAAGCAAGTTAGCTGGTATGTGCCCATTAGCATGCACACACTGTTGGCCCTACCTTCTGGGTGTGCTGCTTCCCGCTTTCCACATTTCTGGATCACTCCTGCTTGGAGAGTGATCCAGAAGGGACAGCAATGGCAACAGAAGCGCCTCCCAGTTCTTGACCAGTAGGAACCAACTCCAGATCACTCACCAATGACAGGCACCACCTGCTGGTCCTCTGCCTCACCCAATTACCACCTGAATTGGTTGCTTCACCTTGTCTTATGGGTGGGTTGGCCCTGAGTGCTTTTAATACTTTAGAAGTATTATAGCAATACAACAGTCAGAACCCAATCAAAATTAGGCTGTGTTGTATCAATTTATGTCTTATTTGAATGGGAGAGGTAGGCACGTGCTAAATCTCCTGTTTTTAATGAGTGGGTATTGACACATCAGTCTAGTGCCTGAGCAATTTTTTTGGAAGAAAATAAAAAAATCAGAAAAATAGTAATGAAAAATAACCCAGTAATATGGCCTCACTCTTTCTATGAGCATAGAAAGATAAGCACAGTAGTTTATATAATCATAAATGCTATACACAAAATCCATTAGCACAGGCTTATTGCGCAGAAAATGTATTTCACAAGGAGGTGTCCATTTGATTTCCCTAAGTCCTTAACAAGCGCCTCTACAAATTGTAGGTCCAGAAAATCCATTTTGTAACCATTTCTTCTCAGGCAGTAATACCGGGTCAAGCATGTATGAGGTTCTTTTGGCCTGTTATCTAATTAATATTCTTGGCTTCTGTTGGTTTTTTTTTTTTTTTTTTTTAATACCAAGTACATTCTGTTTTCCACTGTTATCAAAATAACTTGTAGGGAGCATTAGAAAAAATGACTGGCTGTTTAATATTCCAAAAGAGGAGGAAATATCCCCAAATTATGTAATGAGCTTTACTGTGGTAACCAAGGTGTTTAAGAATGTCATGTTAAAAAGTTGTTTCCAGGTTAAAATGGGGGAAAAGTTACAAAAACGTTTAAAAAAATTGATCTATTGGGCTTAGAGGGAAGAAAAGGCTGTCTAAGGGGTTTCAGGGTGTACAAAAACCATAGGTGAGTGCGTAAAATCAACGCATATTACTTACTTTTGATTCCAACGTAGTAGATGACAGGATTGGGGGCATAAATGGAAGTTCAAAAAACAAATTCAGAGGAGACAGAAGGAAAAGCCTTGTCACTCAAAGAATAATAAATGTTTGGAATGGCCTACTGGGCAAGGTTGTTGAGGAAAAGGCAGTGGGTTCGTTCAAGTAGCAATTAGATGCTGTCCTGGGGAAAATGCTGTATTACAAGAGACAGGCATCAATGCGGTGGATGGCCTTTTCTCATTCGAAAGTTTCCTATGTTCTTTTTCTACAATGCGTGTTCGTAAGGGGCTGTAGCCTCGGTGTATGATATCAAAATGGAAATCAGTCCCAGCAGCTGTTCTATAGTCAACTGGACTGAATAAAAGACTTTGCCTTGCTGCAATTGTTTATTGCAACCCTGTTTATTTCATCATGTGAGGTCATCATCACCTGATCCACCAGAATGGACATGTTTCTCTCTGAAGGTGCTCCAGAATTTACATATTACATCCCTGAAATCTTGTCAGGGTGACATTCCAAAGGGGGTGGCTAACATTGTTCCTTGCTCTCTAAGACTTTTTGTAAAACCTTCAGGATAGAACACACCAAGATGAAGGAAAGGTTGGTTCATGGCTGAGCACATTTTGTATGGAAGCTCCCTCCCACATGTATAAGCTAGAAGAAGAGTGTGTATTAGATGCTTTGAGAGAAACGGATTCTATGAGATGAAGGCTTTTTTTGCCCTGGAAGAGGGTGGGTGGGGATCGGTGGCAAAAGTATTATATTTGAAATGATAAGTGGGGTTGGACTTCACTTTGAATATCCTTGCAGGCCAGAGACAAAACAGTATTGCTTGCAGCAGCACAACACCTAAGGCCAGTGGAAGAAGTTGAGTCATGCAGGCGACATTATGGGAATGGAAAAACATGTTTATAGTAAGATCTGGAGCTCATTTGCTGGAAGTATGTCAGTTCTCGTCAGAACCAAGAAGAAAGTGTTTCAGTAGTCAAGAAGCAAGATAGCAACCTTTAGAGCTTTAAGGTCTCCTATAAGGCAATCTGTTCCTGTTCCTGGAAACTAGAGTGCTGCGTAAAACAGACTACTGGAAGTAACGATAGCACTGTACTCATGTAGACTGTACTCATGTATTACTGTGCTCAGAGTAATCAGATTCCTGTGTTCAGATTCCTGTGTCAGACTCCATTATGTGGTTGGCCACCATTGCTATCACTTTCTAAATGACAGCCGTGGAAGATGAAGGGAGGTGCTACTCCCAGGAAAATATTCCCTGTTCCAGCACAGGTTAGGATTGAGCTGTTAGTGACCCAATCCAGTAAAAGACAAGAAGCAAATCCAATGAAGTTTAGGTCATGATGTATCCGTGAGAACTCCAAGCCACTTGGTGAAGAAGACATCTAGGGTAGATTGCTTTGCCATTTAACACAGTGGTCCTTCTTGAGCAACTCAGAGTAAGAAAAAAGGATCGTAAAGGGGTCCCGATCCATGGATAATTGAAATTGCGCATACAGAATCCATGGGAACAGGGAGCCCACCTGTAGTAGACTTTTGTGTCCTTTCTTAGATTATCTCCTTGCCTTGCATTTTCAAGAAACTGGGAGTAAGTTAGTTTCTGTTTCAAATGAAATAACACATCTGGGAAAGTTGGATGTCGCATTTAGAATCCAATCCTACCCCCTCCCATTACATGCTGGTGTGGCCGTGCCAAAAAACAGCCATGCTGTATCCAAGGGTGGATTGGAAAGTTTCAGGGGTGAAAGGGAATGTCAATCCCCTTCCATCTCCGTAAGCCTACCAACCCACAATAGGTCCTCAGACCCGTGCTAGCAATTTTGCTAGTGCAAGTCCGAGGAGAGAAAAGAGGCAGGCAGACTGCAGGAAAGGGGGTAGGTTCTGGTGCATGTGATTGCCCCTGGATCCACCCCTCCTGCAACACCCCTGCCAAGTTTTACCTTCTTTCAGCAGGAGAGCTGAAGATGTGGGCAGGAAGGTACTGGCCTGAAGGTGCCTCTGAGCACACTGTCGGAGAGCTTTGATGATTGTCCTGACAGGAGCACAGTCCTGACAGGTGCTAGGATGCAACTATTGGCCTATTAGTCACTAAAATGGCCTGTGTGTTTTTGTATGTTAGAGTGCAATCCGAACTGCACCCGAGACCAGCACAAGTTGCTTGTGCCATAAAGCTCATTTGCAGCACTCTCAAGCAGCCTAGGCCAGTGCGAGAATACGCACCAGCCTGCCTGTGCTGGATCCTGGCCCCACGTCGGCTAAGGACGGCCTTGGGAGGCCAGCATGGGGCATTGGGGAGGGCAGGGGGAGGTGGATTGTGGTGGGGTTGACAGGGGGATGGGTGGGCCCACCTTTTGGTCTCAGTGTGTCTTAGGAAAACTTAGGAAAATGCTTAACTTGACTCTGCTGGTTTGAACCCCCCGTTCCCAAACAAAAGAGAAACAGTTCTTTATAGTCATTTATTTAAACAAAAAATACAGTCTAATCATGTGTAGTGCTTCGTATTATATCAAGAAGCATCAAATAATTACAAAAATGAAAAAAATGCGTAAAACAAACTCCATTTTTGTCAGGCATTGGTGAATGCTGGTGTGTCACCCCCAATGTTGTGGTGTGCCAGCTTTGACACGTGTGTCATAGGTTCGCTATCACTGGCCTAGATAATTCAGTTTATGTAATAACTTATTTTCTGATGGGAAATGTTGAGACTTGTTACCCTTTTAAAAAAAACCGTTTAATGTGTGGTTTTTGGCTGGATTTGCTGTGCCACAATTTATCCTAGCAGAGTTTGTTGTGTTTAATATCACTTCTACACTCCACTGTGTTTCCCAGGATGATAACTGTTGGCGCAAAAAGGAATCAGCTTTGTCAAACAATAAGTAATAAATTGTAGAAGGCTGAAGTAAATATTTTCCATGTCCCTAAACAACTCTAAGCTCATTGCTTAGGACTGTATTGCAGCCTTGCAAATAGTAAGGCAGAGAGAAGTTCCCCAATCCCTGACTGAAGAATACCCCTCCTCTTCCAATTCCCAGAACTGAAACGGAAGGAGAAAGAAGCAGTTGGCCAGTGATTGCCCATTTTCATGGGCATTTTGTTTGACTGTTCCTCTGTCTCCTTCCCCCTTAGCACAGCAAGAGGGACAGAATAACCAGAACTATCTCTGCTGTAGACAATCTTCTGGGCTAATAATGCACTACATCTGTCTCCCTCTACTAAGGAAAAATATAAGCCAGGCAAGGGCATTCCCATGAGAGAGAAAGAAAGAAAAATCTTGTTTGAGAACAAGACAGCCACTGAGGCCACCAGCTCTAGTTCCCTTCAAAACTGAATCGCAAATCCCAGCTAGCAGCAAACTAGCATCTTATGAGCAAAGAAGCAGGGGCTACAGAGGAAAGGAAGGTCATTCTCATCATAGCAATCAGCCCATTTCACAGCCTGACGAGGGGAGGCCTACAAGTTCCACCCATAGGCTGCAGACCTCTAGAACAGCGGTGTCCAAACTGGAGACTGCTGCAGCAGGGAAACTTGTTCCCAGTGCAAATGGCGCTTTGTATTCCACCAGGGATGGTGCAAAATACCCTTCAAGGTCTCCGAGGGGGTCTTCACAGCCAACCACACTCACGTTCACAAAAGGAAATACTGTAACCTGCTGGGAGCAGCAAAAGTGAGAAAGAACAAATAAGATATGGTTGATTTCCTACACCGGGAGCGGAAACAGCTACAGCATTGGTGGGAAATAGTGAACAACCTTTTGCTTCCTCCTATTGCAAAATCATAATCATGACTATAACTAGGTAACAGTTGTGGGGGGGGAGGCAATAGCATGGCTAGAAGGGGGTCACAGCATTAGTGGCCCCTCCTCTTCAGATCAATTCTGGGCGGCTAGAGCAAAACAGATGATGTGCCTCCATTTTGCTCTTGCCATCTGGAATGGCACCAATGGGGAGGGGGAGGGTTGAGGCATATTGAGGCACCATGCAAAACCTAGTGCTGTTGACCCCCTCTAGCTACACTATTCCTCTTTGCTAACTAGAAGAACAGAAAGTCTGTTGAAACAGTCACAGCTTTGATTTCACATTATCAATAGTGGCATCAGCATCACAGACGCATAGGTTGCTAGCCTGTCTTTGAATAGCCTGTGTCCTTCTGAAAGATGCATGATAAATAGCAGCAAGAAGAATAATTCTGATTCTGAATTATTTTTGGCATATTAAAATTAATTGGCATGTTATTGGTATATTAAAATTAACTTACAGTAATACAACATACAAACAATAATACATACAATGATAATACATTCAGCATGACGGACAGCACAGACTATCCCATATGCATAGCTTGAGAAATACGGCCACCTGTCAAGTGGCCATATTTCTTACTCTCAAGAATAAGTTGAGGGTAGTTCTGAAGAATGATAGCATGATGCAAAGTAAGGACATTTTATTAGCAATCCTATCCTTGTTATCCTAGTGGATGAAAGTGAATTTGATTTAGCAGTTTCATAGTGTTTTTGAGTATTCAGAGAGCTTTGCATATATTATTTCAGAAATCTTTATCACCTCTTCTAAAGTAGGTCAGTATTATTACTGGGGGTGGGTGGGGATTGGCTGATATTGAGAAATAGTGGTTTGCATGCAATCACATTGAGAATTCATTGCACTGGGGAGCTTACACCTGAGGACTTCATGAACCCCAATGGGTGGATTCTGGACACTGCCTAGTTTAAAACTCACTTTTACTTTCCAATGGCAGTTCATATGGAGATTCAGTGTGAATCATTTTCCTTGCAAAAGCTAATCTGCCCCTGCTCTGGGGATTCCCAAAAGTGTCTTTTGTTGAAAATTCCATCACTGGTGGAGGGGGATACCCCCTTCCCCATTTTCAGTTTAAAAAAATGGATAAAGTTTAAGGATTACATATCCCCCCCCCTCTCCTCTACAGTCTCATTCCAGACTGGGCCACTGCACAGCTTCTAATTGGAAGTGAATGTAATCTCCAAGCAAGATGTCAACACATTTAATGTTATGTCATTTTTTTTCCTTGGGTGAAAGCAATAGGGGGATTAGGGGAGGTGACCCAACACACTTAAGTACAGGAAAAGAAAAGCTACCATGATACTCAGGACCTGCTTTTCTTACAATTAAATAGCGCATGCACACTCACACCCACACCCACACACACACACACAGAGAGAGAGAGAGAGAGAGAGAGAGAGAGAGAGAGGTTGTCCTAGAGAGCAGTTATAGTCAGCGACGTCATGCAGCCGGAACGCTGGGCGGGAACACAGGGGCGGGGAAGACGGCAAAATGGAGCGTAACGCAACGGGCGGGCTGCTGCTCACACGTTCCTCCCGCCCAGCGTTCCGGCTGCATGACGCCACTTGTTATAGTTATTCTTCTCTTATTGCCTTCTTCCACATTCCTCAGTCAGTCATGTTTAAGATCTGTTTTTGCTTTTTTACCCTTTGTGAGTGCACTAGCGTTGGACAACACTGTGATATTTTAATGTAGATATGACACTGATGAGGCATGCTGGAGGAGAAATTGACAAGGACATTTGCCTTCTATACAAGGTAATTGCTTTCCACTATTTGTTGGGGCAGAGGGATTGAAAGGTAGTTACTACAAAAAGGTGAGATTACTTACCATATTCTGTGATTAAATCGAAGCCTAGTCACAAAGCACATGATGCAAGGTCTCAGGAGCTTCGGTTCCAACACTACTTGGTAGAGGGTGTGGTGACATTTAAATCAAGGGGAGCAGAACATGTGAACAGCACTGACTGAAGAGGGACCCAAGTGATCAAGTACTTTAAAATGCATATGTGATTTTGACCTTAGACACTACACATGCCTTGTAACCTGTTGCCCATGAGGCTATAGATATGAGTTTGGAAGACCAGGAAGGCAGGTGAGTTCAATCTGTTGAATGAAAGAGAGGTAAAAGCTTATGGTAATTGATCACATCTGTTCATATGCCAAAACAGAAGCCACTGTGTTGTTCATGCGTCATGTTCATTCATTGGGTTGTCAGTTTGAATCTTGTTTATTTGTCCTTCAGACAGAGAAGGTGAAATCTAAAATCTGCACATTTCATAAACTTTTCTAACCAGGGCAAGAGGCATCTTTTAAGTGTAGACACCTTTGTACTTAGCACAGACAGGGTGACTGCTCCTGTTCATCACAGCATACGATTGTTTTCCGTGACTATTGGTAGCTCTTATATCTGTTTTGGTTTTGTTTAAGACTGTGAACACTTTTTCACCATCTTTTATTTTATTTTATCATGTCATCTACCTGGTTAACTGTTCTGTTAAAAAGTGATATGTAAATATTTTATTAATGATAACCATTATAATTATTATTACTATTACAATTAATAATGATGCTACTCCTATCCTTAAAAAAAATTTTTTTTTTTTTGCAAAAACAGCATAGACTGCACTTATTGGACCAAGCTGGAAATGCTGCATTCCAGATTATTTCATGGGAATCAATGGAGATACTCTTAAAATAAAGGACAATACAACAAGAGGGAATATATCAGAAACCTAGGCCTGCATTCAGAAAACCATCTGTCATTACAGTGTGTGCCTCTTTATATGTTTGACTATGAGGCTATGCAGACCACTATGCCAGTACCATAACTGGATATGTCGACTTTATAAATCAGCTCTGGTTTTGTCAAATTATAGGTTCCCTGGGTCAATACGTAACTTTTCAAAAGGGGAACAGCTACTCTCTGTTGCCAGCAATGTAAAGAAATGCCCTGCATGCATCTGTACATACTTTGTGCCTTAGTCTTAAATAATAAGAGCAATTTAAAGTGGAATCAGAGCAGACATTCCATTAAGTGCTTGAGCCCTGTTGGGATTTTCTCTATCTGGCAGAAGATTGGATCTCAGATATGGAGACGTCATGTAGAGAGGGGAAATTTTGTAAGAACATTCATAATGATGTCCCCACATTGCCCCTGCTGTGGAAATGCTACCTCTTCATCTCATTATCGTTTGGTGCCACAATAGTATCATGATGAGCTCAGAAAAACGAATAGGAACCAGGTGCCAGGTAGGACTGTAGGATGGTTTCGAACCTGATGAAATGCAGAACTACAGTTCTGACTGATGTCCTTTGCAGGTCTTCTGGAAGTGCTGCTTGTCAAATATATCAAAAGGGTCAAGAATGCTTTACCGGGGGTGGGAGTGGGAAGAGGAATAATAAGATTACCTCATTGTCTGTTTTCTGACATATGCAGATAACAGACTGAGAAAGCCCCAAAGGTTACCCTCGGTCTATTGAAAAGCACAAACCTGTCAAGCCTTAAATTGTCTTCATTCACTTTTTGTGGCACTTTGGCACTGGACTCACAAAGTACGCTTAGGCCATATAGTGTTCTATTACTTTTGTCCTCTCCATTGTGATCCCAAAGTGAGTCCTAGTGATAGAATCCAGCATAAATACATTTGGTTTAAGGCAGTGATTCTCAAACATTTTAGCACCGGGACCCACTTTTTAGAATGAGCAATTGTCCAACCCACCAGAAGTGATGTCATGGCTGGAAGTGCCATCATTGTGATGCCAGAGCCTGCTGCTTTCTTGAGAATGCACCATACATTGTGTTATTTCTCAGCCATTTTCCAGCAGCAAATGAATCAGAAAGGAAAAAAAAGGCCAATTTACAACCTTGACATGAGCAAAACAACCACACAGTCCTCCTCTTTCTAGCATGCCATCTTCCCATATTTTCAATATGGCTGCTCTAGGTGCTTTGCAACCCACCTGAAATTAGCTCACGACCCACTGGTGGGTCCCAACCCACAGTTTGGGAACCACTGGTTTAAGGAATATTGTGTAGTCCGCGTTCAAAGTGTGTGTTGGTTGCGATTGGGTCATTAGACCACTACAACAGACACGATGGCTGCCGCTTTCTTCTCTCACCCATTTTATATCTCAATAGAATGCCTTGGCTACACTAATCTCTCTTCCATTGCTATAACCAGATGCCTCTATAATCCCTCTGTACCTGTTTTCACAGGTCTGCATCACATTTCAGGCTCTTATTGCTTCAAAAGGAGCTCCATCATTCAGCCTAGACTGTGACTTCTCCCCCCTACCTTCTCTTCTTTGTCATGCTGTACTTTGTACTGCCTGGAAAAGCTTCACAGCTTTCACCATCTTGCACAGCACACAACGTTCCCATAGACATTTTCTGTGTGTGCAATAACTGTCAAAATTCACTGCACCCACTCTCCGTTGGGTAGATGCCCAACAGACTGCTGCACATGGAAAAAATAGGACCAATAACTGCAGGCTTGATCACTTTCCCAATGTGGTGCTTCTCGCAATTGCAATATACATAGCATAGCTTTTTTTTTTTTTTTTACAACACAGAAGTAGGCTTTGCCCTCTATCATAAAGTTTTATATTGTGCAACAGAACTGATGAAAGCAGAATTCCCCTATTAAATGTCTCAGTTTACAACAGTATCCAAAACATCTCAGCTGCATTATTTAGTGTTTTGGCTCTTGTGAGAGTTTAAGTTTAAAGTCAGCTGTTTATTTTATGTATTCATTGATTAATCAATAAACGCATTCCTTGCTGGAAGTTGCTTTAGGTTACTTTCCTACAGGTTTTAACAGCAAGATAGCAACCTCCACATACACTGCATTAGAGATAGCTAATCCTACTTTCCAAGGCTGTCCTCTTATATATTGAGAGGGGTATCTAAAAAGGACCAGATCACATGCAATACGTTTTTCTTTACTGAGCATATAATCCATCACCAAAGGCTTCTAAATATAATTTAGCAGTTATAATTATTTAAGAAGAGCCCCATTGGACCAGGCCAAGAGTCCATCTAGTCCAGATTCCTAAATGTCACAGTGGCTCACCAAATGTTTCTGCAAGCAATCAAGACAACATGATACCTGTATCCTTTTGCATTTGGCAGTTAGAGATAGGCTACTTCTAAAACCCAGAAGCTGCATACAGTCATCTTGGCTTGTAACCTGTGATGGGCTTTTCCTCCATAAATATACCCAATCCCTTTTTAAAGGCATCTATGCCAGGTGCCATCACATCCTTTGGCAACGAGTTCCACAAATTAAAGGCCAAATCTTATCCAATTTTCCAGCCCTGATGTAGCAGTCCCAATGGAGTGTGTGTGCATTCTGTGGTGGATGGGGAGTCAGGGAGGCCTCCACAAGGTAAGGGAATGTTTGTTTGTTTACCTTGGGGCTGCATTGGCGCCCGAAACTTGGATAGGATTGGACCCTAAATACACGCTGGGTGAAGAAATATTTCCTTTTGTCTGTTCTGACTCCCCTGCCAGTTAATTTTAGTGGATGGTTCTGATGCTGAGGGAGAGGGAAAAGAACATCCCTCTATCTAACCATCCTGCCTAATGTTGTATGTCTCAATCATATCCACCCACATGCGCCTTCTTTCTAGATTGGATACCCCCAAATGATCATAAGGGAGGTGCCCCGGCAACTATTTTGGTCATAGCAGGTTATTCTCTGCTACCTGGGAAAAAGTTACTTTTTCAAATGGGGCTCCTCATATTCATTAGTGGGAGAGTAACTGTCCCTTTTCAACCTAGGTCTTTTCTGAGAGAAATATACTGTGGGATCTACAAAAACTGTATTCAACCAGGTGCCATTTAATTTGTTCATAATTGATCTGGAGTCAGAGGTGAACAACGATATGGTCAAGTTTGTTGGATGACACCTACAGCCTAATCCCATCCCCGCAACTAGCTCTGATCAGCTGCTCCAAAAGGCATATACTGCATCCTATAGTGGGAGTGTGTGACCTGAAGATAAACGAGAATGAAATATTTTTTTTTACTTACATCTGCATGAGCCCTGGGACAGCCTATGGGCCTCCTTGGACATACACCACCTATTTTGGTGGCACATGTCTGAGAAGGGAAATGGGGCAGGGAAGTGTGCAACTGAGGAGCTGATGATTTTGCAAGTTGCTCAGACTAATTTATGGAGGAGAGGTCTACCAATATTAGGCAGGATAACAGAAGAAAATATGATGTTCAGAAACATTGGGGCTACTAAATATTGGCTACTGGGGCAGTAGCACAGGAGGGAAATGTGTTCATGGTTTCTGGCAGACTTCCTAGAAGCTTTTGACTCACATCTGTAGGAAACAGACTGTTACTGGATTGACTCTTGGTTTGACCAAGTATTGTAAGTTTCGTATGAGCTTATAATGCAAACTTGATCATTGTTGCATATCCTGCCATCATCCTTATGCACATTCAGACATAAACTTGACCTACTGTATTTTACATAAATAAAAACATTAACATCTGGGAGGACATCAGTCGTATTCACCAAAACATTTTGCGATGGGTCCCAAGCCATCATGAATCTAGATTTGTTAAAATTTAGTAATGGCCCAATTCTATTCCCTCCCCCCCCCCGCCAGTATAACTAGTGCTGCACCAGCAGAGGCTGCTTTATGACAGCCTCAACTGAAGTGCTTTGCTGACCTGCTGGTGAGGAGGCCAGAGTAGCCTCCTGTGGACCCAACTGTAGCAGGTAAACCTGTGGAGGTGGGGAGGAAATTGAATGGGGCTGGAGCTGGGCAGAATGGGGAGGGCCTGGGCGGAATGGGACGATGACAGGGTGGGGGAGAGCACAGATCGAGCCCAGGAGGGGACGAGTTTGGTAGCAGAGGCTCATGCTGGATCCTGACTCCCTTTCTGGACTTGACCTACCTTCCTGGGTCAATGTGGACTTGCACGAGCTGGCACAGGTCCACGTTGTCTAGAAGTGGCTGCTGGGGCTTACCCTGATGAGGCCTCCAGCAGCTAAAAATCCCCAGTGGGATACAGTGGTAGCTGTGCTGGCACCGCCACATCGCCACATGGGAATTTAGTTAGGATTGGATCATAAAAATATCGCAAACTCTTTATGTAGCCATACTTGTTTATATAATGTTATCACATAATCCTAAAATAAAATTAAACAAGACAACAGGAAATGTTTCCATCTAGAACAGTCAATTGCTTAACAAAAAATTCACCCATAAATAAAGCCTACAACCTTTTAAGGCTAGAGGTGGGCAAATGGACAGAGAAAATTGGAACAGAATCCAACCTGTGAAAAAGGTAAGAGTGGTGTGTTTTTTCCCCCCTGAGATAACTCAACTCAAAGCTGAATCTGTCCAAGCTCCTGGGTTTTGTTTCATAATAGCTTCTGTTCATTGTTCCTTATTATCAGAGCCAACTATGTTCAAGCTAAGGCAGATCTTGTTCCTAAATTTATGTCTCTGTGTGTGACCACTACAATATGTGTTTTGTATGCTTTTTCCTGAAAGCCTAATATAGTGACACTGGTGACACAGCTTGGACTCTTCCTTTCATGTATATTACCAACTCGAACTGCAACCTGCTGGCAGATTTTTCTTAAACTCTAAAATGAGGGTCTAACCTTCTCTTCTTTTTCTTTTTCTTCTCTGTTACCTATAATCTTGATTTGACTCACACAAAAGTGACACAGTGGGAAATCCACTCAAGAAGACTTTGACAACTAACAATGGAAAACCTACCTACACGGAAGCTGACTGGTGGCGTTTATAGTGAGAAAATGTATTAAAGTTTAAAGATGTCATGTATGTTAACTGATCGGTGTTGGTCAAAGGAACTATGCCTAGAGTCATATCTGTTAAGGTGAGAAAGGTACGCAAACACACTCCCACATATACACACACTCAAGGCGACAGTATAGATAAAATAAAATAAAAGATTAAAAAAAGGAAAAATAGATTTGTTTGGAAATAATAAAATCATAAAAAGTTGAGGCACTTAAGTGGCTCAATGCGTCAGTGATGAGGGACTACGGAATGATAAATACTAAAGGTGGGAGAGACTAATATAAAAGAATAAAGAATGGGAGCCAATTCAATTTCAACTACAGGCAGTTCCAAAGAAGATCAAGTTCCCCTAAAGCCGCAATCAGATCAACTTTCCAGCACTGACATAGCTGTGCCAATGGGGCATGTGCTGCATCCTAGGGCTGGGGGAGGGGCAGTCACGGAGGCCTCCTCAGGGTAACGGAATGTTTGTTCCTTTACCTCAGAGCGGCATTGCCCTTACCCAAGGACTGGAAAGTCGGTTAGGATTGCGCCCTAAGGATTGCGTCATTTAGGAGCTTGCCTCTCTTTTGCCCCCCACCCTGCATTAGTGGAGGAGGGTCACTTGAAGGAACCCTGCATTAGTGGAGGAGGGTCACTTGAAGGAAAGGCACTTCTGAGGTATTTTCTTTATAAAAATTGTTAATAATCATTAACAATTTTTTATATTTTATATGTTTTATAAAATTATATAAAAATATATAATAATCCTTGTGTATATAAAGAGCATAATTATATACAAAAGCAGGTCTTAATATGCTCACTTCCATTACTAGTTCGTGTTAAAGCAAAATATATTGTCATTTCTCTTTTAGAAATCTAGCATGTGGCACAAAGCTCAATCACAGATTTTTACTTTTTTAGTTCTCTCTCCCAATGTAATGTTTTGTTTTTTTCTGGGGTCACGTCTGAATCTCACCTCACCTTGAAATCACATGTTAGTCTTAGGCAAGCCACTGCAAAGTGGGGGTAAAAATACTCACACAACTGTACTTTACTGCTGCACTTTACACAACTTTACTACTATAAACATCAGTAGTATAGCTATTGGGGGGCAGTGTGGGAAGTATTGCAGGCACTGGAACGCACCATGTAAGTGGCTCTTCCTACTCGTTGCCGGAGCCATTCTGGGCAGAATTGGCAGAATGTCTCCGAATGGGAGGGGCCGCTTACATGACATGTTGTGGAGCCTACAGTACAGTACTTACCATGTTGCCCCCCCCCCCGTAGCTACACTACTGGTAAAGATAACTGTGGTCACCTATGTGAAGACTTGAAACATTTGATATGTAAGGTAAGGGGTAAGGGCAATGCACCTCTGAGGAACAAACATTCCCTTACCTTGTGGAGGCCTCCATGACTACTATTCCACTGCAGAATGCAGAACATGTCTCATTGGCACAGCTATGTCAGTGCTGGAAAGTTGGTTAAGATGGTACCCTTATCTTACAGGAAAGAACAAACTGGCTCCATGAAAGGCAAAGACAATATTAACACCATGCTTAGAGCACAATCCTAACCTGGATTGCCCAGAAGTGTTGCAAACACACCATAAAGTGCATCTGGCCCACTCCTGGAGGATGGCACACATCCATGTGCCAGCCTCCCTGACTCAGAGAGTTGTGCAAGCGTGCTTTATGGTGCATTTGTGACACTCCTGGGCCAGCACAAGTCCTTTGTGCTGGCCTAACTCCAGGTTGGATTGCACCCTTAATCATATAGTATAGGACTTTGGATATTTTCTCTGAGTTCATAAGGGAGTTGAAGCCCAATCTGTAGGTCCAGAGTGGTCCCTTATGCTAAATATGCAGCCATTTTGGACACTATTGTTTTGTGGCAGAGCAGCAAATAAGCATTTGAAGTGAATCAATCCTTTACAGCAGTGGTTCCCAAAAAGTGGGTCGGAACCCACCAGTGAATGGCGAGCCAATTTTAGTTGGGTCGCGGAGCACCTAGAGCAGCCATATGGAAAATATGGGAAGAAGGGATGCTGGAAAGGGGGAAGACTATGTGGTTATTTTGCAAGTGTAAATAGGCTTTTTTTTCCTTTCTGAGTCACTTTGCTATTGGAAGATGGCTGAGAACCCAACTTTTTGCTGAATTTTCAGGAAAACAGCGGGATCTGGTGTCACAGTGACAGCACTTCAGGCCATTACATCACTTCCGTTGGGTCCCGGGCAGATTGTCATTCTAAAAAGTGGGTGCTGGTGCTAAAAAGTTTGAGAACCACTGCTTTAGTGATTACCCAAGCACCACAGATTCTGGAAATTTTTTTCTTTAACTTTCACCTGAGCCATCCGAGACAATTAAATGTGCTGCTGTTTGAGCATCGATTCTGGGTACTAGCCTCTGCCAGGAGACAAGCTCAGCAGTTTTAGGCCACCAGAAAGCACCTAAAGCTCCTGCTAAACCTGCTTGGCCTCCAATCCCTTTTACCTTCTTTCAAGCAACCTCCTCTCTGCACTTGAGACATGAATGCAGGGTTATTCAATTTGCTCTGGCTGCCTTATTTCCTTTGGAAGCATGCACCAAGTCGAAACCCAAAGTCTAACAGGTTTGTGTGTACAGACTGCCTGAAAGCAGGGAGGCTCATGTCACAACCCTGATTCTATTAACTAGTTTGTTTTGGAAGAACTGGGTTCCCCCCCCCAAAAAAAAAACCACCAATAGCCCAGCTACAAGGCAGATCCTTGCAGAAATCACAACTCCGCATGCCAGAAGAGATGAAGAAAAGAAATATTTCTCTGATCCAACTCCTCTAATAGTGTTTTCCCTTTGCATGCAAGCTCGAAAAAATGCCCTGGATAAAACAAACTCTGCTTATTTTAGTTTCTACTCAATTACCTGTTAATGGAAAATATCTGGCCCCACTAATAATGAGGCAGAAATGAGATCACTGTTCTCGAGGCCTGGTTTGTCAGGGACACTTGCAACAAGAAGTGCATTTATCTGCCTTTCTATAACCCTTTTCAAGCCCTCTGGTAAAGAGCCGAAACTGAACAGCCAGTTTAGGACGAACTTGGAAACTGCTCCAGGCTTCGTAGGCCCTCTGGGAAAAGGAAAATTATTGTTGGCAAGTCTGCCTGGCTCCAAACGTTGATCCAGTACCCCCTCCCCACTTGCCTGTGCAGTAGCAGCAGAAGCAGGCAGAGCTAAGAATTTTGTGATAATTAAATAACAGAGTGCTGATTGGTTGACTGAAGGTGGTCTTGAAACTGGTGTTTAAGGCAGCAGAGAACAATGGCAGCTATTCATAGGAAGAGACAGAGAGGCTCGAAAGCGGGCCATTTCCATTCCAAATTTAGTCCCCACCTATCTAAAAGAACGCCAACTCACTGTGTTTTCAAACCGCCACCTGCCTAGAGCTGTTGTACTCTGCCTGTTTGAAAGTTGAAAGCACCTTGAAAATGTACAATTGGAAATGGAGTGGAAAGCAGCAGCCTCTTTGCGAGGCAAGATAACAAAGTTATCTGGCCAAACCTGGCGGCAGCAGGAAATGGAATTGTTTATAAATAAGATAGCTGCTTACTTGTTCCAGTGGCTTCCTGCCTTGCCCATCTACCAGGAAAAATATAAGGAAAAGATCTGCATCCAAAGAAGACAACTCTCTCTCTCTCTCTCTCTCTCTCTCTCTCTCTCTCTCTCTCACACACACACACACACACACACACACACAGAGCTGCATGTTGTAAATGTTCCACAAGTATGAATAGCCTCTCTACATTACATGACACAGGGGAGAGTGTATTTCAGTCTGACTGGCTCTTACCTGTGAGAACAACACCAAGTGGGGTTATTGACTTTGCCAAGGAACCATGGCAAGTCCTGGGGTCTGACAGCACAGAAGGCCAAGCAAGTCTGAAGGATTTCATAATTTACTGTCCAAAGACCCATACTGTATATAAATGTTAAGGTCCAAGGAGAGCCAAACATTGTGATCCCTCATTCCTGAAACCTGTTGGCCTCAGAAATGTGACAAGAGACGGTTGTGACTTCTGAAATAATGTTCTGCCGGTTATTTGCCTGTGCCAGTATCCCACTCAGTCCCTGTCTTGTTTCAATGCAATGTTAGCAGGTCAACAGACCTTTTTATTGTCCTTGTTCCATGTTCCGGGTGGGCATGTCACCATCCTTCAGCACTAGTCAAACATGGTGGAAGAGGCCAGAACAGAGTGACTTCATCACACCAAATAATGAGTCAAGTACCTGGAAGTCAGAATTCAGATTGCTGCCACTGGAAGGGCAGAATTGTCGCCATTTCCTTGTCCTATACCAACAGACAATAGTTTGTGGAACAACAATAGTCCACAAATCAATTATCTGAGAAAACAAAATTTAAAAAAAACCTGGAAAATATTCTGTTCTTTCAACACATTACAACTCCATTGAACTAAAGAGAGCTGATATAATATCTCCCCAGTATGCCTTATTTTTGACAGTTGGAGTTGGTAAGGTGACGGAGACCACAGCAACAGCTCCTGCGAGTGCCATTTCATCGTCATTGCCAATTAGCTTAACGAAAGAGTGAACTGTATTGTGCAAACTGGGACAATCTAAATGCCTTCAAATTTATAATTGCAGGAATTCCTATTGCATTCTATACAACTCAAAACTAAATGAGAAGACAACCTGTCGATTTGGGGGAAAACAGTGGACAAAAGAAATTCTCTATAGTAATGATTATAACGGAAAACCACTATACCAGCCAATATTTAAGATACTGTGGGAATTATACAGTGGAGTTGGATTAGAAAACCTGACATACAGATAATCACAAACTGTCAGTGAATATGTGGTCTATAGCAAGTTTTTTTTCAAAAATTAATAATATGTTTACTTACTAGTAACTAGAGGTGGGGGGTTTCTGTGACAATAATATAAAAACACAGAACACTGCTTTCTGCAGTCCAACTCTTGTAAACACACACACAAATCCAAAATCTGTGAAAAACAGTTTTCTAACACCTTTACATGCATGTGGCTGCATCTGCTGACACTACACCACCGACATCACGTATCTAATTTACTTTTAAATTATTATAATTATAATTTATTAAAATGTGCCTTGGAATAAAAACATGTAATGCTCCTTTCTGCACTTCTAAGTTTGGAAAACAACAAAATCCGTGCCAAAAATATAATAATAAAAAAAAAACCATTTTCACCCACCTCTACTAGTATCTCTTTTGCAAATACCTTTATTTGTGAGTACCACTGTCTTGGCATGGCTGCTAGGTGGCTTGCCAAACAGCCTTTTCTACACATCTTCTCCAGTTGCCACCATCTCCTGAACCCAAATCAGGTGTTTCTGGGAAGCCCTCAAGCATGAAAACACCAGCTTAGTCCTGTCCCCAGTTGCATATCTGTGGGGGTCAATAGGGGCAAATGTCCTGGGGCACCAAGCATTGTACCACCCCCATACTCTGGGGGCCACCTGTCCTCCTCCTCTGCAGGGTAGCAATGGAACCACATCAATGCGGGCTGCATAGCCAGCATTGGCACAATTCTGCTCTGCTTCCCTCCTCTCCAGGGAAGCCGGCTTCCCTTTGGGCAGGCGGGCAGTGGCAAACCACAGCGATGCTGGCTGCATGGCCACTGCCAGGCTTTTTCCCTGCCACCCACCTTCTCCTCTGCTTTTAAAGAAGGAGAAGCGAGCTAGCCGGGGAAACTCTGGGAGTGTCTCAACTGCAGCCACAGCTGGAACTTCCCTCCCTCCCTCCACTTACAGCTCAATCCTGCCCCTCTTGTCGCACCGACGCTATGTTGGTCCCATTGCTCCGGAGGCAGCGCTGGTCCCATTGCTCCCACGCAGTATTATTATTATTATTATTTATTGGATTTATATCCCGCCTTTTTGCCCGAAGGCACCCAAGGTGGCATTACAATAAAAGAAACAATAAAAACAAAATTTAACATTAAAAAACAATTTAAAAACAATGTTAAAATACAATTTAAAAATTTAAAAAACAACAAGCCCCGTGGATCATAACATTAATCAAAATATAGCCTGTCAATAGTTAAAAGCTTTTTGAAATAAAAAGGTCTTCAGCCCCCGCCAAAATGTTAACAAAGAGGGAGCAGTTCTCAATTCGAAGGGGAGGGTATTCCAAAGTTGGGGGGCCACCACCGAGAAGGCCCTGGCCGCCGCCCCTCTCACCTCTCCTGTTGGCGGCACAGTCAAAAGCCCCCCCCCAGATGATCTGAGAGTACGGGTAGGATTATATGGAAGGAGGCGGTCCCTCAAATACCCCGGACCCGAGCCATAAAGGGCTTTAAAAGTCAAAACTAGCATCTTGAATTGGGCCCAGAACAGAACCGGCAGCCAGTGTAGTCGCCGAAGCAACAGCTTGACAGAGTCAAACCGATGTGCCCCAGCAACCACCCGAGCCGCTGCGTTCTGTACTAGTTGTAATTTCTGGACCGTCTTCAAAGGCAGCCCCACGTAGAGCGCATTGCAATAATCTAATCTAGATGTCACTAGGGCATGGGTCACTGTGGCCAGGTCCGCACAGCTCAGGTACGGCCGCAGCTGGCGAATCAGCCGAAGCTGAGCAAAGGTTCCCCTGGCCACCGCCACCACCTGGGACTCCAGGTGTAGCTCTGGATCCAGGAGAACCCCCAAGCTGCGAACCTGCTCCTTCAGAACAGTCTTACCTACCTCCCTTGCATTGGCTGAAGCCAGCCAATGCAAGGGAGGCACCATGTTGGGTCAGGGCTGGGAGCGGGCAGGGGGAGGGCAGTTCAGGGTAGGATGAGAGCGGGCCAGCAGGCGTGCCAGCCTGTGACGTGGGCGGTCTCCGGATTCGGCCAAAAGGCCAAATCCTAAGCCCAATTAGGGGGCTACTGTTTAGCAGGCACAGATCCGATGAGAGCACCAGGGAGTGCAACGAACATGCCCTTGCCATGGGGAGGCTCCGGCCTCCCCGAAGCACCGTTGGATATGGCGCAGGCCCTTGCATCTTGCTATTTTACTTCTTTATTTCCTGCTGCCATTGTCATCATTGCTCCACCTCTACTGCTTCATGGCTGTGTGAGCATCTCCTCTCTATTCCTCTTTATGGTCCCTGTGTTGGGAATGGCCTCCCTAAAGGTCTATGTGATGCCACCACTATCAATCTCAGCTTTTGAAAACTGCTGACTGAAAGTAGCATTCATTCATCTTTATGTTTGCAATATGTAAATGAAGATGTTTTCTTGCTCTTTTTCACACAGCTCAAACCTATAAGTGGAAATTGTCATTGTTGTACATTATTCCTGATAGGCCAAAAAAAGAAAAAAAATTAATCATCCAACTATAGTACAGATTACTGAATGCCAAGAAGGAAACCACAGTGAACAAACCCAGCCGGGATGGGGCAACTGGGAAACAGACAGAATTGTGAAGGAGAGAAGTGTAAGACCCAAGGAATGCCGTAAGTGGTTTTAGGATGACAAAAATGCTAAGTTTCAAATCTTTATTTGCATTAAAAAAAACTACTAACAAAAGGAGCGGGGATGAGGGAAAACGTTTAGATGCAAACAATGGAAGTATAAGGTTCTACACACAAGTGAGCTCTGGCAATGGAAGTATAAGGTTCTACACACAAGTGAGCTTCCTCATTAGACCAGCAGCATGCTGATGTGGACCTGGTTAAAACCTGAACCTGATCTCTGGAAGGATCAGGACAAATGGGGCAGCATCCTGAAGAGCATCTTGAAGACTGGTTCAACCAACCAGTTGGGGAAGGTCTGTTAGGGAAGGTCTGAATAAGAACTGTGCAATTCGTTTGCTTTCACATTGATTTCGTTTGCTTTCACATTGTAACTCTTTACTTGCATTGTCCAAAATGGAGCAGTGCATGCGTATTTCCTCATAAGTAGGCGAACTTGCCTAAGTCCACTTTGAAGCGCAGACAAATAGGAATGCAATGCCATTAGCGTCCTGGGGGGGCGCCCTGGTTTTTATAAGGCGCTTTAGCTTGCCGTGTAAAGTGCTCCTCTCACCATCGTAGCCAGTCCTCAGAGCAAAAGCAACTCCTCCAGATTGCTTACTGGCTACAACAGCGGAGGCTATTGTCTGAGGGGTGTCACCCTTTGGTTTATCTAGTTTTATGTGAGGATGAGGCCATAGAGCACATGCTTTGTGTGCAGAAAGTCCCAGGTTGAATCCCTGGCCTCAAGTAGGGCTGGGACAGACCCTTGCTAGATGGAGCCAATGGGTTGATGCAGTGGAAAGCAGCATGGTTTGTTTGTCAATATAGCTAAAGAGGTACTTGCCAAAAAGTAATCTGGTTTTGCCACAGCAGGTATATCTTTACCTTGACATTTCTTTCTCTGCTTTCACACATTTTAGCAAAACAATTTGCCACGTTTCTGTATTCTTTTCCAGTGCTGGTCAGGAACATGTTTTATCACATTCAAAACAAGTCTTTGCCACATTGCATTTGATGCTTTTGTTAAGAGCTCTGAATTTTGCTCCTTGCTCAGAGACTGGATCTTTCAGCTTTTCAAAGGTTCTGTTGTGCCATGTGCAGCTATTTCTACCACCAACCCATGTGCTCCCAGATTAAATCAACCTCTTTTAGCAATTTGGCATATGCCTTATGCCAAAATTGTCTTTTCACACCCCTGCCTGCATCTACAAAGTTGTGCTTAAAGCTTTAAATCACATATGGGTTTGTGCTTACCCATTCAGTCACAATTCCAGTGCACCCTTCATATGTAACTTCTCTTCTGGGCTCACCGCATCTTTTCATAATTATTTATCAAAAATTGATTTTTTTTCCTTATTTGCCTTTTCATCGAACTGAAAAGCTTTAAATACCCTTCTTGCTTCTTTATCTGGTTTTCTTTTTGGTGCATTCCAATTCTACCCTCAAGTTGCCCCCTTAGGACCTGGAGCAATATTGCTTACTATTACTAATCTTTCTTTTATGATCCATTTGCAGCATAGCACAGTTCAAATCCTTGATTCCATGGTCTCAATTTCTCTGCAGCATTTCATTCAAGTCCCATCTTTCCAAAAGTCCATGATCACCAGAAAATTCATCTGGCTGAAAGTACTCCAGAATGCCCAGTGGTAGCATTCAGTGAGCCATTGGGAGACAGGCAGGGGGGCGCCATGGCGGGATGTGTGCAGAATTTGACCCTAGGTCTCTTAATATCTTTGCACCAACACTGGAAATGCATCAGAATAGAGAAGCTATGGAAAATTGCAAGGTTGAAAAAGCACGCACACTTTAAAACAATTTAGAGCACAATCCTAACCTGGAGTTAGTCCCTTGTGTCAGCCCAGAAGCGTTGCAAATGCACTGTAATGCACAGATGTGCGCTGTCCTCCCTGACTCTCAGAGTGGTCCAAATATGCTTTATGGTGTGTTTGTAACACTCCTGGGCTGGCACAAGGCACTTGTGCTGGCGTAACTCCAGGTTAGGATTGCACCCTTAATGAACATGTGAAGTCTTCTGGTGGCCCTCTATAATGTGGATTTTCACCACTTATTCTTTTTCTGCTTTACATGCCACTGCATTTCCTTCAGGAATTACAGGAAACCATTCCCTTATGTGCCCTGTTTCAGCTAGAATGCACCAATTCAAAGATGACACAAAAAAACAGGAATGTTGAAAAGCACTGATAAAGCCATTTTCCTGCATAACCGGCAGTTGACATTTTTAAAAAACCCTAATAAAATTACGCTTTCTGTTGGTTTCTCTAGCATCAGCAAGCAAGAGACTTGGCAGGTGAAGCAGGCCTTAGCGATTGGGGATTCCTCATTTCTTTTATATACTTCCAGAACCTCGTGTTCATGATAAAATTATTCCACCGTCATCATAGTCGCAGTCCTACGGTTGCTGAAGGCAAATGCCACTGGCAAATGCCCTGAGTGCTGCACTGCTGTAGCGGGGTTGGCGGCAACGAGGCGGTTTGTTATTTGCAGAGGCGAGCTGCTGGTATGGAGTTTGGCTCTCCCATCTGCCCTTGTTCTGGAATGGCTACAAAAATGGAGCCTGGTCTGGCAGGGGTGTAGCGGTTGGCGCAGGGGTCAAGGAGCCGGTGCTCATCTAACCTTGCCCCAGGCGGAGCCTTGGTTGCATCCACAACTGCATCACTATTCCCTTATTAAAAACTGATAACAGATAAACCATACTAGGATACACATTTTGTACACAGAGCATCCCAGTTTCAACCTCTGGCATCTTCAGGGAAGGCAGGGAAAAATCCTGGAAAGCCACTGCCAATGGCTGTTGACAATACTGAGCAAATTGACCAATGGTCTGACTTGGTATACAGCAGTTCCTATAGCCCTGCATTCACATTTCGCCTCACTTTTTCACTGATTCTACTGGAATAAGGCAGGACTAGCAGTTCAAAAGCACCTAAGTGCAAGGAGATAAATAGGGACCACTTCGGTGGGAAGGTAACAGTGTTCCGTGAGCTATGGCGTATAGTCATGCCAGCCACATGACCATGGAAGCTTGTTCTCGGACAAAAGGCCGGCTCTACAGGCTTTGAAATGGAGATGAGCACCGCCCCCTATAGTCAGTCACAACTAGACCATTCGGTCATGGGAAAACTTTTACCTTACACACATTAATGGCAATAAGATCAAACTCTGTGGCTTTTGAAAACGAATGCCCTGGGAAATTAGTCAGGGATTACATAAGTGCAAGGGAGGTATATACTTTGGGTGACTTCTGGTGTGTATAAGTACATATGAATGTAAGTCATTGGACAGAAACAATAAATATGGAAACTTTGGAGAGCCAGGATGGTGTAGTGTGTCGTTTCCAATCCTCTTCGACGGGTGGCTCCCTTGACCTACTAGGCCACTGGCTGTGGCTCCCCATTAGGGCTACAATCCTATACATTGCACAGGGTGGCAGGTTTCCGTGGCTCCCCGGACAACCATGACTCACAGTTTGAGAACCTCTGGTGTAGTGGTTCTGAAGCTGGATTTAAGACCTGAAAGATCCAGGTTCAAATTCCCACTCAGCCCTGAAGCTTCCTGTATGACCTTGGGCCAGTCACTCTCTCTCAGCCTTACCTACCTTACAGGGATGTTGCAAAGATAAAAGGAGGGAAAGAAACATGTATACTATCCTAAGCTCTTTGGAGGAACAGTAGTATAAAAATGTGAAACATAAATAATAAATATTGATAGCTGCAGAGGTGTAGCTGAATTGGATAAATCATCTGGGTGAGAAAGTGGGAATGGAGAAGTGAGTGGAATTCTGTGATGCTCATTTGGCGCTGGGATTGTTTTAATAGTATGTCTGTGGTACTGCACCTATGGCAATGAATACACAGACAATGGTTGCCTGAGGTGGTGTAATGGCCCAGTTTAGTCTTGGACAGGTGTTCATCTCCTTGTGGAGATGAATGTGCAAAGGGGCTTCTCTAGAATATAAGCCATAGCCCCACTCCCTCTGATAAGGCACACATTAATCCTGCCTATGCTCAGCGAGAGTCTGCAGTGACAAATGCCCAATACAAGGAATAATCCTTTCTATGACTGAGGGTGCAATCTTAATCTGGAGGGAGGCCTGCACAGTTAGGCCAGTGTAAGAGCCATTTGGATCACTCTCGAAGTTAGAGAGGATGGCGCACATCTGTGTGCTGGCCTCACTGACTCCAAGAATGGTCTAAACATGCTTTACGGTGGCCTTGTGCCAGCCAAATTTTGCTGGCCAATCTGTGCCGGCCTAACTCCAGGCTAGGATTGTGCTCAATCACAGGGAAGGTTTCTTTCACCTGAATGTTCCAGGGAGGCAATCACAAGCAAAAACTGCCCTCCACTCCCCCACATTGTCACTGCAGCTAAATGCTGAAGATGCAGATGTGTGGGATGGGGCTGTGTGGGGAACAGGGCTTGCATGGCGCAACCCTGGAAACCCCTTACATATTGCTAGGCACCTTCCAAAGTGTTGCCATCTCCCGCTGGGGGGAGCAACTGTCCTTCTTCACCCCAGCATGGCTTCCTCAAGGTGGTAACGAAGACTAAGAAGATGGAACGCTGGATGTTATCACATGATTAATTCAAACTAAGTTACTGAAGGCTTTCAGTTGTGGCTATTATTAGCAATCAAGCTCTGTGATAGCCAACATAGGTGGCAGGGATCCTGAGTAGAGCGGCATGGTATGAGGAGATGCAAAAGGCAGAACCTTTTGCAACAAGGGATGAAGGAAAGATGAAATCCCACAATGTTCCATTGTTGCCATCACATTAAAAACACCAAGTACCTGCCAGAAAAATGTGACGATCCTATTGAGCTCTGAGGTATTATACATTGTTGCTATTTTATTCACTTGAGAGTGTTGTAATTTTGCAATAGCACAAAAAAAATTACAGACAGTAGCAGTGTCTTCCAAAGACTGACTTTCCCCTTAAGTTTCTAGCCCTGATTGGCTACAAAAATTTGATTCAAATATTTCATGAATGGCAGTTCGTGAAATATGAATTTGAATAGCAATTCAAAACATGAATGAGCAATTCATGTTGAAATATCAGAAGTTGCTGAGGGAGCAGGTCAGAATTTCATTGTCTTTGAATTACCCCCAACTAACAAAACTAGAATAAATAATATGAAATAGTTCAAATTACCAAATAAATTATGCTAAATAAGAGAAGATATGCAGATCTGCAAAATTTATACATAGTTACCAAATTTAACTTGTGGGTTTAGGACCTGTACTACTTAGTTTAGAATATATTTTAAGGCTCATATAGCCTGTTCTGTATTTTTTTAAAAGTTTTGTATGACTTTTATATTTAACTTGCCTTGGCCTTTTGAGATACAGCAAGAGACAAGAAAATTGAATGGGAATCATTCTTTTTCCACACTTTCATACAAAAAAAGATCAATTATATATGTATTTTTTCCATGTATCATTCAGCCCATTGCAAAAAACAGACTTTTAGGCGCTATTAAACTTGGTAAGTTTTAGAGTGCAAATGACTGCAAGCTCAATCAAATGGGTTGTACCACCAGCTCTGGGTGTCATGAACGTGCCATACAAGGTGGGGGGAGGTGGGGAGCAGGCTTGGCTGGGGATGGTTTCCACTGCCAGATCCTCAACCCGAATCGGGCTGGGTTGGGGCTGATGCAGTCTTCATGGCAAAATAGCCGGCTGAGATTCAAGGAGTTTCATTGCAGGACTTTCCTTGAGGGAAGGAGACAAATGACCCCTTCCCCTGAAGAAACCTTGGCAGCTGCCACAGATCTCAGGCAGTTTATGATTGGGCTGCAATCGTATCCACACTTAACTCAGAGTAAGCCCCATTATTTCTGAGTAGACATGCATAGGATTGGGCTTTGAGGCTTCAATTCTAGGTACACTTTCTTGGGAGAAAGTTCTATTGAATACGGTGGAACATCAGAGTAAATATGCATACGATTGCACTGTAAGAGGTTTACCAGAGAGAAATATCCTCCACTGCAAGAGTTTACAATTTTCTTCTCAACAAGAAACGTGTGGATGTGCTTTTTCATACTCCAGCATTATAAACATTTTTCTCAGGTAGATGCATAATTTCTGCTCACACGAAGTAAAAGGGCTACAAGCGCCTGAAAAGGTACAGTGAATTCTTTTTATTGAGAAAATAAATAATGATATGCAGATAACGTCACATCAAAAGGAATAAAAAACTGAAACGAAAACACATTTCCAAATATAGGATCTGTACATTGATGGAATGTGCACTGCTCTCCAGAGTGCAGTGCGTGAAGTTGGAGAGCATCAATTGCCCTTGGAACCGATTAGCCACTTGGGTTTTAGCTGATCAATGATCATGTGCCAGGAATAGATATGCAGAATCCTTGAAGAATTTAGAATTAACTGCAAATTGTTGGCTTCAATAGTCCTAAGCACTTTATGTGTTTCAGGATGTAATATCTTTGAAGTAATGGTGATACTTATTAAAACAACTACAGGAAGACACATGATTGCATCAGGGATTAAATTTATGGAATGAATGATATGCAGATAATTCTTGAGATTTTCTCACCTGCAACTAAGGATAAAAGACACTTGCTTAGTGCTTTTGTCAAAACTGTGATCATCAAGATGGAAAGAGAGGTTACTTAAATAGGTTGGTCAGATTCTAAAAAGGACAGGGCTCCTAAAGGGCTTCTTTGCAGAGACCCTGCTGTGAAGCTGTGCAGCATTCTGTAGAAGTGGTTTTCCTTTACATCGTTGTAACACTCTGGGACATTTTTACAGTTGGCGAATGACAAGTGGATCCCATGTGTGTACTCTCAGTTCCTCTTTCTGCTGCTTCTTGTGTTGAGAAAAGGAAACTCAGCATCTCCCCCATGGACACACACCAAACGACCACACATCTACTGCATAGGGAGTTCTATGAGTTCCTTTCTGCATACTGCAAGAAACTGTGGAAAGCAGGACCATGAGTGCAAGCTAGTGTATCCTGTTCTAGCTGCTTTCCAAAACTTGTCAAGTGATATTAGTGTCTTCCTCAGGTCACTTTAAGAAACAGAAGCCCTTGTCCCGTTTGAATTCTGACTTCCCTACGTATAATCCAGAAGGAAGGGAGTTAGATTTTGGCTGCAATCTTATGCACTTTCCTGGATAAAAGTCCAACTGAATGCATGGGGACTTACTTCTGAATAGGCATGCATAGGATTGCAGATTTGGGATTCAAATTTAGTTCAGCTATCTCTCCAACAATCTCCCATTCTCTACTGTTTGGTGAAGAAATACAGTGTCAGATTGGTCCTGGTCCAATCCCATGTCCGTGTATAAACATTTTAAAATATGCTCAGAATTGGGCAGCAGACAAATATTTAACAAGCCCTAAGGTAATACCTTTGCTGTTTATTTAGCAACCTATAGACAACTCCTCTTAAATAGCTGTTGTTCGGAGACAGATGCAAAGTATACCATGTTGAAAGCCTCCTTGGCTGGGGTGGGTTCAATGAAGCCTCTAGGTAAATGAGCTGCCAAGTCTTCATCTGCACATACTAAGTTGCTTTTATTAATCCAGAACTGCATGCTACAGATACTGTACAGCATGGACATTTATTCATTACAAAAATGGCTTCCAAACCATTAGAAATGAAAAATCTGAGTAAGAGCAATAAAACGGAACAGTAACATCACAACTGTTAGGAAACATTCAAAGGATTCACAAAAAAATGTCATAGTTAGCATCTTAATAAACCAGAGAAGAAAACTGGAGACAGTTTTACAATCGCTTCATGTCAACTACAATGGCACTGGATGAACATATGAACATTTTTTTCAGCTTTATACAGCATTTATGTTTTTTAAAAAAATTTTCGCAACATCAACATGCCTAGGATTTTTTTTCAAGTTTGCTACCTACCTGTATGTAGTAAGTGTACATAAAAGTGGCAGTCTGATTTTTTTCCTTTTATGAATAATCTAATATACAGAATTTGGCCCTTTAGGGTTTATACCTCTTCATTTTTAAATGCTTCCTGGACAATCTGCTACCAAACACGTCTGTAATAGGTGACATTAAAAACTACATACATATCTACCTATGTAACATCACAGCAAAACAGGATGAACCAAAAATTAAAATAAAATTACAGCATAAAAAAGTTGTTGGGGAAAAAAAGAGAAAAAAATCACTGAGAATTTTGGCACATAAAAAGTTTGCTCACAGCCTACAAGTGACAAGGAAGTCATCTGCAGTTCTGAATGGGAAACACTGCCGTTTTCCAACAGCATTGCTAAAAAGTCCCGTGCTAAATTTTCAAGTCTTATTTCATTGTAATGGCTTTTAAAGCAATTTGTTTTTACACAATTAATCCATCTGCAAATGTCCATTTTGGTGGCAACTGTATGACAGAAAAAAATAAAGAAATTAAAACAAAAAGAAAGAAGCCAACAAAAATATATATATACACATTTATATATAAACTTAAAAACCTTGTACAAATGAGTTGTTATATATATGATGCTTACACTAAGGGAAAAAAAAAGAAAACTTTATACAATGTTTCCAAGGGGAAAAATGAAAAACATTTAAAAAGGGGGACAATGTACAGGTACAACAAGCAATCTCTAAAGCAATAAATACTACTGGTCCAATAGCGTTGTGATACTTTTTAATTGTTGAGTAGCGACCCCTCCCCCAAAAAGAACAACACCATGGAACAAGGTATATTAACACATTTTAACTCTTTGTTTCTGTACATTTAAACAATAACAACATCACAAGAAAAGTTGTATCACACGAGGAAAAAAGGAAAGAAAATTAGCGGCACTGCATTCATTGTGCCCTTAAAAAGTTTTAAAAACCAGATGTAAAATGATTGGTTCGCAAGCTCGTATTTAATACAAATAATAAAGAACCAACGCCTTCAACAAGGGCTGCTTCAAAATTGCTTCTTTTTCATTTTTAAAATCAGTCTTTGAAACTAAGCTATTGGAACTACATAACAGTTATGCATATATATATTTATATATATATATATTTTTAAACGCTACAAAGACTTTAAACAGCTGTTGATAAAAATTTTGGCAGAATCATGAGGCTTTTTTTTCATCTACATATTTAAAAAGAAAAAAAATTGAAATAACGATGGGTCAAATATTGACCAATGAACTCGAGAGACACCAACTAATGTAGCCATATGGCACAAATAAAAACAAACAAACAAACCAAAAAGGGGGGAGGAATTGAATCTCAACAACGAAAAGGAAAAGAAAAGGGCTACAGGTGGCTAAAGCTATTCTAAAGACTTGGTTACAAGTGATAGTGGCTGATGCTGTGTCCCAGCCAAAGAATTATGGGAATGCAAGGAGGATGTTGACGGTTGTGCTAACGAAGAGGAGGACGGTGCTGAGTGCTGTAAAGTGGCAGACTGATGGTCCAGTGCCCCATTCTGACAATTACTAGCAGGCACACCACTGGATTTGCTAGTTGAGCATTCAGTCAGGACTATAGAGGGCGGTGGGGGCGGCATCATTGAGAGGTGTGCCAATGGGTCTGGTTTCAGTGTGAGTGAGAGAGGTTGGGTCTGTTCAGTCTGTGGTTTTGAGTCTCTTGTGGGGGAGGCTAGCATGTTGGGAGACGACGGAGGAGAGTCTAGTAGGCTTCCATCTGAAGAGGGTGGGCTGACGCAGCTGCCTTCACCTTGTATGTAGCGAACGCACTTTTTTTTTCTCCTGTGAATAGGGAGAAAGTTATCTGTGAATAAAGGGCAAAGACACCGATAGATATATTTTTTTTTTAAATCTAAACCTAAAGAGCCATCAACAAACTATGTCGGGCCCTGAATAAACCACACTCAATGTACTCTTGATTACAATGGAGCTGGTTACATGGAGCTAGCAATTTATTTAATAAATCTAGCTTTTTGCTAACTGGAGGAATTTGCTCTTTGTCCCAGTTAAAAATTTTTTTAAAAAAACTTAAAACAATCAACTGTTTTCTTAGCACTAAATGAATTTGTGTTGTCCCATTTGCATTCTCATTCTTCTATATAATATTATAAATAGACTCTCAGTTTATACCAAGACTAACTCTGGAGTCTCCTTCAGTGACTCCCTGCCTGCGTTGGACGAGACCCCAAGTTTGCGATAAACTGTAGTCGAAGATATACCACTGTTGCTTGTTTCTGTTCAGAACCGCACCATATGAAAAAAAATATATTTATCAATGTCACATACAACAAAAGAAGAGAGAATAAACAGGAAGAATAAAAGGGGCGAATGAAGAAAAGGGAAGATGAACAGAAATACCATCCAAATTAACAAGAATAACTGGTTGTATGACCTGCAGGTTGTGGCTTATTATCATACATTCATTTTTTTTATTATGATTTTTGTAAGGTTGGGGGTAGGAGAAGGAATTGTTTGCTTTTGGCTTTAATAGGAATGTTGCCTGAATTCATTCCTGCAACTTCAAAGAAAATTTAATTTGGTTAGGTGCAATGCACAAACTAAACAACAACAACAACAACAACAACAACAACAACAACAACAACAACAA